>OX465262.1:11825967-13025967 GCA_949987775.1 Aproaerema taeniolella
CAGCTGCAGAGATACCTGACCATCGTGTGAACCGTGTGTTTTAACCGTGTGGTGATCGGTTGAGAATAACACCACCCCATCTCTTTCCGTGGGTGTCGTAAGAGGCGACTAAGGAAACACAAATGAGACCTGCCTCCTAGTAGTTCATCCCAGGCAACGACACTTCATTTTTTCTGAATCTGAGGTGTCGTCCTGAGGTCTCATGCGGTGTGGTAGGCTCTGTAAAGGGCCGTCTGGTTCGCGACTACCCTCCTACCGAGGTCCGACGCCAAACAGCTTGCTGTGTTCCGTCGGTGCGTGGGAGTACCAGTGCCTTTATAGGCATTTTCTGGGTTAACTCGCTCCATCGTCGACCTCATCTTTGACCTTTATGGTCAAGATTGAGGTCAAGAGTTAACCCATCTTATAATAAATAAAAAAATCCCGTAGGGGTTGTCAGGTATCTCTGCAGCTGTCTGTACGTTCAAGGAAGGACAGGACATAAGCTACATTCTAGCCGAAAAAAAAATTCCTTCGGGAGCAAAGCTCCGGGCGGAAAGATTATAATAATAGTTGTATTAATGGTGTTGAAATAGGAATCAATGAACGTACTAAAACATTCCGGTCATCTTCCTCACTAGAAGGTAGATGGCCTTAGTTTGGAGCAGCACGTTTTAAAAAATGTAACACTCATTACAAGTGGTGGAGGCGCATTGATTTATGTTTAGATGCCGTTCTTACATTTTTTTCGTGCACCAAACGATACCGCGTTTTAGAATACTGGGGGCGCCATCTAGCGAGAATCTCGAAGCAACTGTACTAATTATACAGGATGGAATTTTGTAATGCCACCTGAAGGGAAAGTACTCTTAAACTGTAGATAGAAAATTGTACTCAAAGAAAACATGCCTTTACTTTTGAAAAGAAAGAAAACTGCATTCATGGATTTTCGGAATTTCGCTTGGCACACCCGGGAATCGAACCAACTAAAATCTGTAAGAATGATAGAAAAACTTATGGCTTTGTGTTGTACTCTGACACAAAGAACACTTCAGAAAAACTTTGTTATTTGTTAGTTTATTGTGCCGTGTGGTGATCGGCTAAGAATAACACCACCCCATCTCTTTCCGTGGGTGTCGTAAGAGGCGACTAAGGAAACACAAATGAGACCTGCTTCCTAGTAATCCATCCCAGGCAACGACACTTCATTTTTTTCTGAATCTGAGGTGTCGTCCTATGGTCTCATGTGGTGTGGTAGGCTCTATAAAGGGCAGTCTGATTCACGACCACCCTCCTACCGAAGTCCGACGCCAAACAGCTTGCTGTGTTCCGTCGGTGCGTGGGAGTACCTACCAGTGCCTTTATAGGCATTTTCTGGGTTAACTCGCTCCATCGTCGACCTCATCTTTGACCTTTATGTTCGTCCGTATGTATTTTTTTATGTATGTTTACCGATTTCTCCGCCAATTATGGACCGATTTTCAAATTTTTTTTGTTCGAAAGAGTGTACTCCAGAGGTGGTCCAATATAAATTTTATCGAAAATGATTCAACGCTTTTAAAAAAATCAACAAAAAGAAAAAAATACTACAAACCAGAACATCATCCAAATAAATGAGTGACATTTTAGTTTGTGGTTATCTGCTCATAGGCACTGTAGTCTGCAAAAAATACTAGTTGTTATCAACTTTGTGCGAACTGTTGTTGGGATTGAAGTCGGTGACTCATACGTTTTTTTAACGTGGAAAATTATTTTTATATGTGGTGTGTTTGTTGTAATGAGATGATTGATGATTTTTTCTGTCTTTCTATGGCTCGTGCTAAGCTTCATTGATTACTGTTGGCGTAACTAGGGGAGACCGGGATTCAAAGTGCCGCGGGAAAGTTGTTTCGATGTAATTTAACAATTACTGGACGTTGCTGACCATACTAAGATGGCTGCCGCTGGTGTGCTGTAGCGTTCCGTTTTACGACGAACTTACTTGATATATTTATCTCTTTTTTATTAAGCCTTTTATAATCTGAACAAATTCCCCGCCGCACTTTGAAGCGGTCTCCCCTACGGGTTATTTTATAGGGGACCTGGCGAAAAATAAAATGTTTTCTTGCTTAATACGCTGTGTACTCAAAAGTAACCTTATATAATGTTACTTCTTCTTCTGATAATCGTGCAGGTATAGTCAAGTCTGTGGCGAACTTGTCTAACCCTGTGTCAGAATTTTCAAACCGCACAATGCCCTCTGACTTGGTTTTAACGACTGTAGTTAATCGACAACAGCCGGGACCGACAGCTTAACGTACCCTCCGAAGCACGGAAACGCTCGTGATAAATTGCCACTTTGGTCACCCATCAGGTTCTATGCCTCTGTGTATGTTACTTAACCTCACTGATCGGTTGAGATCAGCGAGTGCCACTGGGCTATGAGCGCTTATTTAATGTACTACATACCTAGTATCTAAATAATAAGTAAGTAGCTATATAGACTTCTCGGCTGTAGATATGTGATTTATAAAATTATTTTTGTATGCTTTTTCAATATTTTGGCGTTCAACAAAGAATTTCGAATCGGTTGCCCAACATCCTGGGGTGGGCCCTAGACCATACTGGAATGGGCACGGCTTTATGAGATGATCCAATTTATAGGATGATTACCAAATCCTCGCATCCCACTTACAGGCTTTTACAGTATGCCTGGGAAGAGTAGGCATTTGGCACATTCTATATTTTTCTTTTACTCCCAGTCCAGCATGGACACACACACGCACACACACACACACACACACACACACACACACACACACACACACACAGGCCTCTAATCCTTCTTGGAGTAGACAAAATATTATGTAGTTGTAAGAACATTTAACGCAGGGATTCTTAAAGTGGGGTCCACGGACCCCTTAGGGGTGCGTAGCATGTATATCGGGGGTCCGCAGTAAGTCAGTCTGTTAACATATTTATTAGGAAAATGTGTTGTAAACCGTTTCTCATTGAGGCCAAACAACAGCATCCTTCTCATTTACTTAATAGCAAGTGTAATTAAAGTACCAATAAAAGCATTTTTTATTATATGAATAAGGTTTTTCTTCCATTTAAAAAAAAAAACGGTGTCCGTGGAATTTTTTAAGTTGTGAAACTGGTCCGTGACTGCAAAAAGTTTAAGAAACCCTGATTTAACGCAACATCCTGGGGTGGGTCCTAGACAGGGCCGTAGCTAGGAGGGGGCATTGAGGGGCAATGCCCTACCTTGAAATCACAATGCCTGACCTTAAAAATACCAAAAACTAAGATAAATTATTATAATTAAATCGTTTGTTCATAGCAACACCCAAAAATTAATTATTGCCTCACTCAGACGTGGATCTCTACATCCAAATCTGGAAGTTATACCATCTTGTTCTTCATCATTGAGGATTTTACAGTTATTAGATCCATGCTCATGCTCTCTCACAGAAATTATTTGTCTACGAATAGCTATTGAAAGATCAGTGATATACATGGTGATTGATTTAGGAGCCCGTACTACGAGGGCAGATCAATTTTGATAATTTTTTTACTTCCGCCCTACCTGTAAGCAATGCACAGTGGGCCGAAACCGGGCCGTAATGGACTTAGCATTTAATAAATTTTTTATTTTATTTTTTAATTTTTGATTGTTGTGTTGCGTCTATCTATCGATTATAAGAAACTATTACTATGACGGTCTCTCAGGTAACTTAGTATTTCCGGAGTTATTAATTTCCTACGTAATTTTTGTATGAAGAAAAACAAAAAAAATTAAAAATCTCGGAATTCTCAAAATTTCTCAAAGAATTGAGTTTACGTGTGCATAGTGCGTATAATTGTCCTATTTTAAAGTCTATTCTCGGGTCTCGATTTTCCTCGATTTGGTCGCAATTTTAACTTTTGGTAACAGAACACTGGGTGGGTTTGAATGTAACTGCATGTTCTGTACACTATAGATGCACCAATCACATTACGACACGTCATAACTTGTTATTGCCCTCGCGCGCTCTTATCTCTTGATTCCCGGAAATAAGTGTCAAAACAAATGACGTCATAGGGTGGTGCAAAATATCGAACATTATTTTAATAGCGTTTATAAGTAAGTATTGAGATGTTTCAGTTGGTTAATTATAGATTATTTAACTAAAAAGTCATGACTTTTCATACAAATTTGATATGGCTATATCTCCGAAACTACTAGTTAAATTTAAAAAAGTCAAAGAATGAAAATGTTTTAAATATTGGTCTAGATATCAAAAATATATTTCTTATCTCTTAAGTCCAAACTTTGTAATTCCAGCCCACTGTGCAATGGTGCCCTACCTCAAATTCGACTCTAGCTACAGCCCTGGCCCTAGACCATACTGGGGTGGGCACGGTTTTATGAGATGATCTCATTTATAAGTTACTTACAAAATCCAGTTCTTAACTGGTTTTTGAATATTTGACGGCCGGTTGGGATGAGTTGTGGTAGCACTGCCTCGTCATCGCCGGGTCCTGGGTTCGATTCCGAGTCGGGGCAAATATTTGTGTTAAAAGCAGATGGTTTTACGTAAAGTCCAGGTCGTAGAGGAACCTGTAAGACAGCTCAAGCACAATGTGAAAACAACGCGGTCAAGTGTCAAAAAAGTGTCGGAGTAATAACGCCAGGGGCACTTGTACCGCCAACGGAGTGGCGAGACGCTCGAGTTTGTCGCGGGTCGTGCTTGCCATGCAGAAATGAATAAAATACTGTTTTTTAGACGTCTATCATACGTCTATAGATTGCGCTTGTTAACAAAAATTTCGTAGTGACGTACTCACATTAAAAAAGTTTGCGTTCCATTGAGGATTTTTGTCCAGCATCTCGGGCCACGATGTGCTCGCGCATCCAACGCCGCGGTTGTATGTCAAAATGTCGACATTGATAACGCAACGCCTTTGGAGCGCGCAATCAAAGTGAAGTTTCACCGTCAGCCGCACTCGGCTACTGCGTGCCGCGCGAATTTGTCGCGCATCATGCTCGAGCTGCAGATTCTTTTTGACTAGCCATAAAATTACTTAAGACAAGGGAGGGGTCTTCTTCTTATCGTGTAGGTATAGTCAAGTATGTGGCGAACTTAGCTAACCCTGGTGTCAGAGTTTTCAAACTGCACAATGGCCTCTGACTTGGTTTTAACGACTGTAGTCAATCGACAACAGTCGGGACCGACAGCTTAACGTGCCCTCCGAAGCATGGAAGCACTCGTGATAAATTGCCACTTTGGTCACCCATCAGGTTCCCTGCCTCTGTGTACGTTGCTTAACCTCACTGATCGGTTGAGATCAGCGAGAGCCACTGGGCTACGAGCGCTTAAGGGAGGGGTTAAAATGATTAACATGAGTTTTACTTGCAGTTGCTTTTTATGATCAAGTTTTATTTTCATACGTATGCAATCATAAACTGTATCCAAATCGGTTATTAACCAGTTCAGCTAATTTTTTTTTTTTCGCATGAACCATTAATCCTAATCAATTAAATTTAAATTTTTTGACAAACAAAAATAAGGGTGATGTTTTTTGGTTGGATTCTGTTACTTTTATATTTCTTACGGGTACCTCTATCATGAAAACTGTTCACTTAGTTATTACTATTTTTGCTGAAAATTCTAGGTCTTTATTCGCATTTTTCTTTTTTGAGGTATTTCGATATAATTTTTTAGTTAGATTCGTAAATATAGTCATTTTAAATAGGATGAAAGGCTTAAATACAAAAATACAGCCTATTGCGAATTAATGTTTTGCCAAACCGTAGAGTGTATAGGGCTGGTGAGAAAGTACCTATCTACAAAATATCACAAAACGCATACATACAACATGTCTCAAATTCCACATATCCCCAATGATATGAAAGGGGCTCTCACAAAATCCCCTACTGAGCTTTCTTTCCAACACGGTACAGTCGAGCGCCGTGCGAGCGTGTCAGGTTACCAAGGGTAACGGGAGGGGGGACACGAATCCGCCATTAGCCGTCATCCGGTGTTCAGTTACTTACACCTATGTATTTGGGCTACTTTAGGTGAAACGGGTGAGATTTATTGATGTAAGTCGTTTGTTACACTATTATAAATTAATAAATGAAGAAAAACTGATTTTATAGTTAAAATTATTTACTATTAACTGTAAATTTAATCATTGTATCAGAGATTTCACTTAAGCAATAAATATGATTTGATTTCACCTATAGTACTTATTTCAATTTTTTAAATTGACGTTGTAGTACAGTACTTGGTAGCTAATATTACAAAATGGTTGTGATTGGTAAGTATCCAATAACATACATGTGCAGAAAGTGTTATAGTTTTAATTTAGTAGACACATAAAAAGTTACCTTAAATATAGGTCGTTGGCAAAAAATTGCACGCCATATAAAATATGTTGCGCATGGAAATGTAACACTTACCTAATTCTCACGTAATTAGCAGTAAAAGATTAAACTACCCTTTAAGGGTAAATGGTTGACGATCTATTCAACCCAGAGACTTAATTATAAAGTAAATTTAAACATGACATAAGTTATGTACTGCGACATTCAATGCCTCTATGGCCCTATTACAGAAGGAGACTCAAGACTTGATCTATACTTAAGTATTGTTTGTCTCTTTATCTCACTACCAAAATGTTAAATAGGACTGCTACTCGAGTATAGATCAGAGTCTGAGTCGCGTTCTGTAATACGGACCAAGAAGTTCGGGTCATGACTAAACGAAACAATGAAAAAAAATTAAGTTCTCCATGTACGGACGGCCGCACATCAGGTTACCACTAGCGTGCACTCTGTGCTGTTGCAATGAAAATTGAATAACCTGATGCACTGGCCTCTGTACGTGCTTTTCCCTGATCACTTGGGGTCAGCAAAAATTTAGTTTTCCACACAAAATAAATAATAAAGAATTTTTAAAATTAAAGCAACCGTTCCTTTTGAAGTTTCTTTGTGGTTGGATTCCAAAACCGTCACATTAGCTAAATACCACACTCACATCCATATCCCTTTCGGCGTAAGCAGAGCATATTTTTTTTATGGAAACGCGATTTATTCTAATAATACAATTTCCTTGAGGAAAAAAATTATTAACTTTTAGTGGTGTGATTCAATCATACCCTTAATTTTCACTTTATAAGAATTCTCTACATGTTAATACTACAAGAATATATCTACATTTACACGAATATTTATGAAAGACTTGTATATTTGTAACGAATAAATTCTTTCACAATTAGGCCCGTGTTCACCAAAAATATAACCAACGGTTAAACCGCGGTTAGAAGCTAATCAGACAAAATGTCAAAAAAATGTATGAAAATGATATTGTCAAATCTCTGGTTAACTGCTAATCGTTGGTTAAATTTTTGGTGAACACTGGCTTTAGAATGCTACATCATCCCTGAGTAACACAGGCTACTTATATTCCCAAATTCCAACGAGAACGAAGCCCCGGGCGGAAATAATAATAATAAACGCTACACACTCAAAGGCCCACACTAAGGTTTTCCCTTGTGTCGTGGGTCCCTTGGAACACACATAAAGACAAACACAAACACCCATGACCCGAAAACAAACATCTGCTTTTTACACAAATGTTTGCTCCGACTGGGGATCGAACCCAGGCCCCGCCGGTCAAGAGGCAGCGTCACTACCACTCGACCAAACCGGCCGTAGAATAATTATTAAAAAATGTACTATCATATTAGTTTATGTATGATACGAGTATTCCAAGTAGAGATGACTGATAAGTTTCTAAAGGGACCCTAAATTCAAAAAGTTCAATTTATAATTTAAAATGACAGTACCGTGGAGTAAGTACTAAACTGCCAATTAACTGCTTAGTTGATGCGAAACTCATTTGTTAATGTGTTTATCTCCTTAGATCTTTAACCATCCTAATCTTACTCGGAATTGTTGTTTTTATCTTAATGTTATCTAGACAAATAAAGCCTCTAATTAAAAATTAACTTGTTTATATCACTGTATTACAAAAAAAAAAGCACGTAATGCAGATATGACAATTTATTAGACGTCAAAAATTCTACTGCCTAAAAATCACAAGACCACAATAAAAAATAATTCCGTTCGTAAAAAATACCGCGGAAATATAATTAAAATGTATAAAATCAATTTAAATATAGTATAGGTAAATACGTATTTGGTACTTACATAAATAAATAAGGACTCGTATAAAAATGTTGTATAATTCAGTTTTTGTCCCACAAATATGCCATTTTTTCCCATGTATTTTTTTACAAAACATCTTTTGTTCTCGGTACGACTAAATCTCATTATACTTACAATTAAATTTTAATAAATAAATAAAAAACAGGTTATCTCTGTTTATTAGAAGGGTTTTCTCGAACTTACATACTAAAATTTATGAAATAATTACACAAATATAACATAACTGTTTAGGTATTTACATATATTTAAATATTATACTTCTTTTGTTTTTATCTTTCTCTACTATCTGCACCGTCGCGTCGCGTCGTTTCGTAGCGCGTAGCTCCGTGCCTACGAATCACATCACTATAATTCATTTATTACCTACGAATATAATTTATAACTTGTAATGGTGTAGGAACTCTTTATAATGTTGTAGGCATCACCTGTTATTATAGTCAGAAAAATAATTTGTTACATGAAATTGAAATACAAACTTGATACGTTCAATTGTCGATTGTTTTAAAGTGGCTATACGAAGGAAAGGGTATTTGAAAAATCTTTAGCTTGTTACTTACATTACCTGCTCAGAAAATTATTTTTGGTTTTAACATGATCATAACGATAACATAAAACCACTTATACCACTAATGTGACAGAACGATTGATCTATAAAGCCACGAAATTCGATATGCTGTATAGAACTGTAATGGGATGAAATCCAACTCTCACACAAGTACACATTCCTGTTAACGCACTTATGATTATTCCATGTTTTTGTCGTTGCGAGTCGCGGTATTATTATCAGCTCCGATGGTTTCGTCGCGGGGGTGAAGGGGACGGAGCGCGGCGGGAGGGGACGATGCTGCGCGCGCAGCGGGGCCGGGGGGCGGGGCGAGCCTGGCCCCGCCCCTCGAGGGACCAATTGCCGTGTCGGTGGAGGGGCGGCCGGGCCCCGGCCTTCTATTTACTCTTTCAATCAGTGCTTGTGTTTGCGGTGGCCGGCGTGCACGCGTGATGCGCTAGCCATGCTCTCGCAGAAACTGTCGTACGGCGACGTGCCGACCTCCGCGTCGCTGTCCTCCCTGTCCCCGGGGCTCGCGCCCCCTTACGTCAACGGCATGGGCTGCATGCCGGCGCAGCCCTATCCGAACCTCTACTCCAACAACATGGTGGCCGGCGGCTCCTGCATGGGCTCGCCCGGCGTCGGCTACTCACCGCCTAGCTCCATGGCCTCCTGCATGGGCGGCGGCGGCGCTGTGCCCTACGGCTCCCTGCCGCGCGAGCAGGAGGCCGCCTCCCCAACGTCGGCCCTCCAGCGCGCGCGCAACGACAAGACGTACCGCCGCTCGTACACGCACGCGAAGCCGCCTTACTCCTACATCTCTCTCATAACGATGGCCATCCAGAACAACCCTACGCGCATGTTGACGCTCTCCGAGATCTACCAGTTCATCATGGACCTGTTCCCGTTCTACAGACAGAACCAGCAGCGTTGGCAGAACTCAATCCGACACTCGCTGTCGTTCAACGACTGTTTCGTGAAAGTGCCGCGGACGCCCGACAAGCCCGGCAAGGGGTCGTTCTGGACGCTGCACCCGGACAGCGGGAACATGTTTGAAAACGGGTGCTTCCTGCGGCGGCAGAAGCGGTTCAAAGACGAGAAGAAAGAGGTGATCCGCCAGGCGCAGAAACAGGCGCATGGGCATGGACACCATGGGCATGAGAAGCGAGCGGGCGAGCACCACGAGAAGGGTGGCGCGGCGGGGGGCGCGGGGCCCGGGCCGGATGACAAAGAGATGCGTGACGAGTTGCTGGCGCAGCTGCACGCGGCGCCGGAGCTGTGCCTGCCGGAGCACACGCCGCTCGCGCTGGAGCACTACGCGCAGCTAAAGCAGGAGCCGGCGGGGTACGCGCCCGCGCCGCATCCCTTCAGCATCACGCGACTGCTGCCCGGCGCCGACACCAAGACCGACCTCAAGATGTACGATATGAACTACGGGTACGGGCACACGCCTGCCGACAACTACTACCAGTCGTCGCTGTACCACCACCACGCGCACGCGCACGCGCAGCCGCCCTTGTGACAATACCCGCTGGCGTAGGCCGGGCGTCGCGGCTGGCTACCCCCGGACGCCCCCGCCGCCGCTGCGCCTTAGCCGCACGTAAGTGTCGCGCCAATACCCACGGATATTTTATCTGCAAAATCTCATTTAAATTATTGATATTGGACTCCAAGTGAGCGTGATTTGTGTTCTGGTGATATTGTTGCGTCCCCTGGCGCCCTGACATTGGTGTAAATATTGACTATTGTCTGGACTCGTCCGTCTTTGCGTCAGGTTGAGTAGTGCGCGTCGAGGCGCGCGCCCGACGCCGCCGCAGCACTGTAGGCCTAAACTTTTTGAGGGACTTTTGAGAAAGTGTCCTTTACTGTCGCTCTCTCGACTCTTGCTTATATCACAACTCTTATTAACAACCACTAAATTGTCAAATGTCGATATTTACTTACAAAAAATACTCATATCGTTATAAAATGCAACTTTTCCCGCTTAAAAGAAGCTTGTGTACAGCACATGGTAATCAACAAATCGATCGATTCACTTATCGCTCGTATCGCTACTTTATCGACAACGTTTAGATAAATTATTTATTTACTTAGCGCCCGTTGAACTCTTTTGCATGAGAAATGTCAATATACAATTTGCCAATGGTTTAAAGACTCTGAGAAACTATATTTAACTAAGTACTGATTTGTGATAAATTTTATCATTTAGACCTGAATTTAAACAGGCCCTTTTCTCATTAAATTTTGTTCAAAATATTATCAGTTCTAAAGGAAGAGTTAAGATGGTAAATTTTTTGTATAGCAAGGTCCCTAATAAGATTATTAGTACTTAGTCCTTTGTTGTATACTTTACTCAACGCATTTCCGTTTTAAATTCCATGACAGTTTAAAATTGTTGCGACGATGAGGCAAAATATATTAAAAAAAAACCTTTTTCGTTTTGCGAATAGGCAAATTGTTTTTTGAGAATAGGTTATAACGAATTATTGCGAAATATACCGATTATGATTCTTCCTTAGCAGGTCATGTACTTGTTTAGTAAATATCCAATGTCCAACCGTTCCTAAAATACCAGCCTAAACCTAATTTAAATTCGATTTGATAATTAAATTTTAAATTATTATCCTAAACTCGCTTTATTTTAATTTTTCTTGTTAATCGTGCTATTAATTAAATATTAAATTAAAATATTAAAAGTTGTGATATTCGCAAGTGAGGATTCGACACCATATCGTGGACCGTCATTAAATTTGTGCAATGTTGTAAGAAATGTATAAAGATTATATTAATTATATTTAGATAGGAAAGAATTATCCATTCGTCGACCATCGCATTTGATATAAGATTGTATATATAGATATAAGTGAAGTAATGCTGTGAATTTTCTGATTATTACGAGAAATTAGAGGATTTTCATTTTTGGGCACCGTTTTATTTAACTAAAGAATAGAAACGGCTGTTCCTTTTGTAAATAATATTTAAGCAAATTTATTTCTGAACAGTTCTTTGAATTGTTATTTTAAAGAAATATAATTTTCATATCTATATATTTGTTTGTATATATTTGAAAATTTCTAATAATAATCAGGTTTTTACAGTAAAATATGCATACAATTTATTTCAAACCAAATGTCTTATGAATATCTACTTTGCCATTCTGTTACGAATACTTTAAATTCAAATGAATACGTAAACAAGTTGGTTTTAATAAAATATATTATTGTAGCTATTAATATCTGGTTTTGGACGCTGTATCAGTTTTACAGCAGCGTTGTTTTACCAACCATATGATATTTGGTTTGGAATTAAATACCTATAAATTACGGTGTCTTGTGTAAGATAGGTACCTATCTATGCTTCTGCACATTCCAATCAAATATATATTTATATGCAAGTATCAATTTAGCATTATCTATCTGTTTGGCAAGCGATATACCTAACATATTATAACTATCTTTAGTCAATTATATTTTGTTGAATATATCAGAAACCGAATTTAAGTGTAGTTAAATATTTGGTATGGAAACTTTAGTCAACTTAAACACAGCCACGTGTGTGTTAAGTAAATATTTTAGCTATTGGTTACTTTGTGAGTAACATACATAAAGGATACAAAATTAGATTCATTGATGTGATTACGAAATTTAATGTATCATTTTTTAACAATAACAGAATGTATCAAGACAAAATTGATATTTAAGCAGCGTAGTGACCATCCGTCATAGATAGCCTTGAGAGAATCGGTATTTTTAACCAAAATCTTGTGTCATTCGACCTTATATACTTACTTGTGAAGATCGCCACTTCGTTAAGTGATCCATAAAAAAGGCAGACAGTTGATTTGACGAAGATCTTCAAAATATGACGATTTTCAAGGTTCTTGAATTCTAAATAGTGGTTGCGAAACATGTCATACAAATGGTACCTACTTAAATTATGGGTACTTTATACGTGCAAATCGAAAAGCTCAAAGTTTCAATTGATTAACAGTATGATTTTGTATTTAATTTGTTTAGGCCTCAATTCGTCAAAAATTTCTATGACTATTTTTATAGATTTTTAACCAATTAATAACTGAATTACATTGATTTACTCCTCAAACTTAAGGTCAAAATATTTATGAAATGTTTTCTTTTGTAATTTGAGGTTTTATTTTCTAAGTACGGGATTTTTTAGCCATTTTGAACAGTGTTTAAAACTTTTGAATAGTTCACTAACATTGTAATAATTTTAAACTAACATTTCTTATCGCTTGCCAAACTATACTTTAGTTGTGATTTTTTAAATATTATCTGACGAAAGTTAGTATAATATAACCTACTTATGCTAAATTTAAACTTGTAGCTATAAATACATATTAATGTATTTCTTGAATCTAGATAGGATACTTATATCATCTGTTAGATTCAGAGTTAAATAAAATTAAGTATTTACAAAAAACATCTATTCGTTTTCTTTTAAATTTATTATTGAAAGAATGCCTTTTCATACAAAGTTATAGTAAATGAAATTGATTACGTTCCAATCACACATCTTACCTAAATCATGTTTTTATTTTACTTAAAATTTAAATACATATACTTACATGCTTTTATTCCAAAAAAATTGTTTAAGAATATTAAAAATTATCTTACAATCCACACGCTCCAAGACTTTGAGAAAAAAAAGTAAAAAGTCTTTTCTAAGCCATAATTTCTTAACGTGCTTTTGAACAAAATAATGGCATTTAACATTTCTTAAGCTTAACCCTTTCAATACCCAGTCGTCTCTACCTGTACGTACCCATAATTCCATAAAAATTATCAGCGTCCGTTGCAATCGCAACTTTTACTACCGGACAATTTCACTTTTGTCGGAGCTTGCGCAAGATTTCGGTCAGACGGGCCCACTGCCATTGAACACCGACAAAAAGAGCCATAAACCTATAAAAAATAACAAAAAGCACAAAAGACACGTGGTCGTTGTGTTAATTTGCCGAAGAGATCCGATATCTGAATGGATTCATCAATGAGATACAATGTTTGAAGTGATTCACGACAGGTTATTTGCTATATTGTTTTTTTAAGTTTATTTTGCTTTAGCAAATAGTTTTGTTTGTGTTACAAATAGTATTATAATGAGAGAGATACCACAGGATTAATAAATAGGTACACGTTAAATCTTACCTGTTAACTTACTCGTAGGAAACATAATTGGTTTTTTTTAACATCCCATATACGTCCCCACCAAGGAGCACGGGCACACCCGGGTGTGCAGGATTTGTATCGCAAGCGCCGTAAACAAGCGCGCGACGGAAGGACTGCACGTGTAGGTGTGGATATTGACGTCACTTATTGTTTCTCATATTGACATTGACTATAATTTTAGACTTCTTGTTTGAATTTTTAGAGTTAAGTATACTTTCTTAGATATTATTGCTATACCTACATCAAAAAGCGAACGTCTGTAATTGGCTTTTTGGATCTATACTCCAGTTTTAAGTTGTTTGTTGATGCTGATGACGATTCATATTTAAAATTAAAATAAATTCATCACCTCCATGGGACAAGATTGTTTCAAGCGACTGCGTTCAAGTCAAACGAAGTCACGCGCTCAAAGCTAGCAAGTTCATAAACGTTCATAACTCGGAAGGCATGTTCATATTGTTCAGCGCGTATTATGATGAGTGTCGGTGTTTTAGCGCCTCAGGCGACGCGGGTGGTTTACAACGCCCATAAAATCACCTCAGCTGACCCACTGGGCTCACGGCCGCGCGAGCCCATTGTGCCACGGGAAGACACCGACGCTTAAAGGGTTAAAAGGAATTAGTAGGTATTATGAGGCACTATACTGAGTGTAGTCTATTGTAGGCTATAGATAAAACATACGTGACAAGTAAACACGAATTTACATAGGTTACAATACAAAAATGTTTAAGGAGACTTTATTAATTTATGTTAATCCCACATATGCGTACCTACTTTATGAAGGTAACAGACAAAAACAATTAAGTTTTAAGTTTAAAGTTTTCTGTTTTGTACACATAGAAATACGGGAAAAATAATTATATTTTCTGTGCTACTGGTTCATTTACTTAGTTAATTTTAGGATGTAAGTAGTTGTTGTTATTAGGGTAGTTAATACCAAAAGAAAACATGTTTACGAAGTAAACATGAGAACACATGAAACCTGGAGATCACCCTTATTTCGTTTGGAAAAGTGATGGATTTCGTAACTACCTTTTGTAGTGTGTTTGTCTGTAGAAAAAAAACAACTTGACCACAGCGATAGCACTGTCTGAGGCGTTCTGGGACATTTGTAACTCAAGTTACGCAAGCATTGTTACTGTTGCTAAACAGATATCTAGTTTTACAATAGGTTACTTGCTAAAAATGATTCATAGTAATTGTTATATTGTATATTTATCAATCTCCTCAGCAGAAACAAAATTTTAGACAATGGACACACACATCTTTCTGTGTGGGCGGTTCATTATAACTCTTTTATTGATTTAATATGTACTCAACGAGGTGAGCTACCGGGCTTCATCGCCCGAACAACATACGCTCCAAACTTACTTCTCGTCATCTTTTGTGGATAGAAGGAGGCAATAGAAAACATTTTGTGCAAGTCACCATGATGAGAAATGAATTTCGCTGTCAGACGCGGGTGGCGATGTAAAGTATTTATGAAAATTGATTTTATTTCTACAATAAAAATGTGAATTTGTTTATTTCAACTTTTCCCACAAATATAAGTATTTTATTTAGTACTTTGTTGAATTAAATTTGTGCTTTATTGCTTAAGAATTCGTCTATTGAGGGGATTTAATTGATAAATAGAAAACGACTTCTATTTCAAATGTTTTTTGTTTCTTCTGATTATATTATACGGCCGGTTTGGTCGAGTAGTAGTGGCACTGCCTTAATCGACGGGTCCTGGCTTCGATTCTCATATTTATGTAAAAAGCAGATGTTTGTTCGGTTCACGGGTGTTGTTTGTCTTTGTGTATGTTCCAAGGAACCCACGTCACCAGGGTAACGTTAGTGTGGGCCTTTGAGTGTGTAACGTCTATATTTCTAACATAACACAAAATTATTTTCATCTTGATCAAGCTACAAAAGCTCTTATGTGTGAAAGGATAAGTATTACATTGCCAAAGAGTGTTGGTTTTGAGGTGTAAGTATACTACATATATTGCTTTAGATACAGTTTTTTTTTGCTTTTCCATAAATATTTTAAAGGTTTTATTTCCAAGGAGTAAGTGTTATATTGATCAGGATGTTATTTTTCCAGTAGCAAATGGTAAACTGGTTTTTTTAAGACTTATTGTGAATCACTTGAGTTTTTCTTGTGATGTCTTGAGATGTGGTATTGTCACAGAGTTTTTATTCGAGTCGAGATATTATGTCAGCAAGACGAGGTCGTTTTGTGTGTGATAATAAAAACAAATAAAAATAAAACATTCCTTTTGTCAGAAGTAACGGTTTTGTGAACTTCTGATGCACGTGTTAAACAGAAATTTTGATTTGGGTCATCTTTTTGAAAGATTTCTTGGTTTTGAACTTCTGTGAATTAAAAGTGTGTCAAGTATTTCGTACTGAGTAACGCAGACACTTGTAAAGGTTATGAACCTTGAGTTTTATTCATTTCAAACCATCCAATTGAATACAAGGCTACTTTGCGGACAAGAAACTAGTTCTGCATACATTTTTACACTGATTTGCATTGCACGAGCCGCAAAAACAAGTTGGTTTTACAAACTTATTATTGCTGTTAATACGAATGGTTTTCCATGGAAAGAAGATGGTAAGCAAGTTTCTTCAACAGCATTGTTGGTTGGTAATCGTAGGAAAGTCAGTTTGAAATAGGTCATAGAGTGTTCTTTGAATGTACGAAAAAACATGATTCCTAATTCAAGCTTTATATATATATAGTTTTTTACAGTAATTAATAACGGGCGCAGAGAACGTCATGTAAGTAATAGTCGAGTACCGTAAGTATGTATATTTTGTAGTTATTATTTGTATATTTCATATACTTACATATAATTTTCACCAAGAATTTCGAAAACATAAACACATAACCACATTGGTAATAGATAGAGGTACCACTTTTTTTAAACTCGGTGTCTAAGAATACTTAAACATTATTTTGGGATAGTGGATAGAATCCTTACTATCCTTACTAATAATATAAACGCGAAAGTTTGTGTGTATGGATGTTAAAATGTTTGTTACTCTTTCACGCTCAAACAGCTGGACCAATTTTGATATCGGTGCAGAGTTAGCTAACACCCCGTAATAACACATAGGCTACATAATTTTTCCAAATTCCCACGGGAACGAAGTCCCGGGCAGAAAGCTAGTTCGTAATTAATTATTATAAGAATACTTAAATACATTCTCAAAACAAAAAGTCAAAAATGTTTATTTCATAGAACATAGGTACAAAATGCTGCTTGAAAACGTCATAAAAATACATTAGCAAAATCAATATAAATCATTGAGCAAAATAGTGAATTACAGTAGCATTTTTGACTTTGCGCCTATTCGCAAAGGTGCAGTCTTCCTCAGAAGAAGAATAGGCAAGAAACTCCGAGGGTCGCTCTTTTTAAGTCAATCATATAAATTTCCTTACTTCTAATTTTAATTGACTTAGTATCTGAATAACTCTGGAGCTGAGCAATTTATTCCCATGGTTGCTTGTCTAACAGATAATCAGAAATTCTATAATAGCCCTTTTACAAAGTTTTTGTTCAATTATTGTCTTAAATTTGTAGTCTGTTCCCAGTATCCACACATGTTTCTTGTCTGCTGGTAATAAGGCTCAAATTGAAATGAACTAAGCCCTTTAACACATTACATGACTATAAGTTACAGCGAAACTAGAAATGACACGGTTTAAATTTTAATTTAAATATTCTTTCAATTTTCTTACATTAATTTATGAATATCATATGCAAACAATATAAAACTTTGTTTATATTATGACACAGTATATAGCGAATCGCGATAGTATGGTTGCTATATTGTCTTGTTATATGACGTCATCAAATTAATCATCTGAGAAAAAAATATGTAGGATATTTCTTTTATTTAGTATCAATCTTATGATGAAACTCAGTTGTGAAACTATGTAAAGCCTTAGATTTAGTGCAGTGCATAGGAAACAGGCAGTTTCACAAGGGGGTCGCCTCCACACCACAAAAAAATTAAATCAATAAATAAAGGATCAGTAGAATCAAAAAAATTGGTACTTACTGAGTTTTGTTACAAATAGTTAGACGAAAAACCTTTTTTTTTTAAGTGGGAAAAGTAAACATTTAAAAATATGCGAGATACAGCAGCACGAAATATGAACACAAATGGCGCCTTCCGCGCTTTCTAGAAATTTTCAACAGTTAACCACAAATAATTTGAGGGCCTCCACCACATGCTCTGCCTATGGGCCGCCAAAGTCTTAATCCGGCGCTGATTTGGTGTCGAATCTAGGCTGTCGGTTAATCATTGTAAGATTTGTTTAAGAATGTGCTCACATATCTTGTATCCCACTGCTGGGCAACATCGTTGACCACTAAAAAGTCAAACTTTGAATGGGGCGATTATAAATTAGTTTAGGGGGTTAGTTTACTCATGAAACGATATACTATGAAACTTTCTACCTATGAAACTGACAAAATTTCCCCAAATATCCCATATGAAAATCTAAAATATTTTTACTGCTATTAATGCTTACCAAAGGAAACTTTTTGAAGTGAAAACTTCTTTAGCGGCGTTGTGCGCTTTTTGGATGGGTAAAAAATGTTAAACTCGCGTCAGGGCCACGCAACCCTGATCGAAAATTCGTAAGACGGAGGGTGAAGTGAAAACTTTTTAGACCGCAAGGAAGTAATATATTTTCAAGTTTTCACTTCTGCCGGCGGCGCTCCCGGAGTGCAACCCGTTGTTTTTTTTTTTTTTTCATAATTAGCCCTATGTTTAGTAAGCCGATTGACATCCTTAATTTTTGCTAGGTTACAGTCACCCAATATATAATATTGTAGGTACTTAAAGTGTACCTGTTCGATACATAATACAACTTCCCAATCCTAAATTCTTTCATATATAACGGGAAGGGGAGAAACGAAACCCTTTTTGTCTTAACGTAGAATATCATTTTCCCGGTACAAGCGATGACTCTACCATATACAAAGCCACATCCTTCAATATACATACATACATACATACAATATACATACATACATAGGGCAATTCTGGGTAAACTCGTTCCATCGTCGACCTCATCTTAGTCCTTTGGGCAGCAAGATTGTGGTTAAGAGTTACCCATGATTTGTAAAAAAAAATATGACAAGTATTACAAAGATACGTAATATACTCTTATTAATTAAAATAAACAATAACAACATTCTCAAGATACTTTTAATAAGCCAAAACGTTTCAATTCACATAGTAGTTAAAGTAAAATCTCCAAACAGCCGGCAGGCTAGGAGGGATGAAGCGAGGGTAGTCGTAAAATTGAAAACTATTTGTCGAGCAAACATCATCCATCAGAGCCGGCACTTAGCCGTATTGCCGCGATGCCGAATGCACACCATGAAGCTTCTTCTATCAAATGTATGAAAGGTTAATTTATAACTTTATAAAAATGGATATGTATTTGGTTCATTTGTTTTCTCGTTTTTACACGTATACCATACACACACACGTATACTCACGCCTCAAATCCCTATCGGGGTAGACAGAGCATCAGTGGTTTTAAAACCATTTGATGCCACGTTTGACATACGTTTGTTTCTAGTTTATGATGAAACTTAAAAATAATCAAAGAACCTACTGTAAGTTATGCATAACAAAATTAAATTTGGGTGACTTACTTTGAATTAGTAAGCGAAGCTTTAGTCTCTTCATAAAACTGAACATGAAACTGAAAATTCTGAAAGAAAACTGTCGACTTCTTACACTAAGGCTGATCGCTCAAGTTGTATGGAGAGTAACCTTAAATTTAGTAGCCAGCGAAAATTAAGAATGTGAATCAGTCCACTAAACTGAACAACTTTTCTAGACCGATCGAAATAATAAAAAAAAGAGTGAAAAAGGACTTTTTTTTGGGACTTCCATTTTGATTAAGTATGTGAGGAAAGTTTTTCAGTTTCATGGTTAAAATCAACCCGTAAAGCTTCGCTAACACACATTATTTAACCACATGTATATTATTTTTTTAAATGCTACACACTCAAAGGCCCACACTTAGGTTTTCCCTTGTGTCGTGGGTCCCTTGGAACACACATAAAGACAAACACAAACACCCATGACCCGAGAACAAACATCTGCTTTTTACACAAATGTTTGCCCCGACTGGAGATCGAACCCAGGACCCGCCGATCAAAAGGCAGTGTCGCTACCACTCGACCAAACCGGCCGTCAGATATTACCACGCATATTTAATTTCATTTCAAGATTCATAACATTTATTCAACACAAAAGACACACTACAATACAAACATAGACAAACTTAACATAAAAGAAAACAACAGTCAGAGCACAAAAATAAGAAGTATGAAAGAATAAATAAATTTTCTTTCTTTTATCAGCCCGTATACTTTCCCGCCGAGGGGCACGGACCTTCCATCGAAACACGAATAAATAAATATAATTAAGTACTAAAAATAATTATTTTCCAAAAAAATATTCTATTAAATAATTGCTGATCTTAATGGTTTTCAGTTTTGTTTAAAATATCATACACCTCGTCTGTTTGTCTCAACCCGATAAACTCAAAAACTACTGAATGAATTTTCATATGGTTTTTACCAATTAATAGAGTGATTCAAGAGGATGGTTTATGTGTATAATTCTTTCCCGAAATTCTCACAGGAAAAAAATTTCACTTACTTAATGATGTAAAATAAAAAATACCTACACCTCTTTGAAAAAAGTCCACCAAAATGAATATAAAACCAATCCAGTTTGGGCGGTGGTGCGTCGAGATGTCAGGATATGATTTATGAGACGCGGCCAGACAGCTGAAGATGAATTGCTTTGGAAAACTTATACCTAAGGCTAGTATTGAACACTGTCCACTTTTAGTAATTGAATAGGTAACGCTGAACTGCGAGTGAATAAAATGTACCAGCTGCTTACTCATCCTTGGCATACTTTGTCAGTAGATGGGATGCGTGGTTTTCGCTGTATTGTAGGTAAATGGCCGGTTTGGTCGAGTGGTAGTGACGCTGCCTCTTGATCGGCGGGTTCTGGGTTCGATCCCCAGTCGGGGAAAACATTTGTGTAAAAAGCAGATGTTTGTTCTCGGGTCATGGGTGTTTGTGTTTGTCTTTATGTGTGTTCCAAGGGACCCACGACACAAGGGAAAACCTTAGTGTGGGCCTTTGAGTGTGTAGCGTTTATTTATTTTTATTTTTTATTTATTTTTATTTTTAGGTACTTTATCATTAGTTGGGATGCGAGGTTTTCGCTGTATTGTAGGTAAATTGCTGACTGATATTTCATCTAATGAACCGTAAAACCAAATGATGCTCTACCTACCCCGAAAGGGACAAATAGGCGTGAGTTTTTAATTGTACTATTATTTCACAAAATGTTTGATATTATTTCACAAAATGTTGATTTCAGATATTATTTCACAAAATGTTGATTTCAGATATGGACTTTGCACAGTTATCATTATATTCTCTTAGAAATACAAAATGTAAGAAATGTACAGTCAAAAAGAAAAGCAAAGCATCAGAGATTATAGTAATACTTTCCTCTCACCTTTTTTCTTTCTGTGTTTGTCCGTCCTTCACGTCGCACCTGACGGAGTAACAGATCTTCTTGGTTTTTCTTCTTCTTTTTAAAGGAGAGTAACCCAATGGGGCTTTTTGTAATTCGAATGGCACTGCACGGTAAAATTTGTATTACCATTGCCCTCTAGTGTTCTCAGCTTCTAGTATCACTAGTACATAGGAAGCAATGGTAATACAATTTTGCCGTGCCGTTTTCGTATTATAAACACTTTAAAATTTAAAAATTTGAATCACCCCCGACTTTCGATTGCTTATAACTTTTAAAAGGCTGAACAGATTTTCATGAAACATGGCTAAGAACACTCGGGATAAAATTATCTATGACACAAAAAAACCTTAACGAAATTGGTTCATCCGTTCGGGAGCCACGATACCACAGATAGATACACAGACAGACACGTTAAACTTATAACACCCCTCTCTTTTTGCGTCGGGGGTTAAAAAGGCCCAGTAGATAGGTACGTAATTTGTCACCCCGGTCCTAGAGCTCAAAAGACTCAAATGTTCATTAAGAATTATTTTTCATTTTACCAGCATAAGTGAGTGCTGAAACAATTTAAAGTTCGAGAAAATATCTATGAGAAAACTGTAGAACTTACCTTTAAATGCCTTCAATTGTATTGTAGGGATGCAGAGCAATGACCCCGGCGGCCATCTTGTCCATCTAATTATTGCATCATGGCGGCGGCGTTAACGATACGGCGCTTTTAATCGACGCTAATAAAAATCACTCATGTGTGTTTGTAAAACAACTAGGTACTTACCTCCAGAATTGAAGTATATTTTCAATGGAGTACTATATTAAAACGGCTTCTTTCGTACAGAAAATAGCTACAAAACTTATCTACACTAATATTACAAAGAGGAAGATTTGATTCTTTGTTTGTTTGTCTGTTTGCATGGAATAGGCTCCGAAACTACTGGACCGGTTTGAAAAATTCTTTCACTGTTATTCTGCTACATTATCCCTGAGTAACATAGGCTACATAATTTTTCCGAATCCCAACGGGAACGAAGTCCCTGGCGGAAAACTATGCGATAAGACCTACCTACTCTACATACTTAATTGTTTTTTTTTCCTTGTAAAGTTAGTTTTTTTATGCCTATTTGGAACAGAAAATATAAAAAAATATGTGGAATAGGAAAGGTACGCTGCGCACCTTGAATTAGGTGGCTTTAAATTAGTGATTGAAAATTGGTAAGTGAATTAGCCCACCAAACTGAAAAACTTTTCCGATACCTATACATAAGATGCATAAGCCGAAACATGATAAAAAAATTCGTCTCTCTACAGGGCTTTAGATAAATCTCTTTTAACCTCTCAGGTGATTAATCAGTCCACGAAACTGAACAACTTTCCCGCAATAATAGGTCAAAACACGAAAAAAATTTTTTTGAGTTCCCTTACAACTTCGTCGGTATATAGCGCATTTTGTATGGGAAATCTAAATTTTTTTTTCGTATTTTGACCCTATGTTCCTTAGGGAAAGTTTTTCAGTTTTATGGACTGATTTAGCACCCGAGACGTTGAAAGAGATTTACCTAAAGCCCTGTATATTCAACTTGAAATTTTTTTTCAGTTCATACGGGTTCTTTGGGGAAAGTTTTTTAGTTTCCCCAAAGAACCCGTATGAACTGATCACCCCCTAAAGTTTCGCCAACTAATTTAAAATCACCCCATATTACTTAAATAAATTGAAATAATTACATTTGGGTCGTAATGGTAAAATGTGACTCAAATTATTTTAAGAGAAAGTTATGTTAGACGTTTATGTAGAAATTCAGAAGATAGAATAAAGTTTTCTTAAGAAGAAGAAAACAAAAGAACTGTTTAATAGAAGTGTCTTATGTGTTTTAGCATGATTGTTTGCATTAACTTTGTAACAGTAGCGATACTATTTGCATACTTACTTACATTACAACGTTTGTTTAGCCCTTATCGGCTCTCTAGTGGTTTGGCGTTTATTTCTACATACAACTCAATAAAAATCCCAATATTTGCACTACTGATTAGTATTGATTAAACACCTCGAAATGTAGCGAATCATCAAAACAAAGAATGTTACGATTGACAGCCAAACAACAAAATTTGAATCGATAGCGTCGGTAAATAGTAAATACAGACACGATAAAGACGCACCGGGTGGATCTATCGCTATGTTCACGATTTACTACCACTGATATCGAATATTTCCGTCCGACACACTCATCCTGAAAATATGTTTCGCACCTTTTCCAAGAATCATCGCTGCCATACCTACGCTTTCAAAAAGATATTGAAGGAATACGTCACAGAGTTCAATTTTCAAACTTTAAAATTGGAAGTGTTACTTTTGCCGCGCAATTTTCGGTAAAGGTGCGTTCAATAACGCAGCGTTTATCATCTTGGCCAGTATTTGCTATTTGTCGCGTTGTAGCGGGGTCAGTATCGATTCGAATGGAACGCACCCGTTATCGTATAGTCGATATTTTTGTTTGCGCAGCCACATCAATGAGACTCGAGTGTATCTTGCGTATTTGAGCAATAACTTGTTTGATAATGCTTATAGTGCTTGTACTGTGATTAGTCTCTAGATTACGTTGTGATTTTTTGTTTTATCTATTAGAGCTCGATCGCGGCCTGTTTACTGTTACTCACTGCAAGTTTGTATAAAAAATTATTGACTTTTTACCTTGTTACGCAAGTACATACTTTTACATTAAGTGGTCGGCGGCTTATCGCAATCATTAAAGGGAGATTTTCAAACAAACCGCTGTTTGAGTTTATCTAATGACTAATTAATTGGTACGGGGAAAACTTTTGCACGTTAAAAGATTAACAGAACAATAAAACACAACAGCAGCCCCCTGCGTCTTTATCCCGGTCGATCCTGTTTAATCGCACCGCAATGGAACCAGAAACCCGAAACAAGTCGTATCCCCTTCCCACAATCGGAACGGGGCACTTAAGGCCCCATTTGGGCTGCTATGTAATAAAATAACCTACGCGGCATAATATAGCCGATCGCATTAGCCAAAGAAGCCATTATTAAAAAGTATCAAGTTTCGGAACGCACCGCGCGCCGGCCAATGGCACTCTGCCGCCAGCTCGCCGGCCAATCATCGCAGCTGCGGTTTTCTTTTTTGTTGTGGATCGAGTTAATGGATTGTTCTTCATTTGATTTATGTGTTTCGGTTTCGTTTTGTTTTTATGCTTTGAGAGCGGCTCCGAGGTAAATAAATTGATGATTGGCTTGCCCTTACTATTTATTTTTGTTTCAGTGCTACTGAAAGCAAGTTTACTAGACATTGCTTGGTTACTAAAATATTTACGTAAATGATAAGACCTAAAGATCAGTAGAAATCATTGCATAGTAGATTCTGTAAGTTATCTTAATTTTCTTTACCCGGAAATTCTTCCGTCTACAGTCGGTCCACTTGATACTGTGTTTACCAAAACCGCTGTAAGTCGGTGAAGCTGCTGGAAGAGACATGATTTACTGCGTTTTGATGAAATTCTACTAAGTGGGATACATTAAGTTCACTATTTACATGTTTGATCGAAGCTACCCCGCACGAACACTCTGCGGCTAGAGTATTTTTTTGTGGTTCGTAGTCAAAACTTAACCTTTTAGGTAAGTATTATTTAAATTTAAAAGAAATCCTTACATTTACGTGGATTAAAAATGATTTTAATTACTAGAGAATTAATTATTATAAGTTCCTATGAATTGTTGTATCGTTAGATCGTTACCAACGTGTACAGAACAAAGTTTTTCTCTTTTCTCAAGGATAAACAAGACGAAAGATAGGTAATATGGATCTTCTTGGTCTTCATCATCTCTTTAAAGTTGATGAATAGGCATCTTCTGGGTAAGCTTGCTGCAACTACATCCTCGACCGCATCTTCAGCCTTGTGATAGATTGTGGTCAAGAGCAAACCCATTATAACAACTTTATGACTCTTAGTTCTTCAATAAAATAAACTAGGTAATTGTTACTAGGCACATCAAGCCTACTAAGTATCTATGTCCTAGTGTTGAGTAGAGAATAGGCATGCGCAGTTCACACAGTCAATACGAGTGCGTGTCCCGCGTTCAGCCAGCGATGCCACGACCGACGCGACGAATCGTGTTACCAGTTATATTCCAAACACAGACTGGTGAAAGCGGTTTTTGAACGCACCCACAAGATTTAGAAAACTAAAAGGGAAATGAATGTAACCTTAGTAGGTATTTTAATTTAAAATAAGAATAGGTAGAAAAAAAGAAATTTTGAATTGTAGAGTTCCGACTTCCGACGGGGAATGAATGATTTCAAAGTGAATCATAAAATAATTGATGAAATCGAAATTTAAAGCTTTTACCTACTTTTTTTTAATAAATAAAAATAAATAAAAATAAAAATAAAAATAAACGCTACACACTCAAGGCCCACACTAAGGTTTTCCCTTGTGTCGTGGGTCCCTTGGAACACACATAAAGACAAACACAAACACCCATGACCCAATAACAAACATCTGCTTTTTACACAAATGTTTGCCCAGACTGGGGATCGAACCCAGGACCCGCCGATCAAGAGGCAGTGTTACTACCACTCGACCAAACCGGCCGGTAATATTTAAGTACTAAGTTATGATGTTTAGTAAATAATTAATTATATAAGAACAAAAAATAATATATTTATCTTAGGCAATTAATACATAGATTGAAAAATTAAAAAATGTCAAGAAACTTGAAACTTTTTAGTTTCATTTTTATTATTTCTATATTTTTAGTAGACAGGTAACTAATAAAAAGGTTCTTATAGTACGGACCGAGCATTTCCGTTCAGAAACGTTAGATGTGCGGATTTCGTTTGGTACGTGATCCCAGGGGGTGAAAGGTAATCTTCTCTTGTTTGTTTACCAATGTATGACCAATATTCACTGGAGGCCGATGAGGTCGATGAACGAATTCGTGGGAGTTACGGTCTCTGTTCTTTAGATTACTCTTTTAACTTTTCTATAAAAAAGTTAGGGCCTACTGAATAATCAAATGGGTTAAATAAATAAATATGGGTGACTGTAAATTAGTTTACGAAAATTATAAATTTGTATTAGCCCACGAAACTAATTAGGTAAGTACTTTCCCTAAGGAACATATTAAAAAAATCGCTTCTCCATACAGCTTATGCGATCAGCTGATTTGCCTTTGTATGGGATGTCAATTAAAAAAAAAAATTCCTTAGGGAAAAAACAGTTTCATGGAATGAGTCACTAGTCACTAGCTAAAGTTTCGCTAGCTAATTCAAAGTTAAAAAATTGCCTTAAGTATTATACAGGGCTTTGAGTATCTCTCTTTCAACCTCTCGGGTGGTTAATCAGTCCATAAAACTGAACAACTTTCCCAAGGAACATAGGTCAAAATACGAAATAAAAATTATCTCCCATACAAAATGCGCTATATGCTGATGAAGTTTGTATTTTATTTTCGTATTTTGACCTACATTTGACCTACAAAGAGAGATACCTAAAGCCCTGTAGAAACATTGCTTTGAAATGTTCCGTAAAATTAGCTTTTGTTCTTAAACGCTAAGCTGAAAACAATCTAAAAATGCAAACGTGTAAATGTGACAAACGTAAATTTTAATTAAAATTTATTAATCTTTGCAGGTTTTTAGTTCAAAATAATCTCACAAAATAATTTATTCAAAACTAAGAGCGACAAATAATAGTAAATAATTTATTCCCCGGCGCTGTAAACCGTCCTCAGCGTCGCTAAGTCAACACGGCTGTTGGCTCATTATTGTATAAACCATCCCCTACTTTCCAGAGGATTTGAATAGCTATTTCGTGGAAATAAATCGGAGGTTTTTGATTTTATTACTGGCATGATTTTATTTCGTTTAGATTTGAATAAAAAATATTGAAAATAATGTACCTACTATGTTCTTGATTTGAAATATAGGTAATGTAATTCTACAACAATAACTTTAAAGTTCCGTTCTGTTTTTCACCAAAAGTCACTATTCTTAGGTCTATCTTATCTCATCATGGCTTAAAATGCTAGTATCCTCGGGCGTAAGAACTAAATTAATAGAATAGAATAGAAAAAATCTTTATTTTATAGGATACCAGCTTTCCGCCCGCGGCTTCGCCCGCGTGAACTTCAGGAACCGCGTGAAGTTTTTTCCCGCTAACGCCCGTCCCCGTAAGAATTTTGCAATATCCTGTTGCAACTAAGCTTTAAGTTTACTAAAGTACCTGCATGCCAAATTTCAAGCGTCTAACTTAAGCGGTTTAGATTTTTCATACAAAAGGATTTTCCCGCTAATTCCCGTTCCCGTGGGAATTTCGAGAATTCCTTTCTTAGTGCACCTCTACGGTACCTAGGCTACGTCCTTTCCAAATTTCAAGTGCCTACGTTTAGCCGTTTAGGCTGTGCGTTGATATGTCAGTCAGTCAGTCAGTCAGTCAGTTTCTCCTTTTATATATTTAGATTCAGGATGCCACTTAAAACTAGTCAAGATTACATGAAATACATACAAACAAACAAACATTAAAGGACTTAAATACAGGAATATAATCTACATCTACCTAATATTATAAAGAGGAAAGATTTGTATTTTTGTATGTTTGGTCTATACTCTATACTATACTAATATTATAAAGAGGAAAGGTTTGATTGTTTGTTTGTTTGTTTGTTTGCATTGAATAGGCTCCGAAACTACTGGGCCGATTTGAAAAATTCTTTCACCATTAGAAAGCTACATTATCCCCGATGGACATAGGTTACATAATTTTCCCAAATTCCTACGGGAACGAAGTCCCGGGTGGAATGCTAGTAACAAATAAACTCAAAACGGACAGATTTCAAAAATTCTTCCATCATTACAATGCTACATTATTACTGAGTAACTAAGGCAACATAATTGTCCCCAATTCCCGCGGGAACGAAGCCACCGCCGGAAAGCTAGTACATTGACGGCCGGTTTGGTCGAGTGGTAGCGGCGCTGCTTCTTGATCGACGGGTCCTGGGTTCGATTCCCAGCCGGGGCAAATATTTGTGTAAAAAGCAGATGTTTGTTCTCGGGTCATGGATGTTTGTGTTTTTCTTTATGTATGTTCCGAGGGACCCACAACACAAGGGAAAACCTTAGCGTGGGCCTTTGAGTGTGTGGCGTTTATTTATTATTACTTAATAAAAAAGACACACTGAAAGGCCCACACTATGGCTTTCCCTTGTGTCGTGGGTCCCTTAGACCATAGAACACGAACACCTATGATCCGGGAACAAACATTTGCAAACAGCACTGTTTTCTATATATAGGTAATCTCAGTTTCTCAGAAACGGCTATAATGAAATTCACAGTTTAGGGTGACTTGCAGCATTTTAAAATCTAGATTTAAACTCGGTTTTAAATTAAACCCGATTTAACGATTAACGTCGGATATTAAGTCTGTGGATGCAAAATTAAATGTATAAAAAAAAAATCTTGCACGCTATCGATTTAGCTTAAAACTCGATTTAAATTAAACGTTAAACATCAAAATAAAGTCGAGTTTAGAGATAAATCTAGGTTTATTGAAATCCCAATTTTTCTAATTATGCTACAAGTCGCTCTTAGACACGTATTCTGAGTCAAAAACTCGATTTATCATCAAAAATAAATTGCTCAAAAAAGAGAATAAAAGCTGGCGTTATTGGAACACGAGCTTCGGCTCGGTCGCCTATACTAAAATAATAAAGATAGTGTAATTATTAAACGCAAAGTTCTCAATAACAGGTGTTTATAACATGCGCAGCGCACGCATTAAATATTATGGTCTCATAAAATAAACTGGTAAAACTCCCTCGGGAGGACGAATTGCCAAGTCACTTTTGAAATTTGATTATTCCTTCTTTAAAAAAAACGCAGTAATTTTCAGAAGTCACGCAACAAAAAATGGCGGCAATTGAGTTAAATATGTATAATAAGATTAAACAATGATTAGGCGAGTCCGTGAGTTTTCATAAGTTCAATTGAATGGAAAAATTGGTCCGGACTAATAATCATGACAAGACTTGGATCGCTTTATTCGAGAAAGAAGTAGACGGATTAATTTAATGTTTTTTACGACTCTATTTATGTATACAAAACTAAATTTCTATTACTATAAGAATTACCTAGTTTTGGTACCTACTCGAATTAAATCCGCCACTTTCATCTCTTGATATAAAAAGTATTTAAAAGCTAGGGATTAATTTCTGTTTTAGGCTATGTTACATCTACGAGGGTCATGATGAGGGTGACATTCCATAAAACCCTCAATAAATTTTAGACAAAAAAAAGTGTAACTATACAATTTCATGTGAATCCATTGCACCGTTGAAAGGTGCAAACTGATAATGATAATCAAAACAATAAAAAACAAACGAAAATGTTCAACTACACACATCAACACGGTCTAGGGATATTGCACGATTTTTCATGCAAAAGAGGTTTGTTTGAGAAGCTATAAAAGCATACTCGAGATACATGGAGGGCTATAATTTTCAGACGAGCAAGTGCTAAACTTGAATTTTCATTTCTTGTCAATAAATGTTGTTTTACTTGAAATTTCTGAAAACGTGACAAAAAAAAAAATTCGACCATTTTCATACAAATAGCAGACAAAAAGTGCATTTCCGTTTTCGTTTCCGTCACGTTTTCACAAATTTAAAGTCAAACAAAATTTATTGACTAGAATTGAAAATTCAAGTTTCGCACTTGTATCTCGATGTATCTCGAGTATGCTTTTATAGCTTCTCAAACATATCTCTTTTGTATGAAAAATCGTGCAATATCCCTAGACCGTGTTGATGTGTATACTATCATAGAATCAAATCTCCTTTCTCATTTTCTCAAGGCTTGAATCCTTAACACTTTTTCTTCTTTCTTCCCTCTCGCGGGATAGCACTCAGCTAACAATTAAGGGCGAATTTAAAAATCTCCTTATTTAAGAAAGACTCGCACCGGAGATCGCCAATTTGTTCGAAATTTGAATTTTCTTTAAAAATTTCCGATGTCCGTTTAATGGAGTACCTGCCATGTTTATTTTGACTTTCCGACTCGTTCCATCCTTCCAATTTTAAATCTGATTAATAATTTTGTTTTTTATTAGGTATGATGATGGAGTCCTGATTAGTCCACAAAATTTGGATAATGTTAACAAACTCCTGCATTCTCATTTGATTTGGAAAATAAAAATTACATGTACCTACTGATTGGGCTAGGCTTCGGATTTTGCTGATTGCTAACGTATATTGGATAAAAGATTGGCTACTTATACCACATGCGAGCTCACGAACGTAACTAATAACTTTTGAACAGCTGAACTAATCTTAATAAAATGTAACTAAGAACCATCTCGATCACGTCAGCTTTCAAACAAAAATATCGAATCAAAATGCGTCCATTCGTTTAGGAGCTACGATGCCACAAACAAGACACACAGATACACGAAATAAAGACCCACAGATCACACGTCAAACTTATAACACCCCTTTTTTTGGGACTAAAAACGTGAGTTGAAGTAGTCGCCATGGCCGAACATGGCCGGAAAGGTATCATCATCATTTTTAATCCCCGACAAAAAGAGAGGTGTTAAAAGTTTGACGTGTGTGTATATTTGGGTGTCTGTTTGTGGCACTGTAGCTCCTAAACGAATGGACCAATTTCTATGCGATGTTTTTCTTGAACGCTGACGTAATCGAGATGGTTCTTAGCTACATTTGATCAAAATTGGTTCAGCCGTTTAAAAGTTATAAGCTATCGAATGCCAGGGGTGATAAATTTATTAATTTCTTTAGGGCTGTCATCAAACAAGTTCATCCCACACCATTCCCTGGTTTTCTTATAAATGTCACCAAGTTAGCACCTCGGTGCGACGTGATCGCGTGGACCCGTGGCGTCGACCCACCTCCTATCGCAGTCATTAGATAACGCGCGACATCCTGGTACCAGTGTGCAAACACCCTTATCTGCGTCCGCGCATAACCACCGAGGGAGAGGTGGGAATTTTTAATGTTAATTTTTCTTGTAAGATGAAACGTAGAATGTTGGTTAATAGTTTTGCCATCACTCGCTTTGCTTTTTCTCTCCATTTTTTTAGAAACAACGGTTGCCTGAAAGAGATTACTGTCTTCTATTTACTGTTTTCTTGTTTGTTGTTGTTTTTTAATATCTTTATTTCAGAGATCATTAAATTTTGCTTATTATACGTGATTTACATTTCTTCGTCTGTACGCAAACGTGCAGTCTACACCGACAAGAACAGATAAGAAACTCGGAGGGCAACCCTCCCAGTTTCTTGTCTGTTCTACCTACTTCCCATACAGTTCTGTCACACTTCTGCATTGTATAGTATCATTTTTTGTGCATTTATCCATCCTTAAAAAATTTGAAAGTGGAAAAAAATATTTTCGTCCCACTTTTACCTCAAGTCTTGATGCAATGATGTAATTTTTGTGGAAAAGTAAGAGGACTACTTTTCCTTTCAAATAAAATCTCGGGCGAAAACAAAGTACAGTATATATTTTGTATATTAGTTTGCGAAAATTAAGGGTGCGAAACTTAAGGGTGCAAAACTGGACAAGTTCCTCCAAGGAACATAAAGTCGAAAAAATTTTTGTCTCCATAAAGATATGAGAGGTCGAAATGCGGTATGAGAGGTCGAATTTTTTTTTTATGGGTGCGCTGAGGAAAGTTGCTCAGTTCCATGAGGAAAATCACCTCCTGTAGCTTCGCTACCTAACTAATTTAAAATGACCCCATATACCTTGTAGATACTTGTAGATATAAGAATATTTTTATTCCGCGAAATCTCCATATTTGGGTGCGGGTACCGAAAAGCCGATGGTTGTTTTCCTTGAAGCGCGCGCGCATATTTGTTCAACTGAGAGCGAGACGGCGGAAAGCCACGAAACGCCACGACGATTTCCGAAATATTTCGAAGTACGGTCCGCAAAAACATTAACAAGAATATTCTAATAAAATCTGCAAGTCGTATGGGAAAATTCAGTTTGTTCAATCTGCTTCACCGTTTACTTATTTGACTAAAATACGAGGTCTATTTTTCTTATTAGAATCTCACAGGATCATCTTTTTAATTAAGATTTTATACGAAAAAGCGTTAGGAACATAGATACAAATTGTTTTCCATGTGGTGCTGGTCTTAACATTGCCATGTGACTTCGGTAACGTTGTTTATTGAGTTGGTCATTAACCATATCCAACACATTATGCTAGTCCTAAGGCTCAAAATACAAAAAAAATAACAACAAAAAAACTTCATCTTATCGTGTAGGTATAGTCAAGTGTGTGGCGTACTTGACTAACCCTGGTGTCAGAGTTTTCAAACTGCAACTAATTTTGTTAAACTGCATACCTACCTATCAGATTATGTCTTAGAGAATACATTTTTCTTTTACATATTTATTTTTTTGCTGTCGGTGAACACTGAGCACACTGAAGCAAGATGGCGTCTGCTGATGGTGCGGAACGAGTACGTGCGACCTTACCGCGACATGTTCGTTTCGAAACACATTTTCAATGTGGTTTATCCTTCTAAAATACACATCTATAGGTACCATAACCTTCTTATTAATATATTTTACTACTCAATTTGGTTTTCCCTATCTTCGTAAAAAATCCACATCGACTGTCTACAGCCGGCCGTGCTAACATATGCGCGTGACATAATTTTGTCTTTTTTTTTACCAGCTCATATACATCCCCACTGAGAGGCACGTCCCTCCCTTCAAAACACGAAGGGGATTTAGGCCATAGTCCACCACGTTGACCCAGTGCGGGGACCGCTCGTCTTTCGAAAATGAATTTTCTTGAAGGGGCCGGTTTCATCGTTTCATGACGATGTCTATAATGTCTATATGTCTATATCGATGATATTACGATGTTTTCCTTCACCGTTGAGCAAGCGATAATTACAAAGAAATCCATACATAAATCCGAAAAGATGAATTAAGTGGTATAAGCCTGCACCAGGATTTGAACCCGCAACCTTCCGATTACAAGTCTGGCTCATTACCAACTGGGCTATCATCGCTATTTTGTCGTTTTCCGTACTGAGGCTATGCGATAGACAGAGAGGGCAGAACGAGACACATACGACAAAATTATATCACGCGTCAATGTTAGCTAACATATTGAAACGTAAATAGGTTTCCATAGCTCGATAGGTGTTCTCTGAGATAACACGTACACGTGCAAGTACCTATCTAGGTTAAAATACACCGAGCGTCTATTTTGTAAGGGCCGTATTACAGAACGCAACTCAGACTCCGATCTACACTTGAATAGCAGTCGTCTTTGTCATTTTGATAGTGAGAGAAAGATACAATCAATATTTAAGTATAGATCAAGACTTGAGTCTCCTTCTGTAATACGGATCTAAGGCGGACACATTCATAGACGAAAACTAAGCCAAGACAAGACTCTGAAATGTCAAATTAAATGTTATTTGTCTACTAAAGAAGGCTTTGACATTTCAGAGTCGACTCGTGGCTTAGTTTTCGTCTATGTATGTCAGCCTAAGTCTCTGACCGATTTTAGGTAAGTAAGTACCTGGGATGTCACTGTCATCTGTTTAGAGACGTTCGTACTGTCATGACATTCGATGTTCTGAAGTATCTTTAGTAAGAACATACCGGGTATGTTCCTTTTTTCGTTAAAAAAAAACTGAACAACTTTCACCAAAGAACCTATATAAAATTATGTAAAAAAATTATTGACTTCAAATACAAAGGCAAATCAGCTGATCACCAAGTTTTACCTTATTTGTTTCGGAGTGCAATAAAGTATTATATTGTAGGTTTTGTAATATTTTTTTCCTATTTCGATATACCTTTCTTGGGGAATGTTGTTCAGTTTCGTGGGCTGACTCAAATGCATAATTTTCGCTTGGAGAAAGTAGTTCAGTTTCATGGAGAGAATCACAGTTTCTCTATCTAATATAAATTCAAATTGTACCTACACCTTCTATGAATATAATGGCAAATATATATAGAGATGGATTGCTTTAAGTGCTCTGTAGTTATGAAAAGATATGAAAAAACAAGGCTGGTAAAACTGGTACTAATTTAATGTGGTATTAAGGCTGACATTATAAATTCACTCGTGACCTGATGTTCTAGTGTTTTTTTAACACTATTGGGGATTTAGGGCATCTTTCAGCACTTTTTAAAACTTAATGTTAACCTAAACCCACTTTAACGTTTTGCTGCCATCGAATTAGCATAAATTTCGATTATAATTAAACGTCAAACATCTATCAAAGTTTAACAAAATCTCAATTTTTCTAAACCCTTAGTTCTACTGAAGATTCTTCAACTTTTGTAATTAATTAATTGAAAAAAAAAAAACAAAAAAATGCGCTGTGCACATCACAATAATTATTTTGGAGTTGCGTAAATAAAACTGAAGCCAAAGTACTAGGAATAGAAAAAAATACCGTACATAACTTCTGTCTTATTACTAGAAGTCCCTGTTATTTGTTATTTGACAGGTATGGGGACTTTCATGGTAAACTTACAATACAAGGTGTTTCAAAAAAATCCCAAAAAAAATAATTCAAAATTAATTAAAATTAAGCTTATTGCACAGCTCTATTATAAATTGACAAGTATGTCATATTTATTATATGAAACTTTCATTTTGTAAATGTCAAACCGTGCAATTGATATTAGAGTTGCGACTATTTCACTTTTAAAATTAAATTTTGGAATTTCTTTTTTTTTGGGTTTTTTTGAAACACTTTGTATAATAAGAAAATAAAAAATACGGTACGTGTGTCCCATCACTACTAGCACTTAGGTATCTTTAATCTGAAGAGCGGTACAGTTATAGAACACCTTGATAGTAAACTTGCGATACCAGGTTCGATGCCCGATACAGGCCGATATCGATATCTGTGACACTGAAAGCTCACAATTTACTATCGAAGTATTGCTTAATAAAATGTATCTAAATCATGTTTTCACGATACTTTCTGATTTTCAGGAATTTTATCGCATGTTATCGTTTATTAGCTTTTAGATGTTACGCTGCCTGAAGGATTTGCTGAAAAACTTATAACGTTGAAGGTCTTTTGAATTATGCTAATAACATAAACGCGAAAGTATTTCTATCTATCTTTGTTTTGGATATAAAATAAGTTACGTACGAGGATAGACCTAGGCTACATTTCATCCCTGAATTTGTAAGAGTTCCTCAATAGTTTTGTAGCATTTTTAATTTGTTTGCCGTGGTGCGGTCTCTTTGTAACTTTATATAAAATAATTGATGATTTAAAAAAAATTAAATGTAACTAAGTTGGCATATTACGCCAGACACCTAAATAAATTAGGAACTATGTAACATTGATGAATGTAACCTAACTTCAAATCTGAGCGAAGTACCCTAAAGTCTGTTCGCGAAGAGTTAAAAGACTGCATATTTGAAAAAATCAAGAGAACAAAAAGAAATGCAACTAACCCAATGTTGACAGTCTGTATGTTATTTTAATTTCCTCCGAGTGAGTCTCATATCGAGGGGAGGGGAGGATCAAAGACACCGCCGCTGACCAGCGAGGGCGGCAATTATCAAAGAACATGAATACCACAACTATTCGGAAATTTCGGGCTTTTAACCTATGAAAGATAATTGCGGTATTTGGCGATAAGGTGCTCACGGATTAGTCCGCGGGCTTGTGGCTCGGATTAGTCAGGTTTAGCTGTTAAGTTAGGTGTTAATGGTTGTAGCAATGGATACTTTAAGTATGTGTTACGTAGTGCAGTGATATTTGAAGATTTTAGGGGAGTTTCATTATAGGTGTATTTATGTTTTCAAGTTTTAAGTAGACACAAAATATTTGAATTCTTGTAATATGAAATCATATTGCCTATTATTTCCACGGCCTGTTAAATATTTACTGACCTTATTTATGGCATTGTAATTAAATAAATAGTTATTAATCACAAAATTTTCTTTACATCGAAACAATAATTTATTCATTTTAAAATTCTTTTTATTTTTAACACAAGGTTCCGTGTGTGCAGCTATCTCTGTTTGAAGACTGAATAGAAACGTGTGCATTTAAACAAATAGCGAAAAATAACGCAAGTAATAAATCTATGACAGTTTAACAAACACAAGTGTGTTAATGATAAGTATCATATTTTTGTACTGAGGAACTATTGGACCTTTTTGTAATTCGAACGCAATTTCTGAGCACGGCTTTATATTACCATTGCCACCTATGTTCCTATTGACACTATAGTGACGATAGGAACAATCGTCATTCCATTCGAATTATCAAAAGGCCCATTAAATGCAAATATGAATTTTATACTAAAAGTGAAAAAGTCGCTTTTCTCGCACAGTTCAGGAATAGCTCATTCTCGGGCAGAGTCTGAGACACAGAGAATATTAGATGGCTCAATTCTCCATAATCTGTCGTCTGTCTGAGAGAGGCGAGTGGCTTGCCTCGGCTGGGCTTGGACCACGCTTTTCATTGCAACTTGGCTTGATAGTTACATAGCTGGGGAGATACTTTTAGTAAAAAGATTTAGTGTTCGCTACGTTTGGTTAACGAAAATCAGCCATTAAATAGAAAAAAAATAATATAGGAAGTTTTAGGAAATATACCTTCAACAAAATGTTCGCCTCTGCGTATGTGTAATCAGTTGATTGCTGTGAGACGCCAAAAAGTATTTTTTTGAGAAATTCTCTTGGGCTCCTTGGTCCTTGAGGAAGGTTATTCAGTTTCATGGAGAAAATTACCCCTTTAATTTTTGCTAACCAATTGAAAGCATATTTGACCACTTTTTTGGCGCTTTAAAACCGTTGGCAATTTTAGGTCTATCATTCTGATTTCGTCAATCCTTCAGTCACTTCAATACCCTACAAAAGTACTAATTACTGGTTCCCACTCCCAAGAAGTGTGTTTCGTGTAAAATTCGTCTTCACACCAAGCTGCTAACTACGTGCTACGTTCTTAGAACTACGTGCCAGCTGAGTTACGGGGAACTAAGGCATGCATGCGAACTTAGTGTTTATGTACTGAACATAGACTTATGTACTGAATAGATATGTATGTATATAAGGTGGTTGTTGCGTCAACGAGTGGGAAGATGTAGTTTACCCGGGTATAGTTTTAAAGTTGTATATCGTGGGACGAAGGCGTGAGCTTATGTATGTATTCTAGAGGTTCTATACCTCTCACGTTAACTATCTACTTAGAATGCCTTTTACTGAAGATTATCTTATCTGTCTCATTACCTCCAGGCGCTTCGGCCGCGCGAGTTAGGTTTCTCTTTAATTCAATAAATGCCTTAAAAGTGATTCTCTGCCATTTTCTGGTCTCCACCTTTCCCGGTGCCATCTCCCTCCGAGCACGCTATTAGTATCTTAGCATTCTTGTTATAAACTGCCTAGGCATACTCTAGGATGGAGGTGTCCTGTTTTTTTTTTTCCGATACTGCCAATAAGCTAGCGATGAGCCTGCTTTTGCACAGTTTGGTAGAGTTTTTTTTAAAGTTTGGCTTGCCAGTAAGCAAAGTTTTTTATTTACATGTAGTTTACACTAATACTAGTAGAGTGAATACAAGGGGGATAAAAACAAGGGGTAAGTGAAAAAGCAATCCGTTTCTCCGAATTGGACTAACTTTTTTGCATTTGGTGATATTAATAAGTCCGCTATACAGGTGAATCTTTATAATGTGCACATATTAAAATGAGGGAAACTATTCTTTATGTTATAGACGGGAAAAAATATTTTTATTTTTATTTTTTTTATTTTTTTCCAATACTGCCAATAAGCTAGCGATGAGTCTGCTTTTGCACAGTTTGGTAGAGTTTTTTTTTTTAAGTTTACCTTGCCAGTAAGCAAAGTTTTTTATTTACATGTAGTTTACACTAATACTAGTAGAGTGAATACAAGGGGGGTAAAAACAAGGGGTAAGTAAAAAAGCAATCCGTTTCTCCGAATTGGACTAACTTTTTTGCATTTGGTGATATTAATAAGTCCGCTATACAGTGGGAGTCTTTATAATGTGCACATATTAAAATGAGGAAAACTATTCTTTATTTTATAGACGGGAAAAATTACTTTAAAAAATCTTTAAAAAATGATTTTTTTATGGAATTTTTAAAATTTTTGTTTGTTATGTGCCCGGTGTAAACAAAACGATGTAACTTTTAAACGAAATGATCTATTACGTTAAAATAAACTCAATAACGATTGGAAACAACAGAATGTTCTCATAAAATTACTGAAAATAATAAGATTTCTAACAGAAATCAGGTTTAGTTTTCATCAAGTTTTTCAAAAAATGAAAAATTGCTCAGTAAAACCCTATCCACTTAGTTTTTTTATTACTTTACGTTATTCTACGTCGTATTAGCCATCTAATATTAAAAATTACACGTTTGTCACTCAATCACAACGCCTCCAAAACTTTAAAACACGTAGCAAGTTTCACATACCTAAAAATATAGATACTAAGGTAGTTTTTTGACTGACTGTAGATTCAAGACCACCTACGCCATAAAACGCAAAGCATCAAAAACTCAGATAGTTATCGTCTAAGCAAGTTTTAGAAATCAGCAGGTGAAGCGGAAATGGTAGTAGAAGTGGTTGAGCCAGCTCTCTGACGTCACGTGACCAAGAGGAGTCTCCAAATAACAAATGGGAAAATATCCGACCAACTACTGTCGTCTACAGAAGTGTAATAACTTTTGATTCCTGCTTTCCTAATCTTGATTAGCGGCCTCATCGTTTTATATATCTGAGTAGTTAGAAAACTTTAATTATTTTTAATACTTACAAAGAAAACTTCATTCAATCACATTATAAAAAAACTCTTTGATAGGGTCAACACAATCGGGTGATCTGTAAATCTGTCCGAACAATCAAGGTAGATTTGTGAAAAGATGAAATTTTTAAAAGATATTTATTAATGTGTATTCCCTTGTTGATTTTACTTTTTATTTTTGTTTGGTTTACCGAGGAAACATTTAAAAATACCTTTCAGTTAAATACCTGTTTAAAAATTTTCCAGAAAATTACACCTTATACCAGGGGTTCCCAAACTTATTAGTGCTGTGACTCCCTTGGGTCTTGTCTATTGTTTTACGACGCCCCTCAACGTAGTCTACAAAAATACTAACGAATTTTTGTAGGTAGGTACTACTCTAGTAACAGGCAATCAGGAAAACACAAATTTGCAAATTATTTTTTTATATAATGGGAACATAGAAAAAACATGAATAATAATAAAAAGAGATATTTATAAACTGGCTGGCTCCTAATGAGATGGATGTGCTTGTTTTTCTGAGCATAGTTTTTGAAAACGGGGCTCCAGTTTGGAAATGGCCAGTCTCATTTCTTTCTCTACGTCTATTTTAGATCTGTACTTGTTCTTTATTACTGCAACTGCATAAAAACCTGTTTCACACAAGTATGAAGTCGCAAATGGTAATAAAACCTTTAAAGCTGCAGTTCTGATGGCATGATATTCTTGAGATACTGAGCTCCAGAATTCAAACAGTTTATCTTTGGCGTATTCAAGCTTTAGGTTGGATTGGAATCACAGGACAATTCTATATATATAAGGCTTATACAATACAATACTTATAGTTTCTAACCATTACATAATGTGCTTAACAAAACATAACGTATTCACAAGCCAAAGCAATCTGTTGGCGACTGTACCGGGCAATAACTGGACAGTCCAAATATTAGTGTTGGGTCGAAACAGGCGGTTTTTGAGCGGAGCCGGCCGTGTTTGTGTGTCTGTCTGTAATCTCACGTCTCCTCTGGCACAACCATCCTTGGATCCAGGTCACATGTTTGTGTTTAGCTACGTATACGTAGGTAGAACATGTACTCGCACATGTAGTGCTGGAAACTATTCGGTTATATCGCGCTCCTGAAGGAAGTCAGATCTGCTGATCAACGAACGAGGCTTTGACATATTACCTATACAACCCTTGAAGGGTTTGTTTACTTGACATTGGTGAATTCGCCACTTTTATTTTAATACTAGCTTTCCGGGACTTCGTTCTCGTAGGAATTTGGGAAAAGTATGTAGCCTATTTGTTAATCCGGGGTGTCGTGAACTCTTTGGAACGCGTAATTTATGTATATATTTTGATAAGTCATTTTGTTTTTGATATGAGTTTTCTGTTGTCAATATCATTGCTTTAAAGTCCAAAGATGTATAGGTGATTTTCCAATTTTATCAGTTCATTAGGCAGGCAGAGACCCAAAAGATAAGTATAAACCCATAAAGTTTCTTCTTTCACATCGCCCACCACATTTGCTTTCACAGGGTGTCAGCTACCTCCATACCAAGTTTTATCAAAATTGGTTTAGCTGTTTGGGCGTGAAAGAGTAACAAACAACTCTAGCACACTTTACATTAGATTTATAATGTTTGTATTTAATCCATTATGTTGGTAAGACTAGCACACCTTGTCTATGTTAATTAGGTTTGTAATGTTTAATTCTTGACCATTTTAGCTCGTTATGTTGACAATACTTTTCTTTGGACGCGCTAGTTTGCGTAATATTTCGGCTAGTTACTAACGGAGATTGTTGTAGTGGAGATTGTTATATTTTAGAACACGCATTATAAATATAAAATCGGTGTGAACTTGTGAAGTGTGTTTCCTTTGCATCCATCTACACCAAACATCCATACCATACAAATGTTCACGCTTAAGGTAATATCTTAAGGGAGTGATTTAAATACTCTAACATTAACAAAATCACAATTGTAGACGCCATTTTTCCAGGAACCTATCTATTAAAAGTAAAATTTCAAGACAACTTCAGCTAAGATCTAGCCATCGACCGATCGAGGTGCTCTTGCTTTGAAGCGAGGCCTCTTATGCCTCGTGCCTCTTGATTTATGCCTCTACCTCGTTGATTAGCAACTCCTGAGTGGATTAGCACCTCGTAGCGTGAGTGTGCAATAAGGGCCTCATGCAACTCTTGGAATTACCCCAATTCTCGGGTTTAGCGAGGTGATGAGTGGGTTTACTTATTAAGAAAAAGGTGAGAAGAAAAATATGCAACTTTAAAAAAAAAAACAACTAAGAATTTATTAAAGAATAAGAATTCGTGTTTTTTTATAAAATGCTACTTTTAGGTTACCTATTGGGCCTTTTAATAATTCGGCACGGCAATCCAAAATTTGAATTACCATTGCCCCCTTTGTTCTCATGTTCTAGTATTCATTCCTATTACCTAGGAGATAATGGTTATACAATTTTTCTGTATCGTTTTCGAGTTATAAAAAGGCCCATTCGATGATTTTACTGTTGAACTTATAGATTTAACTTACTTTTTAAATGTGAAACACTTAGTGGAGAGTTGCATTCAAGTTGCTTAGTTCTCTAAATGTAATGCCGTCCTTATTTACGTTCATAAGTCGGAAAGTTACTATCTGATATTCAAAGTAGAATTAATTTTAATGGACGCTTCTACACTTGGGTGAAAGTATGTTTGTTTGCGTATCTTCTGTTACCTAAGAGTTTTTTTCTTCTATTAAACATTGTAATGGACCAACGAAATGTAGTGATTTTTCTTTCGTAGTTGGGAGAAATAGAAAGTTGAAATTCGTGGATATTTTTTGACGGCTTACGTAATTTTCCCAAAAATAAGGTTAAATACATTTCAAACACTACATTCTACTCTAATACCTACCAAATGTACTGTTATATCTACCAATTGTAAGCAGATATAATGGGCCTTTTTATAATTCGAAAACGGCACGGCAAAATTGTACTACCATTGCCTCCTTTGTAATACGTGGGTAACACTGAAAATGTTTAGAACTGGCCAGTTAGAAACATTGCTACTGAAAACTTTTTTTGAATTTCAATTTTAGAACTCTTTGGTAACCTAATGTAGTATATTGCATTCATTTGTCATTTGTTTTTGAGCATTGGCGGCAAATCTAAAACTCTTGTTACACGTGAAAATGAACCTAACGCGAGAAAATTTTCGGTCAATGATTTATTATGACTTTCGTTGTGGGCTTACTCAACAACAAAGCTATGATAGGCTGCGATTAGCATTTCTTAATGAAGCCCCATCTCGTGCCACTATTTACAATTGGTTTAACGAGTTTAAGCGTGGACGTAGCAATCTCAATGATGATCCGCGTGAGGGACGTCCTTTAACAGCGACTACTGAAGATAACATCAGTGCTGTGCGACGCATGATAGAGGAAGATAAGAGAGTGACCTATCAGCAGATACGGGCAAGCCTAGGCATTGGTATGAGTCAAGTTCAAAAAATATTACACGAACATTTAGGCGTCAGGAAGCTTTGTGCCAGATGGATTCCCCATACTTTAACCGACGACCAGAAACACATTCGCATGGACTGGTGTCGCCAAATGGTAAATAAGTTCAACGGCGGTGACTCAAATGCTGTATTTGACATCGTCACAGGTGATGAAACCTGGATATATTGCTACGAACCCGAAACCAAAAGACAATCAGCTCAGTGGGTGTTTCCTTTCGAGGATCGGCCAACTAAGGTAAAGAAAGGAAGAAGTCAAGGAAAAAAAGATGATTGCCTCATTCTTTGGTCGGAAAGGTCATTTCGCTACAGTTGTGCTAGAAGATGGAAGGACAGTTACTGCAGACTGGTATGTCAATCGTTGTTTGCCTGTTGTCTTGGAAAAAATTCGACAGCAGCGCCCTCGAAGCAGGATCCTCCTTCACCACGACAATGCTTCAGCGCACTCCGCAAAACGGACTGTTGAATATTTGACTATGGCAGGTGTCGAGATAATGAGTCATCCGCCATACAGTCCTGACCTGGCGCCCTGCGACTATTATTTATTCCCAAGAACTAAAGATAAAATTCGAGGTATTCGCTTTACGAGCCCTGAAGATGCGGTGAAAGCGTACGAAAATGCCATAGAAGAGACCCCTAAGGAAGAATGGGCCCACTGCTTTTCTCAGTGGTTCCATCGAATGCGACGATGTGTAGAGAGGAACGGAGATTACTTCGAAAAACAATAAAAGTATTGGCAACTTTGTACATTAAGCCGTTTTTCATTTTCTAAAAATTTTCAGTGTTACCTAGGTAGTAATACCAGAAGCTAAGAACATAATTCAAAATTTGAAATGCCGTGCAGTGCCGTTCAAATTATAAAAAGGCCCAATAATTATTATAATTTTTATACGCTTTTTTCTTGTAAGTTCCATCAAACAGAGTCCAGCAGGTGCATCGAGCACATGCATAACACACGGCTGAGCACACTACAGGCGCCGCGTTCCAGAATTTTCCGAAACCACTCGATGGTGTCTTGTGAATCTTGTGATCTCGTGACGGAGAGGCTGCCCCTATCAATATTCTGCAACAGGGCACAAAGCAGCGGCCGACGGGCACAAACAGGCGGTGCCTTTGATCTGCCGGCGCCGACATACGCTCAAAGCTTGGGTTCTTCCCGATTATTCCAAATCTTTTGTTCTCAAAATTTTTTAAATCTCTAATATTCTCTGACTTATTTATTTATGTACGTATATATATAAGCACTTTGATTGTACAAGACAAACTTTTACATAGAATTTACAAAAAAAATACAAAAGGGTAATGCACAAGGGCGGGCTTATCCTTTGGAGGGATTTCTCCTAGCCAACCTTGAAGATGATGAAAGGAATGTGCTAAGCATGAATACGACACATACGAGCGTCTTCCTGTGATTCCTAATCTTCTCGCCTCCACGTTTTACTTACATTCTGAGGGTTATGAAATCAAACATGAATTTCATGGTGATAAGTGGCACGATACAATAATAACGTCACATCCCAAATATGTACTGACTCTGGCCGATTTACATTTCAATCAAAATATAATACTTACTAGTTTTTTGCCCGGGACTTTGTTCCCGTAAGAATTTGGGAAAATTAATTAGCCTATGTGTTAATCCTGGGTATCAGCTACCTCTATATGAAAATTGGTCCAGCCGTTTGAGCGTGAAAGAGGAACAAACATCCAAACATACATCTATACTTACAAACTGTCGCCCTACTTATATAAGTAAGGATAAGAATTTCTCTAACTGCTAGTAGCTTGGTGACATAATAAGAGTCATCAGGAAAGATTACTTATTTGGAGTAAGTGGGAACAGCCCCAAAGCAAGTCAAAGCTTTGATGAAATTGTCGCGCGACCGCGCCGCCTGCATTCTCTAAGACACTTGACACATATTGCTGAACCGGAAAACTGGTAACTTATGCATTGATTGTGTAGCGCAGCTTTAGCTGTCAAGCGGTTTTTATGTTTCACTGCAACCTGAAGGGTTACATATCTATTGGAATTTGATTCGGGTAAAAGATGAATTTATTTTGACGGCCCGTTTTGTCGAGTGGTCTGCTACTTGATCGACGGGTCCTGGGTTCGATTCTCAGTCGGGGCAAATGTATGTGTAAAAAGCAGATGCCTGTCCACGGGTTATGGGTGTTAGTGTCTACCTTTGTGTATGTTCCAAGGGACCAACGACATTTTAGAAAACCGTTGATGCCCAAATGCACAATTTAAATGGAAAATTTCAAATGGAAAGCTGCAACTCTCCCTTTCGCACAAAGCTAAGTTGGTCGGGAAGCGAGACAGCGAGAAAATCTTCAAAAATCAAATTGTGCGTCCTCCGAACTGAGACGAGTCTAAAGTCCGTATTACAGAACGCGACTCAGATTTTGATCTATACTGGAGTAACAGTCGTCTTTGTCATTTTGATAGTGACAAAGACGACTGTTACTCCAATCACCACACGGTTAAAACTTTTTAACCGTGTGGTGATTGGTTGAGAATAACACCACCCCATCTCTTTCTGTGGGTGTCGTAAGAGGCGACTAAGGAAACACAAATGAGACCTGCCTCCTAGTAATCCATCCCAGTCAACGACACTTCATTTTTTCTGAATCTGAGGTGTCGTCCTATGGTCTCATGCGGTGTGGTAGGTTCTGTAAAGGGCCGTCTGGTTCGCGACCACCCTCCTACCGAAGTCCGACGCCAAACAGCTTGCTGTGTTCCGTCGGTGCGTGGAAGTATCAGTGCCTTTATAGGCATTTTCTGGGTTAACTCGCTCCATCGTCGACCTCATCTTTGACCTTATGGTCAAGATTGAGGTCAAGAGTTAACCCATCTTATAATAAATAAATAAAAATTATAAATCAAGACTCGAGTCTCCTTCTGTATTACGGGCCTCTCATTCCGACGGTTATGAACATAATTGCATGGTGCCTACACAGCAATATGGCCACTCGAAGTGATTTGGTGGCTCATTGGCGACGCACAATGCATGATGGCAGACTGACTACAGCTGATCGCTCCTCTGTTTTATTTTTAATATTAACTGCCCCCGCTTTTGCTTTTCTGTACAGAGTAGAATATATTACAGAGATACTGTTTTTTTGAAAATAAATTTCGCTGTAAACATCTCTACACATTACTAAAACATAAAACTTTATTCTCAGGAATAGGTAGAGTCCTGAAATTTTTTCCCTGCATTGCTTATCTTTATATGAACTTACTAACTTCATTCACATTTATTATGAACTTATTTTGTCATTATTAAAATGTATACCGTCTTATTAAAATGATCACTTCACCTTTTTGTAACTCATTTATACTTTATGATCTTGGACTTATAGTCGTAGGCAAATTTTATAAAATTTTCTAAGGAAATAACTCTCGAATTAGTGACAGTCAACTCAACTGCGACTCAAAAGTCCGATAGATATCGCCCTATCATATCGCACTTTCAAAACAAACCCTCTGGGAAAGATCCCTAAGAAAGTTTTTTCATTTTTTTTTTCAAATAAATGCAAAATCGAAGAGTAAAATCAGAGTGTAGATGATAATGCAATATCTCGTTCAATCGTTGTCTATTTTATAAAATTTCCAATTGTTTCATATTTTTTTATTTATTAAAGCTTTGGCAACAAACCAGCTTAAAAGAAAACAATAAAAACTCTATCTTCCGAAGCTACTCTGCGTTCCGTTCCACACAGTTCGGACAAGGGCCCTCCACATCCATTATTGAGATTTAGCGGAGGCCCTTCATCATAGCTTCCTGCGGCACTGAACAATAACACTGCCATTTACTTACTGTAAGATTGCTGTGGTTGTCTGGAAGAAATTTCAGAAGTAAATTAACGATTAAGAAAAAAAGCGGTGATAGCCCAGTTGGTAATGAGCTAGACTTGTAACCGGAAGGTTGCGGATTCAAATCCTGGTCGGGCCTGTACCACTAAATTCGTCTTTTCGGATTTATGTACCGATTCAATTAATTCACTTGCCCAACGGTGAAGTAAAATAATGAAACCCACACGTCTAAGAAAAACGATTTCGAAAGTTGAGCGGTCCACCAACCCGCATTGGGCCAGCGTGGTAGAGTATGGCCTAAGTCCCCTTCGTGGGGCCCGTGCCCCTCGGTGGGGACGTATATGGGCTGATAAAAAAAATTAAGGATAAGGATTTTTTTAAATAATATATCTTACTGCACCAGGTTGGCTGGAAGAGATCACTATATTAGTGTTAAGTCCGCCTTTGTAAAACTTTTGCTCTTTTTTGTCTGTATCCCATGTAATCTTAGTGCAATAAAGAATATATTATTAGCTAACGAAACTCTACGTGGTGATTTTATGAACTACCTTCCCTAGGAACATACGATTTTTTTCAAATTTGGACTTTCTTTACAAAAGGCATCATCGCACAAGTTGTATACGACTTATTTCATAAATATCTTATCAAAGAAAATCCAAAATTGTACAAAAGCAATTTTTAAAAATCTTTGGACCTATGTTACTTGGACAAAGTTGTTCAGTTTCGTGAGCTGCTTAACATCCTTAACTTTTTTTATTTTTATTATATTATTATAAGATGGGTTAACTCTTGACCTCAATCTTGACCATAAAGGTCAAAGATAAGGTCGACGATGGAGCGAGTTAACCCAAAAAATGCCTATAAAGGCACTGGTACTCCCACGCACCGACGGAACACAGCAAGCTGTTTGGCGTCGGACTTCGGTTGGAGGGTGGTCGCGAACCAGACGGCCAGACACAGAGCCTACCACACCGCATGAGACCATAGGACGACACCTCAGATTCAGAAAAAAATGAAGTATCGTTGCCTGGGATGGATTACTAGGAGGCAGGTCTCATTTGTGTTTCCTTAGTCGCCTCTTACGACACCCACGGAAAGAGATGGGGTGGTGTTATTCTCAACCGATCACCACACGGCAAAAACTTCGCTAACTAATTAAAGATTAAAGTTACCCAATATAAAACAACGAAACTTTTAAGGTTGTAAGCAATTGAACTAATTTGTTTAAAATGTACAAAGTTTTGTTATCGACAAAACATTAAATTTTGATAAGTCCACATTGTCTATTCCTATTTAGAAAAAAAGTTAGATACATACATACACTCACGCTTGAAATCCCTGTAGGGGTAGGTAGAGCATCAGAGGTTTTAAAACCACTTGATGCCACGTTTGTCGTAATTCAGAGGTTATGTGATGTAGGTGGTGAGAGATTGTCAGTCTTTCGCCCACAATACAGCAAGACCCTCACGTCCCACTTACTTGACTTTTACAGTACTGTGGTATGCAGACCTTCATGGAGGATCGGGCATAACGCAACTTCTTTTTCATTCGGTCATTTCGAAGAAGATAATTCGAATATCAATTTAAAAGGTTTGAAATGGTATTCGATGTCAAGATTAGAAATGATTGAAGATCTGGTCTTGCGCCATTCATTGTTTATTGTGAATTCGTTGTAGTGAGCTCGCGGAATAAGTTGTTAAATACGTTCGTAGGCGTACAAATAGCACTCAAATAAGCGTTGCTAAACTCTGTAGCTGTGGACGTGACGGAAAGTAAAATAATATTGTAACGGAAGTGCAGTTTTTGATTATAACCGTATACAGAAGAAGAATCAAGTCTTTTAATTGATTGAAAATTTTTCAATGGGGGGGAGGCAGTTGTGGTATGCAGACCTTCATGGAGGATCGGGCATAACGCAACTTCTTTTTCATTCGGTCATTTCGAAGAAGATAATTCGAATATCAATTTAAAAGGTTTGAAATGGTATTCGATGTCAAGATTCGAAATGACCGAATGATAAGGAAGTTTGCCTTATGCCCGATCCTCCATGAAGGTCTGCATACCACAGTACCTATGCCTGGAAGGAGTAGGCAGCTGGCACATTCTATGTTTTTCTTTTACTTCCAGTCCAGTATGGAAGTATAATTTTAAATTAATTATTTCTTTAAACATTCCATTGCAAACTACCTCAGCCATTGATTAGCGGTATAAAATCCGCCATGGCCAGGCGGAAAGCTAATAAAAAATATAGGTAGCGGGTAACTTATGATTCGGTAAGGCTGCGCTCGGGGCAAACAGACGGGCGTGCGATTACGGCTACGGGCGGTACAGACGAGCGACAATTACTCACTTTATTTCATGCGCCGTGTGTCGCGATCCTTATCGCTAACATATTGGCGATCGCGTGCGACCTGTGACCTGACCTGAAACAAGATATAAGAGAGAAGCGTTGTTGAAACATGCTTTTGCAAAGCATATATCTGTGGTCTCTGCCTACAATGGGAAAAAGGCATGAGTATAAAATTTATGTTTGTAGGTACATTCGTTAATGGTATGTACAAAGGTATCATGTAGTATGTAATTCACTTCTTCCAAGGAGACCAGTGCCCCTTGGTGGGGACGTTTAGGGCTGATGACAACTGAATCAATCTATGGCCCATCTACTGCCTCTTCCAGGTTTACAATTTTTTGACATTTTTTTCCCACCTTTTTCTTTTTTTCGGTAAGGTATAGTCAAGTGGCAAACTTGAGTAGCCTATGGTATCAGCATTTTCAGACCACATAATGGCCTTTGGACTTGGTTAAACAGCTTAAGTAAATCAATTTACAACAACCGGGACCGACAGTTTAACATATCTTCCGAAGCACGGAAAAGCTTGTGATAAATTATCACATTGGTCACCCATCACGTTCCCAGGCTACGTAGCTTAATCTCACTGATATTGCCCGCCAAAATCCTATAACTTGTTCTACTAAGTAACGCTATCTAACTAATGGGCAACGGGTAGCAGGCAATTATAACGCCCGTGCAAACTTACCGCTCACTAGACATTACTAGCTATGCTTGTACCGCGGCGTTACTTACTGGAGTGGTTGCATTACCAGTAATTAGGTGATTTTAGACCAGGGTACGTAAGTTGTGCGGATATTCCGCTAATCAATTCCGTCTCAATGCTGGTGGAATAACAATGATGACCATTTTATTCGTTCAGGTTTTTTTTATTTTATTTATTATAAGATGGGTTAACTCTTGACCTCAATCTTGACCATAAAGGTCAAAGATTAGGTCGACGATGGAGCGAGTTAACCCAGAAAATGCCTGTAAAGGTACTGGTACTCCCACCCACCGACGGAACACAGCAAGCTGTTTGATGTTGGACTTCGGTAGGAGGGTGGTCGCGAACCAGACGGCCCTTTACAGAGCCTACCACACCGCATGAGACCATAGGACGACACCTCAGATTCAGAAAAAAAATGAAGTGTCGTTGCCTGGGATGGATTACTAGGAGGCAGGTCTCATTTGTGTTTCCTTAGTCGCCTCTTACGACACCCACGGAAAGAGATGGGGTGGTGTTATTCTTAACCGATCACCACACGGGCAGAAATCAGGTGGCGAAATTGAGAACTATCGAAACCGTTGAAAATAACTAACATCTTTCTGTTGGCGGTGGTGCCGCCAGTCAAGCGGTAGCTATCATCAAATGCATGAAGATTAGATTTTTTTTTTACTATTTTTTTTTAACGCTTCACACTCAAAGGCCCACATTAAGGTTTTCCCTTGTGTCGTGTCCCTTGGAACACACAAAGACAGACACAATAGTTCTCAATAGATAGTTCTCAATTTCACCACTTATACGAATAAAATGGTCACCGTTGTCATCCCACCGTATTGTGACGTCGTTGATTGATGGAATAGACGACCAGTGTGATTCATGAATTGATGAATTTATCTAAATTTTGAAATTTTAGCTTATGTTTCGATAGCCGAGCCAAACCACTTAACAAAATCACTCGGCAGCATATTGCAATGAAAGGATGAAGTTGAAGTTACCCCAAGAAAAAAACTTTTATTTTATTTGGCTGAACGCACGGGATGTATGGGCAAATTAAAAATATATATAAACAGTTTTTCATTGGATTACCAATTAAGAATTATCTTTATTACAAGTCAAAATGAAGTGATAACACAATAACACAATTTTGTAAGTATAGACAGCCATCGCTATTACGAGCGAGATAAAGGCGACGCGACGACAAGGTCAATATGTGTAGCCTGATGTGCTGTCGTGTGTACATGTCAACCAGTTGAATTAAATAAAAATATGTCAATTAATTAAATTAATATTTCAACTTATGTTCATTGGAGAAAGTTGTTCAGTTAAAGCGCAGATTCACATTCCTAATTGTAGCCATTTGATTCCCCTATTTGACCGTGGTACGGTTGTATAGTTAAAAGTCGCTGAATAGATATAGGTACATTTTGAAAAAGTGTACAGCAAATTAATAAAATTAACAGTCACTTACCTCTTACAATTACAGTTCTTACCACCCCCGTACAATCAACATAACAGGTGTAGCAAGGGAGGGGGTGCACGGCTAATAGTTGAAAGTTCAAACTGTGTACGGTCTACAAACTGTGCTGTACGGTCGGCAAACACTCCGCCATCTGCCGGACTCGATCCCGCAACCCTGCAGATCCTGTAAGCTATTACTCGACTGGTTTGATGTGATCGCTTTGGAAATAAATTTTTGATAAGATGGCATCCACAGTTTTCGTGAGTTTGTCAATGTTATATTTTAACGAGTATTAAAATAGAGAATTGCGAAATTGCCACTATCAAGTAAACTTAAGGCAACTACAGCACCCTATAAAGGCAGCACACATATGAATAGTGCCATCTCCGTCTCTCAACAGGCCTGGGCTGGCAGTGCGAACAGTGTCGATACACGAAGTTTACGGACTATGAAAACGTGCGTGCGTAAAAACATGTTCGAAAGTTAGAAAAATGAGATTTATGGAAAGGTAACAGCTTAAATCGAAAAATACGTTAACTACTTATCGAGAGTGTTCAATCACGAACATTTTAATAGCAAATTCAAGTTCCTGTGTGCATTTTACTATCGTTTTTACAGCTTAAAAGATACACAATATTGGTATTTAGAGGTGACTTTGTAAGCTTTTTCTATCGAACCAAAAGTGCTGAATCATGTTTCCAGCAAACTACTTATCTAGTTTATGTCCTGAATATTACCGTAGTATTTTTTCTTCGATTTAATGCAGTGCGTCATGCTAATCTACGCATCATAAAATCGTAATATAGGTGCTGTAGTCACCTTAAGGGTTGTAATACGCCAGAGCCTCGTCCGATGATCAGTAGTGTGCACCGCTAGCAGGTAAGGATTGCGATTTTGGTTACCAAGATCTTGACCCCAAACACCCCTTGAAAATAAACTGAGTATTGTTGTCAATGTTAAAGAACCTACTTACTTATTTTTAACTAAAGTTATTAACGAGAAATCGGTTTGGTAGAAAGATAAGGTTTTTAAGCGAATTATTCGAGCATACAAATAAAATGTTTACGCAAAGCTTTAATCGGCATTTATATAAACTTCTTATTTTTAGTATTAGACAACATTTCTACAGACTTTTAGAAAACACATTTTTTTGGATATTTGTCCAGAACTCCTTAACCCTGGACGTTGCTGAGTTAAGTTACCGTTCGCTAGCTCATCTTTCAATTCGTATCTGTTTTTTTGTTGTATTTTAAAATATATACAAGGTGTTTAAAAAAAACTAAAAAAAAGAAATTCCAAAATTTAATTTTAAAAGTGAAATAGTCGCTTAATAATAATTTAATTTTAAAGTGAATAGTCTAGTAGGTAATCAGTTGCACGGTTTGACATCTTTGAAAATGAAAGATTCATATAATTAATATGACATACTTGTCACATTTGTAATAGAGCTGCGCAATAAGCTAAATTTTAATTAATTTTGAATTATCTTTTTTTTGTTTTTTTTTGAAACACGTATATTTTTAAATGCTCAATGTAACATTTTGCAACAGTTACGTCAATCTCATGAAACTGTCGGCCTGAAGATAACTTTAAGTAACGTTAGTAAAACCATTTTAAATTGTGAATGTGAATTATGTGTAACATCACATTGAAGTTGTCGATTTATTTAAGTAAGTGCGTAAGCAAGCTTGTCTTACGAGGGAGGCAAAATTGACAAGTTCGACTTACCCCTGCAAAAACATGGCGAATTTTTACCAATACAACTATCAAACCACTTGTGCTTTGAAATTAAACGGCGCAATACACGTCATACTGTCAAGTACTTGAGGGTTTTTCACCCTTTCATTTAAACCTGTTCGAGAATTTAAGTATATATTGTCGATCACGAAAATCACCACCACACGTTGAATGTTGCACAGGTTATTTCACCTCTTTCTTACAAGATTTCTTCCGAACTGCGAGGCGATTCCTATGAGCCGCCTGTGAAACGTGGCTGTTTTCCTTCAAAGTAATTTAGATTTTGATTTTTCTGTTGTTACTTCGATGCTTGTTGAGAATATATTTTGTATGTGTGCACTAAGGTTTTCTTTGTGTATTCAATCAAATTCATTCTCCTACTGCCCAGTTATGGCAATTTAATGCTACAATACGGCCAAACAGACATTATGCTGAAACGTCATGTACCTGTCAAAAAATGTTTTTATTTTTTTCATAAATAAGAATAAGCTGATTGAAATGTGTGAAATACCACTATCTGCCGGTATTAATTTACCGATTTTCACTCATTAACCTATTTTTAATTAACGTAAGGAGTACGAGTGTATGATGAGAAGTTTGCATTAAAACCTTTCCTGCCACCCGATAAAAAGTAGCAGCGAAAATAATTAAAGTTTAAGCAAACAGACGCTATCAGTTCGGCATGCGGCGTGCCTCAAGTGCTCCCTCAGGGGTCGCGTGTACCCCACCGCGCCCGTAGTATATGTGATACCCAAGAGACGCGCAGTTTATTGCACACCCCCTGGCCTTTTGTCTTCGCCCTACAATTGAATATTTTATTAATTTGAACCGAAAAAGCTGCGTAAATTTTAAAATATGAACTAAATTATTTTGGTTGATTCTTTGAAAGTTTTAATCTGCGTTTTTAATTTATGTTCTTTAATATAATTATTACTGTTAAATTAATCGACATTTTATTTTCTTCTTCCAAAAATAAAATCTTCAATTTTATATTTTAAATCTTCAAATCTCAAAACTTAAAAAAGTTCTATAGCACGCATTTAAAAAATTAATATTTATAGACCACTACTTTTTTCTTTAAATGCACGGCTTTTTCTTTAGAGCTATTAGTTTTAAAATGGATTGTGTTCAGGTAGTTTTATAAAACATGAAAATTTAATTTCCATTATTTTAAGGGTACAAATGGCTGTAAAAGTGTATTTTTAACCGACTTCAAAAAAGGAGGCGGTTCTATGTTCGACTGAATGCATTTTTTTAAATGTATATTCACCGATTTCACCGCCAATTATAGACCGATTTTCAAAATCCTTTTTTTATTCGAAAGAGTATATACTCCAGTAGTGTCATATAAAATCAACTTTAAAAAAATCAACAAAAACAAAAAAATACTACAAACCAGAACATCATCTAAAGAAATGAGTGACATTTTTATTTGTGGTTATCGCATTGTAGTCTGCAAAAAATATTGAAGTCGGAGGCTTATACGTTTTTAACGTGGAAAATTATTTGTATCGTGATCGTAACCGTAACGATATTGCTTCTTAGCAATGGGGCCGCCTTTTGTACCCTGACTTTACTACTGTTTTATATAATGTAGCTTTAACTTTATGTTGGCGTGCAATAAAGTATTTTGTATACTATTGTGCTAATACTATGTATAATTGACAAGGGTATTTATTGACTTGGGAATACTGTAAAAATAAATATACGCTATTTAAATAAATGAAATGAAAAAATGAAATGAATACAAATTTTTCATTAAACAACGAATTTTAGGCGATTTTTGTAGATTAATTCGTTTTACTCCGTCAAAACTCAACTAATTAGTCCCATAATGCACTCGACCAAAACGAAATCATTGCAAAACAGTCGCATAAAGGGTGCGGCCATATGGACAACATTATGTCGCGCTGTCATGTCAGTCAGTTCGCGTATTACCCCGAACGCTTCAGGCTAGCTTAGCTGTATAGTAGCTGTGTAAGGGTGCGTTATATTAACAGTTGGTTGGACTTGAATGTTATGAGGTTTTATTAGGTTTAAAGTTGAATAATCTTTTATTAGTTTACTTGCTTCTCGCTGGCGGGTTCGCTTGGGGGCGGGCGGGTAGATTTTTTATGAGATTTTTTAAAATGAAAAGTGAGTTCATTCTTGAGCAATCTATATAACGCAGATATAAGAGGAAATGTTGTCGACGATTTAGAAAGGCCGTCCATGCCACCGTTTGGAAGACAACATTGAAGTCATGGATCATTGATGGGTGACCGCATAGTCGCTATTTATGACGAGCGTTTTCTTGCTTTGGAGGACATGGTAAACCACCGGTTCCGTCTATTGTCCGTGACTAGTCTTTCAACGAAGCCAGAGGGCAATTGGCGGTTGGAAAACTCTGTACTTAGTCAAGTTTGCCACATTCTTAATTATATCTACATCTACAAAAGGAAAGAAGGATTCCAAAGATGCCTTACTTTTACCGGTAAGATTTATTAACATTTAAAAGTTGTAGTCTATACTAATATTATAAGGAGGAAAGATTTGATTGTTTGTTTGCTTTGAATAGGCTCCGAAACTACTGTACGGATTTTAAGCATAAAGTTATAAGTTTATTAAGTCACTAGCTTTCCGCCCGGGACTTCGTTCCCGTAGTAATTCGGGAAAATTATGTAGCCTATGTGCATCGGGGCTAATGTAGTTTTCTGATGGTGAAAATTTTTTTCAAATCGGTCCAGTAGTTTCGGAGCCTATTCAATGTAAACAAACAATCAAATCTTTCCTCTTTATAATATTAGTATAGATAACTTTAGTTACTTTAAACATATATATCAATTTTCAAACGTTGGGAAAACGCACTGTCGTATTAGTATCAATAAATCTGCCAAAATTTACTCAAATAAAAGCGGCTTTAATTTCAAATGTAAATCGCCCCCTGTATACGAGCAATAAGTCGAGCCCAAAGGCGTTTAGCTGACGGGTATTGTGATCACCCTGTAGAACGTCCCGCGCTATGGAAGACTCTTGGGCATTAGTGCTGGGAAACGTTCACAGTGAAAGTATCGACTTTTGTAATATCGATGTTTCAAGTAGCTCGTTGAGTAAATTTTAAGATTAAAAAGAAAACTGAGAACACTATCAAATTATAATATTACAACAGAAATTGGATGCCTATTATAACAATCGTAGTAAGTAGATTTTAAATCTTTTCGTGCTTTTATTGAGACAAATCAAGTCGATTTATTGAAATACTATAAACGTCACCTATTGAATTTATACTTATGTAAGAATAGGCTTGTTTTTGTCCCGTTTTTAGATTCCTTTATGGGAAAAGTAACAGAACCCTTGAATGAATGAAAGGATGAATTAATAACTTGAACTTTCAATACTAATGGATTTGGATTTTCAATACTACGTGAACAAATAATACTAAAACGGGTCTAGATTCGCGTACGTATTAACGTATTATGTTTTTACCTTTTTTCTTGACGTTTCGTCACGGTTGCACGCGCCGTGGTCACGGGTCATAAGCAGACCCATTCTAGTATTAAATAATGTGTTCAAATAGCGAACGTTTAAATTGTTATACGTGATCAAAATTAGGGTGGACTAAAAATCTATCTGTGCAGAATTTTTAGTTTTGCACAGACAGTAATAATGTACCTAACTATTAAGTCCTTCCATATTTAAGTCTAAATGAATTGTCGATAAAGTGACAACACTATTTCATTGATCCATCAACCCCAATCTGTTCTCCGTGATTGACTCGGACGCATGTTGTGGTACACGATTAAATTGAATCAGTTACGCGTGAAATTCTATAGTGAAAGCATGTAAAGGTTTACTATGATTTTCAAACATGACCCACCTTTGAAAATTGGGACCTTGTTTGAATAATTCACTGTAATAAATGGTGTACTATTTACTGAGATGTATTATAAGTCATAGAATTAAAAAAAAAATGTGAATGATGAAAACTCTTAGAATTCAAACATGCTAAAATTTACTAGCTGACTTTGTTTACTGGAAAGTAAAACTTGCCTAGTTTTTTTAAAATACCATTTTTAACTTCAATTTGAACTTATCTTAATAAAATAAAATTAAACAAAAGGTACGTTACAGGACTAGGTACATCATTTTTATATGATTATTCATTTCTTTTTTTTTTAGATGACCTAGTCTTCAGATTGGGGCCATTAAATAATTTAAATCCCTTCTAAATTATTGCGACAGTTTACACCTACTCAATAAAAGTTCCTAAAGTGTAGTTACAGCATTTCTAACCCCTGCACACATGCATCTCCCGTCCCAGAGTGCGCCCACTGCTCACATCGCGCTAATCGCTCGACAAAAGACGGTTTAGATATAAATACAAATCGTGTTGTTTTCGGTCGCGCCCCGCTGTGAGCCCTAGGGTTAAACGGTCTTTACACTAGTTGAGCTGTCGCTATGATTTGTTGGGTGGAATTTATCATTGGGTTATTAAATTTATTGAGGACAAAATTTTTCATATTTTTATTTTGTAGCGCTTTGAGCATGATTGGGTGACTGTAAGCTCGGTAATCTTTTACTGCTAAACGTTCAGTGAGTGGTTCACGTTATTCTACAACCTGCTCAGGAATATGAGCAATCTATAAGAACATTGTATATTGTATGTATATTGTTAAGAAGTAATAAAGTTCATCTATCTATCTATGGTTTTTTTCGTAAAGAAAGTGGAATGACACGCAGAAAAAAATTAAAAAAAATGTTGCAATCTTATGTTGCCGATACGTATTTTATTGTGTTAAAATCATTTCGATTAAAATGACTACAGGGCTTTAGGTAAGTCTCTTTCAACCTCTCGGGTGGTTAATCAGTCCATGAAACTGAACAACTTTCCCCCAATAATATGTCAAAATACGAAAAAAAAAATTTGAGTTCCCATACAAACTTCATCAGCATAAAGCGCATTTTGTACGAGAGATCAAATTTCTCTTTTTCTGTTTCATGGGCTGATTAACCACCCGAGAGGTTGAAAGAGATTTACCTAAAGCCTTATATGTATATGTTAGGACAGGCAACGTGCATATCTCAATGTTTACCACACTGTTCCAATGGCCTAACTTATCGTAGCAACTTCTTAAAGCAGACTATCGATTGCAGTATGATACTTCTTCTTCAGCTGGAATCCACTGCTGGATATAAGCCTTCTCTCACTTGTGCCAACCCTTCTGGTCCCGTGCCAATCTAGCCCAGGTTTTTTCTTATGATCTTACAAATATCGTCAACACATCAAGCTACAGTGTAAATACAACTCGATGTATTTTTTGTATTAAGATAATAACACATACGATCAACTTGTCGGTGCTGCTCTTGGTTGACTCTATTTTAAACTAGAAATGCAGCTGCAGTGAAAATTACATTGATTGTATTACTTTGTTCAATGCCCTCAGTTTTTGCGTCAAATCTCTCAAAAAATGAGGGCCCTACTCACTGGCATTTATAGACTCCCTTTGTGCAAGGATTACTAAGAACGCCTCTGAATACATCACTCTTCCTCAATTTTATTTCAGTTTATTTTATTGCACTTGTCCCTACATTTATTGCGCTAAATCCGCCCGAGAACTGGCACATGACAACTGTGGCAAGTGTTTATTTTTAATTCGATTTGATCAACTTTTTCAATGTGTGGGACCATCTGGAATGATTTGGTTAGCGAATTAGGTGCGAATGTGCCACTTTTTTTTATTGCAAAGTTTATTATGTACTTTGTATATAGCTGTTTATTGTAAATTAGCATTCCGCTCGGGACATCGTTCCCGTGAGAATTCGGTAAAATCATGTACCCTATGTCCATCACGGATAATGTAGGATTCTAATGGTGACAGAATTTTTTAAATCGGTCTAGTAGTTTCGGAGCCTATTCAATGCAAACAATCAAACAAACAAACAAACAAACGATCAAATCTTTCCTCTTTATAATATGTATAGATACAGAAGATATAGATAGAAGATATGTATAGATATAGATATAGAAGATAGATATAGATAGAAGATATCGGATTCCAATACTACTTTTTATTGATCAGTAAGAAAAAGTGAGCTAAATCTAGATATAGATAAGTAGGGGTAACTTGCTAAGGCCCCTCTTTAGTGTATGTATGAAGTGTTCGGATGGACATAAACTCTATAATTGAAAATAGAAAATATGTTCGGTATATGACGCTTTAGTTAAGTTTTACATATTCCTATCGAGACAAACTTTTAACCGCATCCAGATTCAGTGTCGCCTACGACTTTCACACAGAAACTAAAGAGGTTATGTTAAGATTTTTTATTTGAAACGAGCTTATCAAGGATTATATTGAGAATAGTGTACTCAAATACTCGTACATATTACAAACTACACCACTTTGTTAAGCCATTACCTCATTTTGTCAAAATAAGCTCGATGTCACAGCAATCTCGCAGAATAACACACGACAATTAAACTGCCCCATAAAAACAATGAGGGCGCAAATCCAGACATCCCTCACCATTAGCGCGCATTGTTATGTGTTGACGCAACAAAATCACCAGATCGCGAAATAGAAATCACGGCACGCAGAGGGCTGGCTAGTGATGGGCATTTTCTCGATTTTACTGGTTCAGTTCAAGTTCGGCAAAGACCAATTCGGATTAGACACTGAAATAAGATTATGATATCGTTCGTTGGTATCAAGTCAGTTGGTCCTAGAAAGAAATATATGTAATCAGATATTTCAGCATTTTTAACAAGTCTGTCAAATCTGTGACCAAAATGTGTCGTTAGTTTCCCATGGCTGGTACTTAGTAAGAACCGTCCTTAATTGTTTATTTTTTCCGACTTCAAAAAAGGAGGAGGTTCTATGTTCGACTGAACGTATTTTTTTTAATGTATGTTCACCGATTTCTCCGCCAATTATGGACCGATTTTAAAAAATATTTTTTTGTTCGAAAGAGTATACTCCAAAGGTGGTCCATATAAATTGTATGGAAAATGATTCAGCGCTTTAAAAAAAATCAAAAAAAAATACTACAAACCAGAACATCATCTAAATAGATGAGTGACATTTTCGTTTGTGGTTATCTGCTAATAGGCATTGTAGTCTGCAAAAATACTAGTTATACAAGGTGTTTCAAAAAAACCCAAAAAAAATAATAATTCAAAATGAATTAAAATTTAGCTTATTGCACAGCTCTATTACAAATTGACAAGTATGTCATATTAATTATATGAAACTTTCATTTTGTAGATGTCAAACCGTCAACTGATTACTAGAGTTGCGACTATTTCACTCTTAAAATTAAATTTTGGAATTTCTTTTTTTTGGGTTTTTTTGAAACACCTTGTATACTTAGTGCGAACTGTTGTTGGGATTGAAGTCGGTGACTCATACGTTTTTAACGTGGAAAATTATTACTAGGTATTAAACGATTCGTGTGCGTTAAACAAAATCCTGCAATTTTAAACGGTAAAACGGATTTTTTCAGGCTTTAACTAACTAAGTGAAACCGTTTGAAATTATAGAATTACTAGCTTTCCGCCCGCGGCTCTACCCGCGTGGACTACAGGTCATATCGGGCCCAGCCGGTGGGATAAACTGTAGCCTATGTCCTTTCCCAAGGTCTCATCTATCTTTGTGCCAAATTTTATCAAAATCGGTTCAGTAGTTTAAGCGTAAAAGCGTAACAGACAGACAAACAGAGTTACTTTCGCTTTTATAATATTAGTAGAGATATCCATGTCACTACACAGCTTTGAAAAATATGTCGATCCGTTGCACTATAAAGACTAGAAAAAAAGGGGAATCAGACACAATTTCAGTGATATAGGTAAAGAAAGTGATAGAAAATTTGACTCAACTCAGTAATAGGTATACATCAAATCCCATCACTATTGTCTCCGTGAGAGGGTGGATTATCTCTCATTAGCAGGCAGCAGAGGCGCGTCCGTGCGTGACAGTGGGGCTCCGCAAGTTCGGGGCTTCTCTGACGGCCTACTGGCGAGGGCGGAGCCCTACAGGTAAAGATTTGAAGCGGGAATAGTTTGATAGAATCGCAGCTGTCGAATCGCGCCGAATGGATACATTTTTCTTTTATCGTGTTCGGAAAACCTATTTACTTTCTCAAACAATTCTGTTTTCTTTTATTTGGTGTCAATATCCACAAATTCGATAGCAATTTATGTACGGATTTCTCATTAATTATCACTTGCTTAGCGGTGAAGGAAAACATCCTAATGCTACCCGCCTGTCTGAAAAAAATGAGCTTTCAAAAGGCGCGTGGTCCACCAACCAGCGCGAGGCTATAAGACCTTAAACCCCTTCATGTTTCAAAGGGAGGCCCATACTTACTCCTTGGTGGGGACGTATATGGGCTCATAACGATTCATCTTAAAGAAGATTCTCAACTCCCTCTAAAATAAATAAAAAAAAACGTAAATTATTTTCATAATTTAATCTGCTAAACCACGTTAAACTTGCTTTGTAGGCAGAAAAAACACTTCCCATTTTTAAATATTTTTACCCGTCTTAATATGCTTAGTGAAATAATTTTGCTTTGCTTCAGCAGATGGACTCTTAATTTAGTTTTTGAAAACTTGTTTGCTACCTAACATTACTTCTTATTTGTAACTGTATGTTGTTATGTGCTAAAGTAGGTACTTAACATATAATTCATGTACCATTCGCCATAATATTTAATGACTTTGGGTACAAATAATATATGTTTCTCTTATATTTGTTTTGTTTGATTGTTCTTCCTTCACTTACAAGTAACATGTGCCAGTGCGTTGCTGCGCGAGCTTGATCATCAGAAAGTTGCATGTCCATACCTAAGCTGTAAAAAGTAAACAAAATTAAAACAATCAGACTAATGATATGATAAGAGAGCAGTTAGATATCGAGCAAACGTGAGCGTCGGGTTGTCGAACAAACATTGACCGTGGCGTGTGCTCGCTGTCTCGAGCCAAATCTGTGCCCGCGCATGTCAATGAAGACAAACTGCGAATACCCAAACTGGGTTGCTGGCGATTTGACTGAATAATAAAAAGTAGAGCAATAAGTACGACACGGCGGCTGGAAGAAATCAACGAATTGATATTCCCTAAGATGGAGACAAGAGAAAGATGTTTCTTTAAAAAATACATACATTAAAAAAAAATTTAAGATGTCTTTTGAAAGATAAATGTATGCAAGATGAATTGATATTCTCTAGGCCAGATAATTAGGCATAGGCTCTAGGCATAGATTATTGATATTCTGGGCCGTTTGGTTCGCGACCACCCTCCTACCGAAGTCCGACGCCAAACAGCTTGCTGTGTTCCGTCGGTGCGTGGGAGTACCAGTGCCTTTATAGGCATTTTCTGGGTTAACTCGCTCCATCATCGACCTCATCTTTGATCTTTATGGTCAAGATTGAAGTCAAGAGTTAACCCATCTTATAATAAAAAAAAGACAATACTGGTCTGATTTTAGTCATATTTAACACGAGAAATGTCTAAAACAACAGACTAACGGATAATTCTGATTTTAATATATGTTGTTAGGACCACTACCAGTATCTTATATCCAAGTTTGCAGCTTCGAAAGACCTGCGCTAACTTTGCAGGACCCTAAAAAAAGTGCGAAAATTTCGCGATTTCCTTAGTAGTTTACCTGAAATCTCAGGAAATTAGCACAGGTCTTTCGAAGCTGCAAACTTGAATATACGATACTAGTTGTGGTCCTAACAACATATAAAAAGACAGAACTAGCCGTTTGTTTGTTGGTTTAATATTCGATATAACCGGCGTAATAATGCACTTTCTGAAACGAATCGAACACTTTAGAAATAACTTTACCAACATCCATAATAATTAAAACACTTTAGAAGCATTTTTATACATCCCGGACATTTTTTATATCCATCTTATTCTTCGTTGCAAGGAAAGAGTGTCTCATCTTGCGAAATTAACTTTCAAATATTAAATTCGCCTTATGAAAAAGATACACCCTTCTCCAGACTTGAACGGATCTCTTTGACTCGCTACGTATAACTTTTTAAGCTGAATGCAGACTCTTAGAGCTATTTAATATACTGGGTGAAAAGAACCTCCTAGCTATACTCAAAATCCTGAACCAGTTTTATATGTATGAAAAAAATTTTTTAAATTTTTTTTGCAATGGGAATAGTTCATTTTTTGCCTGTACGTAGACATTACTCCTATATCAGGCACGCGAGGGGTGCGGGTAGCGCTCGGGGGGTGCGCCCGAGTGGTGTCTACGTTAAGGAAAAAAAAACCCAACCAAATAAAAATTAAAAAAAAGTGTTTAGTGAGTGATACTGGTTCAGGATTTTCAATAAAGCTAGGAGGTTCTTTTTCAACCTGTATCTATTGTTCCGACGCTACAGGGAAGCGAACACGAAGGTCTGCAAGTCCCTACGCAGCTCGGAGTTTTAAGTTGAAATTTTATTACGTTTTAATTATATTGTTTATGTATGTTAGTCTTAAAGGTATTTATTTATGGCCTTAGTTGCCTGAGAATAAATGATTAATTATTATTATTATTATATACTTATAAGTTTAGATTTTGATGTAGGTAATATATTGTTTAAGGTTCAAGCTTCTGGCGATTATTTTCACAAATAAATTTTTATGACAAAAATCATGGTAAGGACCCGTTATAACATGTTTAAAGTTAGTGAATTTGATATAGTATAGAAGACATAGAAGAATTTGAATATACTTAGAATGCCCCGGGCTTTATTTCATAAAGTTACTAATAAAAGTATTTGCCGTATTAAAAAAAAAAAGCTCTACAGGCCCCAAAAGAAATCACTATCCGCCAAGATTCTTCATAATAGGAGGATCTCTATATCCTTAATACCTTAAAGAAATATGAAGTTCGTTTAAATGTCTAGCAGAATTATAAAATTAATCTGGTATTATGGCAAAAATATATCTCAGGTTTTCCATATAACATGAGAATTTACAAGTTAAGTAAGTAAACAGTAGAACAAACAATGGTATTACACTATAGAACAAAGCAAAGAATCTAAGTTCATACAACCACAAAAGAAATGAAAAAATATAAAGCCATTCGGCACGTAAGCGCCTAAAATTCCCGCCGTTATCATACTGTCATATGTCACCGGACACATTACCGCTTTTTTTTTAATTATTCATTCGCTCGTGTTTGGGCAGGTGTGTGCACGGCCTATATTCCAAGCTGGTGTGCATGTAGCTTTACAATGTTAGTTTGATTGGGTGTCATTGAAAGGGTTAATGACTTTTAATATAATTACTGTGTTGTACCTTCCACATAAGCACACAAATAACAAATAAGGTAATTAAATTATAGAAAAAATTACATGCACTGTCGCTTATCAGTTCTATCTAAAAGCCTTGTTTAATTTGGGGTTAGATAGCGCTGTCTAAATTGACCAAGAATATATTTATTATTATCTTATTTACTGTTTATTGTACACAATAAACATACAAGAGAGAGACGACACAACAGGCACTGCTTATTTCTAGGTAGACATTTCTTACAGCAGACCTAACAAGAGAATTTCTCTTGTTAGGTATGCTGTAAAGAAGAGAAGTGAGGCGAGTACGACGTGCACAATAACGTGAAAAAGAAAACAAGACAGAAAATGAAACTTACAATACAATTTAAATTAAATAAAAAAACATACTTTATTACCTAAACAAATAATAAAAAATCTTATTATCAAATATCTTATTATGAAAAGTCGAAAAATGTTGAATATTTTTTGTTTCCTCGGGGAAATGCTCAGTTTCGTGGGAATTATCACACCCTATAAAGTTTCGCTGGCTAATTTGTGTATTATAATCATTACTTATATTATAAACGTGAAAGTTTGTATGTATGGATGTTGGTTTTCTTTCACGCTCATACGGCTGAACCATTTTGATAAAATTTGGTATGGAGGTAGCTGGATTAAAACATAGGCTACAAAATTTTCCCAAACTCTTACGGGAACGAAGTCCCGGGCGGAAAACTAGCACATAATATAAATGAGTATTTACTTATTCTATAAGTTAACGACCGATACTTCAGAGCATCGGTCGTTTGGATGTCACTGTCATATGTACAGTGCAAGAGAAAAATCTGACATACGACGCTTCAAGTATCTAGATGTCCATCTCGGATGCGACATAATCAAACAGTCATGTATTACATTAACCCCACTGCAAAAAAAATAAAAATCAGTACAACCAAACAGCGATTTACACATCAAACGTAAGGGCAAGTGTACTCACCAATCCTCCAAGGAATAAGGCTGTGTTTACACCGCATCTCATTAAAGACATCCCGCCAGCGATTCAGTTCGCCCACTAAACCGTAAAAAATAAATACACCCCTACTTTCCAGCCCTCCAACTATGCATTTGATCGTGTACAAAGGAAATAAACAAAAACCAATTCTATTTGCAAAAGCATAAAGTATGAATTGCAGATTTATAGATAATTTTTCAGAGTTTCTCGAACGGAGAGAGGATGCTGAAAGGAAAATCTGATTTGTTAGTGAGGAATAAGGTGTATTTTATGTTTACATGTTTTAGTTGTCTTCATATAACATGTATGTAGGTACCAGAAAAGTAATTCTTCGTCCCTTCCCTCTAGTTCATCGCAAGAGGTATCATATATTACAAATAGAGATAGGTATCCAATCGTAAACTGATCATTGAAGCTAGTATGATTTTGTGTAAGAAATTTATTATTTTGTTAGCTTTTGATTGTTTTTCTATTTTCTGCAATTTCATCTGTTACTTGATCTGTTTATTTTTTTTCAATTCGTATGTTTAAATTTTTAAATTTGTTGCATAATTTGTCTCTTGTACGTGCGTCTTTAACTTTTTGCTTAGTGCAGGGCCCGCTGTTCTAACTCTTACAATTGTTTAAATTCTTATTATTCTTTATTTTACCTTTTAACCACGCCCACGATCTAAAATAAGAATGTTTTAATCAATAGGTGACTGGAGTAGAAAGTGATGAGACTTTTCGACCGTTTTCTCTGCTGAACGTCAAATATAGGGCGAAAGTTATTCATCAATAACCACCATATTCATATCACCAATAAACCTCACTAATTAGGACTGTGTTACTACAAAAAACTACCAACTTATACGTTCACTTGAACTATACTACTATCGAATAAATCCATTACAATGTCAGCTGTAGTAACAGCAAATAAAACTTGGTTTAGCAATAAAAATAAATCTGTCCTCAAATCCTGAGCGACAATCTGTCGTGATCAACGAATTCACATATAATTCCCCCTTTATAAAGATTTACGTCGGGGGTGGTTCACCCTTAAAATGCCCCTACTTACTTCTACAAGGCCTTATGTCCCATAGACACTGAAACTCTAATGTAACATTTGTAAACCAGAGCGAATTTCGTTGTTTTGTCATTGCAATCCCAAAACGACGTAACCACAATCAATTTGTATGAAAGAAATATCTTTTAAAAGTGAGTTTGATTGTTATTGGTGTAAATTTAACAGTTTAAATGTCGTGGGTGGACAATGCGAAGCATGTGTTGTGTACCAGGGTTTAGACACGTTGTCGATTTGAAACTGTTAACGCTAATAGCTGAAAAGGGGCGATGTATTTAACATTTATACTTAACTACAGCTGTAAAAGTGACCATTTGCTTAATTGCAACACGCAATTTTGTGAATTGATGATTAAGATTTGAAAAAGATTCGATTTAATTCGTCAAAGGTCTCACATAAATATTTATAAAACTGGGACAAATGACTGAATATTGCTCATAAAGACGCGGTTTGTTGATGAATTTGTTCTATTCCTAATCCTTTTTGGCATTCATGAAAAGAGATGGTTGTGGTGTCACAAGACAAAAATATATAAAACTAAAATTAAATTTAAAAATATACGTTCATTTTTACTAGAATCTCATATAACTCAAAAATTTAAAAAAGGTTGTATCACCCCGACATGCATCGCTTATAATTTTTGAAACCAATTTTGGTTATAGCTAAGGACCACTTCGATTACGTATGCTTTCAAAAAAAAACAAATAAAACTCGGTCCTTTCGTTTATGAGGTAGCTACGATGTCACAGACAGACACACATATACACACGTTAGACTTGTAACACGCCTCTTTTTGGTCGGAGGCTAAAAATACATAGAAAGATGTTTATGCAGGATTCTTAAGTTCTGAAAAACTGCATGTAAGGACCCTTTGCACGATTTTATGAGCGTTTTTGTTTATTAGATTTTATCCATTGCCATTTCTCGCCAAAAGCTAAGATTGTACTATTATTTTTATAAATAACTAGTTTTCTGCCCGTGGGAATTCTTTCGCCATTTTATGGTGAAATAATTTTTGAAATCGATCTAGTAGTTTTTGAGATTATTCGTTACAAACATACAAAGATACAAATCTTTCCTCTTTATAATATTAGTGTAGATTTATACGCCAAGTGCTTAGTTCTTTGTTCTCTTTAGGACTCTCACAAGGTTGACTAGAAGATAAGTCCGCCTTGGTAAACTTCCTATTTCTGTTAACTTGTTATCTTCTGTATTATCATTGTACAATAACATACATACTAAATTAGATAAATTAAACATCTTTCCTATCCAAAAACATACTCATCCCACACATTATTAATTAAATACGAGCATGTGGAAACTGCAAGCTGTATACAATTGCATATAATGTGCAGCACAATATGCAACAAGCTAGAACGGCGGCCATGTTGTTTTGTTTCATATACAGAGTGTGTCGAGGCTTATCTTGTTAGTAAAGCTTCTCTCCACTCCTGACTGAATTTTGCATGTAACTTGTATAACTAACTTTCCGTCTGGGAATTCGTTCCCGTTGGAATTTGGGAAAATGATGCAAAGTTTCATCAATATCCGTTAGTTTTTTATGTGAAAGAGTAAGAAACATCCATCCATTTATCTTTATAAGCTTTCACGTTTATAATAGGATAGAACATGCGTTTACTTAACAATAATACGTTAAATATACTATCCTACTACGCATAATATAATATGGAAGTGTCATTTTGAAACCCTATGAATCGTATAGTAGCTTGTGGTGTTAGTAATACGTATGCCTTACTGAGGATATAACTCGGGACCTTCTGATGAAGATTCCGACCCCTTTATTATTTTACACAGCGGTTTTTATAACTAAATGGCTCTAAAAAGTCAAATATCTAACAAAATGTCCCTTGTAACCCAAACGGAGACCAACACAAATAGTCTTTTTAAAATCCTTTTCAGTCCTAAGGTAAACTAACCAGGATTTGAACCCGGGTACCTTCGATAAGCGAGTTTTACTAATCACTGAACAAAACTGGTCGACTAAATGCCTTCCCTTTTTTTTCAGAGCACGCTGTATATCAACACAGCTACAGCAGCGGAGTAATTAATTGGAAATGAGCGGAAGCTGTGCCGCTTCTAATTATACTCATATCCACGGTTTTAGCTTGATTAGCACTACTCTACATATTCTTCGCTCTATGGTTAACTAGGAATCTGGTTTGGCAAAACAAAAAACATAAGCAATAAAATGCAGTTACATTTTATTTATTTACATAAAAGTGTTACTTATTTTATTTTGTCTGTAGTCAATGTACACACGGCAGTACATCAGGTTATACATGTTGATCTTGACATAAAATTTATCTCGCTGGTAATAGTGCCAGCTTTCATAGTGCAAATCGGTAACCGGACGTGGTGCTGTGTGTACTTACTTAAAAATTAAAGAATAACTTAAATGTAGTGAGCATACAGGGTTTCGTAGACACTTAGGTGTTCTAATGTACCAACGTTTTGTACCTTTGGCGAATAAAAAAAATAAAAAAACCGGCCAAGTGCAAGTCGGACTCGCGCACCGAGGGTTCCGTACAAACCTGTAGGTATATAAGTAAAAGTTCAATTTAATACCTTAATGCGTTTTATTACATGATGTAACTAAAAATTTACGGTTTTCGCAATTTTACCTTTATCTGTGCTATAAGACGTTGTTTCGTACCAAATTACAAGATTCTGAGTTCACGGTTAAGTACCCTGTAGGTTTTGATTCCCTTGCGAGTGTCAAAAATTTGCGGAATTTTTTCACAGCTCCAAGGGACAGTAGACCTGAGTATTTGATATAAATTCCAGCTTGATACCTCCACGCGTTCCTGAGAAAAAGGGTCTTGACAGACAGAGAGACGGACGGACAACAAAGTGATCCTATAAGGGTTCCGTTTTTTTCTTTTGAGTTACGGAACCCTAAAACAATTAAGTTTTGATTGTCACAACAATGGTTTGAAGGCTAGCTACGGTACTATACCACATGAATACATAATTTTTGTATGTACTTAAAACGACTTTTATTTCCGACGGAAACCTCAATACGGGCAAGGCATACTGCCTTATTATTTACTAGCTTTCCGCTCGGGACTTCGTTCCCGTGGAAATTCGGGAAAATTATGTACCCCATGTCCATCACGGATAATATAGGATCCTAATGGTGAAAGAATTTTTCAAATCGGTCCAGTAGTTTCGGAGCCTATTCAATGCAAACAAACAAACAAACAATCAAATCTTTCCTCTTTATAATATGTATAGATGAATGTCCCAAAAAAATCACTATGTCCCAAAAAAAACACTAGTTTAACTTCTTCAATAAAATAGCAAAATTAAAAGCTATCTAGTGTTGCCAGCTCAAAATACACGACTCCTTAGAATTGTGACTACGCAAATATGGCGGCGATACTTGAACCAATCGATAACACCCGGAATCAATAAATAAAGAGTGGTATGACAAAGGTTCTATTTTTCTTTTCTAAATTTAATTGCTGTGCTCATTTTATGAAATGTAATTATTCATTTTATTTAAGTCCTTAGGTACTATGTTGAGAGATACCCGACTAAATTGTCTATTTAATAAAGTATGAAAATATTGAGGCAAGGGGAAATAACTGTTATAAGAGATTAGTTTTTGCCCAACAGTGGGATTATATAGGCTACAAAAGAAGCCAGCTGTGATTCAAAAGTAATATTTGAATTTTTCGCCAAATCAACACACCTACGTAGCAAATACCTAAATCTAAATATTATTTAGCCCGTAGGTATTATAAGAATTATATACATACTCCATCGGCAATGTACAGAAAAATGCAACTTTTATGATAATTCGTTTTAAACATAGATTTGCAAAATCTGTAACTTTATAATAAATAAAAATAAATAAACATTTTCGCACACTCTGCTTAACGAAAGACTCAAAAATAGGTCGTTAGTCTTAATGAATTTTTTTCACTGTCCCATCTCCCTTTATTTGGGTTTGTTATCGCTCTGGAAAATTAATAAATGTCTAATTAAACGACAAAGTAAACGACTAAATGTAATGTCGACTCATAAAAAGTTAATTTCGTTTAAGTAAATATCTTATTTAATTATGGTACCTAAGCAAAAGGTACTGTTTTGACAGACGGCTTTTAATTTAAGAACATGGAAATGTTTTACCTTATTTTTTTACCTTTCTATTTATTATTGGCAGGAGATCTTATTCTTATCGTGAAGGTATAGTCAAGTATGTGGCGAACTTGGCTAACCCTGGTGTCAGAGTTTTCAAATCGCACAATGGCCTCTGACTTGGTTTTAAGGACTGTAGCCAATCGACAACAGCCGGGACTGACAGCTCAACGTGCCCTCCGAAGCACGGAAACGCTCGTGATAAATTGCCGCTTTGGAAGGAGGTGTAATGTTACTATAGCAATTATGTCATGAAACACTTTCGGTTCAACTTGCGCGGATCGAAAAATAAGAAATTCAATTAGTTTCTTATCAAAATCGGTCTAATAGTTTAGGCGTGAAAGACGGACAGACAGACAGACAGACAGAGTTACTTTCGCATTTATAATATTAGTAAGGATTTTTAGTGTAAACCCTTGCGCGATGTTGCACAGTCGCACACCCGTGTGTGCAGGATTTGTAGCGCACGGCGCGTAAACAAGCGTGCGACGGGTTAACTATAACATTAATAAACACGAAAAAAGCGCACATTATATTTCAAAATAAACGCATCCTTCCTACTGCCCTCCCACTTCACCTCAGGTTTCAGAAAAGCTGTCAAGTTAGATACTCAAAAAATAGAAATAAAACTCATCTAATTGGACGGCCGGTTTGGTCGAGTGGTAGTGACGCTGCCTCTTGATCAACGGGTTCTGGGTTCGATTCCCATTCCGGACAAATTTTTGTGTAAAAAGCAGATGTTTGTTCTCGGGTCATGGATGTTCGTGTCTGTCTTTATGTGTGTTCCAAGGGACCCACGACACAAGGGAAAACCTTAGCGTGGGTCTTTGAGTGTGTAGAGTTTATTTTATTTTTATTTATATACTTAATACGACAAGTGCTCCCAAATGTGTGTGGTGTTTATGAACACCCGAGAAATTGTGTTAAATAAGTCTTGATCCTGTTTACTTATATTTTATGTGTACTTATGTTAAAGGTATTTATCTATGGGCCGGGCCTATTTGCCTGAAAATAAATGACTTTATTTATTTACTAGCCTTTCGCTTGTGTCTTCGTTCCTGTGGGAATTCGGGAAAATCATGTACCCTATGTCTATCACGGATAATGTAGGATCCTAATGGTGAAAGAATTTTTCAAATCGGTCCAGTAGTTTCGGAGCCTATTCAATGCAAACAAACAAACAATCAAATCTTTACTCTTTATAAGAAACTAGCTTTCCGCTCGGGACTTCGTTCGCGTGGGAATTCGAGAAAATCATGTACCCTATGATCATCACGGATAATGTAGGATCCTAATGGTGAAAGAATTTTTTAAATCGGTCCAGTAGTTTCGGAGCCTATTCAATGCAAACAAACAAACAAAGTCCATCGTTCCCCGTTTATAAGAAGAGAGTAAAGGAGCACTACCTCTCCCTTAGTTATCCGTGTGTGTAGTAATGTATTTGTATAGATATGTATTTATGTATATGTATGTATGTATTTGTATGTATTATGGATATTTATTATTAGGTTACTTCATTGGCTAATGTTTATTTTGTATGTTTGTTTTGTTTTTAATTTAAATTGTATCGTAAGTTTAATTTTCTGTTTTGTTTTCTTTTTCACATTATTGTGCATGTCGTACTCGTCTCACTTCGTCCAATCTCTCTTGTTAGGTCTGCTGTAAGAAATTTCTTCCTAGAAATAAGCAGTGCCTTTTGTGTCGTATTTCTTTTGTATGTTTCTTTTTATATGTCTATTGTGTACAATAAACAGTAAATAAATAAATAAATAAACAAACAACCAAATCTTTCCTCTTTTTATATGTATAGAAGATATAGAAGAATAGATATAGATAGATAGATATAGATAAAGTTGGAAACTCGCCTTAGACTGCTGGCAAAGAAAGTGGCTTCATCCTAGAAGCGCGCTTCCTCAACAATATAAACTGGTCCTTGACTAACAATCAGCTCCAGGTGACTGGAACATAAAACTAAGTCTTTAAATGTAAGTACATACTATTCTGGTATGGCCCACGTTAAAGGCCATCAGGTCTTCGCGGGGTGAGGTATGACCGAGGGGGGAAGGCAGAGAGTGTAATTGAAAGTAAACATGCATTGTTGTGGCCCGTATCAATCAGAGTGACGGATAGTGGGGTGGGCAGGGAAAGGTTTGGGAAAACCTGGTTTTCTCTGCGCGGTAAGGTACTTATTAAAAAAAATCTTTAAAAAAAATGTATTTTTTGTGGGTATTTTAATTTTTCATAAGTTTCTCATTGAGTTTTAAACTCAGTGAATATACTTACTTACATTATAGGAATAATAAAAAGCGCAGTATGAAGGCGACTTTTAAGTAATGAATTAGGTTTTTCGGAAAGTTGAGATTATCCCTAATTACAGGTAAAATAGTAAAAACTTATTGTAACAGTAAACAATTTGGATTGGGTGGTTATTTTTACTCCATTACAAAAGTAGCTATTGTATTTCTACAGGGATATGAATGAAAACTCGAGAAAATAGTGAATTTCAACACAATTTTTGTTTTGTTGTTGTACATACAATACCTAAATGTTCCTTTACTTTTGAGATTTACAACTACCCTATCTGCCCCACCAAACTAGCCAAAATTAAAAAAACAATAAAAATAACCTTACAAATGAGCAAACGAAGGAACAATACGCTTGTCCGCATTTCCTATTGTCATACGCGTTGCTGCCATGCGCACGATGCGCGTTATTCCCGAAATGAGTGCGCGTAGGTGCGCGCTCTCGAGGCGACGCGTGGCCAGCGCAAATAAAGTCGCGTGCGCAGGGTGGGTATGGTAATATAGAGCAGAGGGTGTGTTAGAAATGATTGTATCCGAAATTAATAAAATATGTGGGAGAAAATTTTGTTGCGACTATAATAAAGGAATTGGTTCTTACGTTGTGTATTCGCAAACTCTTGGAAATTCAAAAATTTGATGGGAATTTGATGGAATGATGGGAATGCATGTTTTTTTTTATTTAAAAAATTAATCCTCATCCATGTAATAAACGGTTTGGTAAAATTATTTTTCGAATAACTATGAAATTAAAAAAGATATAAGCCATCGAAGATTTATTTCTATCTCTTTCTAGCAAAACGAAATTTAACACGGAGTTTATATGGACGTAGTGACATGTGACGTCACAGTCCATGTCGGATCTCTCTGTCTAATCGGTGCGTAATTAATAGTTTTAAATGCTTATATCGGCCGTATTTCTTGGCTGATTTTAATTTTAATTTCACTTTTACGTGAAATTAAAATTAAAATCAGCCAAGAAATACGTAATATTACGTAATAATTGATCATCAATAATTCAAACACCCTGTATTGTTAGGGGTGAGATTGAAACACTTAATGTCACCAATACAGTTACTGTGTTTCTAATTTCCTTGCACCGAAGTGTATTATGGTGCGCTGGTGTGAAAGTCTTTCACGGTTTGGTGGGGTTAGACGGGGGTTATGCTTAGCAATCGCTTTTCAATGGCAATGAAATGGCGAAGGTGGCCATTTTTAACCCTTGACAAAAAAGAGGTGTGTTATAAGTCCACAAGAGGTGTGTTGAGTGGTAGTGACGCTGCCTCTTGATCGGCGGGCCCTGGGTTCGATCCCCAGTCGGGGCAAACATTTGTGCAAAAAGCAGATGTTTGTTCTCGGGTCATGGGTGTTTGTGTTTGTCTTTATATGTGTTCCAAGGGACCCACGACACAAGGAAAACCTTAGTGTGGGCCTTTGAGTGTGTAGCGTTTATTTATTTTATTTATGTATAAGTATAAGTTTGACGTGTGAATCAGTGTGTATGATTCACAATGGATCCCAATGCGGTTTTTTTGTTTGATAGCTCATGTAATCGAGATGGCTTCAACTATATTTTATCAAAATTGGTTCAGCTGTTTAAAAGGTTTGTTATAGGCAATCGAATGTCGGGTATGATATATTTTTTTTTATTTTAGAGTTATATAATCGAGAAGTCAATTTCATATAACGTTTGATGACAGCAGAATTTAATAAAAAAGACTTGTCGGTAAGGGCATAGATGGTTAAACATAGGTAGTACTGAAGATTAAAACCGAAATGGAATGGAATCAAATAGTTTCTGCATTCTTTAACTTCCGCAGAGTTGGCTTCGGTATTACATTTTTACTAATTTATTTGAGGTAATATACAGGGCTTTAGGAAAATCGCTTTCAACCTCTCGGGTGGTAAATCAGTCCATGAAATGCGCTATCAGCTGATGCAGTTTGTATGGGAAGTCAAAATTATTTTTTTCATATTTCGACCTTTGTTTCTTGAGAAAGTTGTTCAGTTTCATAGACTGATTTACCACCCGAGAGGTTGAAAGCGATTTACCTAAAGCGCTGTATATCAATTATCATTTGTCTACTGACCAGTCCAAAAATATATCGTTAAAAGTAAAATACTTACGAATGTAAGTAGTAACTGCTTGTTTATGACTGTATTCGTATCTCTGGTGCCACTCGCCCTACGCCCGTCGTAAATCCTTATACAGACAGGAAAGGCACGGCAACGGCACGGTATCGCCGAGACACAACTCTGTCTTACACTTTAGTTCGATAACAAGTAAGTTCCTGCACGTGTGTAGTTAAATAAAAATAATACTACATGCTCAAGATTCGGAAAGAACAAATTAGGCTGATATTTAATGGGAGTTTCAACTTGCGGCTAAAGATATTTTCAAGGATTGACGACTATATTAGTGGTCGAAAAAAAAATGTTTTTCAATACATATAACGTCCAGCCCGAAATCAAAAGTATCATGATAACAGGCCATCGCATCGAGATTTTGTTTTTTGTTATATTTCTCATTACTTATTTTAAACATGTATAGTGTACACAGCATTATAAGTAACTGAGGAACTATTTAATATTAATTTACAAAACGAGTAACTGGCACATTAAATTTGAAACTAAGTATTTTGTTAACAAGATACTAAAATTTGGCGACTAATTCAACTTAATCGATCCGCAAACAATTCACAATATGGACCGCAAGTATAACATAAACGCGTGAAATAATTTTGTTATACATTATATCTCGCTCGGCCTTCTCGTTCTATCGCATAGCGTCAGTACGGAACAGGCAGAACGACATCAACATGGCAAAATTATGATACGTGTCTATGTTAGCTGAACTGGGCCCCGGTTCTATAACTTCAGTTGTGTGTCGATGGAAAGGTCGTCATTTTATCTGTTCAGGTGGAAAAATTGAGAACTATCGAAAATTCATAGACCTAATGACGGCTGCTTTGACTGGTGGCGCCACCGCCAACTGAATTTTCAGTTGCTAGGTTGCAAGTTTATGTTCGTTTGGCGGTAGCGCTGCTGGTCGAGGTGGTTGTCATCAAGTATATGAAAATTAAATACTTAGTTCTCAATTCTCAATTTTTAAAATGGCCTCCGCTCCATCGACACACAACTGAAGTTACAGAATCGGGGCCCTGTCCAGAGAAATTCGCGTAGTATCGCAGAAACAGCCATCGCAGCAGTGAACGCGTTAATCCTCACGCAGCACGCATTGTCACGCGCGCACCTTATCACAGAACACCAGCCGCGTCTTGGCACCAAACTTCTTCTTCAACCAAATCTTTAGAGTTGAACTAAAATCTACGTTTTAGGTTTAGAATCTTTTGAAAACTCTCTTATTTTTGTTAAAGAAAAAATTTTCTACACCCTAAGCTGCCGTAAGATACTTACTCAATACTTTATTGCACCCATCGCCTTTTGTACCGTAACATTTTATTGTGCCCGCTTTGCAATAAAGTATATAATAATTATTGTAAATGGGTTTCATGTCACGCTTTTAATACTCAAAACAGGGTGTACTTATAGTTAAATGCTCTAAGCACTAATTCATATAAATAATCACAATGGGATTAACCTCGTATTCGTAAAAAATACAGGTCCTTTATAATAATAATAAACGCTACACACTCAATAGCTAACATTAAGGTTTTATCTTGTGTCGTGGGTCCCTCAGAACATCCATAAAGGCAGACACAGACACCCATGACCCGAGAACAAACATCTGCTTGTTACACGAATATTTGCCCCGACTGGGAATCGAACCCAGGACCCACTACCATTTGTCCAAACCAGCCGTCATATTTCCCTTTGAATCAAATATAAAATATATTTTTTTTCTTGGTTGTATGAATACATTTTTTTAATTTATTTATAACTTAAAACCATCTCGATTACGTCAGCTTTTAAACAAAGAAAACCGCATCGAAATCGGTCAATTCGTTTAGGAGCTACGATGCCACAGACAGAAACACAGATACACACGTCAAACTAATGATACCCCTCTTTTTTGTCGGGGGTTAAAAGGGACTAAGCGCTAAGAAGAATAAAAAAAACAAAGTTAAATTACATTTAGTTGGGAATTGGGAATAAGCTTGGAGACGCTTTACGACTATTTTCTTTGAGCTGTTGCTGTGTTTACCTTTCAGAATGCAACTAATTGCACAGGGTAGGTAATGCCTAGGTACACGGTGTTACCTGGAAATCTAGACTTGAGAGTCTGTTTAAACAATATTGTAATTACAACGCTGTGGAATGTTTATTTTATATTGTCACTTTAGGTATGAATATTATTGTTGAATTGGGTGATCCGAGATATTTTTCTCTACGTAGAGATATTTATCTCTACGTAGAGATATTTATCTCTACGGGGTGATCTTATGAGGGGTGATCTTATATTATCCCCACTAATATTATCCTTTTTAAGTATGGATGTTTCTTCCTCTTTCACGCTCAAACGGCTGAACCGATTTTGATAAAATTTGTAATGGAGGTAGTTGACTCCCTAGCTACATAATTAACACATAGGCTATATAATTTTCCCAAATTCCCACGGGATTAAAGTCCGGGCGGAAAGCCAGTTTGTTAATGAAGGTTTTGTTTTGTGGCTTATTAATTGCCTTGTGACCTATTCATTAACAAACTAGCCGGGCGGAAAGCTAGTTTGTTAATGAATAGGTCACAAGGCAAATAAATAGGTATTGGGCCTTTTTATAGGTAACTAGCTGATGCCCGCAACTTCGTTTGCGTGTTAATTTTTTCTTTTGAACAGATTACAAAAGTTTTTTCCCGCTAACTCCCGTTCCCGTGGGAATTTTACAATATCCTGTTGCAACTAAGCTTTAAGTTTACTAAGGTACCTGTATGCCAAATTTCAACCGTCTAACTTAAGCGGTTTAGATTTTTCATACAAAAGGATTTTCCCGCTAATTCCCGTTCCCGTGGGAATTTCGGGAATTCATTTCTTAGTGCACCTCTACGGTACTTAAGCTACGTCACTTCCAAATTTCAAGTGCCTACGTTTAGCCGTTTAGGCTGTGCGTTGATATGTCAGTCAGTATATTTAGATTCTAAAACGGCATGGCAAAATGGTATTACTTACCATTGCTTCCTATGTAATAGTAATACTAGAAGCTGAGAACATATTGGGCAATGGTAATTCAAATTAAAATATGCCGTGCCGTGCCGTAATAAAAAGGCCCATAGTTTAAGAATCTCGCGGTTATTTTTACTAGTTATAAACATATTGTAACGATAATATTACTAATGCTATAGTACTAATAATATTACAAATGTGAAAGTCTGTTTGTTTGTGCTTTCTTTGTACAGTGATAGTTCGTAGCCCAGTGGCACTCGCTGATCTCAACCAATCAGTGAGGTTCAGCAACGTACACAAAGGCAGGGAAGCTGATGGGTGACCAAAGTGGCAACTTACCACGAGCGTTTCCGTGCTTCGGAGGGCACGTTAAGCTGACGGTCCCGGCTGTCAAACCAAGTCAGAGGCAATTGTACGGTTTCAAAACTGACAGCAGGGTTAATCAAGTTCGCCACACACTTGACTATACCTACACGATAGAAGAAGAAGTGATAGTTGTAGGGGTGGAAAGTTATATAGGCTACTTTCCAGCCCTCCAACTAACAATTTACATTATAAATTGTAACTGTAGCCAATCTGTGTACTTTATATTTACATATGTTACTGGAGTTATTGAGTAGAGTGCATAGATGACTCGACGTTTCTTTAAAATGTTTAGAAAGTTATTGTTGTCTATATTAAAAAGTGTTTGTATAATTAATGTTTGTCTGTCTCTTAATCTGTTTGTCTCTGTAAATATACTCCTTCACTTAGGTATACTTATGTATTAACAAATAATAAATAGTTTCAAAAACTTCTTATTTAAATATTTTATGCTTAACTGTATTTAATATAACTAATAGTAATATTTATTTCTGTAGTCGGTTGTTGATTTGTTTGTTTGTAATTGTGTTTCTTAAAAATTTTTACCAATCCTTACTTCCTTACTAATATTATAAATGCAAAAGTAACTCTGTCCGTCTATCTGTCACGTCTTTCACGCCTAAACAACGGGACCGATTTTGATGAAATTTGGTACAGAGATAGACTAGAGCCTGGGAAAGGACATAGGCTACATTTTATCCCACAGTTGGGCACGATTTAACCTGTAGTCCACGCGGGCGGAGCCACGGGCTGAAACATAGTTACTCATAAATATGAGCAACGTTAGGTAGGTATAGCAAGAGGCCAAACTCTTAAATTGCTAAAAACATGGAAAAAAAAACTTATTTTTACATTTCTAGCAAGGTAAATAGAGAGTAACTAACTAGCTTTCCATCCAGGACTTCGTTCCCGAGGTAATTTGGGAAAATTATGTAGCCCAAGTTAATCCAGGGTGCTAGCTACTTCCATGCCAAATTTGATCAAAATTGGTCCAGCCATTTAAGCGTGAAAGAGGAACAAACATCCATACATCCTCACAAACTTTCATATTTATAATATTAGTAGGATAAATTAGACTAGATACATAGATAGGATACTCTTTATTCCACACAGGCACAAAAAAAGTTTCACTTAGCTTAAGTGCAAAAGTGCGCAAAAGCGGCCGTATTGCTAAGCGCAATCTCTTCCAAGCAACCCTTGTTTTAGTCCCTTGTTTAGTCCTAACTGTACGAAATCAAGAGTAGTGCAGAGTGTAGAAAAACAATATTCTTGTAAGAAAAAAAATGCTTTTAAGTTTTAGGCTGCGTTCCGGTAGGAATTTGGGAAAATGACGTAGCCTATGTGTTAATCCAGGGTGTCAGCTACATCATCACCAAATTTTATCAAAATTGGTTCAGCCGTTTTATCGTGAAAGAGTAACAAACATCCATACAAGCTTTCGTGTTTATAATACTATTCTGCCCTCGGCCTGCGTGGGCTAAAGGTTATATCGTGCCCAACTGTGGGATAAAATGTAGCCTATGTCCTTTTTCAGGCTCTAGTCTATCTCTGTACAAAATTTCGTCAAAATCGGTTTAGTAGTTTAGGCGTGAAAGACGGACAGACAGAGTTACTTTCGCATTTATAATATTAGTAAGGAAAGTAAGGATTAGTAAGGATTAGTAAGTTCTGGGCCACAACTTTATAGTTACTTGCCATCGACTCGCTAAGAAGAAGAAGGAGTAAGGATTACATAATTTCGAGTACGCCAAAGCTAACAAAGGCTTGTAGGCGTGTGGACGTCAGCGTTCCGGGTTCGAGTCTCGAGTTAGCAACCCCATCGTATCGCAGCGCTTATTTGAAACACAAACATTTGCCGATGAAACTTTTCACCGTCTCGGGCCTTTATTAATATTTTATTATTTTGTCTTGTAGCTCGCTGAAACTTCCCTTGTTAGGAACTCCGCTCTAAAGCGATTATATTTTAAATTATTTTAATTAAAACACTGTGTAAACTGCTAAGCACGGCCCACTGCGTTCGGATTGTTTTGACGAGTATTCGAAATTTTAGTAATACTATGTTATATTCCCGCTACAGGCGCCTGCTTTGAAATTTTAATATTGTATAAGTTCTAGGAATTTTCTATTACTTACGTTTTCTACTCTTTACTTAGCTGAGATATTCCTTTGTGTAATGTAAATAATGGAACTCGCATCTCGGAACAAGTAATGCCAAGATTTAAAGATACATACATACATACGCTCACGCCCACAATCCCTAACGGGGTAGGCAGAGCATCAGTGATTCTAGAACCACTGATGCCACGTTTGACACAAATTGTGAGGGTTATCAGATGGAACAAGTTGCATAATGGTGAGAGGTGGTCAGCCTTCTGCCCATTATACAGCAAAACCCTCGCACCCCTCTTACAGACTTTTACTGTAAACCTGGGAAGAGTAGGTAGCTGGCACATTCGTTTTTTTATTATACGATGGGTTAACTCTTGACCTCAATCTTGACCATAAAGGTCAAAGGTGAGGTCGACGATGGAGCGAGTTAACCCAGAAAATGCCCTTAAAGGCGTCTAAGTTTTTCTTCTAATAAATTCTAAGTTTTTCTTTCACTCCCAGTGCAGCATGGAAGATTTAAAGATATTAGTTACCTAAATATTATAAATTCGGTTTTCCTAAAAACCGCCCGGTAGCAGAAACATCAATTAAAGTTAATGCTGCTTTATATATTATACTATCACTTTAAGTCTTTTTTTTATTATTATAATATTGGTTAACTCTTGACCTCAATCTTGACCATAAAAGTCAAAGATGAGGTCGACGATGGAGCGAGTTAACCCAGAAAATGCCTATAAAGGCATGAGACCATAGGACGACACCTCAGATTCAGAAAAAAATGAAGTGTCGTTGCCTGGGATGGATTACTAGGAGGCAGGTCTCATTTGTGTTTCCTTAGTCGCCTCTTATGACACCCACGGAAAGAGATGGGGTGGTGTTATTCTAAACCGATCACCACACAGATAGTCTTGCTAACTTGCGACGGCATTACATTTAAAGAAGCTTTAACTTTAACTAAAGTTTCTGCATCTGAGCGTATGTCAAGAAAAAAGGTAAATAAATTATTGTGATGTAGATTGTAGCGTAACGCAAAATATATATTTTTTTAGTAAACAAACTTCTGGTGGTTCTGGTGTTGCGTTGTAAAGCAGACGGCAGAAGGTGGATATTTTTCCAGAATTATGGCATATTTGGGCAAAGTTCGTACTTGGAGAATGTTGTGCAACAAAACAGTGACTCACAGAACCAATATTGTCTCTACAAAGTGAAGGAGATCGCTAAACGTGGGTTTGGGGTTCCGTACCCCTTATAAAATTAAGAAAATATTCACAAAATGGTGCTAGAAAATATATAACATACTTATTATTTTTGGTTTATTTTTTTCTTTTCAGAAATGTAGATTTACCTAAAACAATAAACGCAAAAGAGGAAATATATGACAGCCGAAAGCTTTTGCTACTTGTGATTGCTTAGTTTGTCCTAAGCTTTGCCCTTTTTTTTGACAGTAAGAGGTACTTGATAAATTTAAAAAAGAGTACTGGACCCCAAAGTTACGTAACCGTCCCATCTTGACCAGTTTTTTCTTCGAAGTCTTGCTTTAAGTGTAACCGACACCGTTTGCCGATTAAAATTTCTGTTTATCTACCCGCGAAACGAGCCGTGGTGTTGCCAGGCCAAAATATCGCAAATATTTGCCTTCTTTTTCTTAACTCCTATTTTTAGATATTGGTTATAGTTGATAGAGTTAACATCCACTATGAAAGACAATTTCTTTGAAGTTGACGTTACAAGTTCGTAAAAGAAACTTACATTCTAACACTTTTAACTTACATTCTGCCTTAGTCTTTGATGTGACCAATGTGGCCATGCTGGCCACTTATTTTTGAATTGCTTATTTTAGTGCTAAGTGTTTATTTTACTAGCTTTCCGCCCGGGACATCGCTCTTTGAGAATTCGGGAAAATTATGTAGCCTATGTTACTCAGGGATAATGTAGCATCCTAAAACCCAATTTCACCATACTCTGTTAGTTATTTAACAGACGATTAGCAGCTAACTCGAGATTTGACAACGTCATTTTCATACTTTTTGTTTGACGTTTTGTCTGATTAACTTCTTAATCGTGGATTAACTAACTAACAGAGTATGGTGAAATTGGACATAATGGTGAAAGAATTGTTGAGATCGGTGTTGAAAATTTGAGTTTATTCGTTACAAAAAAACAAATCTTTCCTGTTTATAATGTTACTAGCATTCCGCCCGGAACTTAGTTTCCGTGGGAATCCGAGAAAATTATGTAGCCTATGTCCATCGGGAATAATGTAGCTTTCTAATGGTGAAAGAATTTTTCAAACCGGTCCAGTAGTTTCGGAGCCTATTAAATGCAAACAAACAATAAAATCTTTCCTCTTTATAATATTAGTTTATATATAGTGTAGAAGTTGTATGTTATACTAATATACATAACAGGTGTACGTACGTACATATATATACTTAAATAGATTGATCGTACCCAAAGTCTGTAACTATTATGGCGAATGGCATATATTACTCGATATCCAAGATACATAATAACTTACCAGTAGAAATAAGAAGTAACGTTAGCAAACAAGTGTTTAAAACTAAAATAAGGGAACATCTCCTGAATCAAGTTAAAAGTAAAATTGACCCAATGTGTGTAATGAAGTAGGTCATCTATCTTCTTCTATACATATAATAAAACTGTAGAGGTCGAATTTCTGTACATAGAAAAAAAATGCTAAAAACCGAGTCAGGGGGATGTAAGAAGATAAATAAAACAAATCCCGATTTTTTTAGATTTTTTTGTTTCTCTGTTTGTCTGTTTGTCTGTTTGTCTGTTTGCACGGGCTAATCTCCGTAACTGTTGGACCGATTTAAATGAAATTTTGCATAGGGGTACCTTATATCCCCGGTCAACATTTAGGCTACATAAAATCTCGAAATTTAGCCAGTATATATAAAACCAACAACAAAAACCCCTGAAAAAATTAAAAGCTAGGTGTTTTTCAGAACATTTTACTCATACCATAGAGATCAACGTATTTTTGACATATACATGGGCTAAAAGCAAGGACATGTTGTTTTTTAAATTTATCTCTTTCGAGAAAGGCAAAGGAATCTGCATCCATACAGCCAGGTCTTCAATATATGTATTTCTTAGCTATGTCTTCAATTTATATTTCTTTACTTCTCTCATTCTCCGTAAGCCGATAGTGTTTTGTTTACGAAGAACTATGGCGGCGAGAAGCACTGCCGTTGGATCGGAGCGGATACACTGTATCACTTGAATTACTTTTTAACCGACTTCCAAAAAGGAGGAGGTTTTATGTTCGACTGTATACAGGATGGAATTTTGTAATGCCACCTGAAGGGAAAGTACTCTTAATACTGTAGATAGAAAATTGTACTCAAAGAAAACATTCCTTTATTTTTGAAAAGAAAGAAAACTGCATTCAAGAATTTTCGAAAATTTGCTTGCCACAACCGGGAATCGAACCGACTAAAATCTGTAAGAATACCCTGTACTTTTATTGCGTCGATCGTTAGGGTCAATTATAAGGATGAAATCTTTCTAACAAACTTGGTAAATTTAATGAAAGGAAAACTACGAAATCTTAAACCATTGTATATCTTTATTTTATATATGTTCACCGATTTCTCCGCCATTTGGACCGATTTTCAAAATTCTTTTTTTTGTTCGAAAGAGTATACTCCAGAAGTGGTCTTATTGTCACCAAGTCAGGATCTGATGGAATCCCATAAAAATCAAGGGCAACCCTTGAATGGAATAGGCACTTACAATGTTTCTCAAGTTCTTTCTATTATTTATGCCAAACATAGAAAAATATACACATCAACACTGTCTAGGGATATTGCATAATTTTTCATACAAAAGAGGTCTGTTTGAGAAGCTATAATACCGTACTCGAGATACACGGAGTGATATAATTTTCAGATGAGCAAGTGCTAAACATGAATTTTCAATTTTTATCAATAAATTTAATTTTTCTTGAAATTTGTGAAAACGTGACTAAAATGAAAAAAAAATTGCGCTAATTCCACCATTTTCATACAAAAAGCAGAAAAAAGTGCGTTTTTGTTTTCGTTTACATCACGTTTAAAAAAAACAATTTAAACAAAATTCATTGACGAGAATTGAAAATTCAGGTTTAACACTTGCTCATCTTAAAATTATATCCCTCCATGTGTCTCGAGTATGCTTTTATAGCTTCTCAAACACACCTTTTTGCAAAAATTAAGCAATATCCCTAGACAGTGTTGATATTTAACTTATTTTTTCTATATCTATGAGTACGTAGCATTTGATAAAAGGACGGATTGAGATTTATGAGATATTTTGTATAATAGATCCTTTCTTAATTTTTTGTCGGAAGTTTGGTTGAGTAGTAGAGTTACACAGCCTGTGAATCGACGGTTTCTTGGTTCGATTTCCGGTTTGAGCAAACAAACCATACGAGGGAAACTTTAGTGCAGAAAGTTACAGTGTGAAGTGCTAATTAATTGATTTTATGATAGATAGATAGATAGATAAATAGATAGATAGATAGATAGATAGATTGACACTTTATTCAATTGACATAAAACAGCACAACACAGTAATAGACAAATAACAAACATACAAGTAAACATGAATCAGCAAGCAAACAATGAAGTAAACAGAGTAAGAAACAGAAAAAAATAATTTTATAAAACTATTTTACACCGTCTTATCTGTATCATGCCAATCAAATTGGCGCTGATTCAGCATATTGCTGCAGTACCAGACTGCAGCGCTGGTATTCTGCCATGATGCTACTTATTGAGTTTTCTTTGTAGGTAATAATAACCTTTTTCTAACTTCATAAATTCACCTTTAAAAAAGTACTTTATAAAGAAAATCTGAGGGTGCTGCTCTATAATTAGATAGATGTTATTTTAAAGAGCTATCGTCGAATATAAGTGAGTCGGAAGAAATTAAAATTATTGTTACTGACCCACAAATATCCAAAAATAAAACAAAAACTTCTGTGCTGAACTGGCACTGAACAAAAAATTTTGAATGTGCCAGCTGTCAACCAAATACATTGCATTGTTGGTACAGAGGCCAGCGCATCAGGTTACTCCATTTTCATTGCAAAACCGCTCTTATCACAACAGCACAGAGTGCACGCGTGTGGTAACCTGAGTTGGGGCCGTCCGTGCATTGCAAAATTTAGACAACGTATTATATACTCATAAACAATATGCCATTTTTTAAATTTTCATGACATGTAAAGTTATGTGACTTATGTTACCCCAACGAGGATTATAGGCGTATAATATCTAAAATATCGAAACTTTTGTTCCCCATTAATAGTTCGGCTATTCTGCACTTTTTTAACGAGCCAAAACTAAATACTTAATACAGTGTTAATAAGAACGAAGTTGATGAAGTATTTAGTCTTCAAATCTTAATTCGGCCCTAACTAAATGACATTATTCAATCTTCAGAATATCACTTTTTGAAAACAATAAAACGGCTTATTTTTATTTTTAAGCAAAGGAATCTATGGCCGTACAGCCGGTGTTTTCAATGCATTTCTTATTTTTAAAGGCGGGAAACTCAATAGAAACTGACAATTGACATTTGTTTTATTAAAACCACTATGAATACGGTCTATATAGGTTTGATCTATGGCTTTGATGTTCTGACATGAAATAAGGGCTATTTATTGATTTTTTGATTTTAGTTTACATCAAGCGTAGCATTGCGTATATAAGCCATGGATAAATATTATAATATTACTATTCTTATAAGTTTCTTAGTTTGGATCAAGCACTGACACCTTTGCTTATTTCTACAAATGTCCTTTGAAGGGAAAAGCTTAGTCATTTCTATCTTAAATTTAATTTTTTATTGAATCATTTTTACACAATTATCGCAAAGCACAATAAAAGCAGCTTGCTAGCTGAAATCTCAAATGCACGGGGGTTGTCTTAGATACTGACATAGGTGACCTGTTTCAGAAACTTCTATTCCACTGAAAATCAAAAATAAGTCCGTAATTAGCACTAAGGAATTCGTGTGCCATTTATTGTACTTACCTAAGTAATAGGTCTTTCAACATACAATTGTCGTAAATTTTTTACTCCACATATTTTTGTTTTATCAAAATTGATTTTTTATAAGTACAAAATCCTTACGTTTTTCACAGAAACGCGAAATACAATATTAATTAACCACTTTTTGTGGGATTGTTAAGACAACAAGATGTTTTAGAGGCACCACTGACTCATGTTAAGTGTTGATTGTCTATCTCTCTCAGTATCAAAAAAACAAAAACGACTGCTACTTAAGTATAGATCAGAGTCTGAGTCGCGTTCTATAATACGGACCTTAATCTATCAAAAGCAGTAACAATGGTATAGAAAATATAAGTAGAGGAAACAACTATGTTTGACCTATGTTTTCAGATCCAAAGTAATGTATTAAGTATCAACCTTATATGACATAGTTAGCCAAGTTTTCAAATAAAAAATATTTTTAGAAATTGCTTTTCCTCATATGAACGAAATAGTTGCTATTCGTTCATATAACGAAAATATGAACGAAATAGTTGCTTCAATAAAAAACGGCAATTCATGTATCTGTAGTTGTGTCAAAGTACAAACTCGGTCTATAAAAATACATACAACACGCAGACGAAGTTGCGGGCATCAGCTAGTGTAGAATAGGATTTTAAATTAAGCTAAGGGTTTCACATAAAGAATAATATAGTTATGGGGAGATATCTTTTCTGCTGCCTACTAACCACATTTATTGCCGTGTGGTGATCGGCTTAGAATAACACCACCCCATTTCTTTCCGTGGGTGTCGTAAGAGGCGACTTAGGAAACACAAATGAGACCTGCCTCCTATTAATCCATCTCGGGCAACAACACCTCATTTTTTTATGAATCTGAGGTGTTGTCCTATGGTCTCATGCGGTATGGTAGGCTCTGTAAAGGGCCGTCTGGTTCGCGAACACCCTCCTACCGAAGTCCGACGCCAAACAGCTTGCTGTGTTCCGTCGGTGCGTGGGAGTACCAGTGCCTTATAGGCGTTTTCTGGGTTAACTCGCTCCATCGTCGACCTCATCTATGACCTTGGTCAAGATTGAGGTCAAGAGTTAACCCATCTTATAATAAAAAATAAAAAAACCTTAAGGTTTGGCAGATAGAAATAAGATCAGAATTGTAGTGTTTATATGTGAAATAAACGTTTTTTTTTATATGTATATCCTAATGAATGTACCGTACCACATGCTTCATGACTTTCCTACCCTAATATATTGTTGTACACTATGTTCTATGTCCATGTCTTTGTATTGTATGTCCTTGTGTGGAAATAAAGAATATTTATTTTTATTCTGACTTTTAACTGACTAATTTAAAATCAAAAAGGATGTAAGGGGGTACGCTCACTATCTCAGTGCCCCAAGTCAACCTCTCCTGCTCGTGGTACATCCTGCTGATCAACGAACGAGGCTCTGACGACCGAAACAATGGCGGTATATCCATTCAAATAGCGTGGCTAAATGCAACAGACCAGTGATGGGCAGCAGTATCACTGGTGCGAGAAGCTACGCTCTGCGATCGCCAACCCGCATTGCCCAGCGTGGCGATTATGGGCATAACCTCTTATGGCAAGCACACATTTACCAAGGCCCCCAGTTCCCGGCCGCCCCGCTATTCCTGACCAAGGCGGCGGTCATGGTTACGGCGGGGTAGGGGGTGCTAAGAATCCCCGGGTTACGGTAGGCCGCCACCTCCACGAACAATTGACCCTGGCTACGTACAACGGACGCACGCTGCGACTCGACGAGCACCTTCTACAGTTGGAAGAGGAACTGAAATGCATAAGATGGGGCGTTCTGGGACTAAGTGAAGTCCGAAGAGAGGGAGAGGACACCGTAACCTTAGAATCGGGCCATCTTATGTATTTCAGAGAAGGGGATCAACTTTCCCAGGGCGGGGTCGGGTTTCTGGTCCATAGAACTCTCGTTGACAACGTTGTCGAAGTATCCAGTGTGTCGACAAGGGTTGCGTACATAATTATTAAGCTGACCGAAAGGTACACCCTCAAAGTCGTGCAGGCCTACGCACCGACTTCGACACACTCGGATGAGGATGTGGAGATTCTCTACGAAGACATATCGAAGGCCCTGCATAACACCTCCAGGGCCCACTACAGCGTTGTCATGGGAGATTTTAACGCCAAAGTTGGAACAAAGTCCGGCAGCGAACGCTCAGTTGGACCGCATGGTTATGGGAGCAGAAATGACCGGGGGCAAATGCTTGTTAACTTCCTCGAAAAAGAGGGGCTCCTTATGATGAACTCGTTCTTCAAGAAACAGCCCCAAAGGAAGTGGACGTGGCAGAGCCCCGATGGTCAAACCAAAAATGAGATTGACTTCATCATGACGGATAAAAGGCGCATATTCAGAGATGTCTCAGTGATTGCTAGGTTTAAAACCGGAAGTGATCACCGACTTGTCCGGGGCACTCTGAATATCGATTTCAAACGCGAAAGAACCCGCTTGATGAAGTCTAGGCTCCGACCAAATACGCTCCAAACCGTGATGGGCTCCGAACTGTTCCGGATAAAACTGGAAAACCGATTCGCTGCCTTTGAAGCCACATGTGATGTTGACCAGAAGCTCGATCAAGTACTGAGCACTCTTCGAGAGGAAGGCACAAAGCTCTGCCAAACGAGGCGTACAGGCAAGAAGTCAAAACTTTCGAGAGGGACTTTAGAGCTAATGAGTAAAAGACGAGAAAATCCCCCGTCAACTTTGTCAGAACACCGGGCGCTCAACAAACAAATCACGAAACTGGTACGACGTGACCTCCGAGCTTTCAATACGCTCTTGGTTGAAAAAGCAATTGAGCAAAACCGGGGGTCGAAAGTGTTCGTCCAGTCACTCGGGAGAAGCCATCTGACGAAGTTGACCACAGCCACGGGGATGAAGGTCACCTCAAAGCCGGAGATCCTCTCGGAAGTTAAAAACTTCTACAGCCAGCTCTACGCCTCCTACGCACCTCGACCTGAATCTCGAAATAGCGAACATCGAGCTACCCTCACACGCCACTTCACAGAAGACCTGCCCGAAATCAGCCTGAACGAGATCGAGCTGGCCCTTAAACAGCTTAAAAATGGAAAAGCCCCAGGTGAGGACGGTATAACAACTGAGCTTCTTAAGGCAGGGGGAATTCCCGTACTGAGGGAGCTCCAGGAGCTATTTAACACCGTTCTCTTTACCGGGAGAACTCCGCGTGCGTGGAACAAGAGCGTAGTCATCTTGTTTTTCAAGAAAGGTGACAAAACCTTATTGAAAAACTACAGGCCGATATCGCTCTTGAGCCACGTATATAAGCTGTTTTCAAGGGTCATCACGAATCGTCTTGCGAGAAGACTCGACGAGTTTCAACCTCCCGAACAGGCCGGATTTCGTAGTGGATACGGAACCATAGACCACATCCACACAGTGCGCCAGGTTGTACAGAAAGCTGAAGAGTACAATCGGCCCCTGTGTCTAGCTTTTGTGGACTATGAGAAGGCTTTTGACACAATCGAAACCTGGTCTGTTCTGGAATCCCTGCAGCGATGCCAAGTAGACTGGCGATACATCGAGGTGCTGAGATGTCTTTATGAAGCCGCAACGATGACCGTCCAAATACAGAATCAGCAGACCGAACATATCCACCTGCGTCGAGGAGTGCGACAGGGCGATGTCATATCACCGAAACTGTTCACTAACGCTCTGGAGGATATGTTCAAGATGCTGGACTGGAAAGAGTACGGCATCAATATAAACGGTGAACACATCTCGCACCTACGATTTGCAGACGACATCGTCATTATGGCTGAAACGCTGCAGGATCTTCAACGGATGCTGGACAGTCTAGCTAATGCGTCTCAGCGTATAGGGCTCCGGATGAACTTGGATAAAACCAAAGTCATGTTCAACGAACATGTTGACCCGGGGCCGGTCGCGGTAAACGGAGTCCCCCTCGAGGTTGTTTCTGAATATGTGTACCTGGGACAGATGCTCCGAGTAGGTAAAAACAACTTCGACGGGGAAGCTAAGAGACGGATACAGCTAGGCTGGGCAGCGTTTGGGAGACTCCGCCGAGTCTTCACGTCACCCATACCCCAAACCCTGAAAACGAAAGTTTTCAATCAGTGCGTCCTACCCGTGATGACATACGGAGCCGAGACGTGGCCACTCACAGTGAGACTAGTCCACCAATTTAAAGTCGCTCAGCGAGCTATGGAAAGGGCTATGCTCGGTATTTCTTTGAGGGATCGGATTCGAAACGAAATAATCCGTCAGAAAACCAAAGTTACCGACATAGCTCGGCGAATTAGCAAGCTTAAGTGGCAGTGGGCTGGTCATATCTGTCGTAGAACCGATGGCCGTTGGGGCAGAAAAGTTTTAGAATGGAGACCACGAATCGGCAAACGTAGCGTAGGGCGCCCTGTTACTAGGTGGGGTGACGATATTCGTAAAGTAGCGGGCAGTGGTTGGAGGAGGAGAGCTGAAGACCGAGCTCAGTGGCGTGCCATAGGAGAGGCCTATGTCCAGCAGTGGACTGATACAGGCTGATGATGATGATGAATTTAAAATCGACCAACATTTTTTACGCAAGAATAGGTACGTAATATGAAATAATAATAATAATAATATTTATTTTATTTCGGACATAACATCCATATCCATATATTGTTAGTAAAATAAAAATAGTATTAAGCACTAAATGTCAGTAAATTACAAAATTTCAAATTTAATACATTATCATTGACATTTTAATTCATTAAATACATATTTTTTTATAATATAAGTGGAGACTGACAGGCATGGAGCATGGCATGAAATAAGAATACGATATTTATTTCTTCATCGAGCTTTCCGCCATAATTAATGAAAACCAATCCTCTTGGGGCGATTTGTAGAGTTTCGGAAAATCAGGCGCAGACGGTTTTAAATATTCACAGTTTAAACCTATTACAAGTTGGCAACTCGGTGCCGCCTAGTTTGAAGCTTAAAGTTTTTGTGAATTTTACACCGCGTTATACACCGCACTCAGAACTCTAAGAATGAGAGGAGTATATTTTTCCTAGTCTATCTTGAAGGGAGGTCTGTGCCCCTTGGTGAGGCCTTATATGGCTTGACTTTAAATTAATAGGGCCTTTTTATAAGGGGCCGTCCACATATTACGTCACCCAAAATTACGAGTTTTTTTATGTATTTAACATGTATGGTCACGTTTGGTATGACCCCCCCCCCCTCCCCCATATGCTGTGACGTAATATATGAATGACCCCTAATTCGAACGGCACGGCACGGCAGTTCGTTTGCATTACCATTACCTCCTATGTTCTCAGCTTCTAGTATTACTAGTACGTAGGAGGCAATGGTAATACAATTTTGCCGTGCCGTTTTCTATACATAAAGAGGAAAGATTTGATTGTTTGTTTGCATCGAATAGGCTCCGAAACTACTGGACCGATATGAAAAATTCTTTCACCATTAGACTCCTACATTATCCGGGATGGACATAGGGTACATGATTTTCCTGAATTCCCACGGGAACGAAGTCCCGAGCGGAATGCTAGTCAAATTATAAAAAGGCCCATTAGCGAGACTTTATCGTGTTATTCTCCTAAGGCGACTGGACAACTTTCTCCAAGAAACTTATGTGAAATTCTCAAACAATTTTTCCACTTGCAAAGACAAATCAGCTGATGGCACATGTTGTATTTTTTTTACCAGCCCATATGCGTCCCCACCGAGGGGCACGGGCTTCCCTTCGAAACACAAGGGCCATACATAGTCCACCACGCTGGCCCAATGCGGGTTGGTGGACCACTCGTCTTTCGAAAATTTTCTTGGACGGGCGGGTTTCATCACGATGTTTTCCTTCACCGTTGATCAAGTGGTAATTAGATATCCGTACATTAATCCGAAAAGACGAATTAAGCGGTACAGACCCGCACCAGGATTTGAACCCACGACCTTCAGATTACAAGTCTGGCTCATTACCAACTGGGCTATCACCGCTTCAAGTTGTATGGATAGGCATTTCGATGGGCGACTTTAAATTGGTTAGTGAACATTAAGGATATATATCAGTCCACTATAATGAACAACTTTCCCCTAGGAATATAGGTTGAAATAAAATAAAAAAGCTTCGCCTCTTACCACAACCTGAGCGATCAGCTGTTGGCCTTCGTTTTAGAAATGTAAAAAAAAAAAGAATTTTCTATAAGTTCCTTGGGGAAAGTTTCAAGGGGTGAATAATCCAGCACAGTCTCGCTAACTAATATAATGTCGATTTTTGATGTATTGTACCCAGTTATTAACTTTTGTACGGCCTTATACCTTATAACTAGGGCTGCCATCCGTCCGGGTTTCCCCGGATTTGTCCTAGTTTGGAAGGCGTCCGGGGAGCGTCCAGGCGGGGTTTAAATTGTAGTCCGGGTGCAACTATGGTTAGTTATAAGAGCTATGGGTGAGGTATTTTACCGCACGCGCTGCCGACGCTATTTTACTAAGCGGCGATGTCACAATTTATCGTCACAAGAATGATTAAACACACTATTTCATGCAACAAAAGAGGCTTAAAATTAAAGTTTTCTTCTATCAAGTACGGAGTAAAATATATTTTAATCAAGATGTAGGTGAATGAAAAAAGTATTGAAATGTCCGGGGTGAAAGCTCCAAAATCCGGGGAACTTACGCTTCCGGTCCTGGGGGCAGGTTTTAGAGATGGCAGCCCTACTTATAACTGCATATTTAATGTTTTTCATCATTTATTTGTGTGTATGTATATGTTATATATTTAGGTATAGATATGTATAAGTTATATTAATTACTCTTTGCACGTCTACCGCTTCACCTTCTGTATCGGTTCTTTCACCCCCCGGTTGCCTGGAAGAAATTGCTCTATAGCAATAAGGCCGCCGAATTGCACACTACATCATGAACATTTGTTTTTTGTTTAATGTTATGTTTTATGTTTTTTTTTGTGCAATAAAGAGTATTGTATTGTATTGTATTGTATTGTATAAACATGTTATTTGTGGTTACTTATGTAAGTGACGCCATGTCTTGAATAAGAAATAAAGATTTTTAAAACTAACTAATGTCAACTCAGTCCATATATAATTATTTAGAAAAAGCTCTAGTAATTTATTGTATATAACAGTTTTGTAGTTCAACTGTTCAAGCTATATGTCTTCTTCATGTTCTAAGCTAAATTACTCTGCCGAGCCCAAGTTTCAAATTGTACCAGTTAATTAATTAAATCACTCAACTGAAAATCTTGTTAAGTTTATAAAACAATCTAAGCTGAATTATAGAGCCGTATGATTTATGATGGCGAAGCTGTTACTTTGAATTTTTAACCGACTTCAAAAAAGGAGGAGGTTCTATGTTCGACTGTATGTATTTTTTATTTTTTATGTATGTTCACCGATTTCTCCGCCAATTGTGGACCGACTTACAAAATTCTTTTTTTTGTTCGAAAGAGTATACTCCAGAGGTGGTCCCATATAAATTTTATCTAAAATGACTCAGCGCTTTTAAAAAAATCAACAAAAACATAAAAATACTACAAACCAGAACATCATCTAAATAAATGAGTGACATTTTCGTTTGTGGTTATCTGCTAATAGGCATTGTAGTCTGCAAAAAATACTAGATATTTACTTTGTGCGAACTGTTGTTGGGATTGAAGTCGGTGACTCATACGTTTTTAACGTGGAAAATTATGAATTTATATTTTCAATACAAAATGTAGAGACGTTAACTTTAAAATTAAAAATGTTGTACCACCCCCGACATTTGATTGCTCTTAACTTTTAAACGTTTTTAGCCGTTTTAGCCTCCATACAAGACATCTTCTGTTCTAGTATAACAATTACCTTTACAATAAAGCTTTCGATCTCAACGACATAAGGTTAGGCCCTCTGAGCAGAGATTGTCTTCTAACGACGCGTTCTGTATAGGTACATACTAAAATACTCTATACATTCTATACAAAACATGTATGTATTAAAAATTCCTTTTAGATTTCTATCAATTTTTATGACATGCAATAACAACTAGTAAGCATATTTATCTTTAAATGATGCAAACTGCACAATTCGCGATTATTTCGAGTCCCTTTTATTATGTAGTTCGTAAATCTGCAGTTTGTTTGATCTATTTCCGTGATTATTGATTGAATAAACAAAGCTGCTGCCTGAATAGAAATACAAAGAAACCTTATTAGAAGACTTTACGGTGCATTATTCAGTAAATTTTATTTCGCGCAAAAAGTTTGCCTCTTGCAACTGTCAGTATGCGCGCCAATGAAGAGCACTCGATGTTGGCAACACATGACGAGCAAAAGCTTGAATATGATGCAGCCACGGATTTTTATAAGCCTTTGTCATTATGTTTTCAGATATTTTGTTTGTGACACTTACTTTTTGTTAAGAGAGAGGGACAGGGGTATTATACTAAGGTCGATAAGAAAAACGAATTTACGATAGGTATTGAAAATGTTTTTGGGAGTTTTATGGTATGTTTAAACGTTATCCATTTTCTGTGTATGTGTAACGTTGTAGGGCATCGTGCCGTACTGATAACGTTCTCTAATCCCCATATAAATCACGAGCTTGCAAATTTATGAGCCCACTGAGCACAAACACACATACGTAAATTATCATGCGACAAGCTCCTAAAAATATAGCGAGGAAGTCGCGATATTATCAACAATTTATTATGAAAAATAGAGGGTTAATTCACGAGGTATCATTTACGATTTAAATTTAGAATTATAAAAAACAAACGACAAAAGAAGGTTCGAATTTCAAATCCTATTGTCCCGCTAACACGTGGCGGTGTTGTCATATCTCAAACAATTTTTCCTTTTAGTATTCTTGATTCCACGTCCAGACATATTGTGTTATTATTATTCAGTTCTTCATTCACCTTTCTTTGTTGTACAAAGAGATCGTCGGAACCATAGCGCTGGTACAACAAGGGACATTATGTCCAACTTTATGAAAGACCCGAGAATGTTAGAAGAAATATGTTCCGCGTTTATTCAATGTGTATTTCGGATGTAAAACAAACTGACACCGAATGTAAATACTATTGTTGAGTGTTGTCATCCGAAAATAACATTTATAATAGATATTTAATGGGTCCTTTTGATGAATAGGAGGCCTAGCGTAGACAAATATGCTTAGAAAGTTACGTGATCAAGTTATTTTGATTTTATTTGCCTTGGAATAAAATGTAGTTACATGTAGGTGCGACAGCTGGTTTGGTCGAGTGGTAGTCACGCTGCCTTTTGATCGATGGGTCCTGGGTTCGATTCTCAGTCGGGAAAATGTTTGTGTAAAAAGCAGTTGTTTGTTCAAGGTGTTCATGTCTGTCTTTATGTGTGTTCCAAGGGGCCCATGACACAAAGGAAATGCTTAGTTTGGGCTTTTGAGTGTGTAGCGTTTATTTATTTATTTATATTTTTGAGTGTAAAAATCCAAATAGGTATTATCTCATTGCCATCGAACTATTCATAAACGCCATTCCCATTTTTTATTGTTGTTTTTTTAATAATTAACGAATAGCATAAAAATTCCAATATGTTATGGGAAACGCTAAATATCCAAATTTAACAGTGCTAAATAATAAAAATAATAAACAATAAATCGTACACAAAGTTTAAATGTATAAACAGTATGTTTAGCAAATATTTGCGAAAAAATTAGAATATGAGCACGTTAATCAAATTCATTAGCACTAACAAATAAATCGAATGCCACTGGCTGTAACGCATATCAAAATTCAATATTAAAATCTTTACGTAACAAAACAATACATATTTTTAAAATGCTTGTTTTTAAAAATAATGAACGTCGATTTGAATTACATTTTCAAATGTATAAAAGAAAATTTCTGTAAAGGTAACATGGACTTTTTCATTATTTTACAAATGCATAAAATATGATTCAGTGAAAAAGTTTAAACATGAGTAAGTATTATTTAGTCAAAGGTACAGGCACATCTTAAGTCTTGGTATCACACATTTCTAATTACATATTTCATATCCGTATGCATTCAACAAGCACTGCCTGTCTGTCCGTTTATTCACACTGGTTCATGTTTGACACGGCCTCTCATAAAACCACCTTTATTTTGCCGCTCATAAAATTTAATAGAATTTCATCAAAACCTTATATCCAGTGCCACAGGGCATATTTTGAAAAATATTTTAATTTTGTAACTGGAAAGTTCAGTGGCAAACTTTAAAAAGTTGGGTTGTCGTTACGCAATAGGGAGCTGCGCGTGAGTTGAAAGCTGCGGTATTGTCTTTTTTACTTTATGCTAAATAATGCTTTGTTAGACTTTTATGAACGAAAATCTTTAAGTTGAGATGATGAAAGCTCGTTTAGATTGGGAGAGTATGTAACTATCTAGTTCTTCAGTTGTCTTTATCTAGCTAGAAGATCACGTGTCGTCAATCGCCTGTTTGTTTTGACGTGAAGGGATAACAAACAAAACATACTTTTATATTTAAATGGAATAGTTTAGAGTAAATAATCACTAAAATTTTTGAGTCGTATGTAATACTCTACAAAATGCATTGTGAAATTTATTAACGTACTTTCAAGTTATGTTGTTAGTAAGTAGCTAGGAGAGCTTGTAGTTATATTATTGTTTACACGTTAGAGAACATTAAGGATATCAATTAGCACACGAAACTGGAATATAGTTCAAAATATGATCAAATAAATTTCACCACACTCCATTCAACTTGTGCAGTCAGCTGGTTTGCCTTTGTATCTTCGTAAAATGTTCCTTGGGGAAAGTTGTGCAGTTTTATGGAGAGAACAACCTCGAAAAGTCTCGCTAACTAATTTAAAGTCACTCTACTATGCAGGTTGAAAAAGAACCTCCTAGCTTTATTGAAAATCCTGAACCAGTATCACTTACTGAACACTTTTTTTTTTCTTTGGGGGGGGGGAATTGTTTTTTCCTAAACGTAGACACCACTCGGGCGCACCCCCTGAGCGCTACCCGCACCCCTCGCGTGCCTGGTGTAGGAGTAATGTCTACGTTTAGGCAAAAAATGAACTATTCCAATTGAAAAAATATTTTTAAAAAAAAATTTCATATATGTGTTCTTTAAGTGATACTGGTTCAGAATTTTGAATATAGTTAGGAGGTTCTTTTTCACCCAGTACCTAGGTATATGATGATACTACTGATGAAGTTGTTTACAATAAATGATTGTGTTTATAAGCAGTGCACTAGAAACTGTTTTTGTTGTATCTTATTACAGATTTGCTACATTTCAACAGGTCTACTTCAACAAAGCGTACCTCTTTACTCTGAAAAGACTTACTAACATCCGTAACGCAAACACAAGTGCAACAAACCTCCTTGCATTCAAAAAATACCTGTCAGTACGTACTAGCTTCCTAAAACTTCCTGTGCCGACAAAGAGCAGCGAATTCGACACGCCCAAATCAAAATACCTTATCGAGATATAAATTTCAAACTGGCAATATTGAAAAAAATTGCGGAATCGACATTCGCACAATCAATCAAGCGATAAGCCAATAAACCTCAACGATGCGCTTTTGAGTTCGGAATTCGATTTTTGAATTGCGCTATTGTTGAGATGGCCGGCGGCGGCGTGGCGGATGGGTCGGCTCAATGAAAGGGCAACCGGAAGCGAACGTCGATGTCTCCTCGTGAATGGAAGGATGCGTTCAGGAACTATTGAGGTCGATGTGGAAACTGAGAATATCGCTGTGGACCGTCAGCAAGTTCGTTTAAAGCTAGTCTCATTCATAAAACTCTCAGATACAACTGGACATTTCAGAGTTACAAAGAATTGTTTGGGTAGGTAAGAAAAATTTCCGGCTTGAATGGGACTTGAATCCATGACCCCCGGTTTAGATCTCCTGATGCTCTAACTAACTGAGAACCCTTCTCTTAGTTTGCTCATTTAGTTAACACATAAATTATGAAACCATTAAAAAAACATTTTGAGAGTTTCTACACAATTTAGTTTAACCTCTACGCCGCGGCAATTCTTACAATTTCTTTAAAACAAAGAAAAAATAAGAGGTTTCAGTAATGTTTAGGTAACACTATCATCATGAGCGCACGGTGTTAGATAAATGTATTCTTATCACCATTAAAAGTACTTACCGAAAAAAAAGTTTTTTCTCATGTGAATAACCATCTAACATGACCTGCACCGTCATTGAAAAATATGTTTGAGTACATAGTTTTGGTATTAATCCTAAAATTTGCAAATTATTTTTCTCACCTTACATTCGATAATGTCTACAATAAAACTATCCAAAAACGCTTACAGAAAAAAATATTGTACAACAATACAACGCCCCCTATTGAATAAAAGGAGCATTGTGTCTTCGCGCCGTCACTCATTAAAAAAATAACGTCCGGGGTTGCCAGGGCAATAAAATTAAACATGCCAGAAAGGTGGAAAGTAATAATGAAATATGTATTACATGGGTATAATGTTGTTACACCCGTTTAGTATGAATAGGATGGGTGAATGATGTTTTTTGATAGTTTGACTTGTGCTTTGTTGGGGAATTGTGCGTGAAATCGGGGAGATGGGGATTTATTGTTCGGTGGGAAGGTAGCGCTAAACGGTTGATGGTTTTACTAATTACAGGGGACGGGAGTATGTCGTTTAGGGACTCCTATGTGATGGTTTGTACTGTCATTTTCTGTAATTGACTTGACTCATGTCATCAGCTTGCGAATTAAGGATGTTAATCTCACTAGAGATACTTCTGCGATCAGCTGATTGTCTTAACGATGTAAAGGTTTCTACATGAACTACAGTATTTCTATTTTGCTTAATGTCTCTCGGCAAAGGTTCTGTCTCGTCTTTTAAAAATAAATTTAATTATTCGAAGACGAAATTTTCAGAACCATAACAAAAAATAGAAGTATACGTCGGTAGCAGTTACCTAGTTTCTTAATTTTATTTTTATCAAGGTAGTCTAAAAGGAACAGTGAGTGTTAAGACATAGGTAGTACAAGTATAGTAGATATTTTTAAAATGTAGAGATCGAACATGTCGAAATGATTTTAAACGCTGATTATTTATTCGCTAGCAAATTTCATTTTCAAAGTAGGTATTTGACATGTAATTTCAACGGTACATAATAAAGTTGACGAAACAAATTTAGTTACGCACTTCCAAAAGATTATCTCAAAGAAATGGTTGATAAATTTCAGATTTTCGGCAGCAAATGATAAGTTTGTACCGGGGTTTCGTTGCACCGGCGCCGGAGCCGGTTATAGTAATTAGTGTTAATCAAATAGCCCCGTCTTCAAAACTAGCCGTATCTGTTAGCTAACAAGGTAATACGAGACTCCGAAATAAGGTGATTTTAGAAAAGAATGAAATAATGTGCCATTTGGATTCAAATCTAAATTCAATTTAGGTCCATTTGGAGGTAACAGTTAATGCCGATACTACATTACGTTGTTTCGTGGAGGGGTAAGGGCAGGGAGATGATAATGATTTTGAAAATTTCGGGGGAAAATTTTACCACCAAAACCCCGTTGATGCCCACAGAAAGATATGAAGGACATGAAGGTGGTGATATTCACAACCAGTCGCAAGATGACAAGAAAGATACGGGGTAGTACAATTATCAAACCGATCGCCAGATGGCATGGAAGATACAGGGTGTTGATATTATCAACCGATCACCAGACGGCAGGAAGGATGTGTGGTGGTAATATACCTACTCTACCGGTTACTAAACGGTAGAGCCCCAGGGCACAAAAGAGCCCCAAAACACTAGAAAGTCTCAGGGAACAACTTCGTTTTTGCTTCATTTACATAGATGACCTATTATCATCCACATATTTGACCGTAAATTTCAGATTTTTTTTATTTTTTAACAAAAAATTTTGAAATCGATCTATAAATGACGGAGTTTTGAGGTAACAAACATTAAAAAAAAAACCCGAATTGAGAACCTCCTCCTTGTTTTTTGAAGTCGGTTAAAAAATCGCCTTCACATACAACTAGTTAGTAAGATCTGCTGATTTCTTTTGTATGGAATTACAAATGGTTTTCCTTGAGGGAAGTTCACAGTTTCACGAGGGATATTTACATCCAAATGTTTTGCTTACTAACATGATAGATTAATTAGTTCCATGCACTATGTCTGGGAATACTAGGTGGATTAAGTAATTTTTTTTACCTTTATTTACATTACATTTCGATACTAACGCCCAGGTGATACATGAATGGGCCTTTTTATAATTCGAAAACGGCACGGCTAAATTGTATTACCATTGCCTCCTACGTACTGGGGACTTTAGAAGTTAAAAGGCAATGATAATTCAAATTTTGGTGTGCCGTGCCGTGCCGTTCGAATTATAAAAATTATCACTTTCCGTCTTGTTTACGTGACGGCATTCCATTAAAAAGAGCTTTAACTTTAATGAATGTTTCTGTAACTGAGTTTAAGTCAATCAAAAATTGTGGTTCCTTTCTTAATTGCGCTAAAACGATAATTTAATGGCTATGACAGCAGTGATAGCCCAGTTGGTAATGAGCCAGATTTGTAATCCGAAGGTCGCGGGTTCAAATCCTGGTGCGGGCCTGCACCACTAAATACGTCTTTTCGGATTTATGTATGGATTTCTAATTATCACTTGCTCAACGATGAAGGAAAACATCGTGATAAAACCCGCCCGTCCAAGAAAATTCATTTTCGAAAGACGAGCGGTCCACCAACCCGCATTGGGCCAGTGTGGTGGACTATGTCCTAAATCCCCTTCGTATTTCCAAGGGAGGCCCGTGCCCCTCGGTGGGGACGTATATGGGCTGCAAAGAGGTAAGAGATAATTTAATCTAAACGGAAATTCCACAACAAAAGGTATAATTAATAAATAAGTTATTATGTCAGCAACTTATCAGTCACGACATTCTCTCGCAGGAAGCCGGGCTTAGCGCTGTCAGTAATTTACAACAGTGATGGATTGCGAGCATCATGAGGGCGAATCATGAACCACGTCACTGCAGAGTAAATACTGATACAGAGCTTATCACATTCTAAGAGGAATATTCCTATGATCGACAGACACGTGTAATTAGTTCTTTGTTCTCTTTAGTACTCTCACTAGGTTGACTGGAAGAAATCCCCTTGTGGGATAAGTCCGCCTTTGCAAACTTCCTATTACTCTTAACTGTAACATTGTACGTACAATAAAGAATAAATTCATACATACCTTTGTGGAAACCATTTAATTAGAGGTAGAATAAACTAAAAAGTTACTTTATTATTATTAGCTAGTTGTGCGCTCGCGACTTTATTTATTTATTTAACAATTTATTGCACACATGAAAATTAAACAGATTAGTAGAAGAAAAGATAGACGACACAATAGGTATAGCTTATTCCGGAACTTTCGTTCCGGTGGGAATTTTTCAGGTGGATTTTCAATTCTTTTTTTAAATTAATACCTGGTCGTGACAATTAGAGACCTAAGGAAAAAATAACCAACGTGTTTGATTGAACACCAATTCGTTATTCTCTAGTATTACAAAGATATCACGGGCGGAACGCTGAAGAAAAGATTTTCCATTCATAACAAGATCAATAAAAACTTTCTATGGTACGCCCTGCTAAAATCTTATAGAAAATCGAAATTGCTTATCAAAACACTTTAAAGAGCCAAAAACGAAAAATACCTAACAAATAGGAAAAAAATCCAAAGTTCGTCTAACAGGTTCTAAAGAAAGTACTAAGTAGTTCTTTTGGCCAATAAAGCTTTTATTTTGTGTACATACGAGAGCATACATAGATACACTCCCGCCTATAATCCCTCATGTAGTTCTAAATTATCACTTGATGCCACATTCATTTCGTGTGGGTAGATAAAATCCTCAAGAACACAGCTTGAAAAGAAAAATAACGCGTTCAAATTAATATATAGGCTGTAATAAAGACGAATATTTGTACAAACTTCCACAAGTCACTCGTTCAACACAACACCGATACGAGTTTAAACAAAACTCTTGGTAACAATCATGTAAAGAGACATTCATTTGGAACAAATATTTGTTATTTACCTCGGCAAATCTATCCGAGTACTTTGACAAATGAATGTATTATTAAATATTACGATTCCCAGCCAAACGCTACCTAACTGCAAGGAAATTCCGAAGAAGACTCAATACACTACGCGATTACTCAAGGCTCTTTTAGCAAAACTTTAAAAAAAATTTTACGCTACACACTCAAGGGCCCACACATAAGGTTTTTATTTGTGACGGGTATCCCTTGAAACATACATAAAGACAGACACAAACACCCATGACCTTACTATAGAAGAAACAGAGACAAAGCTATATGAAAAAAAGTGAGAACACTCTACAAGTAACATTGAAGTAAGATTATTTTAATTTCATTTGATTAATATTATGTTCAAAATAATACTTTTGTATTTTTTTATGTTTGGACTTTATGTTGAAAAAATACGCACACTTCCTTACTTATTAATGAATGGACTAGTTAAACTTGTTGATTTTCATTTAATATTTGTTAAATTATAAACCAATTAAATAAAGTAAATCTAAGTAATCAACACTCAATATTGACCGGCACACAATTTCTAAGATTGAGCAAATTAATTTAGAATGGTCCGAATTAGTCTCAAACAATATTGCAATGCGATAAATATGTTAATATTGGGTCACCGCAAACATTGTAAGTCAGTATTGCCACCGACAAATATTGTAAGGCAATGTTGCCATTGTCAACTTCATATTGTTTACCAGTCAGCGAGCGTGAGTTGATAATGTTATCATAATTTTGTTTTACTGGCTTCTTGTATGAGAAGTTAATCCTGGCATATAAAAGAGACAATACGGTGAAACCTCATTCAAGAATGATAAGGTGATAATGTGACTTCTAAATGCGTAATATTTTGGTTAACAAGTTTTTGCTGAAATAAATGAGGTGGTGGCACCCGTGGACACTCGTGGTCGACACAATATTAATGTGTTTATCTTAGGTAACTGCACCTTTACAATTGTAAAGGTGCACCTAAATAACTTTCCTTAGAAAACCAAAGGAAAAATAACTTTTTGCTACTTTCACGATACAGATTACAGTTGATAAACGTGATATCATCAAGTTTCCCGCTCGTGACTTCGTTTACGCAGAGTGTTACAAATTTTAGTTAAAAAAATATAGCACTGTTTTCCATATAAATTAAATAACCGTGTATATCTAATCTATAGTTTTTTTTATTGGCTGTAAATCTTCCAAATAAAAAAAAATAAAAAATAGAATGAAAGCGCACTACAAGGCAGCGAGCGGGGCGCTGTGCGACGCGGCGGTGCATCGCTGCAAAATGTATATTTTTGTAAAACATGTGAAATTGTTCTTTCAATCCTAAAATTGCCGTTGCCGCGTGCGCGCGTCGACTTTTACATAACAAGACACACATGACGGACAAATAAAATGAAACAACCTACTTTCAACAACAAGGAAACCTCTGTATCATTGCAAAAGGAATGCAGCTTGCTCGGAATCACAGAATTGCTAAAACCAACATCTAAAGTAACTGGCTAATGTTTAGTTTCCACATTATAATGTAATTTTCCATAACATTTGTCCATGGCAAGATGGCTGCTAGTCACTAACGATGTTCGCAAACATAATTATTGAAAGTCGCACGTCCACTTGCTGTTTGATCTTACTTATTGGCCAATGTTAGCTCTGAAATAACGTGTTCTGATACAATATTTCGTATTTGTGAAGACTCGCATGTGTGTCAAATGTTTAGTTGACGAGGATTTTAATTGCAAGGAATAAAGAGTTATGTTGGCTTAAAATATGTCAAGTCGGTACGATTAAAAAAAAGTTAGGATTCGGGTCAATAAGTTCCTGTACTTAAAAAATTTTACGTACAAATGCATAAAGCATAAAGTAATCATGCTTACAGCTCTACCTACCCCTGTGGGATAAAGACGTGAACCGTGTATGTATGGAGTTTTACAAGCTGTAAAGATTCTTGCCATAACCGTTAGTACTATTATTTATTCTGTGCCATAACTATGGACGAAAATATGGTTTCATGATCATCAACTTGCCGTGCCCAAAGATTATCGGTTTCATCAGGACAGTAGAAGGAGTCAGAATACATATGGGGTGACTTTAAAATAGCTAGCGAAACTTTGAAGGGTGATTCTCCTCATGGAACTGAATAACTTTCTCCAAGGAACCCGTATGAAGTTCCCGATAAACCTACTAAGGCAGTCAGCTGATCGCTCAGGTAGGTATACGGGGAGGCAAATATTTTTTTTCTTAATTCGACCGGTATTCCCTGAGGAAAGTTGTTCAGTTTAGTGGGCTGATTCATATCCTTAATTTTCGCTAGTTACTTAATTTAAAGTTATACCCGTCCTTCCTTACTTAACGTGTAGGTATAACCAAGTATATGGCAGACTTGACTAACCCAGGTGTCAGAGTTTTCAAACCGCCAAAGGGCCTCTGCTGTATATTGGTCATACCCAATATACAGCACATAAGGTGACATAAAGGTTTCTATTAATGCTATCCTTCTGAGTACCATGCTTAGGCTCGGCCTTGTCTTAAACCAAGTAGTAGTTTTATATCTTTAGATAGCTAAGTATGCTAAAAACACAAACACGCGTCAATTATCAAGTTAAATGTGGATACTTAAGCAACTTCCAGCTTAACACGAGTCACAAAGTAAAGTCTATTTTCGTATTACGACGATGTTATAGTCACGTGTTTGAGAAATATTTAAATAGATTTTTTGCGATAGTTTAATATTAGTGAATCAAGATAAATAAGATGAAAATGTTGATTAGTAAAAGTGTTTTAGTTATTTAGCTGAAATTTAACCATAGCTTAAAGTTAGATTTAACTATACACACCGTGCTAAGGCACTACAATCAGGAGGACGCTAATAATGCATTTATGTATTAAGAGTACATACAATAGTAGTAGGTATAATGTTTATTTTTCTTTATTTATTTATTTTTTCTTTATTGTACACTGTACAGTCGAGGAATAAAAAGGTTCGTCACCTTAAGGCCAATTTTCGCTTGCACTATTGAAGGAATCAATTATGCCAACATTCCAGAACAAAAACAGTGCTGCTAACATTTAATTCAATGTGACGTTTGCTATCAATTACAAGTTTCGTCATCTAATGTCAATTTTCTCTTGCACTTGCGCAAGAATCATTCCCGCCAATATAAACAACAGTGCTTGAAGTTTGCTATAAAAATATCTCTGATGTCAATGACAGGCATTAGAAATGACAACACCTAGTTTTGTTCATAAATCTAACCAAAAGAAGTTCCTTTTTAGTTTATCATAACATTTACGAACTTTTCTATGATAATAATCTTCTTATTCAACACAAATCTTAAGCTAAATCAATTTGAACTTTGTAACAAAAAAAATAAAGCATAATTTTCTATGCAAGAATCAGTTCTGTATCAAATTTCCAAAAGGTAATATGTGCTCGGGGCACGATAAAGGAATCAATTTGAAAACTGACGAAGGTTTTCATACCGTGACTGTTCATACAAAAAAGTTTTAAACAAACATTTTACAGAGAACAGAGTTCTTTTCCAGCTAATTTATATCACTTCAATGTAATAGAGTAATATTTTAGGAACATTTTGACTGGCAAATATCTGTTTCTTATTCGTTTCGTTATCAATTGATATAAACTTTCCGCAAGTGTATTCACTTGCCATGACAAGTTGGCCACAAACCTTCACTTTTGAAAAACCGAACTGGCTGATTGCTATATGGGAAGTCTCTGATAGTCCTCTCCTGGAATGCCTGTACAAAGGAAATCGCATATCTATTTACCACTTAGGGTCAACATATTGGTGAGCGTAACTGTTGTCCGTGCAAAGCTTGATTGCACTGCAAGCTTTGCACGGACAATGCATGATGATGCTGGTAATTTACAAATAGAGAATTTGTCTTGGCCTTTGATTGTTACGTAGCCATTGCTTTGGAACCTAGAGCCTCGCTTGGATGCACCGCGGGGGTAAAGTTTTAATAAATAAATAAATAAAGTAAATCATTTTTATTTCAAGTATAGGTACATTGTACAGTCACGGTATAAAAACCTTCGTCAGTTTTCAAATTGATTCCTTTATCGTCCCCGAGCACATATTACCTTTTGAAAATTTGATACAGAACTGACCTCATAGTTGCATAGAAAATTGTGTTTTATTTTTTCTTGCACAAAGTTCAAATTGATTTAGCTTAAGATTTGTGTTGAATAAGAAGATTATTATCATAGAAAAGTTCGCACATGTTATGATAAACTAAAAACTTATTTTGGTAAGGCCTATTGGTTTTTGTTCCTTAAGCACCGGACGCGTCTGACTGACCTTGTAATTGATAGCAAACGTCATATTGAATTAAATGTTAGCAGCACTGTTTTTGTTCTGGAATGTTGGCACAATTGATTCCTGCATTAGTGGAAGCGAAAATTAGGTGACGAACCTTTTTATACCTCGAATGTACATTTGCCATGGTTTTACATACAGTACAATAATAATAATAATACTCGTAGTTTTACAATAATAATTACTTAATTACTAATAATTAATTACTTCTTATATTTATTCATTTAAGATGGGTCATTTGATTTGTATTAATAGATGTTCTTCAGAAAGGACGGTCACTTTCTCCCACTTTACTTGAACTTTCGAACATTCCCGGATACAGTTACCTACTATATAGAAGTTTTCAGTGGTATACCATAACATGGTCTAACAGACGACAGTCGCCGGTCAATTACATGTATATCGCTAAATAAACAGCTTGGCTCAAGCCGTACGAATCTGTGGACGTCAATTGAAAAGTCAAACACAGGCTTGTACTTTTGGAGACTGACCGTGCTGCGTTTGCACAAGATCTATGGACAGTGTTGTCCATTCGTGTGGAGCGAAACTGACAGTGATCTTTCTGAAAATATGTGTGCATAAAAGATTTAATGAATTTGCTGTTCGTGGGACGTGCTGTAGTAATTTTTCAACTAATAACCCTCAGACCCTACATGTTAAACCTGGTTTTATTTGTAGGCAGATGCTTTACCTACCCCGTCAGGGCTTGCATGCGTGATTGTAAAAATATAAAGAAAAATAAATGTCACACAGGCTGCGGCATTCAAACTATTCCTCACCCTCTCGTATTTAATAGATATCGTTTTTTTAAATACTTAAGTTAATTAGTCATCGTTTTCTCTTTTTATTTTGCCATAGCAATGCGTTTCAAGGGCGATTCCGTTTAATATGTAGTTAATTTTAAAGAGACCTCATCGAAGATCAATTAAACCCTAAAGCTAATTTGAAAAATCAAACTATGTCACATAAACTTATAAACAGTGTAAACGAGCCTTCCATCCACGCAAAGGGTCACCTTACCAGAGCTGATAATTTAGCAGTCCTACTCACTCATCTTACTAGCATATTAGTAAGTGGAAGCAAGACAAGTATAGTACTAGAGGTTCTTAATGCTCTTGTGATAGATTTTTTTTTATCATAGATGGAAACATCGCAAAGAAAAACTATTAAGGCAAAGCAGAGAGGTGGTAGTCCGTACCATTAAATGATTTCGATTTCGACTCTTAGAATAATTTTTAATACTTCAATGATCACCAAGAGAGCCCAAAATCCTAAAAATAAGCATGAAATGTACAAAGGGCACCCTTTTTACAAATCTCTTAAAGGCAACCTTTGGGCAGACTGTAGTCTATAACAGCGGTTCCCGAATGGTGTTCCGGAGAACCCCAGGGTTCCGTAAGAGGTTCTCAGGGGTTCCGCGAAAATTCAAGATTTCGTTATTTTTTTCTAGTCTAGCTTGATATTGTAAAGGGCTTCACCTTTGATATAATTAGGAATTAAGTATCTTAAAAAGTCCTTCGTTTAAAGACAAACTATATACTTACTTACTTGGTGTTCCCAAGCCACAAAGCCTTCATATGTATATAGAAGAACATATCATATGTATATAGAAGAACATATTGTAGATAAGACCTTTTATACTCTGTACATATGAATAGCAATAAATGATTGAATTGAATTGAATTGCCTCGGTATAGTGTGATTTCACGTAAAAAAACAACGTTACAGTTAGTTAATTTATTACTTAAGGCGACTACAGCACCCGATAAAGGCAGCACACATAGGAATAGTGCCATCTCCGTCTCTCAACAGGCCTGGGCCGGCAGTGCGAACAGTGTCGATACACGAAGTTTACGGAATATGAAAGCGTGCGTGCATAAAAACATGTTCGAAAGTTAGAAAAATGAGATTTATGGAAAGGTAACAGCTTAAATCGAAAAATGCGTTAACTACTTATCGAGAGTGTTCAATCACGAACATTTTGATAGCAAATTCAAGTTCATGTGTGCATTTTACTATCGTTTTTACAGCTTAAAAGATACACAATATTGGGTATTTAGAGGTGACTTTGTGAGCTTTTTCTATCGAACCAAATGTGCTGAATCATGTTTTCAGCAAACTACTTATCTAGTCCTGAATATTACCGTAGTATTTTTTTCTTCGATTAAATGCAGTGCGTCATGCTGATCTACGCATCATAAAATCGTAATTTAGGTGCTGTAGTCGCCTTAAACCGCCCAAAAACGGTGAACCAAAAAGGGTTCCGTAGCCAAAAGAAGTCGGGAACCGCTGGTCTATAAGATGGTATTTAGTTTAATGTTGTAAGTGTAAAACACAAATAATATTACTGTCCATTGTCCATGGTCATCAGCTCTTAATTGGAGTACATATATTGAGAGACATTAAATAAATTAGCGAAAATTGAAGATGTTAAGTAGACTAACAATTTTCCCAAGGAACAAAGGTGAATTAAGAACAATTTTCCCAAGGAACAAAGGGTGAATTATGAAAAACATTTTTCAACTCTCCATAAAACTTGGGTGATTTAGCTAATTTCCCTTAGTATGGGAAGTCGAAGTTTTTTTTGAGAATATCGTATCGGTAACTTGGGGAAAGTTGTTCAATTTCATGGGGAAAATTGACCCCTAAAGTAAATTCAGATGACCTAAAGAAGGTAGCGGGTAGTGGCTGGATGAAACCAGCGGAGGATCGTGCAAAGTGGCGAACTTTGGGGGAGGCCTATGTTCAAAAGTAGACTGCAATAGGCTGATATGATGATATGATGAAGTAAATTTAAAGTCATATACCTCATATGAACCTATATGTATGCCATACTTATTTAATCTACTCTGTCTCAGTGCAATGTAGAGGCACGCAAGTATGCACGCAAGTTTGCTGTAAATAAATGAAACTTTCCTTTGCCCAACACCCCTTCCATTCCCACTTGTGAGTCAAAACCAAACATTTATTCATCACCGGATTATCAGTTTCAGAGACAAATTACACAAGTGTCGACGGGAGCGCTGAGCGGGCCGAAAGCGCTTCAAATATAAATATTATGTTTATATATTGATAGAGCTGAGCGTTCGTCAAACAGAACCGTGTGCGCTGCCAATATTAACTCTAGTTATCGGGCTGCTGAACTGCCAAGGTCAAGTTCAAGGTCACATTTACTTACACTGTCAATATTTTACATAGTTTTGTTGTAGACTGTCGCGTTTAGTCACTTTCTGTTGGCTAGGATATGTTTGAACGCCCCGTTCATTGATAACTCGGGTAGGTTCAATGTATTTTAGTAAGGATGGGTTTTCAAAACTTGTAAAGGAAGTTTTGGCTTTCAGAATATGAGTCCACGAATCCTGGGCCCCGATTCTGTAACTTCAGTTGCGTGTCGATGGAATGGACGCCATTTTATCCGTTCAGGTGGCGAAATTGAGAACTATTTTTCATTCATCTAATGACAGCTGCTTTGATTGGTGGCGCTACCGCCAACTGAATATTCAGTTGCTAGGTAGTTTGCAACTTTACATTTGGTTGGCGGTGGCGCTGCTGGTCGAGGTGGTTTTCAGCAAGTATATGAAAATTAAAAAGTTCTCAATTTCGCCACCTCAACCGATAAAATGGCCTCCATTCCATCGACACGCAACTGAAGTAACGAATCAGGGCCCTGAACGGTTGATTTAGATATCTCTATCTATATTTTACCCCGTATATCAGTACACCAGAAATGGTGCAGAAGGAATGGCGCCGTAAAACGGAACTGGTCACTTGTCGAGATACTTACTTGACGACCACGACCAATTGTTAAAATATCGACTAAGAAGAAGAACACCCATATTTGCAGCAATTTCATATCAAATACATGACAATGTAGGGAATGATGTAGGTATGTACTTAATTTAATCCACAATGCAAAACAATATACTTGATTGCACTCCAACACAAATAAGGTACAGTCATATTTTGATACAAATAGTTATCCTAGTTTAGTGCACATAATATGAAGTACTCTATTCTGGTTATTCTGTACTAGCTTCCCGCCCAGGACTTCGTTCTCGTGTGAATTCCGGGAACGAATTATGCACAGATACCGTCTTCTTAAATCGGTATGTCCATTGATGAAAACCATTCAGTAGTTTTTGTGTTTATTGCGTCCGGACAGACAGGCAGACTTTGTTTTATATAAAACGTACGGTACGATATAAAACGTTTAAAAAAACCCAGACAATGGTGTTAATACAAGTGAACTGCATTACTTATGTTTTTTTTTACAATCAACACTGAACTAGGTACCAATTTGGAAGTAGTATGATGACTAGTAATTCTATTTACGAAGCTCATTTCAGCACATTCTTGGCAGATATTTTTATTAGAAAAATATTTTTCTTTCAGTGACCTGCCAATGTCGAAGACTTAATACCCTGGGGCCCCTAGTGACAGGCGTATAACATTAAAATTATAATAATTATAGAACATTTACACTTGGGCAAACAGTCAACTCATAAGAAATATAATGTCTAAAATATATGCGTTAATATGGTAGATATTTACTTCAAGGGTTAACACAGATGGTGAAATTGTGTGTCATGATCCTAATAGACAGGCATTCATCTGGTTTTTATTGAATTTAATGTTTCATTAAAGAAAAAAAAAGAGTTACAGATTCCAGTCATCTGTGCTATTGAACTCTTATGCGCAAATTTAAAAATACTGATGTAATTCACTTCTTTGACTTATTTTAAATAACATCCTTGAGTGTTCCACGAAAAAAAATTCTTTTTTGACATTGAATTTGTCTTTGAGTACCATAAAACCTAATTTTCACATCAGTTTCTGCACTGAACCTACTTACGACTAAAAAGAATATCGCCGAAACTATCCTAAATAGCCTGAACAAACATTTAACCAATTTTAATTCAACAAAGGTTACAAATTGTCAAATGTGTGTTTAATTTATCAAGGCAAACTCCTTGGATTACTGCGTTTCCAAATATTTTACGTGCAAGTTGTGTGCACTGTACACAGTCTATGTGTTTGCGTGTTGTTCTGTGTGGAGAACACATATTTAGTCGCCCCTCAACCTTATGAGGAGAAATCGTTTACTTGTTTCAACCTTGTGGGGTAACGACCCGTGACCTACTGGACTAGTCTTGGGACCTCGGGATTTGTGTCAAGTCTGGTCCTTTGTTGGAATTGCTGGAGATGCATACGGGTGGACCTTGGAACTTAACTCGAACAGAGACATTGGACGCAGTACCTATACAACGGTATTCAGCAATCCTAGCTCCACTCGCGTCTGGTAGTGTAAACATTAGTATTTTAAAAGCCTGGTAGACCCACTGATGGAACCATACTGTGGGACCACCGGGCCGTAACAGTAATCATGAAATTCATATACTTAGCTAAAATTGGGAAGTTAATAAAGGTACAAAAACACACGCGGAATTAATTCTGTTTCTATAACAATGGTTTTTTAAAATAAAGAACGGGTTCGTTCGGGACCACAATCAAGCTCAGGGGCGAAGATGTGGTCGAGGATGTAGCAAGCTCACCCAGAAGTTGCCTATTTACTCGAACTTTAAGAGTAGTTGCCTTAATATGAGCCTGGAAATACAGACGCGGGCAGAGAATTTCATTCCTTAGCGGTAAGTGCACGAGCACTGGCATCATTATTTCTGAAATGGGCAGGAAAAGCCATTCAGGTTAAAATCTAGGAGAGAAACGAATTGAACTATATAATGTTTCAGCAGTTAATGAAAAAGCAGTGCTTGATGCTTTTTGCATGCATTGAGCTGTAAAAAAAGAACTCAACAAATAGTATAAAGTGAGCCGTGGGTAATAAAGTTTAGAGGTTACATTAGAAAGGCAGAGGTTACTTAATTTACATTAGGGGTTACTTAACCCCCGATCACGTGGCATGTGACTGTCCAAAATTCACAAATGAGTACCGAACAAAGAACAGAATAAACGGCAAATTACGTAAACATATTAATCCCTCTGTCCTCATTATCATTTTGGTATGAGACCTTTGTACAATAAAACAGGTCTCCAGAAAGCAAACTCTTGCGCAGCGCACATCGTCGCTCGGCAAACAACATGGCGACGATAAGCGGCCATTTTGGTTTGCCAGATGTGTACTGCTATGGCAAGTCTATATATTTGTAAAATATTTTTATAATTATTTATACCAAGTGACTAGGTAATCAGAGGATCTTAGTTTTGATAAGTGAGCGCTTTTTAATTTTAGGCATGCATTATCAAGAGTTTTACTTTTTTCTGTCAAATTGTATTTGTGATCATGATCAATATTCCCAATTCATAACCGCTTCTGCATGGATAACTTTGCTCTCTCAAGAAATTGAGGTATTTTTTTATAGCCTGTAAAATGTGATACCAAATATTTGACTGATAGTTGTTTAAGCTTTGTTTAGATGATTAGACTATCCTAAACAAATTAAACAAACTAACCTGTAACATAGAGAAGCGTACACGGGACGACGCACCCGTAATATAAGCAAAAATATTTAAAAAACACAAATACATTGAAATAGAAGTGATATTAGATGTTAGCAAATAAGTTTTTAATACAAGACACGTAAAATAAAGACATAAAATCAAAAATATAAAATGGTAGAGCTAGCCACAGTTATTAAAACCACCGGATCGAGGTTACGACGTACTGTAAATTCAAATTACGATTTTATTGCTATATTATGTTTATCTTGCTGTAGTCATTCGGTGTTCTAATACCATCTAAAGCTGTTATTTTCGTAATGAATAACATACCAACAACTAAGTGCTTTTGTTGCTAGCCAATTGGAATTGTTTACAGATCTCTACCTTGTTATTTACTTGGTTGATATGTTCTTTGATTATACCTAAGTGCTTAAAGATGGGCAAGTAGGCACCTATACCGTTTAGAATATGACAGGGAAGGGAATAAGTTTTCCTGATTTGTGAGTTGTGAGATGGCTAACTGGCGTATGTCTACTTTTTTGCGTATTGTCTTACTTACAAGTAAATTGGTTTGCTTGTTACTCGCTAAGAAGATGAAGAAGAAGAATTGGCATTTTCTGGGTTAACTCACTACATCGCCGACCTCATCTGATGACCTTGATCAAGATTGGGGTCAAGAGCTAACCCATCTCATAATAAAAAATGTGAGTTCGGCAGATAAGTGAATTTTCCATAGGAGTGACGATAGCACCCATAGTTCACGCGGAAGCACACTATGCTATATAAGTTGACTTTGACGTTGCCTTTATTTCGCTCGCAATAGCGCTGGCTTTCCCAATTCAAATGGGTAACTTGATGAACTGTCTGTCCATTAGAAAAATCTACCTTTTTAACCGACAAAAACAACATAAATCGAAGAAATGAATACAATGAATCATTGTCACGAGGTGCAAGGGAAGATTGCAAGGAATTAGCAAACAGACAGACAAATTAACATGAGATAGCTTATCTCCGCGGAAAAACAGGGCGATCCGTGTGGAGAACAAATTTGCCGGATCAACAATCCACGGGCGCCTCACCCGTATGTTTAAGGCTGAGGGTGCAAGGAAGACTCGAATATATCCTACACCAACTAATATTATAAATGCGAAAGTTTGTGAGGATGTATGGATGTTTGTTACTCTTTTACGGTCAAACGGCGGGACCAATTTTGACAAAAATTGGTATGGAGGTAGCTGACAGCCTGGATTAATACATAATCTACATAATTTTCCCAAAATCTCACGGGAACGAAGTCCCGGGCGGAAAGCTAAGTTCAGAATTTACAAGGTTATTTTTCAAACCCCGACAAAAAAAGTGTTATAAGTTTGACGTGTGTATCTGTATGTCTGTATCTGTGTGTCTGTCTGCGGTTTTTTATTTGAAAGCTGACGTAATCGAGATGGCACTAATTATGACAGTTTTAAAAATAAAATTTAACGTCCCTTACACTTTCAAGGGAGTTCGTACCGCATATCACTTCAAACTCGCTTTCAATAAACCGCTTACCAAAAAACGTCATCTCCGTGTTTTTTTTTATATAATAAAATCCGCTTGCATCAATAGAGTACTCCACAGCCTTGTTCAGAGTCACTCACACATCTGTCCCCGCTTCAAAACTACGAATAAAGACTGGACCATTGTGCACCAGCCCTTAGGGATAGTCTTCACTGCTTACACTGCAAATATTTCAACAAAGATACAGGCCGCTCAACTCTAACTCGACTAACCTAGTGTACACACGGCTTTACTCTAGAATAACATGCGGGTAATGAGTAGTTTGATTGCGTTTTATTTGGATTTTGATCAACAAATAGTTAGTAAATTGTGTAAAAATGGGCGAAAACTTTAAAATTTTAAAATTCTTTTTACATTTTTATCCAAGTGTGTTAGGCTCGACGAATAGTTAAAATTTGGAGATTTGTCATAGTAAAGCTTATTACTAAAGAAGAAAAAATAAAAAGAATTATCGGGTCATGGGTGTTTATGATTGTCTTTATGTGTGTTTCAAGGGACCCACGACGCAAGGGAAAACCTTAGTGTGGGCCTTTGAGTGTGTAGCATTTATTTATTTATTTATAGAACCTCCTCCTTGTATGAAGTCGGTTAAAAAGAGACCCAAGCATCTGTAGATCAACATAAAATGTTAAAAAATAAACATTCGTAGCACTTCGTAGCTAATTGTAGACAGTGAGATATTCAAGTAAAAATAGCAATTTAAATATTTCGATAAATGTTCCTTGGGGAAAGTGGTTCAGTTTTATTAGCTGATTTACATCCTTAATTTTTGCTAGATACTATAAAGTATAAGCGGTGATAGCCCAGTTGGTGATGAGCCAGACTTGTAATCCGATGGTCGTGCGTTCAAATCCTGGTGCGGGCCTGTACTACTAAATTCGTTTTTTTCGGATTTATGTACGGATTTCTAATTATCACTTGCTCAACGGTGAAGGAAAACATCGTGATGAAACCCGCCAGTCCAAGAAAATTTTCGAAAGACGAGCGGTCCACCAACCCGCATTGGGCCAGCGTGGTGGACTATGGCCTAAATCCCCTTCGTGTTTCGAAGGAAGACCCGTGCCCCTCGGTGGGGACGTATATGGGCTGGTAAAAAATATAAAGTCGCCCGAAATATTTTTATTACCTACTTAAGCCCAGTGGCGCTCGCTGATTTCAACCGATCAGTAAGATTAAGCAACGTACACAGAGGCAGGGAACCTGATGGGTGACAAATGTGGCAATTTATCACGAGCGTTTCCGTGCTTCGGAGGGCACGTTAAGCTGTCGGTCCCGGCTGTTGTCGATTGACTACAGTCGTTAAAACCAAGTCAGAGGCCATTGTGCGGTTTGAAAACTCTGACGCCAGGGTTAGCCAAGTTCGCCACACACTTGATTATACCTACACGATAAGAAGAAAAAGACTTAAACTCTTAAACAACGCAGAGAGCGGGAAATTGTCATTATCATACAGTAAATCAAGTGAATAAAGTTCCATGTCGTACAATGTATGACAATAGCCGTAATTTACTGCACCATCAATTTGAACAAGTGTTTTATATCAAATGGGATGTACGGACGGCCGCAACTCAGGTTACCACACGCGTGCACTCTGTGCTGTTGTGATAACAACGGTTTTGCAATGAAATTGGAGTAACTCGATGTGCTGGCCTCTGTACACTCGAAATGTCTAGCTGGCTTTCATTGTAATTGATGTAGGTAGGTAGGTAACAAATAAAAGAATTTAAAGGAGTAAGTGTCTCGGGACACACATAAAGACATACACAAACAGCCATGACCCGAGAACAAACTTCTGCTTTTTACACAAATATTTGCCCCGACCGGGAATCGAACCCGGGAAGGACTTGCCGATCAAGAGGCAGCGGCGTCACTACCACTCGACCAAACAGGCCGTCTATATATTTTATATTCTGATCTATACTTAAGTAGCCGTCGTCTTTGTCATTTTGATAGTGAGAGAAAGAGGCAATACTTAAGTATAAATCAAGACTTGAGTCTCCTTCTGTGATACGGGCCTCAGTCCATAAGTTTGAATCGTGGCCGTCCAGGTAACGTAAATATTACCAATTAACCAAATTTAACGGAAAGTAAAGTAAAACAACCGCTGCTAAAAAAAGAAAGATTCGAGTTGAGTGTGACTGAACCATTCGGCAAACGTTGGCGGCCAACGTTAGTTGATTTCTTTGGCAAACACCAATATTTAAAAGCTCGCCATCCTATCCGAGTGCTTACTCTACTGTTCCATAGACTCTTTTTTAGAAATAAGTGATAGATGCTTAGTATAAAATAATTGTATACCTAACCCCCAATATTTATAAATAAAATGTCACGAATAATCAATTGCCGACGGGAGCAGAGTCCGTCCTTGTGTTTAGAAAATGGTTTTTTGCACTATTTTCTGAAATTTTTATATCTGTTATAGATGTTCCGGAATATACTCGTAGTATACTATCAGAAACTTATGTCCATATTACAGAAGGAGACTCAAGTCTTTCTTGATCTATACTTAACTATTGATTATCTCTTTCTCTCACTATCAAAATAACAAAGACGACTGCTACACGAGTATAGATCAGAGTCTGAGTCGCGTTCTGTAATACGAACCTAGTGAAACAAGCGTATTATGTACCTTAACTTTTGTCTACATTTCATCTTTGAACACATGATCATTGATCAGCAAATGGAATAGTGAGTTTAGTGACTTAGCAATCAGCAGGCCGAGTACGATAGTGACAGCGCCGCGACAACACCGCGGTACCATGTCAAAATTTCAACATTGACAACGCCATAGGGCGAGCAAGCCTTTGCGCGGGACCCTCGCGTAATCAAAGTGAAGTTTCAGCGTGAGCCGAGTGCGAGTTTGTCGTTACTAGAGCTGCTGTTTGTAGTAAGTATCAGTTGTTAATGGTGAATTGATTAATAAACTCAAGTTCATTAATAGGGAAACTCAAAAAAGTACGCTATCCTTTGCTTCTCTCAATCAAAGATTTAAAAAGTCAACGAAGAATCACCCAACCGCGCCAAAAAAGAACTCCCGAAGGCGGCGCGGCGGCGGGACGTCTATTGGGTGATTCTCTCCAATTAATCGGTTTGGCGTCGAGTTAAAAATCGTTTAAACGCTACCTGAGCCGAACGCCGAATTGAATTATTAATGCTCCTCCGCAAACGGCGCGGGTACATATTTACTCGGCGCGTAAATAGATGCGCACACAACCAACACGCGTTTATACGCAGAACAGCGGTAGATTGCAGATTAAAAATACTTTAAACTTTTTTGGAATTTAGAGTGTAAGTAGATAGTTTTTTGACTGGGAATAGCGGGATTTATTTTTCTAGATATGTTTAAAATTGTAAGTAATTCACCATCTTAGTTTTCATTAAATTGCATAAAAAAACTACAGTCATCTTTCATTATTTTGTTTTATTATTAACTTATTTGTCAAAATAAAATATTTTTTATTACCTACATTAACTGCAAAGCGGTATGAGATTCCCAACAATTTTATTAGTTATGAGATCGCTCTTCTAATAAATACCACAGATAATATTATTAAATACTACAGAAATAGAAGAAAATTATGTGAAAACTCCAAATATATGTTTTCACGTTCCAGCACACAATACGTACGTAAAAGCCGTAGTTTTCCCGATGCGCGCGCTTTATGTGTCTGTATGCGTGATTTTCTACGTGTGCGTGCAGGGTTGGCCTTTTGCGACGTGAAGGGGGGAGGGGGGCTTACAAGGGGGGGTTACCAGGAACCGTGGAGTCGCTCTCTCTTCGTATTTGCCAACTTGTGCAATTAACAGCTCTTTATGAATATTCAAGAAGAGTCGAGACGCGAGTTTTTATTTTAATTCTGATTAATGGCCAAGGTGCGTGGTAATGTCAGCTTAATTTTAAAATTAAAGGCTAGAACTGATTACTCTAGCTAGACCTTTTGTAAGAGACGAAACAAGAACATATGAAGTCCAAAATTTCAAGCTTACTTGTGTTATTTATTAATTACTTTAAAAGACAATGAGTTTGGCTTGTAATGCTTTACCTATTTCTCTAACTCGATTTACAAATTTTCTCAAGCAATCTTAAACTTGTTCATAAGACTAATGCAAGTATATCTAATTAGGACATACTGTGTACCCAGTAAGAAGGCATATTAAACATTTACATAAAGGCATACGTTTTTCACAGAAACTACACCATCAAAGGAAATAATGTTTTCCAAGAAAAATCTTGTGAAGCTTCATGTATCCATGTACACAAAAACAACATCCGGCAAGATGCTAGTGTTGTCCCGTGGAAACGCTGAGAGCGAGACGACATTGCGTTGGCTGAGACAGAGATAGCTCCGGTCACGCCTTTAAACATAAACGACCTAAGTTTCTGAAAGAGTAGTAAACGATTTTAAACTTAATACGGATACTACAAGGGTTGGTTTTTTATTAGTGGGCGTGTATGTGAGCAGAATGCGTGTTGTATTAAGGCAGAAGAGTGCGGACGACAAATATTGATTCGGCACCGGGTAGTGGGAGGGGGACACATAATTTGGACTAATTCCTACGATTGTTGACTCAGGCTTGTCTGGGGCGATGCGGCCGATCAACCAACTTTCACGTAGTAACTTTTTAAAAGACTACCCGTACAGGCAACGGTGATATGCTTTACAAACTCTACAAAGAACCGCGCGCGATTTTTGGTCAAAGTGAGTAGGTATTCAAAATCCGACTTACAAAATAATAAAATAACGTACGAATCGGATTTTTCTGTAACGTTAAAACCGATGAACCTATGCTCAAAATTTTTAAATAAATACAATTATTTGATTTGGAAGTTTCTGGCATTACCTTCTACAAAAGCGTGATGGTCATGTCTTTCAGAAAATTAACGCCTTCTAAGAGCGTTTACTTATTCTAAGTCTATACGTAAAACTGTAATTCATGGACAGAAGAAAACTCAAGTCTTGATCTATACTTAAGTTTCAATTGTTTCCTTTCTCACACTATCAAAATGACAAAGACAACTGCTACTTAAGTATAGATCAGAATCTGAGTTGCGTCCTGTAATACAGACCGTAGACTTCTTATAGTATAAGTAATATTATGCTGTAATTTAAGTCAGAGCGATATTGCCATAATTTGACCTCCTTGACCGGATTGCCGTGTGAGTCCCCGGCAGAAAGCCGTGTGAGTCCCCGGCAGAGTAGAATAGGACCACCCTCTTTCTTACCGAGGTGTCGTACAAGGCGACTAAGGTAAATATGCAAGAAAGTTCATCTGCAGACTGAGAAGGAAAACTCTGAAATTATATCAAAACCCTCGCCAACCCGTCTGCCAAGCGTGGTGAGTATGGCATTTACCCCTCATGTTATCGAGGGAGGCCCAGCAGTGGGAACGTATATGGGCTGATGAAGAAGACCGGAATGTAAGGTTTTCTCAAGACGGTTTCCCTCACCTTGAGAGCATCGGCTGGGTGTGTTATTAAATGAATGAACAAAACTTGGAAAACTTATTGGTTGTCACACTATGGATCGAAATATTGTACCTCTCGCTTAGTTGTCCGACCCGCTATTAAAAAAAGCTAGATACAATATTCGTTAATTGACCATTATAGATGTCATATAATATAAAAAATCAGCAATTTACCTATAAAATTGCTGATTTTTTCTCAAGCTTTATTTTCTTCATAATTTATTTGATTAAACAGTTATTACTAAAATTGTTTTTTTATTTAAAACCTTGGCCATATAACGGAGATATTGAGTCAAATTAATATTTAGATTTATTTGCTGAAAAAGAAGCTCAAATATAGCTCGTTTCATCCGTTGCCCGTTTCATTGCTTATTTTTGCTGTACCTTTGTTACAGTTACAACTTTCAATAAAGTAAGTATGATGAAAATTTACTTAATGTTGTCCAAACCTTCCCACAAAATTTTGCTAAATTTGGATTTCGCATCTCGAGAAAAATCCAAAAACGTTAGTATGGAAAATTCAGTTTTCCAAAAATATTGTATAAAAAATGGCAATTTCATAGGTAAAGACCTAGAAACAAATACAGAAATAGAAACAGAAACAAAAACAGTAACAGAAAATAAACATTTAGAGAAAATTTGTGTTGTGAAAATTGTCAGAACCGTTTCTTATCGCTGGTCAAACAAATAAGGTCCTAAGCCAGTGCCTTTGCGAACACACGACTTCGTTGTTTAGCAGCTCCAACGAAATCACGACTAAAAAACAATCGAAGATAAAAATTACCATCAAAATCAGTAGAAAACTGCCTCAGAATTTCCCTCAGCAAAGAAACTCGAGTCGACAAAAAGCAAACGCGTACATTGCCGGCATTGTGAGCCACGCCTGTTAAACGCACCGTTTTGTATGTATGTACTTACACCATACATAATTCATACAATCGACCTGTATAATGTATATGAAGTAGGTATGTAAGACGTGGGAGGGAAATGCTACTCGTGCTTATTTGTGATTTATTTGCCTGCTGTGAGAGAAATAAGTAAAGTTAGGAAATTTTGGATCGTAGTTCGGATATTGAAGTTTAAGTTAAACAGTCTCTGTGATTACTAATTATAATCCATACATATATTATAAATGCGAAATTAACTCTGTCTGTCTGTCTGTCCGACTTTCACGCCTAAACTACTTAACCGATTTTGATGAAATTTGCTACAGAGATAGATTAGAGCCTGGGAAAGGACATAGGGTACATTTTATCTCACAGTTAGGCAGGATATAACCTTTAATCTACGCGGCCGGAGCCGCGAGCGGAAAGCTAGTAATAAATAAACGCTACACACTAAAAGGCCCACACTAAGTCCAAGAAACAAAAAAAATTGTTCCTAAAATAATAAGTAGATATTAAGCTGCTATAATTGTATTAGGGAAGAGCGGCATCTCCTGGCACAAGCTAATATTAGCTTAAAAGGAGATTCCGAACGAATGTCACCTTATATTCTCTTTGGTTTAAGAAATAAAGATTTTATTTATTATTATTATGTTTTCCCTTGTGTCGTGGGTCCCTCGGAACATACATAAAGACACGACACAAACACCACTGCGTACCTAGATATAAGATAAGACCCATGTCATTGTTCCACTCCTTTTGAATCGATTATTTCAAAAACAACATTTGTTACAATTTTTCGGACATATATTGTTTTAGCACCGATTTTTACGTTTACAGGAAGAGAGGAAATTTAAAAAAACGTTTTTTTTTTTTAAATGTGACTAATGTTATTTTTGAAATAATCGATTCTTTTGGTCTTATGGTACTTAAGTAGCCTATAGCATTAGTCGATAATGGATAAATGGAATGTAAGATTTTTTTTTCAATTCGAACCATTACGTAGTTCCCGAGATTAGCGCGTTCAATCAAACAAACAAACATACTCTTCAGCTTTATAATATTAGTTTAGATAAAAATAAACAATTTAGTGTAGAAAGAAATCATCTTAAAATTACACATCAACTTTTATCCATTTTCCCGCATTTTTTTAGTTTGAATTGGAGAAATCTTCTATTTCGTAAACTACCAGTATCTATCCATTATTCATATATGTACCTCTATACTTCCTGTATGTCATTCTAGTTAAAATATTGTGACACTAATAGTAATTATTGTGGTTTTTAGTTTTTTGTCTTCAACTATACCAATTTATTGGTGATTTTTTATGAAAAAGACCATTTGGACTCTTTTTTTTTTGAATTTGGACTCTTACTGGTAGGCAGGTGAACTATTTGAGTATTATTACCTCCCTTTTATATCTATGGACGTATAGATGTAGTGAAGAGGTAGGTAGATATAAGCAACAACAGTCTGCTTTGAGTAAACACACGGCATCCGCTACATCGCTTATCTCACTGTACAAACTCGCACGTATCTTAAAATATTTCCATACTCGTCGCCACACACCACCTACCCAGAAATTTCTCGGAAAAACTCACATATTATTACAAAAAACGACATGGCTCTGCGACATTGGTGCGACATGCCTTTGCCTTCTAAAAATGTTTTGGTTATGAAAAAACATACGTGCACTTCTTTTTGTCAAAAATCAAAAAAGATCGTAATATAAAACGATTCACGCTTGACAAAAATAAATAAAAACTGGCTGAAATGTCCTCAGGTACTGTAACAAAAGCCGTTTGTGGAAAAAAGTAAATCAATAAATTCCTTTTAAATTGAAACAAAAGGCTTCTAAAGCAATTTTCCCGTCGAGCTATGCCAGTGTTAATATTTGGAAAAAAATAAAAACTTTTTAATAAAAATTTAGTAGCTACTTACGAATCACTAAAGATTTTATTTTGTTCACTTGTTTTATTTTTTAGTTTACCTATGTCATGTTTGGCGAAAATCGTTGAATTTTTGCAAAGTGCAAGTAGAGGACAGGCAGTCGTTGCACTCCAGACGTTGATATTTGCTTTTCTTTGAGATAAACTGTTCTTGTGTACCCACTTTATTACTTAGCTATTTATAAACCAACCTACATAACGTATAGTACAACCTAAAGTCAAAGAGTACTTACATATACCTAACGACGTGTCTTTATGTAAGTGAGTAACTAACTTTTTCTTTACGACTTCTTTCGCGTAGAGAAATAGCTAAGGAAACCTAAAGCTTATGAATTCAATGTTAAACAGAAAATATGTAGTTACGAAATTCCTTCGCAAAACTAACGCACAGGGATTAGAAATACCAGCTTAAACAACCGAAACTGCAACAATAGCAGCTTTGCAAATAAACCGTCACTTAATAAACGTCAAATGAATACGCGGTGCATAAAATCAGGGCTGCGAAGCACCCTCGGCTGATCCCCATCTTACCAGATATTAGCGCCCGGGGCGAGGCCCGAGCCCTATAAATAAAAAATACGTTATTACTACTTGAGGGATAAATACTTATGTGCCTTTTTATAGACGATTCGCGATTTGGAATTGTTAATCGGGTAGGTTTATTATTTAGGCTTTTTTTGCGTGAACAATCATTTATTGAATGATTTTATGACACACAGTTGCAGAGACATCCATTAAAGTTAATGCTACTTTAAATATAATACTGTCACTCTCAGTCTTGGTTGACGTAAACAAGGACAGACAACATTTAAATGAGTTTTAACTTTAATGAACATTTTTCAACTGGCGCTGAGTAGAATATCCCCCGTTACAGAGAATGACTGCTAGATAACCGTTGATTTTTTAATACCACTTTTGACATATAAATGACGTTAGTGACAATGAATAGGTACGTTTAGAAATTATGAGAGATACAAATAAACTATCTAAGTAGGTAAGATTACAAATAAACTATCTAAGTAGGTAAGACTTATCTCCTGCAGTGGGCGAAATCAACGAGCATTTGAGCAGTGACTGTGATAAATAAGCAGTATTTTTTTTTAAATTGATGTTCATGATGAATTTGTGGTGACTCCACATGGACTCTACACTACAGTCTGCAAAAATTTCTTTGTTCAGTTTCATGGACTGATTAACCACCCGAGAGGTTGAAAGAGAGATACCTAAAAAGCCCTGTATATCTCACATCACGTTCTTCTTCAGAGCTACGACATAAAAAAATACCACTACTTAATGAAGTAACAATGTATATTTACCAAAGTTAAAAATTGGAGAACTGTCAGAGCTCATAAATCACCAATTGTCTGATTAGTTACGACGGCCATTACGTGCCTAGGTGTACAAGATGGCGGCGGCGGGCGGCACGCGACACGATGCGTTTTTAATTGCAATCATTTCGTGTTTTATGTTGTTTGCGCGCTTGCCGGCTGTTTGCGCGTCCGACTGATTTACGGCACAAGCCGGACGGGAACGCCCGGAATTAGCCGGACGCCGGAATTTACGGCCTTCTTTCCGCTTTATGGCTGACTTGATGCGCGCATGGTACCTAGGTGATTTATTGTTGGTGATGTTGGTTAGAGTAAAGAGCGTCGGTGGTGTAACGGCTGGCGGGTTGGACTCGAAAGCGAGAGGTACCGACTTCGATCCCCAGTGCCGCCATGTATCATTGAAACCAGGGTTAGCCAAGTTCGCCACACACTTGACTATACCTACACGATAAGAAGAAGAATGACTCTTTTCTGAGTTATGTATTGCACATTAACCGATGCTCTTACGAAGAGGTACAACAGCGTGAGGAAACCTGCACATTGGGCCTTTTTATAATTCGACAACGGCACGGCAAAATTCATTTACCATTGCCTCCCATGTACTAGTGATACTATGTAGAAGCTAGGAACATAGGCGGCAATGGTAATGCAAATTCCGCCCTGCCGTGCCGTTAGAATTATAATAAAACGTGCAAGTGCGAGTCAGACCCACGCACGAAGGGTTCCGTATCATTAACTATAAAACTGGCCAAGTGCGATTCGGACTCTACAAAAACCACTATCTCTATAAAAACAAATCACATTTGTTGTATGGTAGCCCCCTTAAATATTTAATTTATTCTACTTTTTAGTATTTTTATCCTATGTGTTCAGATTCGTGGGCTGATTCACATCTTGTTATATGGGTGAATTTAAACTACATAATTTAAATTCACCCAATATGACAAGATGTAGATTGAAAAACTTATTTTTTATAATAAACAATTTGGTTACCTACCCTATTTTTATAGCAAAATGGTTATTTTCTAATAAGAGACTGATATTAAGTTATAATTATTACCACTTAGGTACTATACTTAAAACAAGGTAAGATTTCCACGAGAGTAGTATATGAAGCTTTACAAGTAAACGTATACATGTACTTACCACTAATTAATAAGTATAAGTTATACCATTCTGTTCCTTGGAATTCTCCTTAAATTATAACTTAGAGCAGCCGCTACAGTTAATCTACTTAGCGCAGGCAGTTCCCGAGTATTATATCACAGTAAAGAAGTTAACAGCAAGTAGGGAACTTCAAGAAAGTAATAGAAACGACTACATTAGCTGGGCTAAGGCCTCCCCTCGTTTTGACCACTGGATTTCGTCCAATGCTTTCAACTCAAACTACTTATCTACAATATCAGAATTAGGTTGTTACAAGAACCATATTAGTTCGTGCTATAATTTGGTAAGAATAGTTATCGAGTTCTTACTGCTTATCAAATGTGTATTCCGTAGCAAGTAGGTATAACAGCAGTGTTTGCAGTTTGGCGGGCGTTTTACATAAATTGTAGATTCGACTCGACCTCCTAATGGACGAAGGACCCAGATGTGAGGGCTGAGGAGGCACCGCTTACATACACTAAATCACCTACTTAAATTATAAACATTAGAATGTGTCCACGGCACAATATTAGGTTAGTTGTTCTTTGAAATTAGTTATGTAGATATGTACTACAATTGTACCTATAGGGGTTGTCTATATATTACGTCACAGTCGTGGGGGAAGGGAAGGGGAATGTATAAAATTAGGAAAAAGCGACAAATGTCAAAAGTCAAAAAATTGGGCAACGTTCGGATAGCCGCTAATTTGAAAACAAGTTTTCGGTAAGTAAAGAGTCACAAAATAACATAATCATGGCTTATGTTTCCTATCGGGGTAGACAGAGCATCACGTGATTAGAATCACAAAATTACTAAGGTACGTATTATAAACATAGGTAATATTATATAGCTTATAGGTTGACTGGAAGAGATCCTCTTGTGGGATAAGTCTACCTCGAATTGATCTAATGTAACAATGTTTTGTTCCGATGTAACTACCTATTTTGTTTCATGTACTTACATAAAGAAAAGTATTTACAATACGAAGTACTCCCGCCGCCTTAGAATGCGATAAATTCAAAAACTACCGAAGCGATTTTCATACGATTTTCACTTAGGATGGAGAAATTCAAGAGAAACGTTTAAGTGTAAGTATAATTCATTTTAATTTTGAGTAAAGTGGTTGAAAAATGAGAAGATTGTTGAAGACGTCAAAACAATTAAGCCGACTGGAAGCTTTCACTGAAAATACTTTTCCACGTGAACGAACCTGCGGGCGGAAAGCTAGTACCCACATAATAAAATTAATTTTAAATTTACACACGTTACTTAAAATCGGCGTTGGGGCGACAGTTTTGATCCTATACGGACCTTCACCAGGGAGGGACCCAGGTAAAAAAAGTAATAAAATTGCTTGCAGTTTTTAGAAATGCGTGTACAATAATTCCATCAGTGTTTCGCTGGATCATCGCAGGCGACTGGCGTGGGGCTGGCTGCAGCGATAAGCGAAGGCATCCTAAGTAAATAAAGAGCTGGCATCTGCCTCTATATCGGCTCGATTAGGGAACCAAACGAGACTTCCTCTCTCAGTCTTTACTACAAGCTTTCTAGATAATAATACGCACGGATTTCTTGTATCAAAATAGTTTTAAGAATAATTAACTCGGTTTTTAATATTCTTAACTTGCTAAAGTAGCAGTAGTCAAAAACTAAGCAGACATGTAAAAAAAATAATAAATAAAACCCTTATTTTTATGAAATTCAAGTAAAAATATATTTGATTTAACCATTACTCTTGTTTTTAAATTAGTTGACGAAACTTTAGGGGGTGATTCTTACAATGAAACTGTACATTTTTTTTTTTAAATTTAAAAGGACCTTGGCGAAGGCCCGCCAATTCAGTTTATTTGGCAGATTAATTTTCACACCGTAGGTACCCGAAAGTCGTAACGAGATCTGTATTTTTTAACCGATTTCAAAAAAAGGGGAGGTTTTCAATTCGGGTGAATTTTTTATTTTTTTATAAGTATATTTTTTTATGTTTGTTACCTCAAAACTCCGTCTTTTATGGACAGATTAAAAAAAAATCTTATGTCGACCTATGTTCTATGGGGATAGATGTTTAGTTTAGTACACTTATTTACATCCTTTACAATTTACATCCTAATCATATCATATCATCTTTACATAGTATAAAATGAAGTCGTTTCCGCTGTCTGTTCGCTTAGATCTCTTAAACTACTCAATGGATTTTAATGCCGTTTTCAGGAATAGATAGAGTGATTCAAGAGGAAGGGTTATATGTATAATTGATTTCGGAAATTCCCATGGGAACGAAGTCCCGGGCGGGAAGCTAGTACTATATTATAAACAAAGCCCCCTGCCGCGTCTGTCTGAACGCGATAAACTCAAAAACTACTGAACGGATTTTCATACGGTTTTCACCAATGGACAAAGTGATTCAACAAGAAGGTTTGTGTGTATAATTCAGTGCCAAAATTCCCAAGGGGACGTAGTCCTGGGCAGGAAGCTATTTTATTAAAAATCACAAAATGTAGGGGTGCGAAATTCCCTACATGTTATAGAAGATGAAGATATCTACGTGTGCAGTTGACTGAACACAGTATGTACAAGTTTATTTTAAAGTAGCTTTTGACTTTTATTTGCCCTTATTTATTTGATAAAGGGTAGATAGATAGATAGAAACTCTTTATTGTACACAGACACAAAAAAACGTTTTAAGTTTACAAACTTAAATACAGAAGTGCGCATAGAGTTTTCAGCAGGCCGAGTACGGCAGTGACAGCGCGGCGACAACACCGCGGTCCTATGTCAAAATGTCAACATTGACAACGCAATAGGGCGAGCAAACCTTTGCGCGGGACCTTCGTGCAATCAAAGTGAAGTTTCAGCGTGAGCCGAGCACGAGTTTGTCGCGCTAGAGCTGCTGAATCTATTCATGAGTTGCAGAGAATAACCAACGCATCCAAAAAAAATTACCTCCTTATTTTGATAACATAGTAAGTAGGTAATTAAGCTTCGTAGAGTGTCATAAGAAATATTAGGATTTTTTGTCTTTGAATCTGAACAACTCTCGCTGGGACCGTAATGTTACGTAGGCAAGTACACGTAAAGCGTAAACTCGCACTTCAACGTGAATAGATCTTGTTATAATAACGTAAGAATGTCTAGCTACCTGTTGTAATTATCTCTACCAAGCTCTATTCGCACAACTAAAAACAGAAAAAACATTTAATAGATGAACCGAATGCACTTAAATGAAATAGCGAGTAATAAACCCGCCAGCTACTAGGTAAATGTGGGCTCAGTGCCCTCGTGTAATCTGATACCCTCCGCCCTGATCGCACCGTCGGCCAATGAGGATTATCTTTCTTGCCGCGCGCCCTAACCTACAGCGCGGGAATCCCAAGACAAAATGGCCGACCACGTATGAGTTTGAAGTTCTACCAATTTACTTCATCGGTTTTTAGTTTTGAATCACATTAGATTTGATACCAGTAATGTATGAAATCAGAGATTGTATACAAACAAACAAATAGTAACAGCGTTTGTAATGCTACGTGAAAAGTGAATCTTATTTCGCTTCGATAGACTTAAATCCTAGAGCAATTTAATAAAACAATGGTTAGAATTCTCCCTTAGGTACGTCATACTACACAAAAGATACTTAATATACTTATTTCGATTCCCTGAAATGGAAAAAACCCTCCCTGTTGTAGAATCAACACGTTATCACCTCTATCATAGAACCAGAAACCTATAAACGGGAATAATTTTTTTTCAAGTATAACCCAACAGCAACTTAGCTTCAACACATCTTCATCAAGATCCCATTCCGTTTGAAAAAAAAATAGGTCAATATTTGCGTAATAAATGCGACAACGAGAGCGGTCGCATGAGAGTACTATGAGGACAGAAAAAGTTGTGCACACACTCGCTCTTGTCCGAAATCCTATTTGCGGAAGCAATTTCGCGAAATGCCACAATTTATTTAAAAATTACGCCCTTGTTTGTGCGACAAATATTGACGTGTTTGGTTTATGATAATGGCAACACTGACAGGTAGAGTCGCCGCCACCGGCTAGCGACAATATATTTACCTGTACACATATTATTTAATATTTACAGTCACAATGTAAAGTTTACAATATAATATTTGTAAAGTAGGTATGCTCTTCTTTTGAAAGTTTATGTTTACTACATGTGGTTTTTAATCAAAGGTAAATTTGGAGATTAAACAAGTAAGCCGTGGCAGTGCGAGATTGAGCAGTTGATTTAGCGGCGTACTATGCTTACGAGTGCTCTTAATTTGTGTGCCGGGTCCTTAGCACCCGTCTGTGTGTCTTCTATTTTGTGAATGAACTCGGGAAGCGGAAAGTTGTTTGTAGACACTTTCCGATTCTTTCATTACACGGCTTCGGCTTTCTTACTCTAATTATCGATTCACCGAAATAAAACAGATGTTTAAAAGTGCCACGTTGTGCCTGAATCATTTTATGAAACAGATGGTTACTAAATCGTTAAGGTCATTTGCAGCACTGTAAAGCAGAGCGCGATACACTCATTGGCAAAATATCCTGAAAAATAGATATTTTGCGTAACTTGGTACTAACAGATCGTTAAGTTGGCGTCGGGGGTACTCAATCATCTGAATCGTGAATAGTTGATGTCTCAATGCTGACGGGCCGAGTAGTCGTAATCAATTTACAAGTGTTGACTAGCCGAGCGTGAGCGCTAAACAACCTCCTCGATCGAACGCAAAGTCTAACTGCAAACAATATCATCATAGTATTTGTACTGAAACAACAAATTTGTAGCCAGCTTTGCGCCCAACACGCCGGCACTCATCGTGTGTGCTGAGACAATATGTAGACTCTACGATCTTAAGCAACGCGACAAAATGAATCTCCGCTGCGACTGATACGGCCCAATTCAAACACAGTCAGCGCCATTTTGTTTTGACAAGCGGCTATCTCGACCCTCGCTCTGCAAACCATTACCAACCGACATCTTCCAGCTTTAAGAGCCAAATTTGAGCAAACAGCTGACGGGGCAGAATGTAGAAACATTGGAAATTAAGGGACGACCAGACACGATTCTGTTTGCCGTCTAACGTGGTCCCAGGACGAAGTTACAAATATTTGACGTGTCAATTTTGTGAATGTTGACCGAGAATTGCGGTTAATATTCCCGACCCGAACAACCTGGCAGGCATCCTTTAATTAAATGACTGAAATAGTCCAAATATGTTGATTTATTAAAACGGGACTTGGTTTGCCTACCCTTTCAATTAAAAATACCTCTCAGGTAACTTGAAAGTGTTTCAAGTACTGCGAAATCAATGTTAAAAAATACCTGAATTAAACTTATAAAAAATTAAGAGAAGCACATTGTTTATTTAAGACAATACCTTCATTTTATTAGAGTTATAGGCAAGAGTCGTTGATAAAACAACAAACAACAATAAGTGTAGTACAATGGAGAAGACAAACGATTGTTTCAACTTGTTAGGGCGCATAGCTCGTTACCTCGCCTATTTATTTTTGAGTGGCAACATCGGAGAGTTCATAAACAAAAAAACACTTCGACTCTGTTTTCATTGACAACAAAGCGTCGATCCAGCGCGGTAAGAGCTTGGAGCACACTTAGTTTCGCGACATAGGTATCTGAGTAGGGGCTCTGGTATTTTCATTGTATGCTTTTAATTTTGAGTGCGCGAACTAGCTCGGTCTCTCGGGGCGAATGTTTGCAAGGGTAATATTTGCTTCCGCTGTATAATTCAGGCGCCCACCATATTTGCCAAAGAGCAATCATTTTAATATCGTCAGCCATCACATTAGGGACGAGTGGGATACTTTGTTGGATGAATTAATTTTTCAATTTTAATTACGCTTTTTGGAAGATTCTTGTGAGATTTTAATATCAATTTGTAAATTGCCTGGAGCGCTCTAACTGACATTGAGTAAACAGTTCTTTTCAAATGATTCGACTTTTTGACTAAAACGTGAAATTAAAGTACAAAGAGACGTGATTTTATACGTCTAACAAAGTACTTTATGACTAGTTAACCCCACATAAAAAGGACAAAGGTTTTGTACAGTCAACAGCACATCAGGTTACCACAAACTGTCAAATTTCCCCAATGGATAGTAAACTCTAATGCTTGGAGATAAAATTTAAAATCGATTTAAGAAATTTGACAGTTTTGGATAGCATGATGTGCTGTTGACCCTGTACATCTACACAAAGTTAAACCTGGTACTTATTTAATATAGGATTAATTAATATCTTTTAGATGGGCCCAAAAATCGCAATCCATCGAGACGGTCAGACATAATACAAAGGGAAACATCACTTGTTTTACTACTGGTAGAAGGTAGTTTGAGATAGTTTTTATCTGTAACTTGTGACATTACATATGGAAAAGTTGGTAAAAACCTTTGTAAGAGAAAACTAAAGATTTTATTTAGACGTAGGTTTATGACGTTTTTAGACTATTAAATGAGTAAGATGCTATAGAAAATTACATGTGCTAGTTTTGCCTTTTCTAAAATTACGACACGAGTAAGAATATTGATTGGTTATGTTAAATGAATTATATCACCTTTCTTCTTAAAAAGCTTATTATAATAAATAATAATAATAGCAGATGATTTATTCTAGATTTTCAAGTCCATACGAATTATGAATTTCATAAAATAAAAATGATTTTAAGGTACGTTTAACCTCGATCTTCCCAATGAAAATCTGAAATAAGTCCCTATAAAAAAAAACGAAAATTTTCTTTCTAGAATCCAAAAATTTTAGAACTGCCAATGCCATCTACCGTTACCTCGACATACTAAAACGACGCCATCTGTGATCGCATACGAGTACAAATATCACCTATGATACTTTAAGCATTCGTGCCGGTAGATGGCGGAAATGATGCAACCTGTTTCAAATACAAATTGTTTACTTGTTAAATAAGAATTAATAACAATCTTAAAGATAAAAAATGTTTATTAATATATAAATCATTTATATTTTTATGTTTATGTTATTTATTTCATTTCTTTTTTTTATTAATCATTTCTTTTTTTCTACATGTGAGGCGCCATTATTCTTAACAGAGTTAGCCTTAAGCTTAACATATACTTACTAAATTAAAAGTTATCATTTTCTATTTACATTTAAAAAATAATGGGAAAAGGAATATAGAATCTTCATTTTTACTAAATTTTCAAATGCAAAACCAATATAGCTAACTTAAAAGACGCGTTACATAATTTTGTCTCGTACTGACGCTATGCGATAGAACGAGAGGGTGGAACAAAATTCGTACGACAAAATTATCTCACACGTCTATGTCAGCTATGCTGAACTCTTAACTATACAAGTTTCTCATAGGAGTATGGCTTGTTCTTCTCTTCACACTACAAGTGCTGTTTTAGTATTAAGTATTTATGGAGATGGAGAAGCAATATTGCAATAAATATGTGTATATTGTACAATCATCAACTCATTCAAGGATTGAACTTTTTGAAGGTTTTTCTTCTGCATACTAAATTTAAGCCATTCATCACTACTCGGGCTAAGAATACCAGATCCTATAAAATAAATAATTAAAATCTTACTTAATTTAGGCCCGTTGCCCTCGGTGGGGACGTATACGGACTGATAAAAACAAATTTAGGTAAAACTAATATTCTCTTAAGATAAATAAAAACAAAAATCTAACTAACCACACATAAGAGAGCATAATTCTAATGTTCGTGCTCCTTTAAAAAAGAACCTCATTTCCTTAATTAACTGATTTTGTACTTAAATTAAATGTTATGGCAAAAATATGGCCAAAAATGCACATTAGCTTGATTTAAATTAGAACATTTGACTTCCATTAATGTCCACTCCAAACTAACTGTCCAAATAATACAAGGCGGACACGAAACTAATTCTACATACATTTTTATACAGCTTTATATTGAACCGCAAAAACAGGTTGGTTTTACAAACTTATTGCAGTTAATATGAATGGTTTTCTATGGATCTTTCTATGGATCTTCTTAGATAAAAGAAAGTTTTTTCAACAGCAATGTTAGTTTGTAATCATAGGACAGTAGGTTTGAAATGGATTACAAATTAATCTAAACAAAAACACTGGTTAAACTTTACCTTTCTATGTGTAGCACTTACATAAACGAATGTACTATTTATTAGTGATGGCTTAATTAAAAAAATAAATATAAGCATAATTATAAAATCTTATACACTATTATATTGTTGCACATAAAATAATTAAAACCAAGAGTTTACTGACTACAATGTGCACTATTGCACTACATATTGGGGACTTTTAATTAGTTAACGAAAATTAAGGATGTGAATCGTTTTACGAAATTGAAACAAATGATCGAAATATGAAAATAAAAGTTGGCCTCTCTTTGCCTCAGAGCGGTTTCGCATTATGTCCGATCCGAATCCGATCCGAATTATGGTAATTTACGCACTAGATCCGATCTCCGTCATGCGATACTATTACATTTCTCCGTATCCATATTTTCACGGGTTCGGATCGGATTCGGATCGGACATAATGAGAAACTGCTTTAAGACTCTATTTATGGGTCCTTGGTCAAAGTAATAAAATAAAATTTTATGTGTCGTATGGAAAGTCACTTAAATGTAAAGTTTTTCAGTTTAATTACATAGAAGAAGAATCAACCCTTCCAGTTTCGCTAACTAATATAAAAGTCAAAATAATTTATTTGTCAGCTTACCACACAAATAAATTCACCCAGAATGATCAGAATGACAATTGACCATGGGTTTTTATTATAATTAACCATAGCCCTGATCTAATCTCAAAGACTTATCATCATCATCATCATCCATGAATTTTAAGATATATAATAATTTACATCTTACAGCAAGCTTGTCATCAATCATTGTGATTTGAGATAATTAATTATATTGATAATGCTAATTTAGATGAAACCAAAAACCTTATACCTACAGGCTATAGCAAAAAACAAAAAAAAGGCTTGATGAAATACCTATATTATATATTTTTTGTTAATAAAAAGGAATCAAGTCCAACTTATTAAAATCATGATGTCTGGCACAGAGACATTATCATTATCACTGTTTCATCTATGAAGTATTTTAAATATGTATTATTCTTCTTTTATTTTATTCTGTTAAGATTCCTTGATTACGAATAGGTACTGGAGATTACTTTATGAAGAATAAATTGTAAAGATCTGATATTAAGCTGCTTAATACGAATACTCATCTGTTTTATCGATATTTCTGTTTTTTATTTTGATGTGAGATAGAAGATGTAAATATATTATTGTGTTTTGTTTCTGGTCTCTTTGTTGACCATGTGATCTACAGTATTTACTGAGGCAACCACATCAAGTTATTACTAGATTTATGCACTATGCTTAACGAGACATTTGCAATAAAAATGGGCTCGACCTAATGCACTGTATATTTTTTCTTATTTGGAGTTATCCAAACAACTACCATACAATTTTGAAATAAAAAAACACTCACATGATCACTCAACAATCAGTGGAAATTCTTCAACATCCTCACACATAGAATTGAAGTTTGCAGCCCATTTCTCAGCTTCTTGCTCCTGAAAGTTAAGAAAGTGGCAACATATTGTACTGAAATAAAGTATTTTTCTATTCTCTAACTTGTAAAATCTATGGTAAATACTGATAGGGACGAGGCCATCGTATATTGCAAGAATAAATAGATAAAAACTGTTCAACTGAATTATATTAAATGAATAAATACATCGTGTTTACAATATTGCACTAGAAGAAAATTGTAGTCACTTGTTCTTGACGTTATACATCCATAAACTATATGAGGAGATGCCATAGCGATCTCTTTCACTCCTCCTCGCTGTGGTGTGTCCTGCAGTCCAGTTTTCACTTCAGGCCCATCTTCTCCCTCAGCTCTTTTAGCCTGGGTCCTGGAAGTCCTTTAGTATGAAGGTCGGCTTCATTATTTACACCTTCCAGAAATTTTAATTCTATGGTTCCTTGTTTGACGGAACCTCTAATAAAATGAACTCGCAGGTCTATGTGTTTTGATTTTGATGAGACTATTGGATTTTGACTAAGTTTTATGGCAGCCTGGTTATCGCTGTAGATAAGCACTTCATGTAGTTGGACTGATAAATCTTGGAAGAGATTTTTTAGGTGAATTGCCTCCTTTGCCGCTTCTGTTAGGGAAATATATTCCGCTTCAGCTGTTGATAAGGCAACACTCTTTTGTTTTTTAGAAGCCCAGCTAACACACGTTCCAGCATATTTAAAACAATATCCGGAGTAGGATCTTCGATCTAATTTATCAGATCCCCAGTCCGCATCTGCCATACCATACAGTTTCTTTCCTGTTTTTCTGAAGTTTAATCCAATGTCTTTGGTACCTTTCAGGTATCTAAGTATACGTTTAGCACTCTTGAAATGCGTCTCATCAAAACAGTCATTAAACTGAGATAGATAGCTCACAGCATATGCTATGTCCGGCCTTGTAGCCACTGCAATGAACATCAATTTTCCAATCAAATTTTTGTATGGCAAATCCACAGGCTTATTTTTGCTTGGTTCTAATGTTATGCCAGGTTCTATTGGCGTTGTCGTGGATTTACAATCAGCCATGTTAAATTTATTCAAAGCTTCCTCAATTTTCTTTGTCTGTTTTAGAAACATTTCATTCCTTTTAATTTCTATCTCCATTCCTAGAATATTTCTAGGTTCACCCAGATCTTTCATTTCAAATTTTTGATTCAGAAGCTTTTTTATTTCTTCCAATTTCTTCGGACAGGAGCAGGCAATTAACATATCGTCAACATAAATTCCGATGATGGCTTTAACTCCTCCTGTCGTAAGCATGTAGACACAAGGGTCAGTTCTTGAAGCTTGGAAACCAATGTTCTTCAGTTCAGTATCGAGTTTTATGTTCCATTGCCGGCCTGCCTGCTTCAGTCCGTAAAGTGCTTTTTGCAGGAGGCAAACTTTTTCTCCCTGTATATTTTTTAAATCTGTGAGAATTTCATGAGCTTTATTATAAATCGTAAGGTTTTCCGATTCTGCCTCTTCTACTAAAATCTCTCTTACATATCTTTCTATGTAATCCGGCATTTTCATATAGATTTTTTCTTCGATGTCTCCATTTAGATATGCAGTAACAACGTCCATTTGGTTGAGATGCAAGCCTTCTTCTATGGCAATACCCAATATGGTTCTTATAGAACTCAACTTAGCGACAGGCGCATATGTTTCGTTGAAATCTATACCAGGACGCTGTGTAAAACCCCTAGCAACTAAACGTGCTTTCTTCTTAATCTTGTTGTCGGGGCCAACTTTATTTCTTAAGACCATTTTGTAATCTATTATTTTCATTCCATCTTCTTTTTTAACAATTTTCCACGTACCATTTTTAATTTGTGATCTTATTTCAGATCGAATGGCTTCACTCCAGTCTTCATCTGAATCGGTAGCTTCAGAAAAATAAGCCATATCAGGAATAAATTGGCAGTTTTCCATTTCCTCCAAGTCTCCTCCTGTCACATAATCCTTCATCCAAGAAGGCTGTTTTACCTCTCTTTTAGGTCTTTCATTTGTTTCAGGAGCATCACTCAGAATGGCATCTGGAGCGTCAACATAAATTTCTTGTTCTTCTGGAAATGTTTCTAAGTTTTTGGATGTACTTGGTTGAGGGTTGGAATTCTGTTGACTTGAAGACTCTTTAAATGTTGTTGGAACTTCCTGCCGAAAATGAGTTGTTTTTGAATTTTGTGAGTCATTATAGGTAATAACTTCAACTTCAATATCTTTGTTTAACTTCTTTTGTTTTTTCTTTTGTTTACTAATATTCTCATTTTTCTCTATTACAGGTTTTCGTTCCGGTTCTACATCAACAAAATCTTCATAATTGTCATGTCCATAGTCATAATACATTTTGTCAATTATTTTGACATCCCTGCTAACAACGACTGTATTTTTCTCAGGCATATAAATTCTAAAGCCTTTTGAGTTTCTGGCATAGCCGACAAATACACCTGGTACAGCCTTTGCGGATAGCTTTCCTTTACGTCTTTTCTGAAGAACGAAAGCTTTTCTTCCAAAAATATGGAGATGATTGCCTGATGGAATTCGTCCAACCCATTTTGTATAAGGTGTTTCTCCTTTCAAAGCTTTTGAAGGGCTTCTGTTTATTAAATAATTAGCGGTGTTAACTGCTTCTGCCCACAAAAGTTTAGGGATATTAGCTTCTATCATTAAGCATCGGGCTTTTTCCATCAGTGATCGATTTTTCCGCTCACTGATTCCGTTTTGTTGCGGAGTATAAGGTGCGCTCAGTCTTCTTTTTATGCCATGAAGTTTCAGGTAGTCGTCAAATTCTTTATTTACATATTCTTTTCCATTGTCTGATTGCAGGTTTTTTATTTTCAGACCTGTGGAATTCTCGACATAATTTTTATATTCTTTGAATTTTTCGAATACGTCACTTTTCTTCGCAATAAAATACACGCAGCAATATCTGGTAAAGTCATCGATAAACGTGACATAATATTTCGACCCAATAATCGTTTCTTGTTCGAAAGGACCGCATACATCGCTATGAACTATTTGTAACGGTTCTGTCGTATATATGTCATCATGACGTGAAAACGGTAAGGTTGTTAACTTGCCTTTGATGCAGGTTTCACATGTATTAAATTTATTGTCACCAAGGTCAAGTCCATACATTTGCTCTTCTTTTGCCATTTTTATCAAATCTCTTTCATTGATATGACCGAGCTTTTGATGCCATTGCATAATTTTGCTGTCTCTTCCACTTTCAGGTGCATGATTTGCGGTTTCATTTGTTGTGTCGAATTCCAGATAATATAAATCATTTTTCTTCTTTGCTGTCAATGCAACTGTTCCATCTTGTTCGATGATATATGCTTTACCTTTCTCAAATACAACCTTGTTACCTTTCTCTGTTATTTTTCCGACTGACATCAAATTCATGCTTGAATCAGGGACAAACAAGGTATCATGAAAATGATATTGAACATTTTCTTTATTCATAGATACTATTCCTTTCCCTTTGATAGGAGTCGTATGTTTTGTTGAAGCTAATTTGAGATTTCCAGCATCAGAAGAAAAATTTTCAAATAATTCTTTTTCCCCACAAATGTGAGACGTGCAGCCACTGTCAAGGCACCATATATTTCTATTTATTTCGTCGTCACCAGTGTTAAGACAAACATTGAAATTTTTATGATCCGTTTTCTCAGTGATATTTTTCTTTTCAGGCTTTTTCTTTTTCCAGCACGTTTTTGTGGTATGACCCTTCTTCTTGCAGTATTGGCAATATTTGCCTTTTTTAGCAAATAGGGCTTCTTCTGTTTCACTAGTACTTCTGTCCATATTTTTTCGTGCCTCATTCTCTTCGCAAATTTTTATTTTTAGTTCTTCGGGGTTTGGTAAGGTATCGCGCGTCTCTACAGCAATGCGAAAACTTTCGTAACAAGCAGGTAAGCTGTATAGCATCATTATGCTTAACAAATCAGGATGTAAGTCAACGCCCATATCCGCCAACTTGTCGACAATGTCCATGAAGTTATTTAGGTGATCACGGACATCATCTTTGTCAGCCTTTTTTAGGATAAGCTGCTTTAGTAAAGTAGCTTTTCGGGCGGGACCCGTACTTTGATATATTCCTTTTAGCTTAAGCCATAATTCTCTTGACGTCTTGCAGCCTTTGACTTGTTTTAGCTCCGAAGGCGAGATGAGGAGTAATAATTCAGATCGAGCTTGAATGTCATTCAATAAAAACTTACTTTTTTCTGCTTTATCATCAGTAGGCTCGACGTAAGTTCCGTCTACATATTCCCACAATCCATTTCGAATGAGAATAGCTTGAGCTTGTACGCACCAAGTATCGTAATTATTTTTTGTCAATACATCGATACGGTACGCTCTGCTACCACTTGATAGGGACGAGGCCATCGTATATTGCAAGAATAAATAGATAAAAACTGTTCAACTGAATTATATTAAATGAATAAATACATCGTGTTTACAATATTGCACTAGAAGAAAATTGTAGTCACTTGTTCTTGACGTTATACATCCATAAACTATATGAGGAGATGCCATAGCGATCTCTTTCAAATACTATAAATTGGAAAGCTAATATTTCAGCTAAGGTAAGTACAGAAATAGATTATACTGAGTGACTTTAAATAAGTTAATCAAAATTAAGGATGTGAATCAGCCCATGAAACTGAACAACTTTCCCAAGGAACAGGACAAAATATGAAAAAAAATTTTGATCTCCCATACAAAATGAATGATTGAAAATATTTATTTCAGACCAACAAGTCCATATTTTATTAGTAACAAGAATCTTATAACTATGTTAGTAAAATTTAAAATTAGTAGAATTTAAAATTAACATTGTTCAGCACATGTAGGGAGGATTGGTCACAATGCTTCAGTATTGGACCGTCCACTCTGTCTGCAATGACCATCAGGAGCCTGTTAGTACTACACTTAATGCGAGACCACAGGGAGGCTACTCGTTTGCGCAGAATGGCCTGGAAGCCATCTGTACTGTGGTCCACAAACATCCCAGACGCACTGCAGCGCCAGTGCAGCCCCAACAGACCCCTGAAAGCTATATGCTGATGAAGTTTGTATGGGAACTCAAAATTTTTTTTTTCGTATTTTGACCTATGTTCTTTGGGAAAATTGTTCAGTTTCATGGACTGATTAACCACCCGAGAGTGATTTTAAATAAGTTAACCAAAATTAAGGATCTGAATCAGCCCATGAAACTGAACAACTTTCCCAAAGGAACATAGGTCGAAATATAAAAAAAAAATAAAATTCGCCTCTCCATACAACTTTTGAGCTGATTTGCCTTTCTTAATTTTTGCAGAACTTCATAAAGGTTCCTTGGGGCAACCTGTTCAGTTTCATTGGGAGAATCACTCCTAAAGTTTCGCTAACTGCTACACTGAAAGACTTTAAAGAAATAAAGCCTATATTAACACAATATTGATATATCTCTACTAAGTAATAAAAGTTAATACCAACCTCTTTCTTAGTCATCTTCTGTTTATAATTCTTTTTCTTCTTACATTTTTTCTCTTCAAAGAATGGTACAACCGAATCAAAAGTCAGGTTATTCAAATCCAAATCTTCATTGGAATCCTCTGCATCAACTGTAGGGCTGCTCGTCTGACTGTCTCTGTCAGTAGATGCTTGTCTGGATGTTACCTTTTTACTTTTTCCGTAACTCTTCCTTTGAGGCTGTAAACAGGAAAAATCATTAGTCTTCCAATTGAAAATTAATGTTTGAAGTTCAACTACAATGCAAAAAAACATCAACTTAAATACAAACCTTCAAGTGATGTATAAGCTCAATATCTTCAAACAAATGTACAGATTGAGAATCCTCATTTAGTTCATCTTCTTCAATAACATTAGTTGTTGTAACATTTTGTTGTTCCTTCTCTGGAAATACTGGAGCAACTGCAGCAGATTTCATTTCTTGAAACATTTTCTCTATATCAGCATTTCGAGTTGTCTTAATAGCAACAGGTATTACAGCTCTGGTGGGACCAGTTTGTTTATTAATTTCTTTTAATACTGCTCTGGCTTGACGCCTAATAGGGCGTTTATGCGTTTTTGTAATCTTTATTGGAGACATATTTTCTGAATCTTGGTTCTCACTGTCATCAAAGCCAAAAAATGAATTTTCTTTATCTTTTCGAGGCGTTTTCACAGAGTCTGTTTCATGATCAACATTGTTTTTACGCTTCTGGCTTTTAGTAGATTCTGGTGACTCATCTTCAACTTCTGGTACCAAATTGGTATACACATGTTTCTTTTTATTTTTGTCTTCAAAATTTATAAAAGAGCATTCAACAGCTGGAGTCATATTTGGTTTAACATATGAGTTAACATGCCAGCGAATAGGCAGGTTCTCAAATTCAACTCTCCAAGGGCTTGCTTGTGGAAGCCTTGTTGATGCATTCATACTACTGTTGGCTAATGGACGCTCATCAAAGAAACTAGCATTTTCTCTTAAGTTCAAAGGGTCACAATGATTCACAGTTGAATTTGATGCAATATTTTGTGGTAAAGGAGTTCTAGGGCGGTCAGGGGTATTCACAGGGGAGTAATTTATACCGTCATACTGTGGTGAGAGGTCAAAATCAGCTGTGATGTCTTCAATCCGAATTGATTTATTCTGCTTGGATAAATTATCAGAATTATTTGACTGTACAGATATATTTTCTGTGATTACAATATTTGAGGGTCCTGGAGAAACATAGTTCGTATTTGGAGTATTAGTTGATGATTTTAGTAAATCATTTTGGTGTGCGCCACCAATTATTATCTTAGAAGCTACATTTCGCTGTATTTGAGGGGTTTGTTGTTCATTCACAGATTTTTGTTGTTTTGAATCAGAATTTGTTTTCTGTGGCTCTTTCTGCAGCATTGCTTTTGTAATGGGATCTTCCTCAATTATTGGCATTTGTTTTTTAGCTACAATATTTTTCAGTGCTGTTAGAGCTTTGGACACATTTTTGTCATAGTTATTTTTAAAGACAATAGTTTTTGTTTTAGGATTAGATGGTTTCTTTTTGGTAGCCCTTCGTTTCTTTTTCTGTGGAGCTGGTTCCTCATTTGGATCAAATGTAAACTCGTACACATCCTCCTTGCTTTCTTCTTTCTTTTTGTTTTCAAGTACTTTAAAAGATAAGTTGTTTGTAACTTTTCTGGTTTTAACCACAACATTATTATTTTCTTTTAGATTCTTCGATGATTTCATCGATCTAGTCCGGGGCGGCATGACGCTACGTTCTCCCAAATCTCCCACAAAAATAACATTGACTCAATGACACGTTAGGTGAAATGAATGAATATAACTATAGATCACTATGAATATGAAATGAAAATCGCCTGGTGTTGAATCTTTTAACTAAATAACACAAAATAATCTGAAAATACGACTTGGGTTCGCTCGTTTTTGTGACAATGACAGTTATTTTTTTTTAGTAGTAGTAGTTTCATGTTTCATTTATCCTTTCGGAAAGGCAATGGTACTAAGCCATACAGCCTAATCTTTCTTAATATTTTTTTATTTTCATTATTTGATAAAGCATTGGCATTTTGGCAACGAGGCCATCAGCTTAAAAGCAACAATAGGACACGAAATAAAGTTGGCTTCTCAGGCCTTCGTAAGCCGATAGTATTTTCGAAGAAGCACTGCCGCTGGATCTTTGTTGGGACCAAACGGAGCGGAAACACTGATTCGGCTTACGAAGGCCTGAGAAGCCGTTTGGTCCCGTTTGAAGTTATTTTACTGCATAATACACTATCACTATTACAAATTAAACCACTCTTTAATGTAATACACAAAAATTCAATCGGCACAGCAACCCTACACGCCGAGTTCCCGCCAAAGACCCAGTTATTTATTTACTGAAGAAATTGTCGATGGTTTGGTTTTTAAAACTTTTTGTGTTGGTAGCCTTGTGTTTAACGCATAGACATAGAAATAAGTTAAATACCACTAGACTGGCTGTTGTCAAATCAAAAACGAGACCACTTGATTTTCGCCATTTTGGCGCTGTAGGCGGCAGCGGTAGAAAACCGAACTCGACGTAGTGAGGCCAAAAGTCGATTAGTCGATTTATTCCCAGCGGGGTAGGCAGGCAATCAGCTCAAGTTGTACTTTGCCTTAGTGCTTAGTACTTTGCCTTGGCAATCAGCTCAAGTTGTACTTTTAATAAGTGAGGACCAAAAGTCGATAAGTCAACTATTTATGTTCTCTAGCGGAATGTAGAGCTTAATTTTTTCTTTTTCCCCAAAGGTATGTAAGTATAGATGATCTGGTTTTCTTACAGCAGAGCGTCAATTTTGCGTAAACAATAAAACCATTTTCTCACATTAGCATGACTCAAACTAAAGAAATAAGCTTTATCTTTTGCGTTAGTTTCAAAAACAATAATATTTAAAGCTGTGTTACTTTATAAAAAGTTAAAGTATGTAATTTTTCAAAACTGGTACTCTTTTTTTCAGTTTTGAAATATTATTCAATAGTTCATAAAGCCTACTACTATCCCTTAGCGGGGATCGTGACATGTTTTTAGTAACCCTTATGTATTTATGTATACCTTGAACATTTTCTTTAAATATGTAGGAACACTACCAAATTTTAACAATTTCCTACTTCCTATGAAACAGTTAGGGTCAAAATGCTTCCAACATATTTCGTGGCTTTTCTTTGATGTCCAATTCTTCGAAACATTCATATTTTGAAGCCATTTTTTTTTAAACTTCGTCGGTTGGAAATCTATTGTAAGAAATTTAGTTGGTTAGGTATTCTGTCTTACTGTTCTTATGAAGATTAGTAAACTCTTAAATATTTATCTAAAATCATTCAAGAGCGTGTTGAGCGACGCGCAAATTAATCAAACATTACTTGTTATCTTGAAAAGCTTAGGTACTAAGGTGTGATTACAGTTTTGTAGTATCAAGGGTCTCTTAGAAAATTGCGAGTAGACGGATATGGCGAAACTATAACTTTGTAGTCTACTACATAACCCTAAAAAAGTAATCATGGGTACTCAACAAAATAAAAACGGTTTTGTTTGCCATTGTACGTAACATTAAGTGATATTTTACACTAATATACCTATAACATGTATCTATCGACATTGTTTTTATCGACTGTCTTTGGAAGCACTAGCGAAATAAAGCAGGCGAATCAAGCAAAATTGAAAATGCGAAAATTTTATCTTTTATAGTCATTTTAACATTACTTTACTATATATATACTTAGAAAAAGAGGAATGTCTTCCCGACAATTTCTAATCATTTAAAGTAGAATTAAGACGTTTTAAAACAACATTTTTCAATAAAACAGTTGGTAAAAAAACATACTTGTACATTGACCGATTATCTCCTTTTTTCTGTTTATATTTACAAACCACGCATATTCTCATGGTCACAAAATTGAATATTAATAAAACTTTATACAAAAATTCACTTAGTCTTTAAAATTTTAACAAAATTTTCAAATATTTTAAGTTGTTTACAATTTACTGCGTCAAGTTGTCAAAATTCCTGCGAAAATGTCACTTTCAATGCGTCCTAGAGACAAATGCTGTAATTTATAGAGGACTGCCAGTCCATACACTTTATTTCAGTGTTTTAACGGGAAGTTTCATAGACAAAGACATAGACAAGGTGTCAGGTGGCATCACTAAAACGAAACTAAAGCGCCTTCGACAGTGACGGAGCTATACTAAAAAACGAGATTTCTCGTTTCCTAGTATAGCTCTATCTCTCTCAGATGGTCCAGCACGATGGCTGTATTTGCTCCGTCTCCTTAGCCTATCCTGATAGTTAAGAGAAAGAAATTTTTAAATATGTCCGTTGTTTCAACCGCCTTATATTACTTGATTTTATTTATATGTTTTTGCGGAAAACTTTCGTTTTAGATGCAGTGAAGTGTTTTTTAAATTATACCCATTTGTATAATATAAGTCACTGCTGTTTATAACTGGGAAAAGTAAGACGGGGAATGTAAGTACACTGTAGCTTTAATATAACTTGAATTTAACCGTAATAAAATTGCGTAAATTACTTTATGCTGTTTGCCTAGCTTCTTATAGGAAGTAAACGTATACCTCTCGTATATATTTTTGTACACTATGCTTTGTAAAGCCACTCTGAACCAAAAACTCGGTCAGAGGTTTATCGTAAGGAATTCACTAAGTACAACCTTTTTGCAGATTTCTGGTATGTCTGGTTTGACGTAAACTGTTGGGAAGAAAAATAGTGACGGGGTTGACATTCCATCCAACTGCCGACAACAGGTCACGATTTATTTGAAATAATAAAAATCCAGCAAAAAAAATGGCTGAGGATAAGAACAGAGAGACTATAGATACAGTGCAAGTGGCTCTGCGGATCAGGCCCCTGATGCAATCTGAGATCGAGCGGGCTTGTGAGGAATGCATCGACGTAGTGTCCGGACAGCCACAGGTGGTGATCAAGGACCTGGCCTTCACTTACAATTATGTTTTCCCACAACATATCACACAACAGGAATTTTACGACACAGCCGTCAAAGGGCTCATAAACAAACTGTTCCAAGGTAGGTCATAATGAATCGCCTACTTAAATAACTTATTTACATACCCGGGTGAGCTTGTGTTGGTTGGTCATGATATCTTTTGAATTTTTTTAACTAATGATTTTATTATTTTTCCCTAAAAGTTTGGTCAGTGGGTCATGTTAGGGGCGGTTTTTTTATTTGGGAAAAAAATTTTGTGAATTTGGATTTTTGGAAGTACTATAAAGTTTTTAATCTAAAATGATCCTGTGAATACATCAAAATTAGTTGCGCCCTTTTCAAGAAAGTTTTATTTCAAGAAAATAAAATTCATTTCAAAGAAAATTTCTTTTGAACATAAAAAAAATAGCCTGTAAGTGGCCTTAACAACCGAAAAAATTACCCACAGCATTCTGCCAGTGATTTTGCTATTTGTACACATATATTTTTAATACTAGTTTGTTGCTCGCATTTTAACTGTATTACAAAACGAGACTCAAGTCTTGATCCATACTAAAGTATTGATTGTTTTTCTCTCACTATCAAAATGACAAAGAGGACTGCTACTTAAGTATAGATCAGAGTCTGAGTCTCGTTCTGTAATATGGACCTGAGAGAGACGGGCACAGGTCATTATACATTGGATTCCACAATTATATTTTGTTGAAGGGTTACATACAGTAAATAAAGCGAGTGTCACCAGGCTCCCAAAAGCACTAATAAAAGAAAGAATCCATCATTAATTTTGAAAAATTAATTGTCAGTACTTAGGTACTATTTTTGTATGCTCATTCTATTAAAAATGTATCCCGTATTCCACAATTTGTAATCCTTATTAAAGTAATATCACAAATGCGAAAGTAACTGTTTGTCTGTTACACTTTCACACCTAAACTACTGAACCGATTTTGATGAAATTTGTACAGAGATAGACTTGAGCTTGGGAAAGGACACAGGCTACCTTTTATCGCGAAAAAAGGTTTGAAAGGGTTGAAATAGGGAATGAAAGCTTGTATTTAGGCACTTGCTGTCGTACTCAAAGAGGTCAGTTAAAGTTAAGAAGTAAATAATGTGATGCTGTCCTTGTTCATATCAACAAGAGTGAAAGAGACAACATCACAGTTTAACAGTACTTAACTTTAATTGACGTCTCTGAGTAGGGCAGTTGATAACAAATAATTAAATACTTGTAGCATTTTTGAAAATTTTACCTGTAGGGGGTGAAATAGGGGATGAGTAAGTATCATAAAAAGAATAGCACCCAAGAAACTATTTAACATGGACGGTTGCGGACAAAAGTTAGTAGTCAATAATTCATTTATCGCAGACATCAATTTTGTCACTTGAAAATAAATTTTGTCGCCAAAATTCGTCGGTGGTTGTGGTTATCGGTGCTGGCTGTACAATTATTTAAGATATTTAGCTTTTAGTCTAGAATAATACCATTGTACAACCGTTTTATAACCCAAATAAAAAATCTTAAACTTCGCCGCAAGTTTAGAATTTTCTTGTAGCTGCCGCATCTTCGTCTTTTATACTATTGATATTAAAAGCCAACTTATTACTATTGATAACTAATTTCATTATTTTTCTATTATTCATCGCTCAACTAAATATTGACTTAAATATTTGGTTTTGGTGTTGACTTAATAAAAAATGGGTTTTAGACTTAGATCCCTGTAAAAAGGATGAGCATGAAAGTGCAGACCTCCAAAGAGACTTTTGGCCAGGATCTAACAGGCTAACTAGATGAAGTTTACCGCAGCATAAACTTTGTTCCTGAATCCCCATACGGGAATGCCCTGCTAAAAAGAAAGCCCATGCCCCTTTGGTGGGGACATAAGTGACTGATACTTCTTAAACTAATTATATTATTTAATGTAAAATACAATTATGATGGAAGTGATCAAGTGTGCTAGAAATTTTTCCCTTCTATAAGTTATTATTGGCTATTTTTTTTTTTAAATCTACGTCTTTGTTGCCTGGAAGAGATTGCTTAAAGTCTTCTGTACACATTTAATATTTAAAATATTCACATTTATTATTCACTAGGCGTATCAACTTATGTTGCAGGTTACAATGTCACCATTCTAGCATATGGCCAAACTGGTTCGGGAAAGACATATACCATGGGCACCAATTACTCAGGATCTGATGGGGACTCCACTAAACTGGGTAAGATGTACTTAAAACGGGACCCTATTACTAAGACTCCGCTGTCCGTCCGTCTGTCTGTCTTGTCACCAGGCTGTATCTCATGAACCGTGATAGTTAGATGAAGTATTTCATAGATGATTTATTTCTGTTGCCGCCATAACAAAAAATACTAAAAAAACAATAAAATAAATATTAAAGGGGGCTCCCATACAACAAACGTGATATTTTTGCTCGTTTTTATAGATAAAGGTATGGAACCCTTCGTGCGCGAGTCCGACTCGCACTTGGTCGGTTTTTTATTCATTTTGCATGTCTTTCGCGCAAATGTACCAATTTTTTTTCTAGGTGTGATTCCCCAAGCCGTGGCCGACATATTCGACTATGTAGACACTCACGAAGATAAGTTCATTTTCCGAGTAAACGTGTCTTTCATGGAGTTATATCAAGAACAGTGCTATGACTTGTTGTCGGGGAAGGAGAGGGGTCACAGCATCATCGAGATACGAGAGGATATTAACAAAGGCGTCATACTACCGGGTAATATGTCGTCTCTTTTCTTGTTTTATTTTCTGGGCACTTCTATGCTAGCATACGTGTGTGAGAAATTTTTGTCATGTTAAGAAAATTCTAACAGTGCTTCATTAGATTCGTTAGAGCGAGAGGCCCGTTCGGACTACGAATGACAAAATTGTCACATTTGTATGTTAGAATAGAAGTACTTCGAAGTATCTTCTTAGAAAGTAACTAACTACATATAAGTGAATTTATTCTGGGTACCTTTGTGGCTTTCGTTTAATTCTCGGTACATCGGCTCTCTCAACTTCTTCCTTAAGGTTGCCTGGAAGAAATAATTGAAAGCAATAAGGCCACCTTATTATTTATTCATACTGAATCTAGTTTAAAGCCATCTGATGGTTTGAAAGTAAGTCAAGTTTATACCTATAAACTTGATTATACCTATAAGATAAAGAAATATTTTTTAAATCCTCAGGCATAACAGAAGTACCAGTGGCATCAACAATGGAAACCATGATGGTGCTTGAGCGGGGGTCTTTAGGCCGCGTGACGGGGTCTACGGCCATGAACCAGGCCTCCAGTCGAAGCCACGCGGTCTTCACCATAATCATCGCTAAGGAAAGCCGCACGGACAAGTTAGTTTACATAGAATTTCCTTCACTAGCATAATTTATACCATAGTGTTCCTGTAAAACTGACTCCCGTCGTGCGCTTGTTTACGGCGCGTGCGATACAAATCTTGCACACATGGGTATGCAAGAATCATGTGAAGGTTTAAAAAGGCAAAAAATAAAGACAAAATCATTTAATGTGCTACTTAGTACCTACTGATCAGTTTAAAGTCGGTGCGAGGGCGGCCTATCAAACTTCTTTGGCTTGGCCTAGACTTCAAAAAGTTTATTTATTCTTCAATTTTTAGTGTAAATAATAGAAAGTAATCAATGTAATAATATAAAATAGAATGTACGTGTCTATTAAATTCGAGGGTTGCCCTCGATTTGCCTGGGATTCCATCATCAGATCCTGACTTGGTGACAATGGGACCACCTTTGGATTGTACTCTTTCGAACAAAAAAATACTTTTGAAAATCCACAAATGACAGAGAAATCGGTGAACATTCTCGAAAAAAAAAGATACACACAGTCGAACATATAACCTCCTCCTTTTTCAAAGTCCGATGACTAATGACAAATTACGTAAAATATCAATGTCTTCATGCTTCTTGGTTTTACTTATGCTTATTTAACAACCCATATCAGAGAGACAGAAATATGAATGAGATCTTAAGTACTTCACAGTTTTTAGGCATTTTGTTAGCCTGTACTAACCAAGACTTGAAATAATTATACATGTAGGTGCTGGTGTGGTGTATGGTAAAAATGAAATGTTTTTTTTTTTCTAAGAATACTTATACATAATTTCACTTGAGACCAGCCCAGTAAGCATTAGGTGTACCTCACTCATTCCCAGTTAAGGTAACAAAAATTTACGAACAAAAACAAAACAAAAAGATACACCTACCCACTAATTCTACTTAAAATATAAACATACATAAAATATACAATGTGTGTGTGTGTGTGTGTGTGTGTGTGTGTGTGTGTGTGCGTGCGTGCGTGCGTGCGTGCGTGCGTGAGTGCGTGCGTGCGTGCGTGCGTGCGTGCGTGCGTGCGTGTGTGTGTGTGTGTATTTGCGTTGGTATGTATGTAGCAGTTCACCTGTGCACAGACAGACCACCTTAAGAGGTCATAGTAAAACCGTTATTATTGCAACAGCGCAGAGTATATACATATATGGTAACCTGATATGCGGCGCTCTGTAAAATTTAATTTGCTGTACTACTGTTTGACTCTGATGTACTTATTTTGTTTATTGTAGAACTGGCTTTCCGCCCGTGAGTATTTGGGAAAATTGTGTAGCCTATGTTACTTAGGGATAATTTAGCATTCTAATGGTGATAGAATTTTTGCAGTTCGTCCAGTAGTTTTTCAGTTTATTTGTTACAAACATACAGAAATACGAATCCTTCCTCTTTGTAATATTAGTAAAGAGTACAAATAAAGGCTTTTAATGTAGAATAGAATAGAAAAGAAAATATTTATTCAGCAATACGTAGGTAATTCTTATGAAACTAAATTACAAATGGTTGAAACGGACTGGGTGGAGTATACAGATGTTAACAAACAAATCTAACTATAATGATTAAAAAATCCAATACAATTTAAATGATAATTAAATAATAATGTTTGTAATAATTAAATAATCCAATACACTGCCTTCACAGAAACTTAGCCACAACATCAAAGTTTCACCTAGTAGACTTAGCGGGTTCAGAAAGGATAAAGAAGACGAAAGCGAGTGGCGAGCGCTTGAAGGAAGGTGTGAAGATCAATCAGGGTCTATTGGCGCTGGGCAACGTAATCTCAGCCTTGGGAGACGGCACCAACCGGAGCTTCATCAGTTACAGAGATAGCAAGCTCACTAGACTGCTGCAGGGTAAGTGAACTCAATGAAGACTATCGTTTTTTGTCTCACTAGGTGGCGCCACTGTAGAGTGAGGTCCTAAAATACGGCTGTCAAAGTTTGTTATTACGGGCAACAAAACAAAAATTTACATTTAAATCATATTTAATACAATTTAACCGTAGAGTTAACGTATTGGCAATGCCGCAGTGTTGCGCAGGCCCGTTTTGCTCGGAAAAAAAAGGTGGACATAAGTTTCCGAAAGATAAAACTGTCTCAAAGCAGTGGTTGGTAGTGATTCGCAGGGTCAACTATGTCCCTTCAAAACATTTACGTATCACATATCAGATACCTATACACAATACATAAATACACAGACACAACAAACACACAGAACAAACATCTATGTTCATCACATGTTTGTTCTTGGTGAGAATTAAACCTATAACCTTTAGCCCTGAAGCCATATTAAATGGAATATATACATATACTTAGTGTATATCCTTACTTTAATATTATAAATGCGAAAGTAACTCTGTCTATCTGCCTGTCTGTCCGTCTTTCACGCCTAAACTACTGAACCGATTTTGATAAAATTTGGTACAGAGATAGATACGAGCCTGGGAAAGGACGTAGGCTACATTTTATCCCACAGTTAGGCACGATATAACCTGTAGTCCGCGCGGGTGGAGTCGCGGAGGGAAAGCTATTATGATAAATAATGCTTTCGCGTTTTCAGAGTGGACTTGGCCTCTATAGATAAGCAAATTATTTTGTGTACATGTCACTAGAGCCACTAAATATGCATTTATTATCATATTAGCTTTCAAGGTGTCAGCTACCTCTTTACCAAATTTTATCAAAATCGGTCCAGCCATTCTCGAGTAATATAAGTGTTGAAACCAACCCGACTTTCTTTTAAGTATGTTTTATGACAAGCTTTCCGTCCGGGACTTCGTTCCCGTAAAAATTTGGGAAAATTAGGTAGCCTATGTGATAATATAGGGTGTCAGCTACTTCAACACCGAATTTCATCAAAATAGGTTCAGCCGTTCTCGAGTTATAAGTGTTAGAACAAACCCGACTTTGTTTTATATATTAATAAGATTGTAGCCCAGAGACCTCACGCTACACCAGCGCCCCTAGCGGCGAATTCACACGCGATAGCCCTCATTCTTCGATCAACTATAGAAAACTAGATACACAGTCCCATACAAAATAAAATTTAAAAGTGTCCTAACTGCAATACGTACTTAGATAGTTGTATACCACTTCATGTATTATGAAAAAGTTCTAGTGTCAAACATTTTAATCTAATTTAAACCTTAACGTAATATTTTAAGGTCGAAAATAAAATCTGTTTAATTTGTAAAATACCACTTTTGGTTTTGAACAAAGGATAACGTAAGACAATTTGATGACACTGGCTGTCACGTAGAACATGGGAGGAGTGGAGTTGCCTTTGTTAATTTTAAAAATATATTAGTTGGGTCGATTTCACATAAAAAAATCTTCGTACAAACTTTTTAACAAATTCAAAATGCTACGAAATGGTGTGGTTTTCTTTTTAACCCCTGATTGTGTTGTGTATGTATAGGAGCATCATAGCTCTTAAACTGATGATGTTAATGGTGCAGTTTATTTTATTCGAAAGCTTCTTCTTGCGCTGGATTTCAGATATGATTTATCAAAATTGGTTCAGCCGTTTACTTTTATGTTAGTTTTTATGGTTTTTTATTATTTAAAAAATCACATTCATTTCAAATTAACCGACGATTAATATACATTACAATTGATAATCACAGCCGCCGCCATTCTTCTTAATTATTGCTTATAAACCTAATATTCTATGCTTATTTTTTATGAAATATGAAATAACTTATACAAAAAGAAAAGAACTGTGTCTTTCCCGATTAGGTACACATATATTATGTTTTGCTTATTTAAAACTTAGTATAATTTTTTGAACAGAAATGACCTATTGAGATTTAAGAGTGGAAATTAGCTATGAAACTAAATAGATATTTAAGTACAAGAATTAATTTATTTAAAAAAAAAGCAACCAACTCAAAAAAAACATTTGTCTTCTTCGCTGTCATCATCTTTGTCCTGAAGATGAAACATATTTTTTTTTATTCAATACAAGAAACTCCAAATCAAAAGTGATAAAAAGGTACATACTATTTGAGGTGCAGCTGTTTTGTGTAACCTTTTGACTCCTTTTGTAATGACATACGAGTCACTTTCTAAAAAATGCTTGGAGCAAACGACACTACTTTGCGACGGCTAAAAAAATCTTCACATCTTTGACGTGCGATCACGGATGTCCACTGTCCACATCGCACAGGATCTCTAGGAAAACTAAAAATCCAATAAAACTTAATGTTTGTAAACGTCACGCACGTTAAATTTTTTATTAATTCAATTTTATATGATTAATGGTTTTGCCATAATACCTTTAATGTAAGTATAGAAAACAGAATTAATATATTCTGTTTTATAACTATATTCCTAGTGAGATAGTAATGAATCGCTTTCGTATAACTATGTTACGGTATATAATTATATCCCTAGGGATATAACTATATTACGGCTTCATCTATCTTACTGCGACATCTATACTTTTTACACTTAAATTTTATAACACAGATGAAAATGAAAAAAAAAACAATAGAAAAAAAAACAGCGTCTCTATTTGTTTTAGAACAGAGTCACTACATAACCCGAACAAATGATGTTGAAATACAACGGTATGGATTTGTAAGTTCGGCTAATGTCTATTCAATTTAAAGGGTTATACTCTCGCCGAATGTTATTAAATTAAACTAAAAAAATGTTTTATAACCTTTTCTTGGCCAAATACCAAGATAATTTCAATTCACATATAATAATTACAAAACTACTTATTTAAAAAATGTCATTCCATATTCCATTAATGTTCTGGAGGTGTGATTTTTACAATTTTTCACTGCGCACTGAGGCATGGTTACTTTCGGAACGAACGAATGCTACTAAACGAAAAGACAACCCAAAACGTCAAGTGGGTGATCATTTAGTGAGGGAACTTTTTTGTTGTGGATTGTGTATCTAGTTCTTTATAGTTGATCGAAGCCCTCATTGATCAAAAATTGAGACTGTTAGGGGACGTCCATTAACTACGTAAGGCGTTTTGGGGGGGGAGGGGATCGGGCCGGATCTCACGCGGGGGAGAGGGGGGTCTCTGCAAACATCACGTAAGATTTTCCCCTAAAAGAAACAGTGTAAAATTGCAAGAAAGCTAAGTTAAGCCAACTTAACCGTGTTGCTTCGGTAGTCACTCTTAAGATTACTCATGAGTTCCCATGGGCTGAATTAGAAAAATCCTTTTTTTTTACTTTAAGCTGGTAAATTTAGCTTTTTTCATTGGTCCATGCTATTTTTTATTATTCAATTTCGAAAGTTTAAAAATAATTAGGCAATTTATGTAAGTTTTCTAAATAAATCATAAATTAATGTATTTACACAAAAAAGTCGAGAAAAATCCCAGCAGAGGGGGTGGGGGGGTCGAAAAATCGCCAAAAACACCTCACGTAATTAATGGACACCCCCTTATTTTAGGACAAGATACCTAGAATAACTTCTTCTTGAGAAGCGGTCGTAACCCAGTGTCACACATCAGGCGGGTAACCCGATGGGTGACTATAGTGGCAATTTATCGCGAGTATTTTCCATTTGATCAAAATATGTTTTTTAACATACTCAATTTGATATAAAATACTTTCAATTCAATCATTTATTGCTTTTCATATTAAAAAGATCTTTGCCTAAAATATGTGCTTCTTTACATAATTATGAACCCTGTGGGGCATTCAGGCCCTGATTAACCTTTAGGCTAATTAGGCTGCAGCCTAGGGCGCGAGGGTCGGGGGGGGGGGGGGGGCGCGCTAAGATCGTGTCTTCGCACGCACTAATCTAGCATCATCTACCCTACTACTTTTTAGGCTGTACGTAACACACCTGGCAGAGGAGCCACGGGCGTCTAAAAGTCTAATCTATCTCTGTGCCAAATTTAATCAAAATCGGTTTAGTAGTTTAGACGTGAAAGCGTAACAGACAAACAGTTACTTTCGCATTTATAATATTAGTATTATTTACTGAACTTCTATTTTTTTTAATGTCATACGTTTCATCTATTAAACAGATGGGTGAAGGTAGTTTCTAGTTCGGATCGCTCGGAATGAGCGCTATTATTCTTCATCTGCCAAGGAGTGGAATTCTCTGCCGGCGTCTGTATTTCCAAGTTCATAGACTTCTTCTGGGTGAGCTCGGATCTTTGCCCTGAGCTAGATTGTGGTCAAGAGCGAACCCATTCTTAATAAAAAATAAAAAATCTTAGACTACATTATAATAGGAAATATGCATGATTTTTTTTTATCGCATTGATTAACAAAATATAAAAATACCGTAGTTGAGATGACAAAATGTGAAATTAAAATTGGCCTAGAAATACGGCCGATATACGCATTTAAAACTATTAATTACGCACCGATTAGACAGAGAGATCCGACATGGACTGTGACGTCACATGTCACTGCGTCCATACAAACTCCGTGTTAAATTTATATCTTTTTAAATTTCATAGTTATTCGAAAAATAAGTAGTTTTACAAGGATTAATTATTTAAATAAAAAAAAATGCAAATTCCCTATTGCGAATGCAGACAGCCTGGGCGGTAACTCCCTAACACTGATGGTGGCGTGTGTGAGCCCCGCTGACTACAACCTGGACGAGACTGTGTCGACGCTGCGCTACGCGGACCGCGCGCGCCGCATCCGTAACAAGCCCGTCATCAACCAGGACGCCAAGGCTGCTGAGATCGTCAGGTACCTGTATTTTAAGAAAAAAATATTAAAATTTTATGTTGGTTGAGATATACCTACAGAACACCCACCCCATCTCTTTCCGTAGGTGTCGTAAGAGGCGAGTAAGGAAACAAAAATGAGACCTGCCTCCTAGTAATCCATCCCAGGCAACGACACTTCATTTTTTTCTGAATCTGAGGTGTCGTCCTATGGTCTCAAGCGGTGTGGTAGGCTCTGTAAAGGGCCGTCTGGTTCGCGACCACCCTCCTACCGAAGTCCGACGCCAAACAGCTTGCTGTGTTCCGTCGGTGCGTGGGAGTACCAGTGCCTTTATAGGCATTTTCTGGGTTAACTCGCTCCATCGTCGACCTCATCTTTGACCTTATGGTCAAGATTGAGGTCAAGAGTTAACCCATCTTATAATAATAATTTAAAAAAAAACTTAGAAAACATACACTTTTGCGTAATTAGCGTGTCGTCGTATATAGCATGTCCGTACACAAATGATGTGTGATCTTTGCAATAAGATATTTTGTCATGACTAAGGGCATTGAACAGTACGAATATAACACTAAAAGATAACCCTATTATTTGCTATTTCAGGTTAAACAATTTAGTGAACGACCTCCGACTGCAGTTACTCGGTCAAGGCCGGCCTTCAAGCGAACAGAACACAGAGCATCTACAAGAAGAACTAGACAGGGAACGCGCTAAATACTCCGAGCTATTAAAAAAACACAAACAAGTCACTGAATACCTCAGCAACATGGTTATCGAAAACACTAACTTATGCGAAAAAGCGTTACTAGCAGAGGCAGCCAAAGAAAAGGTCGAACGAAAACTCAACGAGCTCAAAGAACAATGTAACCAGACCATAGAGAATCTAAACCTTAGTGAGAAGGATACAGAAAGTCACACTACAATGATGGAATATCTAAAAGATATGAAGACTAGGCTTGAAGACTTACAGTCTGTGAACTTAAGGACTGATGAAGAGTTGATCGATCATGAGATCAAATTGTCTTTGGCGGCTGAGAGTGATAGTGAAAATATCCACGATGATGTTGATATTAATGAAGAGCAAGTTGTGGTCGAAGAGGAGAAGAGAGCTATTGGACATGTGAGTATTTAATTTTTTAAGCTAGTTCTAACAGTCTTTTTGGCAACTGCTGTTTAAGAGCTTGGTTTGAAACTCAAACGCACGTCTATCGCGTGTGTATGTTACTATGATTCATCTTATACATTAATACATAAGCTCACGCCACAGATTGCCATTTGCTACGATCCAAACACACCTCTTTCGCTTCACACATGCTCTTCGGATTCATCTTATGCTCCTCTTATTTTGCCTAAATGAATACGCAATTTTTCGTCTTGTCGTTAAAGTTGGCTACATAATCTAAATTTAGTATGGATCAAAGAGATTTGAGCGAGGTATATGCATACTTTTTTTAGCAGCCCACAAACGTCACCACTGAGGAGACGGGTCATACTAACAATGGAAAAAAGACAAACATACTCGTACAAAGCAAACTTATAACTAAAAATCCTGCCCCGGACTTCGTTCCCGTGGGAATTTCAAATGAATTATACACATAAACCTTCCCCTTGAATCACTCCGTTCATTGGTGAAAATCGTATGAAAATCCGTTCAGTGGTTTTTAAATGTATTGCGTTCAGACAGAAAGACGCGGTGGGGGACTTTATTTTATAACTTAAGTATGATAATGAAAACTTTTTATTTCTTTCAGGTGGCACTAACGCAAGAGCTTCGCGAGCTAAACCACGCGATGGCGATAAAGGCGTCGGTGGTGCAAGCCATCCTAGCCAGCAACAAGGAGATGCTGGACGGGCACGGCACGCTGCGGGACAACGAGGACCGCATCGCGCGCCTGGAGAAGGAACGGGACGAGCTCCTGCACCAACTCAAGCAGAACAAGGTACGAGATCTATCTTATGATAAAAAAAATAATAAAAATTGGATGACTTTAAATTAGCTAGCAAAAAATAAGAAGCTAATTCAGCCCACGAAACTGAACAACTTTCCCCAAGGAACATTGGTTGAAATATAAAAAAAAAATGTTCGCCTCTGTTCTTTGTATGAGAAGTTGCAATTGTTTTTAGAGAATTTCAAATAGGTTCATAAAAGAAAGTTGTACAGTTTCATCGGCTGAATCATCCAAGTTTCGCTTATTTAAAATCACCCCATATGTACTGTGCGCCACTCCGAGAGGCAAAATTTTTTAAATTTTAATTTTATTGGTTATTCAGAAAACCACCAGCAAAATAAAAAAAGACTTATCTAAACAAACGTTGATTTATCCAGTGACCAATTATAGGTTTTTGAAAAATTTAAGTATTCTTGATTTTTAAAAAACATTTTCTTTGTTCAGTCGAAAGACCCATCGGTCGAAGAACGTCGCACAAAGGTACAGACCTTGGAGCAAGAGATAGCAGACCTTAAGAAACGCGTCCAACAACAAGCTAACATCATCAAGACTAAAGAGAAAAACGAGGCTAAGATCGCATCGCTCAACGCAGAGTTACAAGCTATGAAGGCAACTAAGGTAATATATTATTCGTACTTTTTATCAAATCTTATTTGTAATTTGTGCTGTGTACAATAAACTCTTCTTCTTCTTATCGTGTAAGTACAGTCCAGTGAGTGGCGAACTTGGCTTACCTTGGTGTCAGAGTTTTCAAACCGCACAATGGCCTCTGACTTGAATAACTGTTAAACTGTTAAATAAAATAAATAAGTAAACAATATAACCAAATCTAACACTTTGAGGCGACTACACCACCTAAATTATGATTTTATGATGCGTAGATAAGCATGACGCACTGCATTAAATCGAAGAAAAAAAATACTACGGTAATATTCAGGACATAAACTAGATAAGTAGTTTGCTAAAAACATGATTCAGCACTTTTGGTTCGATAGAAAAAGCTCACAAAGTCACCTCTAAATACCAATATTGTGTATCTTTTAAGCTGTAAAAACGATAGTAAAATGCACACAGGAACTTGAATTTGCTATCAAAATGTTCGTGATTGAACACTCTCGATAAGTAGTTAACGCATTTTTCGATTTAAGCTGTTACCTTTCCATAAATCTCATTTTTCTAACTTTCGAACATGTTTTTACGCACGCACGCTTTCATGGTCCGTAAACTTCGTGTATCGACACTGTTCGCACTGCCGGCCCAGGCCTGTTGAGAGACGGAGATGGCACCATTCCTATGTGTGCTGCCTTTATCGGGTGCTGTAGTCGCCTTAAACAACAAAATCTCCCTCGTAAACCTATCTGTCTGTCTGTCTGAACGCAATAAACTCAAAAACTACTGGAAGGTTTTCAAGCGGTTTTCACCAATAGATTGAGTGATTCAAGAGGAAGGTTTATGTGTACAATTCATTATTGAAATTCTCATGGGAACGAAGTCCCGGGTGGGAAGCTCGTTATTAAGAACGGGTTCGCACTTCACCGTAATCTAGCTCAGGGCAAAGATGCAGCCATGGGAATGAACTATTCAGCTCAGAGTTATTTCAGATTAAGTTGAAATTAGAAAATAAGAAGTTATGCGATTTAAAAGAGCACCCTCAGAGTTTCTTGCCTATTCTTCTCTGGGGAAGTCTGCACCTTTGCGAATAGGCGTAAAGTCAGTAGGGTCAAAAAAACGAATGTGTATGTATGTATTTAAATCCTTTAATGTATGTTTGTATATATTTTATGTAATTTTGACTTACTTTAAGTAACATCCTGAATCCATACTAATATTATAAATGCGAAAGTAACTCTGTCAGTCTGTCCGTCTTTCACGCCTAAACTACTGAACCGATTTTGATGAAATGTGGTACAGAGATAGATCAGAGCCTGGGAAAGGACATAGGCTACATTTTATCCCACAGTCGGGCACGATGTAACGAAAGCTAGTGTTTTATAAAATAAAGATATTTTGAAAATGTTTATACGTGGACAGGTGAAGATAATCCGTCAAATGCGCGAAGAGAGCGAGAAGTTCCGCAAATGGAAGGCGGACAACGAGCGCGCACTGCTGCGCCTGCGCACCGAGGACCGCAAGCGGGCCACCGCCATGGCCAAGATGGAGTCGCTGCACGCCAAGCAGCAGAACGTGCTCAAACGGAAGATGGAGGAGGCCGTCGCCGTCAACAAGCGGCTCAAGGTAGCATATTATTATACTACACTATACATATAAATAGATATGGATGTAGCTGTAGGATACTAAACTTAGTGTAAGTGAGAGATATGAGGCAGTCTTAATGTACAGGGCTTTAAGGCCGTATTACACTACACTGAACCTAATTAGGGTAGTAAGGGTCCTAATTAGGGCCCTGACTTATTACACTACACTGAATCGTGCTCTGACTCATTCTTTAACGTGGACGCCGAGAGAGCTAGATAGATCCATCCGATCTCCCTAATTAGGGAGCCTAACTCCCTAAGTCTTATTACACTTGTCCGATTTAGGGAAAGTGTGCTTAGGTTCAGTGCAGTGTAATACGGCTTTTAGGTAAATCTCTTTCAACCTCTCGGTTGGTTAATCAGTCCATGAAACTGAACGACTTTCCTCAAGGAACAAAAGACAAAATACGAAAAAAAAATTCATATCCCATACAAACTTCATCAGCATATAGTGCATTTTGTATGGGAGATCGACATTTTTTTCTCGTACTATGGCCTATGTTCCTTGGGGAAAGTTGTTCAGTTTCATGGACTGATTTAGCACCCGAGAGGTTGAAAGAGATTTACCTAACGCCCTGTAGAGTCCGTGCTGAAAACTCGTTATTTTTATTTCTTCTATTATCAGTATATTAAAAACAAAGCCCCCCGCTGCCTCTGTCTGTTTGTCTGAACGCGATAAACGCAATACTACAGAACGGATTTTCATACGGTTTCTATCAATGGATGGAGTGATTCAAAAGTAAGATTTATGTGTATAATTCATTCCCGAAAAGAAAAATTTCTACGGGAACGAAGTCCCGGGGGGGAAGTTAATAATAAATAAATAAACGCGACACACTCAAAAGATCACTTAAAAAAACCACTCGATGAAACCTGCCTGATAGTGGTGATAGTGACGCTGCCTCTTGATCGATGGGTCCTGGGTTCGATGATATTTATGTAAAAGGCAGATTTTGTTCATGAGTGTTCGTGTATGTTTGAAAATCAGAGTTCCAAGAGACCTACGACATAAGGGACCTGTGGGCCTTTGAGTTTGTAACGAATAAACTCAAAAACTACTGGACCGATTTCAAAAATTCTTTCACAATTATCCTTGAGTATCATAGGCTACATAATTTTCCCGAATTTCTACGGGAACGAACTCACAGGCGGAAAGCTAGTGTTTAATAAGCTCATATCATTAATCACATTCTCATATCATAATCACATGTGTTTAGTAAAAGGTACAATTTTCAGGGTAGTCAATAAGAGCTATTTACAATATTGTGAACCTTAACGACTATCACAAAAGTTGTACCTTTCCATTTTCACAGTCACATATACATTGATTTTAGGAAGCACTAGACAGACAGAAGAACGCGGCATTGAAACGCAATGCGAAAGGCAGCGTGAAGACAGGAGCCATCCAGCAATATATTGAACAAGAGCTGGAAGTCCACCTCAGCATCGTCGAAGCTGAGAAGTCCCTAGAGGAACTCATGGAGTACAGGTTCGTTAACAAGGAAAATCGATTGAGATATTTGTGAATGCAGTAAAAAATACTATTTACATAGTATGGTTGAGCCCACTCAACGTATCTATCGCCTTTATCAAAACAGTAACTAATTTTGCTAATTGTAAGTTTCAACTCACACTTGACGATATTTATTATGGCAACACCAGTCTAGTTGACTATAACCCAGGACGAGATAAAACCCACACTGGAGGTAACAGCTCTTTTGCTCAATCGAGGTAATACTTGTATAGTATTTTGTAGCGACTTTCCATAAACGAGTTAATACCGACTTCGCGATGATTTGGTTTCGCAAGGTCAGTCTCTGGTAACGGTATTTGTTTCCAAGGCGCCCGCAGCGAAAGGGTTAAAAAGTACACAGTGCAGTGCTTACTACTTCAAGTTCCTGTTTTTGACTTCTTCCTCCTCATTGAATAAAAGGTTGAGACTAATGAAAGAAGCCTCTCAAAAAAAAATCGTGATAGACATAAGCTTTTTGCTAGCTGTTGACTTGACAACGCAATAGGGTTGTATTTGGATGTTTGGTGATTGATTATAACGTTATTCATATTCCGGCCGGCCGGAATTCCGGTTTACGGCCGGTTTGGTCGAGTGGTAGGTGACGCTGCCTCTTGATCGGCGGCCCTGGGTTCGATTTCCAGTCGGGGTAAATATTTGTTTAAAAAGCAGATGTTTGTTCTCGAGTCATGGGTGGTGTTCTTGTCTGTCTTTATGTGTATTGCAAGGGACCCATGACACAAGGGAAATCCTTAGTGTGGACCTTTGAGTGTGTAGCGTTTTTATTTTTTTGTTTCCTTCAATTCCAGGGCATTTATCACTGAACAACTAGAGGAGCTCCGCAATAGGACTGATGAGGAAGCAAACAGAAAGAAGATCGCCGAGTTAGAAGATGACCTGGCGCTTCGTAAGGCTCAGATTTCAGATCTTCAACAGAAAATTCTCACTGCTGACCAAGGTATGCTTTATAAATGTTATTTAAGCCGCTACGCACGCGTGTCTAGCTTCGCTTTGCAAGAAAATGTATGTGATAATTTCCACTGCAACCCACGAACACGAATATGACAAAGACCAGGGCGCATCTTCCACGATCAATGGCGGTTGAATGTCATGACATGACACTGAAGCTGTCATAAGGTGTATGAGCGGATGAAGCCTGAACGGATAAAGCGGTCACCATTATCATTCCGCCATTGGTTAGTGCAGTAATCGGCGGGAACGAGAAACATACGACAAAATTGACACGCGTCCATTTTAGCTATGCTGGATCATTGTCTAGCGTACCCTGAATCTAACAGGACTTGCAATCGCAATAGGTGGATTAGCAATCACAGTATAATTTCAAAACACTCAGATAAACGATTCTGTCTGCGTTCCTGGTGAGGTGATCCCTTTGTCAAATTTTACGGTAGAATAAGTTTTTCGCCCGCAATTTTGTTTGCTTAATCACACTGCAGCAAAAAATTAAGTCAAGAATAGTGTTATTCGGACACTGTGCTCCACGGCCACTCTTAATTGGCAAAACCCATCAAACAACACTTTTTTTCCAGAAAACAAATCCCGAACACAATGGGACAACATCCAATCAATGCTCGAATGCAAGGTAGCACTGAAGTGTTTGTTTGAGTTGCTAGTAGACGCGAAGAGAGAGCTTCAGAATCAAAGCGAGAAGGGCTATCAGTCGCGGTATGAAGAGATTAAGGAGGCGCACGATCGCCTAGCACTCGAGTTTGAAAGCAGCAAGGCAGAGTTTGATAGGCAACTCGCTACCGTCAAAATTCAGTACGAACAGAAGGTAAGAATGTGTGGCATTTTTCCTTTCCATCATTCCTGCACCAGATTGTGCGTCACCAAACGCATTTCGTCACCAGCGATGTGACTTAACAATACGCTATAGGTAACTTATTTTACTACAGTCACAGTTACGCACTTTGTCGCAAAAAGCTTGCTAAAAAACTTATCTTAATTTTTTTTTCAAACATTACATTCTTGTTTTTGTGATATTTGACGTTATTCTGCGCTTCTTAAACGTGACAAACCTATATTTTATTACAAAAACATGTTTGTGACATAACAGAGTTTGATCGTACATTTGATATTCCGAAAAATAATGTATGGAACGAATAGTAATAGTTTTAGGCCGAAAAGCATTTGTGAAGACTAGTGTTTTGGAACAAATTGCATATTATGACCAACTGCGTGCAGACGAAATGCATTCGTGAGGTACTGCACCTAATCCCAGACTAGAAATGTTTTTTGAAAATATACAGGGTTACCGGAAATTCGATACATTCCCTTCAAGGGGTTAAACTAGAGCTCATTTGCGACATTTTTTTTTTAATTCCTTCCCTAGCCGATAGTTATTAGTTTTTGAGATAATCGCGTTTTTGTGTTTTTATTGCTAAATGCCGATTTTTGACAAAAAAAGCTGTGTAACTTAAAGAATTTCCTATGGTAATCTTTTTTTATGCATAATCTGAAAGCTGACATCTCAACGTTTCCCAGAGATTATAATAAACTGAAGTAATACCAATAACCTTCATTTTGTGGACTTGGAACCGCGAGAGATTTGGAGGAAACATCTTTGTAGTGCCATTTTGTCGTGAATTTGTGCAAAATAAATGTATGGAATGTGTCGTGCAGATTACTTAAATAAATGCCTTATTTCACTAGCTTTCGAAAGTGGTATAAATCCTTACAAAACACTTTATAAAAAAAAGTTATAACTTGAAAAGGAACTTTCAGAACAGCAGTGGTTTTTTGAACATTTTGACTTTTCTAATTGGATAGAAATGAAAATGGGCTAAAACTACACACTACTTATTAAAAAACATAAAATTTAAAATCCTGCTTAAAATGCGAGCTGAAGTTCCTGATGCATCCACGTAATCTCTTCGCTTTTTCGGTTTTAGTAACTCGAGAGTTTAAAGTATCTTTTATTTGTTGCGCTGCGCTTAATATTCTCTGCCTTAGCATTTCAACGTTATTTTTTGTGCTGTTAACTGAGTAACGAGCTGCTCCACATGACTTCAAACGTAAAAGTCGCAAGGTGTCAAATCATGACATGGCGGCATGGCGGCTGCGCAGCCCATTTCCGCCGGGGAGTGCGAGAGTGGCTCAACCAAAACTTCCCACAACGTTAGTTTTTTTGTTTTCCTTGGCCAACAATGTGTCTTGATTTGACACCTTGCGACTTTTACCTTTGGGGTCACGTGGAGCAGCTCGTTACTCAGCTAACAGCACAAAAATAACGTTAAAATGCTAAGGCAGAGGATATTAAGCGCAGCGCAACAAATAAAAGAAACTTTAAACTTTCTAGTTACTAAAACCAAAATAGCGAAGAGATTACGGGCATGCATGAGGAACTTCAGCTCACATTTAAACAGGATTTTAAATTTTATGTTTGTTAATAAGTAGTTTGTAGTTTTAGCCCATTTTCATTTCTCTCCAGTTAAAAAAGTCAACATGTACAAAAACCACTGCTGTTCTGAAAGTTCCTTTTCAAGTTATAACTTTTTTTTTATAAATTTTTTGTAAGGATTTATGGCACTTTCGAAAGCTAGTGTAATAAGGCATTTATTTAAGCAATCTGCACGACACATTCCATACATTTATTTTGCACAAATTCACGACAAAATGGCACTACAAAGATGTTTCCTCCAAATCTCTCGAGGTTCCAAGTCCACAAAATGAAGATTATTGGTATTACTTCAGTTTATTATAATCTCTGGGAAACGTTGAGATGTCAGCTTTCAGATTATGCATAAAAAAAGATTACCATAGGAAATTCTTTAAGTTACACAGCTTTTTTTGTCAAAAATCGGCATTTAGCAATAAAAACACAAAAACGCAATTATCTCAAAAACTAATAACTATCGGCTAGGGAAGGAATAAAAAAAATATGTCGCAAATGAGCTCTACTTTAACCCCTTGAAGGGAATGTATCGAATTTCCTGTTACCCTGTATATATAGTCATATTCAATATACATATATTTTTAAGTTCGATTATGCAATTTAAGAATCTGACAAGTTTTCTTGTCGGCAGGTAAGTGAAGTGGCTGAGTTGCTGGGATATACGGGACATTACTCCCTTGCTTTATTGAAAATGTAATTTTTTATTATTTAGTAAACAATTGAAGTCGTCAATTGATTGAGACAATTAGGGTAAATTAGATCTATCAATAATAGTATATAATGGGGTTTAGAATAATGGGGGTCAGGCCCTCTTTGACCATCGATATTACATCACATTTTCTCCTTGATGATTTACTGAATTCGTCATGAGATGTGTAATTTTGTTTGAGATGGTCATTATATTTTATCTATCTATATTCCGCATCTGAGAGGAAGGCGAAAAGTGACTTTTACGCTTCGTGACAAGTGTGTATCACTGCTTGTATAGTATTTCACTTTCGTATAGGTTTCATTTAATTTGGCAGGGTAATACGAACACCGAACAGTATAATCCTACAAAATAAGATGGGTATTAATAGTGAAAATAGTTAACAAGAGTATCTCCCTCTATTTTGTAGCGCAATAGCCACTTTCCTCCTTCCTATCTGACGTGGAGTATAAAGATCTCAGTGAACTATAACCCAACGGTCGTACTCACATGGTAGTGAGTACGACAGCTGGGTTTAGTATGCATTCTGGACTATGGCGGTCCACCAATCCGCATTCGGCCAGCGTGGTGGACTATGGCCTTCCTTCAAAACACGAAGGGGATTTAGACCGCTGGTCTTTTCAAAATGAATGAGAAATTCGTACATACAAATTTTAGTGGTACAGGCCTGCACCAGAATGAACCCGCAACCTTCCGGTTACAAGTCTGGCCACCAACTGGGCGATCACCGCTGTAGTATACATTGCCGGCTGCTAATGTGTCGATGTGTTCGTTGCAGCTAACAGCTCTGGTAGCGCTGCAGCGAGGCGTGGTGGGCGCGGGGGACCGGAACGAGGCGTGTCGACATCTGCAGAACGTCATACAGTACCAGCAGGAGCGGCTCGAGCAGATCGAGGACGAAAATGTAACTTCACTTTTTTTTTGTTCTTCTTATTATCATAGACTAGCTTTCTGCCTGGTACTTCGTTCCCGAGGGAATTCGGGAAAATTATGTAGCCTATGTTCATCAGGGATAATGTAGGATTCTAACGGTGAAAGATTTTTTCAAATCGGTCTAGTAGTTTCGGAGCCTATTCAATGCTAACAAACAAACAATCAAATCTTTCCTTTTTATAATATTAGTGTAGACAATTGTAGTCTAGAGGACTGCCAATCGCCTTACTATAAAATTAAGTAATTCCGCTGTTCTTGATGTATTTCGCATAGAACAAAAGTTATTTTTTACGCACGTTACCTACAATTATTATCTTGACAAGCAACGCCATCTATGTAGAATATTCGAAACTAAATGATTAATGACTTTTTTCGTTCCAATCCTCCTATGGTGACGTTGTAAGTTTGTAAGTGAAGATATTTAAAATAGCCAAATCAAAATGCAACGCTATCTAGCTGTCAAAATGGTGTCAACAACTGTCTGTCTTGTTCTTTGCTACTTTGATTTGCTATTACTCTTTATTCACAGTAAACTCTTTATTTAAAGTAATATGGCTTGTAGTCTATGCGTTATTCTAATGTCTAAGCTGGATTTCTGCAAAGTTTCATCAAAATCAAGCATCCAAACCATCATACTTATAAACTTTCATGTTTATTAATTTGCAAGTAGGATTTTCAGAATGCCCAGCAATCCCAGCATTCTTAAAGTTTCTTTTGGTCGAATTTAATTTCAATTTACTCTTCCATATTTTCAGAAAAAACTAAAAGAGGAATTAGAGCAGCTTCTATCCAACAACAAAAAGAGTAGTAAGTCGAAGAGGAACAGCAAAAAAGAGAAGAGCGATGTGAAGACAGAATATGGGGAGGTGACGGACGAAGACGAGTCTGACGAGAAGGATCCTGAAGACGACCCTGACTGGCGCGCCACGCCTCTTTGTAAGAGGATACAGGTATGTAATGGCTTTTTTAAAGGATTTCTTTTCATATTGACTACTTAGCCAAAGAACGATTTATTCAATCAATCAATTTTATTTAAAAACAGTTATACAAAACGTAACTTAATTAAATTACAATAATTAGATTAGTAATAATGACAATTTATATTAAAAAATAATTTCTATACTAAATTAAGTCACTTAGCTAAATTACGTTATTACTTAGCCAAAGAGAGATGGAGAGAGGATCTTCTTCCTAGCGCTTCTTTATTTATTTAATCTATTAATTAAAATTTAACAAATGGTGTAAAATAGGCTCCTAATATTAAAAGTGCACATTAAAGCGTATCCAGACGCTTATATGTGCATATTTCCTTACAATGTTTTCCCTCGCCGTAAGAGCATCGGTAATTGCACATTTGTGCAACTGAAGTACATAATTAAAAATACCGTCATTCTACCTGCCGGCACTGGGAATCGAATTTGGTACCTTTCGTATACGAGTCCTCTCTCAAGGTACCGGCACTCCTGTTAGGTGTACAAATAGTCAACCTATGCTTCTTTCTACGTGAAAGAAATTGCGTGCGAAGAACTAGTATAAATTAAATGTAAATGAATTTTTGTATGCAAATTACAAAGAAAATCAAACAAAACACTAGATGGTTTAAAGTTTTAGAGTGTGCGTGCGTGAGTGCGCGTACGTTGAATGTATGTGTCTGTATGTAAATGTATGTACGTGCGTACTTACATGTTTATTCGTATGAGGTTATGTATTTATTTAACGATTTATACATAGAAGGTGCTCTGTTTTCGCGTAATTTAAAGTTAATAACCACTGTTTAAGTACAAGAAATAAATTAAAGGAAAAGTTTAGTCAAGTGAGCGTTAAAAATTACTATGGAAAGAGGACAAAAAAGTATCTGGTACCAAAACTATGTAACAAATATCCAGTATTAATTGATAGAATTAAAATAAAAGGATTAGGTGAATTAAAAAGGAAAATTAGAAATTCTATGTTATCTTCTTCTTCTTATCGTGTAGGTATAGTCAAGTGTGTAGCAAACTATAACATGTAATAATCACAGAGACGGTAAAAAACCTACCTTGCGTGTAAAAAATGTGATCTACGGTCACAGTTTTGTCCGATTTAAGTCAGTCCGCTTGAGACCTATGCCGTAAATGATAATCGATTTTAATCGGTTTATATTATTATTTTACTTAATTAAGCGCCTTTGAATCGTTTCAGCGCGGTCTTGATTTCTCATCACTAAATCTCGCTCGTGACGTCATTTTAGGTACGAAAAATTCGACACGCTAGGTTCTCATACAGTTTGAAGCGCTCTTTTCGTCTATCTCGATATAGGTCTGTGGTAATAATTAATAAATAAATAATAAATAAATAAATAATTTTTATTTCCAAAAGGGTAAGTTGACATAGGTAGATTGTTAAATAATTAACTTACAATTAGCCATTACAAAGTCTGCCAACAAATCAATTAACCTGCGAATCTCGCACTAGGCTTTCGCCTGTATCGCGAGATTCAGTACAAACGATTCTACTGACAAATAAGTAGCTGCAATAATAAGAAGTAATGCAATTGAAGTTAAGTTTATTGTAAGGAAGAGCGTTACGCCTACAAACTACTCTTGTAGTTTTTTTTATCACTTAATTTTGCATCCACAGACTTGATGTCCGTGCCCTTGTCTTATTATACTTATTATTATTATTTCTTGTAGTTGGTTATTAAAGAGTGTAATCTTTATTTGAAATAAATTATTTCAAAAAAAGTCTTAAATCTATACCTTATTAAGTCTGCAATACACAGCAGCATGTAATATTTTCTACAGGCCCACCGACCGCGTCTCACCATGAACTTCACGATGGATTCGAAGCGTGATGACAACACGAGCGGTGGCCTGGGCAACACCGGCGGGGGTAACACTGGGGGTAACGTGGGGGGTGTGGGGGTCAAACGTGGGTCGGACGGTGCGCCACACTGCCTGTGCCGTGGCTCGTGCGGTAACAAGCTGTGCGGCTGTCGTAAGGCGGCGCGGGACTGCGGACCGGCCTGCCGCTGCCCTCAGGACCTCTGCCGAAACCGAAAAGTGCATGATGACTCCGACGATAAGGAGAACCAGGTATACTATATTGTTTTCTCTAAATTGTTGAGATAACCAACGGATTTATAGGTCTGTATTACAGAACGCGACTCGGACTCAGATCTATTCTTAAGTAGCAGTCGTCTTGGTCATCTTGATAATAAGAGAAAGAGACAATCAATACTTAAGTATAGATCAAGATTTGAGTCTCCTTGTAATATGGGCCTTAGAATGGATTTGAAACAAATTATGGGTAGGATTTTTCCGTTAAATGACCATAAATATTTTCAAAAATTCGGAATTTCAAGATTATATCCTTTCTTTCCCAACTAACAATAATTATATCCTTTCTTTCCCATTCTCACCAAGCTTATCCTTGGTATCAAACTTATTAAATAGATAAAATGCTAGTATCTTACGGACCGTTTATTTACAAAATCAATATATAAACACAAATATTTATTTACAGCCATCCAGCGCGGAAGTCTTGCAGGAAACTCCAACCCGCACATCGTGTAATGACAATGGGTAAGTTTGTTTACAACTACAAAATACTTATACAAAATCCACTTAACTTTTCCTTGATTTTACTCTAATTTGTTTCATGCATGTTCAGATCAGACTCCCTTCCCTCAGTCAGCGAAATCTATCAAAGTCCCTCTAAAGACTTGGCGAAGAGTATGTCACAGCAAGGATACGAATTAGTTCGTAAAAACGCGCGTCCTTTGCGTACTTTGAAAGAAAGAAGGATAAGGACAGAGGATCGCGCGCAGAAATGGCTGTATGCCTTACTGTTGTACAATACGTGTGTCACGCCCCTGTCGACCTACTGCGCCGATAGCATATTTCAGTATGGAATGGATGTAGCCAAATACAATGTCCTCGCTCTTTTCCTCAAGTTTATGCGCGAGGTTAGGTTTCCTATTTTTAAAGTGCGGACTATGCTCTTACTGAATTGTAATTTTTTTTCAATGCATCATTTTCAAGGCCTAATTCACACAGATTTATAAAAACGGAACTTTTAAAAATGTACTATGAGATTTTTATTTTTTAAGTTTGTTTAATATTGTCGGGTGTCTGAGAAATTGACTGGTTTTTTTTATATAAAAAGGGATGAAGTGAATGTTGCGTCCCAAAGCAGCGCCAGGTCTGAGGTTAAGTGTGAATCGAGGCGTAACTCGGCCGGCCACTCAACACACGTGTCAGTAAATCATATTCTTTTTTTATAAAATTAATAAACATAAACATCGATCTATTGTTTTTCAACTCTTTTATAACAACTTATGTATATTTACATGAATCTCTATTCAAAAATCGTAATTAGTAAACTTTTGTTTCTATGATTACAAAAGATACCATTCTCGAACGTTTTTATGAAATTTCATTGTACATTAAATGTGAATTAGGCCTAAGTACTTAACAATAATGCGTTCTTTTCTCGTTTCAAAGGCGCTGTCATGAGAAGTATTCGTTTTATAAAAACTTGTCCGGGATATGGCACATTTTTAAGCGTCGTGGGGAATCTGTTTAGTGGACCCACATCAGTAAGTGCATGGTTCTGCAAAGCATCATTGTAGATAGAAGTTTATTAGTCGTATCTAGAAGTACCTAGTTGAAAGATTACACTGTCTTGTGGCTAGATCTCGACCAAATTAGAACACATGTAATGAACACCTGTACTAACTGTAATTTGAGTTTGTTTTGTCTGCATTTTAGATAGTGCAAAGAATCATTTTGTGAGACGTAATATTTAAAGGTCTTTCTTGGCATTCTATTATATGTTAAAACTCAGTTGCTATGCAGAACTATGCCTTATCAAACCAGCAATTGATCTACGATTATAAAACAGCAACTGACTTATTTATAAATTTAAAAAAATATCTCAATAATATGGTTAAATGTAGACTTTACAAGTGATTCAAAAAAATCGCAATATGCACCTACTGACTTTTATTTTTATGTATCTATCTATTAATATATGATTACTTTGATGAGAATATAAATCATTGTTTTCCTTTACAGAAATCGTTTTGACGTTACATTTACAACGAAGAAGAAGAAAACTTTTTATTTCGTGGAAGACAGAGCAACAACTCAATTAAAAGGTCAGTTTATAGATTGTATAAGGAGTAAATATTGATTGGTGTTTTATTATAATTATAGATAGCTATGAGTAATTAATATTTAAAAAAATATAAACTCATAAACGTCATTCTAGTTTTATTATTTTGTTTAATCCATGTTTGGAAAAACAAAAATCAAGTTTTAAATCAATTTAGTTTAATAAACAGCCTCTGTTTCTTTTTAGTAGAGAGGCTGGGGCAGGTATCAAAATGATACCATCATCTCACAGGCCGCCAGATGTAACTTTTTTTATTGTGTGTAAATATAGTGTACTAAACAGATTATGAAAATTTCGTACATTTAATGTTTCGACCAATTGTTTTTTTTATATTATGGCTTAATTTTAGTATGATTTTGCACATAAAATTGTGACTTATTTTCTCAGTTACAAAATGGAAAAGAGTAGAATGTACAGTCAAGAGTAGGTCACGCTTTACGCTACCAGTTTAAGCTGAGCTCTGATTTATAATGCGCGCCATACAATGCAGGGCCGGTCCAAAATCCAAAGTGTCAAGCTTGACGTGCTCTTGTTCAGTACTTTGTACAATTGTACACTCTATGCCCCAAGTTAAAGGGCCCAGTTCATTATAATTTGAACCTTATCACCAGCAAACAAGAAACATATGTAGATACTTAATTTAGGGAACAGACTGACTATTATTAACATATAAATTGAATACCTGTTAGCTTGGGCCGACGCCGACGCCCAATTTTCAGCTACCTACCAAGTTCTAAAGGTACTTCTCAAAATTAATCACTTGTCTTAGTCACTTGTCTTGAGTGCTGGAGTTTTATAGAATCTTATTAATTAAATACATAAATATAGGTAAACTAGCTTCCCTGCTGATTTTTTATAGCTCTTCTGACCATGTGCCATAAATTTATGTCATATGACGTAGGCGTTGGAGCGGGCTTACTGTCTAATCTAATCAGACAAGTGACACATTTTTGGAAGTACCTTAACCAAATGTGTGGGAAATAGTAGTGCTAGTACGTACAATACTAGCTAACCTGGGCCGACGGCCAATTTTTAGATACCAGGTTCTGAAGGTGCTTCCAAAAATTACTCACTTGTCTTGAAGTCTGGCTGCTGATGTCTCATAGAATATAATTAATTAAATATAAAAATTAATGATCAACACCGCCAGACACTCTCCGTCGGCTGTAATTTCTGCCAGACGCTTTACAGTTCGCAAGTAAATTAGGTATGCGATTACACCTACAATGTGAGCCGTGATTTTTCTAAAATGATGTTCAGGAAACTATAACAATACCTTTTACAGCACCCGGACTGGTAGCTGAAAATTGGCCGTCCGGCCAGGCTAGCTGGTATTCATATGTTAATAGTACATATTAGCACTACTCTTTCCCATACTTTTGGTTTATGAGAAAATAAGTAAGGTCTGACGGCCCTGGGATCTTGGTCTAATAGGAGACTTAAGTATAGATCAGAGTATGAGTCGCGCTCTGTAATACGGACCATACAACTGTGAGACAGACAAATATTTTGTTAAGCAAGATTTACAACGAATAAAGCGCTTAATAAACTAGCTTATTTTTCATTTTTATCTGCGAACCTAATTTTTTAAATTATTTTTTAAATAAAAGTATAAAGTATTTTTTTTTTCATATTTTATGTATTTGCGAATGTTATAATATTGTCAATTAAAATCAATTTCGTTTTATTTTCACAGACTGAACGATCCTGAGTTAGCTGACGACTAGGATTTAATTTTAGTTTTTTAAATACAAAATGAAGAAGGCGACTTTAATGTATTACTAGCATTTATTTTATAAAGTCGTCGAAATTAAGTGTATTATGAATTGTTGTAATATTATATTTTGACTTACATTTAAGAAAGGGGTCTAGCTTTGCTTATTTGAAAAGTGTATTTTTAAAAATTGAAATGAAAGTAAGTGAAAACGGGAGATACCTATTTTATTATTGTAACCAAGCATGAAATAAGGGAGGTTAGATCCTAAGCCAGGTGCCCAAGCAAAGGATGCGAAAATTCGTAAAAAGCGTTTAATGAATTGTTACCAATCAATAATCGGAATTTGATAAGCAAATCTCCGGCTTTTACGGAGTTGTTGAAACTCCCTACCTATAAACATCGGGAAATAATCTCCAGACCTGTATACATAAATATACTAATTAATAAATATGGTAGTACACCCGATCTTATCCTATCTTTCTATGCTACGTATTGAAACAAGGATATAATTATGTTATTCCTTGTTTATGTTGAAACAAGGATATAATTATGTCTTTCTAGTTAATTGCTGGTCAAATTCCGATTACTGATTATTACAAAAGTCGAATTCGAATGTGACTCTATATTATGTTTTGGTAGTATGTAATATAAGTATGACGTGTATGTATCTTATTGTTCCATTCTACTGATGGGTTACCTTGATCGTGCCTTAAATGACGCGCTTGTGTAATAAGAAACTTAATAAAATTATGGAGTAGATCTATAAATAAATTCCTCTTATATTTATTACACTGTTAGATTTTTCATTTATTTCCCAAAATGGGTTCTAAGGACCGTATTACAGAATGAGGCTAACTGCCGTACTCAGAGACGTCAATCAAAGTTAAGTACTGTAAAACTCTGATGTTTTCTCTTTCACTCTTGTTAATATAAACAAGGATAGCATGACATTTAATTACTTATTAACTTTAATTGACGTCTCTGAGTACGGCAGTTAGTCTTGATCTATACTTAAGTATTGATTATCTCTTTCTTTGTGTCCATGATTCTGGCAGCGCCACCATCACCGATTTTGAAATGGATTATTGCATCTAATAGTCATGCATTTTTCATTCTATGTAAAATTGCTGAGAAATTTCCAGGGTAGGTGGTTTCCGAGATAAATGACTAAGTTTGGGGCGCTGCCGGGCGGGCTCACGTCGGTTTAGCGCCACAGCTAGAACTCTGTGGTATAGTTAATATCGAATACCTGTCTAGATAGTCATTTATTTACTCATGAATTTTACAGTCTAGGGGAATGTGGTAATAGTTGGAAAAAGTAAGTATTTTCAGAGATATTCAAAAAAGTTTGGAGCGCTGTAAGAATGACTTCAGCCTAGCAACACGTTTTCTAAACTACAGCTTTTTAGAAGCTCATTTTTTGACAGCAGCTACTCCGAGCTCCAACAAGTTGTATAAAATTGGAATTGACGATATTCTGCAAGTATTTATCACTTTAGGGCACAAAGAAGTGAGAAATGGCGCCGATCGAGATCTCAGTAACCATGAGGTATTAGAACGTTTGGTCAACTCCAATCGAAAGACCTATTCCAATACATTCATAAATAATTGTGAGATCATTGACACTTAACCAGAAACGAAATAAATCAAGGTTAAAAATTAACACATTTCCTCCATAGTGCCTGTTAAATAATTCATAGCTTAAGAAAAAAGTTGCCGTTGCAAGTTTGGCAGGCGTTATGCGTTAAATTTTTAACTTTCATTCATTTCGTTTCTGGTTAAGTGTCGATTCTCTTACAATTATTCATGAATGTAAGGGAATAGGTCATTGGAGTTAACCGAGCGTTCTTATACCTCATGGTCACTGAGATTTCGATAGGCACCGTTTCTCACTTCATTGTGCCGTCCTTTCAGAGTATCGCCAATTCCAATTTTACACAACTTCACAACGAAGTTATATCTTTTGAACGCGACACCAGCTATTTTTCTCACTTTATGCTGGGATTTCTAACGGGATATGATAATGATAATAATAATTGATATCTACACAGTCAGATCTCCGCTACATGGTTCCATCTTCGAGATGCAGGCTGCACTGGGACGTCAGCGCAGCTGGGCCACAAGAAATCTTTTATCCCTACTAATATTATAAATGCGAAAGTAACTCTGTCTGTTTGTCTGTTACGCTTTCACGCCGAACTACTGAACCGATTTTGATAAAATTTGGTTCAGAGATAGATTAGACATTTGGGAAAGGGCATTGGCTATGTTTTATCCCACAGCTGGTCACGATATAACCTGTAGTCCACGCGGGCGAAGCCGCGGACAGAAAGCTAGTAACTTACGTATAAAAGCGAGCCCAAGAAATTTTGTTTTCTTTGCGATTTATACGTCTTATGACTTATCCTGACCAAAGCTACATCCCGAAGTTTGTGTCGACTATTATTTTAGGATTTAGTCAAACATAATTTTTTTTTATTGTGGCTGAGCTGAGCTGTTGGACTCTATTTTATCAAAGATAGTAATGAATATTTTGAAATTAAAGAGGGTCAACTTGTCTCTACACTGCAAATGTAATGTCTTAAGCAAATGCCATTATGCATGGGAGATAGCAGCTAACTTCTTAATTTTACGCCATTAATTTAATTCGGAATGTGCTGATGACAAACAATGTTTGTATGGTTGTTCAAACGGAATTTCGCCCAATTGTTGCAAAGAATCTCCCGAGTCCTAAACATCAATGAAGTGTTGGTATGTAATACGTAAACAGACTTTGTAAATAGAGGAATTCTTCGGAAATTTGGAAGAATAATGACGCATCTTGCTATCACGTATTTTGAATCTTGGATTTTTTCTCCTAGCGCTTGTCCCGTTTCACATTGATCCAGTATTCGGCACAAATACTTAGGGTATTAATCTGGTATTCCAGGCTGTAACTGGCCTATAGGTTTGCCTCAACGATCTCTTATAAAATCATCACGGGAAAGATCAGGTATTAGCCTTTTGAGTGTAGCTAAGACATCTATTATGTCCTTTGGATTGAATGTTAATCGCCTATACATACAGGGGTCGGCAATCTTTTGGGACGGAAGAGCTAAAAGATACGATTTGCTTTTCCTAGTTTTTAAAGAGCTACTATAATTTGAATCAATCGGTACTTACCCGGTGCACAAGTGCACCGAGCTCGCAAAATTTATGAACCACTTAATCATGACTTAATGAAATGTAGAAATAATTTGGCTCGTTGCAGTGTGGAACATAAAGATACTGATACATCCAATGCGCGAAATTGGCGATCGTAAATTTTTGTTGTTAATAATATGATGATTATAGAAGAGATATTAAAAAACGAAAGTATTAACGAACAAAAGGAGTGAGTAAACTCTATTTGTTCGTTGAGAGAAGAAAAAAAATATCTCGATGTTTTCCTTCACAGTAAGATGAAGGAAAACATCGAGATAAAGTTTGACATTGCTGGGTTGGCTGGAAGAAATATCTCAGAGATAAGTTCGCCTTTGTAACAGAGTATCATTATTAACTCTATGCCATGTGATAAAGAATAAAAAAATACAAGCCCGAACCTGGATTTGAACCCGCAACCTTCCGGTTACAAGACTAGTTCAATAACTAACTGAGCTATCGCTGCTCTAACAGTGAAAATCATCGGTTATAGTGTTACTAAATGTGCAGAGGGTTAGCATAACAGGTTAACATGTTTATGGTGCAAAACCATTCTACGGCACGGCAGAGTGCTCGCATATGGTAGCTCGATTTACTGGCCTCTGTACATAACTCGGAGAGCTACTCTTGTCTTGTACAACAAATGAAGATGACACTTGTGTTTTTAAACGAGTTGACCTATTCCTGCATCCTGACGGCATCAGCAGTGTAAGGTGTAAAGCACCTTGACCCCGTTCGCCTGCGCCTGGGCATCCTGACTGACTCGCGTCATCGCACGGTTTATGACTCAAACGAAAGCCCCCACACTCCACTACCATTTGTTCTCGGTAAGAATTTTCCAGGAACAGCTTGGCGTAGAGCGAAGAATTAGCAGTTACGTTCGAAGGGGTTGGAAACGTCCAATTAACTTATAGAGTTAGAATTCCAGAATTAACTTCTTAGATCAGGTGATGGATTTTAAGGAACGAGAAGTCGTTATGGCCCTTATCTTTGAATAAAACAAACTCGGGTTTATTCGAACACATAACTCGAGAACGGCTGGCTGGCTGGACCGATTTTCATGGCACTGTGGCACACATATAGAATAAGTAATACTTATTATTAATCTTTTTTGTATCTTTATTGTTTTGCTTCTTTTTTATTCTAGTATGTGTTGATTTTGTAAATAATGTGTGTGTTTAAGTGTTACAAATAAATATTTTATCTATCTTTCTATATATCATGGTTTTTGATTGTATTTGTCTCCGTCCCGAATAGCAGAATAACTACATATTAAAACATTGGAAAATTTAACGAAAAAGTTCCTTCGGGAATGAAGTCCCGGGCGAAAAGCTAGTTTGCAAATAAATAAGGTTTGAGTAGATTATAACAAAAATACATAAGTTAAAAATGTGTTTACATTACATAGAGGTCAACTAAAATTACCAATTAAAATTAAGTAGGAATTTCGATTTAGCCTAGATCGACATGATAAAAAGAAGTAAAGTTTATTTTTTTAGGTATTAGATCATTTTGATGGTAATGTCCTGTTACCTGCCTCTTTAAAAACAGAGCAAGAGAAGCAATGGCTGCGCTTCAAAATACAGCTCTAGTCCTTTAATTCCTTCGCGCGCCAAATGCACACATGGTGTGCGAGATTACTATCGCAAGCGGCGCCGGCGTAAACAATCGCGCGACGGGATAACAATTAAGTGTAATATGTATTTCTCTATATGGTTAAATTAACTGTAAGAATTTAATCTAGTGTCTCACATAAGTAGTCTTCTAATGTACTGCCATAAGAAACAAATAGTAACTTGTTAAAAAATTTGTTGGACAGTTTACAGTCTGGAGTAGTGAGAACCGGTAGTAGGATGTTCACACTGCGTTTCGCCACGACACGAGTCGTCGAAGAAAGGCTGGAAGGCTCGCTTTCGATGTTTACGGGGAGAAATCTGAACCGGTCCGCGAGCCAGTACCGCGCCGCGCGCCGACACGCCACTACGTCGGCACCACACTAAAAAATAAACGACCAACTTTTTTCGTGCCATCCCAAATTGTTCAAGGAACCGTCCTCCGAATTCCCGGCAACGCGTTCCTGTCTCAGTGTGTTTATTCAGTGAATGTGATCCCAAGAAACCGTTTTGTTAGAAAGTGTGTACCTGAAGTGTTTTTCTACGGGCACCGGTATGTTATGTTTGATGTTTAGAGCTGTATAATAGAGTATTATTTAGGGACGCCTGCAAAGCGTCTTGTCGCCATTCCGTTGGACTTAGAAAGGAAGCTTGGTGTGCCTCTCTCTCGTCTATCGGGGGCGAGATGAGTACACCTAGCTATACACTTGTATAGCTGGACGTGCTTGTTTACGTTCGACTTTCAAGTTTTTTATTAGAAATTGATCAGGTAGCTCTTACCGGAGTAAGTTCGTTACGGTAAGTACTTAAGAACCGATTACTTAAGCCGGTTTTTGTTTATGAAATATTAGATAAAGTTATTTGAAAGGAATCCGCGTGGTTGCGAGACGCTCCATACAAAAGAGTTCAACGATTGCGTTCGCTAGAGTTCGTGCTGTAATTTGAAAACTTGTGGAGAAATATTTGTTGCGTTTTGCAACATAAATAAAATTAAATATTGTCTTAATTACTGTGGTAATAAAGTTAATTAGTAGATAATATGAATGTATTATCGGCTAGTTTTATTTAAACGTCTAACAAGTCGTGAAATCGAGATTTCAATTAATTTTATGAAGTTAATAAAAGTTACTATCTAAAAAAAATAAAAATATAAAAATATTGTCCATTGATTTTACGTAGAGTAAGTTTTGAATTTTTTGTAAGTTTTATGTCAATAAGTAGGTAAATTATTCTCCCATACCTTCAACATACTTTATTTTTGATAGAGTTCATAAAATTTAACTAAAGAATACTTTGCCGCCTATCTGTGGTATCTGCCTACCCTAATGGCATAAAGGCGTGAGCTTATGTACTGTGAGTGTTGCTGCGTTACTATGTAGCAGAAAAAAAAAAGATATCATTGGAAAACCAACGTTCTAAGTACCTACCGAAGATTTAAGTTATGATAACATAGTATCTAGGTACCTAAGCTTACCTGAATCGTGTTTATGAAGAACCGGTACTTTAAGTGCTTAATATAACAATTTACAAACCAGTTACTATTAAAGTTAACATAAAACGAGTATAAAGTCAGTTCCGAGTAATTATTATATGGAAAATAACAACTGTTTAAATCTTTATGTTGCACCATGATCTTAGAATAGGGAGATAAGCAGGTATACATCTACCACATAATGTAAAAAGAGTAGGTAGACGTTGATTAACTAGCGAAAAACTAAATAAAACCAGAAGAGGTAAAACTGTATTGATAACAAATAATTTAAGGGAAAGAAAAATATTCACCATGTTCATCGAACATAAATATTCATCAAACAACAAATAAACTCACATAACCTCACGCCTTTGTCCCATTAAGGTAGGCAGAGACCACAGATTGCCACGTGCTACGATCCAAACACACCTTTTTCACTTAAACTTGAGAAATACATATAAAAATAAGATAATTCAAAATTATCACAAAAAATAAAAATACGATAAAGAGGGAAGTAGGTATACATTTTTGATTCCCGTAGCTCATCATCATTAAATGATGTAGAGAAAAATCATGACTTTGCCAAGCGGCAAAAAGTGCTTTGAATATTTTCAATATTTTTAAAATGAGTATAAAACGAAGTATAAACGATATTTTCATAAGTATGTATAAAACAAATTGCAATTCTTATACCGTTCTTGTTTTCAATGGTCTAAAATTAAATACAGTGGAAATAACCGCGAAAATATCGAACAATACATTGTTTTGGACGTATACGTACGCCTACTTACTTAGAATTACCGTGTATCAACTACCTACCTAGGTACTTATACTAACTTATGACTACCAAGTAACATTAAATATTATGTGCTTGGAAAATATCATATTAGCTAGAAGATAAGGCTTACATAGTTGGTAGAAAACCCCTGTAGCACAAAACCAGGCCACCGATCGCGGTAAGTTTGAACGTCTTTACCAAAGCTAAATCGCTCATGTTTCTATTGTATTCAACGTTTCTATTGGGCTGAATACAAAGGAAACGTGAGCGGTTTAGCTTTGGTAAACACGTTCAATCTTACCACAACGGGGGGCAGGAAAAATTTAAAAAAGAATTTTTGAAAACATTTAGAACTTTTTCCACTTGTGTTTTATACTAATGCCTTATACATATACATACCTCGATTATATTTTTTGCATTTAACATAGACATACATTACGCGGCAGAGGAGCAAAATAGTCAATTTAGATATTGAAATCTAAGTAGTCATATAACTGGGTCACGCTGTTAATATGTAAAAGAAAACTGATACTGTTCTATTTACAACTTAGAAACTAATAGCTGTAACGTATCTCTTTATTTATTAGGATGGAAGGAATAATAATTGGGTCAAATTATTTCATTCAGCATTATTTAGTTCATAATTTCTTTGATAGAAAAGCTACTTTTAAAATTGTTTTAATTTGAAAACTTGGTCTTATTTTGAAGATTTTCAAAAAATTACTTAATTTTAACTTTCGATTATTTTTTTCTGAAAACGAAGCTCAATTATAGCTTCTTTCATCTGTTGTGTCCGTTTCGATGCTTACTTTTGTTCAAACATAGTTACACTTTCATAAACTAAATACATAACATAGTTACTATGTGAGGCGCAACACGAATGTTGATGGCGTCAATGACATATTCACCAGAACTACGTAAGAAGATTCTATGAAACGAACGGGTTTTCAAAGACTCTTGATTTTATTGCTGTACTTTTTCCTCTAAAATCGAAATCTATGACGAATAATTCTATCACCAAAATGTTGTATCACCCCCGACATTCGATTGCTTATAATTTTGAAATGGCTCAACAAACTTTGGTCAAATATAGTTAAGAACCATCCAGATTACGTCAGCTTTCAAACAAAAAAGACTGCATTGAAATAGATCTATTCGTTTAGGAGCTACGATGCCACAGACAGAGACACATACACACGTCAAACTTAAAACACTCCTCTTTTTTGTCGGGGGTTAATAAAATCATTCATCATAATGTTTTAAATAATTAGACGACGAGCAACAACGCCTTTCTCTAAGTACATAAGCCCCATCGTACGGCGATCGTAAATATAATATAGATGATTACAAAACACTACCTACGGGGTAGCAACTGTATGCCGTGACGATTACGGAAATTCCTCTGTAGTGGATGCCTAACAGCGAAATTAAATAGAGTATACCAAAGTAAAAAAAAGAAAAAGAGAGAGAAAGGAGAAAAAACATCGTAATTTAATTATTTTGACGTTTATCTTTTAAGTGATGAAGATCAGGAGTGTACCACGACAGCTTCATATATGTATAATCGTTTCTAAGCATCACTTGCATACCTATCTTATATTGTTTTATTGAAATTATTGCTCTTGCCTTGACTCGAAGAATAAGTATTTGTGTAGAGTCGGTACCATTTTAATTCGCAAACAAGAAGTTCTTTGTAGATTTTCAATAATATTTATACAGCTTGTGTTTTGTCATCAATGCCAATTAACTTAACCTGTATTTATGTCTGATTTGTCAGTAATTGTCTGTTGAAGATGCTTACTATTGTCTGATATTCATTTACACGCTGATAACGATGCCTTAGATATCTTCTCATACTAAAGTTAGGTCACAATAGGTCACAAGCTAGGGAAAGGAAATACAAACTAAAACACAACATTAGATAGATTCAAACTAAAACATGTTGGCATTTAGAAGTTCCAAATGCACGGACATGGAAATGTCTTCAAAGTAGTGCCGTTACATTTTGTTGTTTTGCCATATTTATTCACTTGTGATCTCACCACGGTTTGTCATCATTTTGTTTTCACGTAAGTACTCGTACAGACCTGCAGAGATACCTGACCCCCTTTATGAAATAAGAATGAAGTTATTTCACGAAATGTTTTAGGTAATTCAATGATATCTTGTATATTGATATAGTTTTGTCAACTAAACAATCGCGATTAAGCGTAATTACGCTTAATCGCGTAAAAAATTAAAATTTTATGTTTCGTCATAGATAACTTCATCTTTATCCGGTGGGGGTGGTCAGGTATCTCTGCAGCTGTCTATACACGGAGTGACTAGCTTTCCTTTCAGTAAAATTTAGAAAAATTCAGTAGCCCATGTGATATTCTGATGTCCATATTTCTGCAATGTTGCATCAAAATCCGTTCAGAAGCTTTGCGTGAAAATATCCAAGATTCAAGATTCAAGATTCAAGATTCAAGACATTTATTTGACACAAATAAATGTCTTGAATCCAACCTTTCGCATTTATGATGATCCTACTATCAAGTAAGGATTTTCAATTGGTAACCGACAATTTAGGGCATGATTCTCTTTATGAAACCAAAAAGTATTCTCTAATAAAACCAATTTAAAATTAAAAAAAAGGAAATTTGCCTTCTCATGATAAGGTAATTAACTGACTGCTCAATCGAGCTTCTCGAGGAAAGTTTTATTTTTTATTTTTATTATACCAGTGTCTTTATAGGCAGAAAATACCTATAAAGGCACTGGTACTCCCACGCACCGACGGAACACAGCTGTTTAGCGTCGGATTTCGGTAGGAGGGTGGTCGCGAACCAGACGGCCCTTTACAGAGCCTACCACACCGCATGAGACCATAGGACGACACCTCATTTTCAGAAAAAAAATGAAGTGTCGTTGCCTGGGATGGATAACTAGGAGGCAGGTCTCATTTGTGTTTTCTTAGTCGCCTCTTACGACACCCACGGAAAGAGATGGGGTGGTGTTATTCTCAACCGATCACCACACGGTCTAAAGTGATGATTCAGTGGGGTGGACATGGGCCCCAATTCTTTAACTTCAGTTATGGATTAGGACAATTCGTGAAATTAAAAGTTACATTTAAATATGGATTTCACCGCGTAATTGTTCCGCCTTATTCCGCTCAAAGAAGTTTGCGCTAAGTTCACACTGGCTGTTTATAAACTCACATGGCCGTAGCATTTTTTAATTAGTTTTTTTACATAAAACTATTCACAGCTGACAGCAGTTCTATTTTTAAAGTTCATTCCGGCCCTTAGGTGGGAAGTAATTTGTATGAGTTTTTCCCTCCCTATGGAGGGAAGCAGCATTTTCCACCCAATAATCAGATCAAAATAACACTACTTTCCGAGTATGATAAATGAAAATTATTTTTAAGTCACGTATAATTTCTTATTATGTCCACATAACAAACATTTTACAAAAGACCTTATTCCTAATTACATACTTACATCATTCTCACCTCATCAGTGAGTGAATGTTGATAGATTTATTTACTCTTCGTTGTTTGTTTATTTTACAACACCAATGTTGTTTAATAGGTTTACAATTAAACAAAATTACGCCATCTCTTGCCGTGGGTGTCGTAAGAGGCGACTAAGGAAACACAAATTAATGAGACCTGTGCCTCCTATCAATCCATCCTTGGCAACGTAGTAATCGGTCGAGAATAACACCATCCCATCTCTTTCCGTGAGGTCGTAACAGGCGACTAAGGGAACAAAAATGAGACCTACTTTTAAGAAATCCATCTTAGGCAACGACACCTCAGATTTCTTTTCAATCTGAGGTGGCGTCCTATGGTCTCATGCGGTGTGGTAGGCTCTGTAAAGGGCCGTCTGTTTCGCGTCCACCCTCCTACCGAAGTCCGACGCCAAACAGCTTGCTGTGTTCCGTCGGTGCGTGGGAGTACCAGTGCCTTTGTCATTTTCTGGGATAACTCGCTCCATCGTCGACCTCATCTATGACCTTGGTAATAACCAGAGTTAATACTTAACCCATCTTATAATATGTATAAAAAAGACCTAATTTTTTATGAATCTAAGGTGGCGTCCTATGGTCTCATGTGGAGTGGCAGGCTTTGTAAAGGGCGGCCGTCTGGTTCGCGACCAAGATCGCTGCCAAACAGCTCGTTGTGTTCTGTCGGTGCGTAGGAGTTTCCTTAATTTTCTGGGCTAACCCGTTTCATCATTGACCTCATCTATGACCTTGGTCAAGATTGAGGTCAAGAGTTAACCCTTCTCCTAAAAAAGGTCTGTCTTTAAATTCTACACTGTTATCCTTTTCGAGTCTTGTTTATACAGGTCTCTCGCGGCTGCAAGATTCTTCTTTTTTAATAAATAAACTTTGTTCCCGTATGGGAATTTGGGAAAATTATGTAGTCTATTTATTATTCCAATGTCTAAGCTACATTACAAAAAGAAATATCAAAATCCTACCAGTACTTTTTGCGTGCAGGAGTAACACACATCCATTTCGCATTTATAATATTAGTAGGAAGTAGGATTGTATGATTGGAAAGTGATTAAAAACTAATACAACTAACAGTAAATAAATAAACAAATAATATAAGAACAATACTAACATTTTTAACATACTAGACGCTACAAAATATTTACATCTATAAAATTAACTACAAAAAAATATTGAACTGTATTTAATATTTTAATAGACTATTAGTTTGCTGTACCTTTTACAAGGTTTCAAATGAGAACTGAAAATTAGTAAGACTGTAAGATAATTTGGAGGCAATTAAAGAAATATGAGAAAATAAAATGAATCAAACAGGTATTCTTGCTGTACCTAGTTTATATTATCTGTGACCTAGTGAACCAACCATTTAAAATTTGAGAACCATCAGCGTTTCAGTTTCTCAAAGAGAAACAAAACACGATCAATTCTTTAGTTAAATTCATTCACGTGCGACCAAAAAATCTTTCTAGTTCATTAGATATTTTTGATACTAGCATGAGAGCGGAACAAGATGGATAACATTAAGTGTGACTGCAATATCTATTGAGCCGACTAATAAAACTGGAAGAAATTAATTTTATCAACATAATTATTTCTCACGGCACAAGATCCGCTTGCATTATGTAAATGTTGATAAAAACTACAGGGTAGAGAGTATCTAGCAATCTCTATATGCACGCAAATGGTTGCACTTTCTTACTTTGTACCATGAAGCTTCATATTTATTTTATTTAATAGGTATTCGTTGTTTTTTAGTTTTCTGTCCCATTACTGGGCAGAAAATAAAAATAAATACTATTGTTTATATTTTTCTTTTATCGGGTTACTAGTGTTTCGCCCGCGGAATGGCGCGCTCCCCAAGGAATTCTTCCAAACTTCGGTACCTATAAAATGTATATCCATACAACATTTTCACTCTTGTTACATATGACATAACACACACTTGTGTTGTTCCTAAACTAAAATGAAATAACAAATTATAACAGAACTATTTATTAGGATAGGATTATGTATATGGAAACAATAAAACATTACAGCTATTCAATAGGTGTCTTAATTACAATGTTATTAATTTATTGTTGCATTTGATGGTACTAATTGGAATAAGTTTTAATAACAGTAGTTTATTGTGTTGCTGTAAGCTTGTTTTTAAAAACAAAACATTTAATTAGAAAAAAACGGCAATGTTTATAAAAATAAATATCAATAGGCATTATTTGCATATTACATTTAAGAAACCTCCGATAGTCTCAATACGTTATTGTGAAGCTCTACTTATTCCTATTATGTTTAATGTTTATTTCTTTTTGTCTACATGTATTTTTCTAATAAATGATAATTTATAATTTATTTTGTTTGGTTATTTTATTTCATTGTCTTTGTTTTTCAATGTTTCAGATTGTTGTAGTGATCATACATAATTATAAACTTATTTATTTATCCCACACTGTGATTGGGTGCGTTATTAGTAGATTGTTAACCGAGGGTGGAAAGAATCCCGCCAACTTATGTCGACTTTTTGGATTTTAAATATGGAACTCACCGCGTAATTGTTGCGGCTTATTCCGCTCTAAGAAGTTTGCGCTAAGTTCATACTGGCTGTTTAGAAACTCACATGGCCGCAGCATTTTGTTTAATTGTTTTTTTTTACCTAAAACTCTTCACAGCTTATAGCAGTTCATTCCGGCCCTTAAGTGGGAAGTCATTTGTATGAGTTTTTTCCTCCCTATGGAGGGAAGCAGCATTTTCTACCCAAAAATCAGATCAAAATAACACTACTTTCCGAGTATGATAAATGAAAAAGTATTTATCTACACTCTACATTAATATTATAAAGAGAAAAGATTTGTATGTAGCGAATAAACTCAAAAACTGTTGGACTGATTTCAATAATTCTTTCACCATTAGAATACTACATTAATCCTGAGTGACATAGGTTACATAATTTTCCCTGATTCCCACGGGAACGAAGTCCTGAGCGGAAAGCTAGTTAATTCTGTCAGCTCTCATACAAAAAAAACCGCATCAAAATCAGTCCATACGTTTAGGAGCTACAATCACACAGACAGATGTACAGACATACACACGTAAAAATTATATCACCCCTATTTTTTGTCGGGGATTAAAAGAAGAAAAACTGAGCTAACACTCCGAATATTGGTTGTACAGAGCCAAATAATAGTATGTCTGAACCAATAAGGAAATACGAGTCTGATTGTACGTATTCTCAATTGTTTTATTATGTATTGATTAATTCAAAAAAAAAAAATGCATGTGCTCCAAAATTGGATTCGTATCTAAATATCCTATTAAACTTATTATAGTTCAGTGACCGCTGTAAACTTAGGTTAAGCTTCGTTTGTTATTTTCAACTAAAACAATGTACTCTGTATTATGAGAAACATTTCTGGTAAATAAATAAAAATTATATTATACACGGGAAAAACAATGAATTGAAAAATAACTTACAAAACTAAAAATTCTCGTAACAGAAGCTATTCAGGTAAACTGATATAACAGTAAAGAACACCTACAATTTGTAAGTAATAAGACTAATAAAACAATTTCTTGGGCTCTGTTAATCCGGATAATCTGCTTAGATTAAAATACTAGAGAGGTTTCATTTCCTAAGTAAGTAGTTTATCGATACTGTATCTATACATCCCGTCTCTACACATACCTAATGCGCAGTCCGAATGTGATTTAATTGCGTACTTCCTTTTTAATTTAAAAAAAAATAATTAAGTAAGCCGTACTACTAGTTTTCTCCTACATTTCTTTGAATATTCTTAATGCTCATGAAGCAATAACATTTACATATAAGCATATATTAGGCATGCTTGTGGAATGTGTTTTTTTAACTTCAAATTAACGCTAAGATGCTTAATGAAGTGCTTTCTTTTCTATTTGCACGTCATTAACTATTTACGTTACTTCCTATGTAAAGATAAGCACAGTTGTTGTTAATAATTTAGTATTAGCCTTTGCATGTTTTTACCTACTATTCAGGAACATTGAGTAGATATCCAACGCAGTATAAACTTAAGTAAGAACTTCCAATTCTAAATAATTATATTGATGAATGAATCAATTGAACAGTTAAAGTAGTAATTCATTATTTCTTAACTAATCAAACTAACATCTATAAGAAAAAAAAACTAATTTAAAAAAATATTTTTCAAGATAAGTACTTATGTACACATGCAAGTAAGTATAGATTTCTTATTCCTTATAAACAAGAAATTCAGAACTTACACTCCAAGTTATAAGACTTAAATAATTTTACCAAGATTTCCAAACTGCAATTGCAATTCGACAAACAACGTTATTCTTATCCCATCAGCAGCACATCGTCAATTCAGATATCAGCCATATCACAGTAGATTTAAGGTAATTTTTACAACGAACATGTGTATGATGAGGTGTTGTCCATTGTCCAGACTTCGCAACCGGCCATTTCAAGTCCGAACAAAACCGTTAACTCTTCTGATGTTTTACGTAAAAAACACGTCTTAACTTCACGTTCCAATGGCCGAACGGGAAAAACAATTTTCGATAAAAACTACGATTATTTGCCTTACCAATCTTACTGGTTTGATAATCAAATCTCGCAAAAAGTCAGTTTCGTGAGCAAGCTCATCTTAAAAGAGTTAGATTTTTGATATTCGGAAAAGTTAGTAGAGTTGAGAGCACAAACAATAGAATGTCTTATTTTTTGTCATTATACTTATACTTACTTATATACCACTTGTTGAGATGTTAGGGGTTAAGTACGTAACCGTTTGGTGATCGGTTGAGAATAACACCATCCCATCTCTTTCCGTGGGTGTCGTAAGAGGCGACTAAGGAAACACAAATGAGACGTTCCTCCTAGTACCTAATCCATCCCAGTCAACGACACTTCATTTTTTCTGAATCTGAGGTGTCGTTCTATGGTCTCATGCGGTGTTGGTAGGCCCTGTAAAGGGCCGTCTGGTTCTCGACAACCCTTCTACCGAAGTCCGACGCCAAACAGCTTGCTGTGTTCCGTCGGTGCGTGGGAGTACCAGTGCCTTTATAGGCATTTTCTGGGTTAACTCGCTCCATCGTCGACCTCGTCGAGGTCAAGAGTTAACCCATCTTATAATAAAAAAATAAAATAAAAAACGTTAGACAACCTATGAATTTTGTAAATATGTATATAAAACGTAAATTAAAAAAATATTTTTTTGTTAAGGTTCCACTTCATCGCAACACATTTTATATTTCCTTTTTAGTACCTACTTACAACTTTTTTTTAAAAAACGTTTAAAATTTAACAAATCAAATTTTAACACGTTCCAAAATTAACAATACAAAAATTGTTGAATTCCGCACTCTAAAAAATTTTCATTCAAAACAATTTAGAAATAACTGACCCTCAGCGTGCCCGGCTCAAAATTAGCAAGAAAAAGAATGAGTAATGTTTGAACAAAAAAACACCTACCTGCTCCGATGGGCCCCTATTACTGTGGCGAGCCGTTAGAATGTGACCCCGGTGACCCCTCGGGCTCCAACCAAGGCCACGCGCCCTTGCGCAATACCATGGGAACTTTGTATACTGAGTAGTTAATAAATAGGCATACAGAACTAACAATAGTTTTGATCATTAACAGTTGGGAAATTTGAATTTTTATTTGTAATTCCGAGCATTTGGAAACGAAGATTTGTTGAACAAATAGCTCTACATGATTTATTGTCAAGGATTTCTCAGGCTCGTATTTTTTTGGATGTAGAAAAGTTTAGAAACAGAAAGAATATAATATATTAAAATACTTCTATGACAGCGACGTGTAAGCAAATTAGTTAAACTACTTGGGTACTTAATAAGGTTATTGATGATGACGATGATGGTGATAAGGTTACTATGTACTTACCAAAGAGTTATGGGGAGATGTCAAGGTCAATATATCTCTGATGTAGCAATTAGATTATCAGATAACACTTCCCCCTTATGAAGTTTTAATTGTTATTTAAATAATTTTGCATTATTAATGATGACACGGTTCAAAAAATGCGTAAATACCTACGTACCTACTTAGCAGATAGCTTAGGATGCTAATTTAAGGATCAACATTGGTTGTTTTTTTTATAGTTAACTAGTTTTCCGCCCGTGACTTCGTTCCCGTGGGAGTTTCGGGAATGAATTATACACATAAACTTTCCTCTTGAATCGCTCCATGTATTGGTGAAAACCGTATGAAAATCTGTTCAGTAGTTTTGAGTTTATCGCATTCAGACAGATATACAGAGGTGGCAGGGGATTTTGTTCTATAATATAGTATGATGATATAGTGTAGCAAGCTCCAGCACGTCACAAAAGTTATCAGAAATAAGTTTTTTTTTTAACATTCAATCCTTCTTAAGATTTGTTTGGTTTTAAAAAAACGAGCAAATTTAAACTTTATAAATTCGATCTCTCACAGAGTAAGGCGAAAAACAAGCTAAGCTGCATTCGTTAAGATGTGGGCTGGAGTTTTCACGGCACAATGCGATTTCGTAAAGCCACAGATTGCAATGCACAGACTACTACTACTTTGCAAAGTTGCTAAGATTATATTATGTGACTATAAAATTAAATTAGCTAGCGAAAATTAAGGGTATGAATCAGCCTAAACAACTTTCCTCGAGGAACGTATAGAGTGAAATGTGAAAAAAAAACAACGGGTTGCACTTCGGGAGTGCCGGCAAAAGTGAAAACTTGAACATTAACATTGTGCATTAATATTAAATTTATTTTTTTCTGTGCTGACACCGGAAGACATCTTGACTTTTGCAGTTTTAATTTCCTATATATTTATTAAACACCTCTCCGCCTTCCGGATTTTCGATCAGGGTCACGTGACAGACATGTGACCCTGACGCGAGTTTAATATTTTTTACCCCTACTTTAAAGTGCACAACGCCGCTAAAGAAGTTTTCACTTCAAAAATTCACCTTTCCACACCATTTGTGTGATCAGATGATTTGCCTTTGTATTTTTTGAAAAAGTTTTTTATAAATAATTTCACATGGGTTCCGTGTTGTTCAGTTTTATTGGGAGAATCATCCCGCAACATTATAAATCTGAAAGTTTGTGAGGATATGGACAGATGGATGGAAGCTTGTTGAAATTTGGGGCTGCCTAGATGCTATTTATTGTTTAAGGAGTTCGAAGGGTTGGGGTCTAGCGTGTACGCAGGCCCCCGTGTCACTGCGACCTTGACAGATCTATTGTAACAGTACCCTTCTGTGTTATCACAGTACATCCTGGAGTCCTATTTCAACCGCGAATCTGGCTATGTCCTTAGCGAGCACATCCTTAATATCTTGGTAGGACAAGTTGTGGCCTCCAAGGTACCCATTCCTGCTGCAGTGCAGTGCGCTGCTTGTGGATACTTGTTACTCTTACACGTAAAAACTACTCAATGGTTTCTGATGAAACTTTGCAGTAAGTAATAGCTTAGGCATCAGAAACCACATAATTTTCTTAAATTACCACAAGAACGACGTCCCGGGTGGAAACCTAGTGATGACCTGCCTGATTGATTTCGGTTAGGCGTTTGACTCATGTGCCCTAAGATACCGTTAGCCAATCTTCTCAGGGGCAGGGGTTTAAAAGAGAACCTATACCCCTAGAGGGCCCTAGAGGCACGGCACGGCATCGGCACTTCAAAATTTGAATTACCATTGTCTATGTTCTCAGTTTCTAGTATTACTATTACATAGGAGGCAATGGTAATACAAATTTGCCGTGCCGTTTTCGAATTATAAAAAGGCCCATACCATAGTTTAAAAGATGTTTTAAACATATCACTTAAAAGGTTTCTTACCACGATTTTTGTTTTAAATAAGTATCTGAAACTATATAGTAAAAATAATCGCGAGAATCTTTAAAAATAAGATTCTATTAGGTATATTAAAATTCCCGCGGTTACATCATGCATGTTCAGCATAATAACAAGTCGTTTTTTTCGTCCTCATGTCAAAGAGGGGCCTATAGCTTTGTGAATTTTGTAAAGAAGTGCGTTTGAAAGATATAATATCAATATTCAGTAGAGCTCAACGATTAAAATATACCACTAACCAATATTTTTTTACTCAATTATATCTCAACTAGCTTCCCGCCCGCGTGAATTACAGGTTATATCGTGCCCAAATGTGGGATAAAATGAAGCCTATGTCCTTTCTCAGGCTCTAATCTATCTCTGTACCAAATTTCATCAAAATCGGTTCAGTAGTTTAGGCGTGAAAGACGGACAGACAGACAGACAGAGTTACTTTCGCATTTATAATATTAATAAGAATTATTTTGTGTACTTGCTGTTGGTCAGCCAAATAAATAAAATAAATAAATCCCGTTGAGTATACCTATTTCTTGAAAATGTTTCAAGTGCTGCGGTGGGGGGCAGATTCTCAGAGATTTTTCTTAGTTCTTTTATTTAGTCCAGCTGACTCTAGATTCTAGAAATGCTTGTCTAGATAGTATACTCAGCTAACATAGTACGTCCATCCTCTAGATCTGTGCGCCTGCGCGTCAGTCGCTGTCAGAGGTCTCGCTCCGATTCGCAGCCTCAATGGGCAGATTAAGCATCTGACAGTCGACTCGCAATATGTGTGCTAACAAGAAATAATTTAGGGGATTTTCAAAACAATAATACGTTTTTTTTTTAATGCTAAGCAAAAATCAAAAAGGCAGAAAAGAGACTTGAATTTTCAAGCGTTCATGATTTTTTATTCAATATTTACCTACGCCTAAGTATTCCCTATCAGGGTAAGCACAGCTTCAAAGGGTAAAAGAAATCAGTTGATTAAATAAATACATGATACTGCTGAGGTCGCAACCATAAAGTCAAGATGTGACAGTAAATGTGACGTAAAGACAGAAGAAACAAACAAAAACACATTTAAAACATTAGTAAAAATCACGACATCTAATTCATAAGGTTACCTATTGTGTCACGTACGTATTCACAAAGAAGACGCATCATCATTATAATTTTGGTGATACCTACCAGAGTTTTAGGAAGTGATAAAGTCTTTAATATAATAGCATTAATAACGTGATTAAACAACAAAGTAACAAAGAAAAAATCGCTAACTAACTTTGTAACTGACGGACATAAATGGCTGCGTTATTAGATAAAAACGAAAATCGTGACGAATGAAAAACTAAAGATAAAACACCGACATCATCGCTTCTTTGTAAATATTTTGAAAAATTATTTTATTTTGTATAGGTATCTAATACTTATGTTTTTTTTTGTAATGATAGTTTTTTGTTAGTCATTTCTTAATGTTTTGGTAACGTTGCAAACGATTGATGGCCGAGTTTTTCAGCACAGGGCTTATTACAGGGCGGCTTTTCCGAAAATCAATGACATCTCAAAAGCAGTGAAATTTCATCAATTTCTTCCGTTCAGGTGGTGAAGTTGAAAATCGAAACTATTTGATGAAACCTACCTGATCAGAATGCCACCGCCAATAGAACGTTAACTTGCCAATTATGAGTACTTTGCAGGCTAGAGGATGACTTTTACTTTTACACATGGACAAAGTCGCAAGGAAAAGATAAACTGGATTATATAGTATATGTATACAAATACATACCTACCTGCGGCTACACTATTACGGAGGTACCTCTATGTATACTCCATTCACATGTAAACAATATTAAATAACTTTGAACTTAGGAACATACAAGTGTCAAGTGTCAACCTACCTACCATTGATGGTACGCACCTTATTTTTCTATGTCTATGATGGCTTTTTCTTTGTAAAAAATAACAATGTGTATGTTGATAAAAAAGAAAATAGAGATTTTATTTTATTAATTTAATCTAAAAATTATTTACCTTAAATCCAAAATAGCTTTCTAAGAAAAATGAGTCTTAAAAGGACCCACAATGTAGGGTGAAAGGACATTTAGGGTTTAATGATTAGGACAACTCTAATCAGGTTTTAAACAATCCACAAGAAAACGGTTATCAAAGAAATATTACGTCAAAAATATTACAGCAACTACATGAAAACTGTAACAGTTACACAGATTGAATGATTTGCAAATGTTACCAATTACCCCGATATTGTATTAGAACTCAAACAATGGAGTCTTGTGGCACAATAGTTACGAAACCTGGTGACCGATTAGAACGAGAAAAACCGACGGTACGCTTGTTTTATTGTTAACGTGGGAATTTAACTGCACTAGAGAACGTCAGAAATTCTTCTATGAGTTGTTTCCATAACTTTAGTGACATTTCGTTCATTTTGCAACTGCACAAGCAATGATTCGCGTTCTCATTACAATTTTACAAGTTCGAGATGTTGGCCAGAGGGCAAAAAGCGACCAATCGGCATTCTTTACACGGAGTTCGACATTTGTGATTCCCATGTTCCTACATTATTATACCGGCGTTTTTGTACCCGATAGCCCTTATATATTTTTAACCCCCGTGCTTAAAGAGGGTGTTATAAGTTTGTCAAGTATATCTGTGCATCTGTGTATATCTATGTCTGTGTAATATGACCTATGTGTATGTCTATAGCATCGTAGCTCCTAAACGAATGGGCTATTTCGATGCGGTTTTTTATGTTTGTTTGAATGCTGACGTAATCGAGATGGTTTTTATCTCGGAAAACACGTCGGGAAATAGGTAAATATTCATATATACGCGAATTTAGACCCGTTTTAGAATTTAATTATGGCTTCTAGCTAAATTTTAACAAAAATGGTTCAGCCGTTTGCTTCGCGCTATTCTTGCACACCCGTGTGTGCAGGATTTGTATCGCACGCGCCGTAAACAAGCGCGCGACGAGAAGTTATAACCTAAAATCAATCAAATGTCGGGTGTGATACATTTTTTTTTAATTTTAGAGTTATTCTCATTATGTCTAATATTTATGTTACTTTATTTTATTGAGGTGATGTTTTCTTACAACATACATTAGTTTATGAAGGTGCGGCGGCTTCTTCAAATTGATTTCGATAAAGACTTGTTATTTAATTTTTTATATACGCTCGTCATATACAAAGTGTACAAAGGCTATCGCGATCGCCAAACTAACACGACACCAACTGTTAAAACACTTTGGAAGATCCCAACAAACACGAAATACTATTTAAAACAAGGATTTAAAAAGACAAAACTGCCAAACGTGCTGACGACAAAAACTTATTGAAGAAGAGAGCCTACTCCAAATAACAGGATTAAGACTTAAAAAAGAGAGAATAGTGTTTCATTCGATTCAGACATTTCCATTCCCCTCTTTGGCAGTCAGGTAAAGAGTGACTTAAGCACAATATTACTCAGGCATAAGTACTTAGCTTTACTATTGACTTTGCAGCACATAAACACCTTTCTTTACACAAGTGGAAAGTACGTTGTCGTTACACGTTTTAACTGTAATGCATCTTTAGCCACTTTTGAAAGTTCAGCACACAGTGCGCCGCATTCAGTCCAAATAAGCCATAAATCTAGGCGGAGAAAGTACTCAGCCGTATGCCGAAAGAAAGAACACGTCAATTCTACACAGCCTCCGACATGTTTGGTTCCGTATAGTAAATAGAACGTAGCGTTTACTTTCTATATAATGCAATGTGTTCTATATAATTCAACCTCCATCCTGAATTATAGTCTAAAGTTTCTAAGAAAGGCAACAAAAGAATGATAGAGATTAATACGTTAAAGGGGTAGATCTATTTAAATTTCACTCTGTTAACCTTTTTCTTACTTGTTATTATTAATAAATGAATGATTTATTTCTGCACACCTACTTAAAAGCTTATACTTACAGTAATTTAAATTAATTTTATGTCACGAGGGCCACAATTCAAGTTACCCATGCGTGCACTCTGTGTTGCTGCGATTAATCGCAACCGTTCTTAGAACGGTTTTTCTTTGACTTAGGGTAACCTAATGTGCTAGCCTCTGAACTTACCAAAATATTTTTTTGACACCCCCAGTCCTCCATTATGTATAGCAGTCAGAAGTTTCTCGGGGACAGAATAATTCGTTCCCGTGGGAATTTGGGAAAATTAAGTAGCCTAATATGTGTTGATCCAGGGAATCAGCTACTTCCATACCTTTATCAAAATTGGTCCAGCCGTTTAAGCGTGAAAGAGTAACAAACATCCATACGTCCATACTTACAACTTTCGGGTTTATAATATTAGTAAAGTTTGGTTGATACCGTAAAACTCCCGTAAAACCTGTGCAACAGTTCTTACTGTTCCCTCTCTGTTCCCTCTTGGGAGTCATCTGAAACAGTCTGATTGAATAGACAGATAAAGTAACAACAAATGTTCTCGGCTACAAAAACATTGATTGTTGAAGCTCTCGAAAGTAAAACGCTGACCTCACTTCTCCAAACTCGAAACAGCGGTACCCAAAAAAGTGCAATAACAAAAATTAATGGTGGCACTAGCGATGAATTTGGTTTTGTATAATGCCTGTGGTTTTACTGAGGCCATCTTAGAAACTTTCTAAATGACGGGTTTTTGAAAATGCAGTGTATTGCGAAATAAGTTTTTTGGATGATGTAAATCTCGTCAATTAGCACTTTTCAGCTAGGCTTTTGTGACTTGCTTTCTAACTACTGTGCTAATCGTAGACTTGATCTAAACGGACTTTGGTTGACCCAAGTAAAAATTTTAAAATTTCTGAGATATTTCGTTTTATGTTTGCTAGTGAATTAAAAGACCTATAGGTATAATTCAGCTGGATCGGGTTAAGCGACAATCCCAGTTATTTTTTTTTTCCCATTATAGATAATAATCACTGCAATTTAATGTTACTGGCTTATAGATAAATATACCTATTCGATACCTTTTAGGTACTGTGGGCTGTTTATGGTTTATAGCTACCTACATCGTCCATTCAAAAATCGGGTCAAATAGTCCTTTCATACAAATGAGCCACATAATATCTAAGAACATAGATATGGTTTTCCCTGACGGAAAATGGATACGTTAAAGAACGTACTAGGATTTTCCACAACGTATAATGTACCTATAAATATGGTACGCGTACTCCAATCAATACCTCTTAATATGGACCACCAAACACATCTTTAAGTTTGTGAACGTGAAAATAATAGCGTGTGTGTCACGTCTGTCTATACGTTATGGGAAGGTTAGGAAACGGGGCCACGCGCGGTGACTAGTTCACACGATCACCTGCGCCTGCATTTCTTGTTGCTTAAACGAGAAACTCTACTTAGTTCAGAGTATTGGAAATTTTGGTGCATAAATTTTCCATGTGAAACTTTTTCAAAACAATTGATCTTTGTATGTGGTAAATTTACAACTTGAAAAGTAGTAAATAGATTATTTCATACAAGCTGTTGCCCAGGATTTTACACCCGTTCCCGTAGAAAAATTGTAGCTCAAGTATATCAAGTAAAATAAGCTTTTAATTCATGAAAGAATGTTTGACCACCCGTAGTTACGGAGTCTATTCATTATTATCAAACAAACAAAATCCATACTTACTTCTTTATAATATTAGTGTAGATATGCTTTTGAAAAAATATTATAGGACTTTTAATTCACTAGTAAACACAAAACGAAATAAGTATCTCAGAAATTTTCAAATTTTTACTAAGGTCAACAAATAAGAAATACCTAGGATTGTCGCTAAATCCAATGCAGCTGTCTTTACTGTCTATCTATATAGAATGAAATATAAAATAGAATATAATATACTTATTTTTAATCTATTGAACACACGATATCGATCAAAAAATCATTGATCGAAAAAAACCCATCATGTAGCTGTAAACCTGTATGTCACTTAGCCACCATTCGTAACTGTCGCTCGAAGTAGCTCGGCCCTAACTGTTCCAACGCCGGAAAATAGTAAAAATTATCTTCTCGCTCATCATTATGCAAGAACGCATACGCAGCACGTTGCGTTCTATCGCCGCCTACCATGTCCGTGATAGTCATATGGGATTTTAACTATGTATTTAACTATCTACATGTCGACAACAGTGATTTATTCTTTTTGGTACTAATAAGAGTACCTAGAAAGAGGTTGACTCGAAGAAATCTCCTTGAAGGTCCAGACTTGCTGACTCATCAACGCCCAGTCTAAACCCCTTGAATATAGAAAGTTGAAATTTTGCACAAAGGTGCCCTTTATGACGTAGACAAGGCATAGGGAAGGATTTTACAAAATTCCCACGTGAATGAAGGCATCCTCTAGTCGTATATACATACTATTTATGTTTTAAGGGCAATACCCCAGTCTACAGGTGTCAATTTCGATTTCAATATTTTTAATGTAAGGCGACCTCGTATGAAAGCAATAACTAATTGTAATACATTTTTTTACGCAAACAATGTGTACAATGGAGTTTAGATACAGTTCACATATGAATCAATTAGTATGATCACTTATACATATTTACCTTTAATGATATTAATAAAGGTACTTAAAAAATTGCAAAGTCAACCATGCTCCTCTCCCCCCCCCTCGAATCAAGGAAATCGCAAAAAAGTTTGCCAAAGCTTTATTATTTTAGAGAAAACATTTTTTATCTACACTAATATTATAAAGAGGAAAGATTTGTACCTATTTTTGTATGTTTGTAATGAATAGGCTCAAAAAGTACTGGGCCGATTTAAAAAATTCTTTCACCATTAGGATGCTACATTATCCCTAAGTAACATAGGCTACATAATTTTTCCGAATTCTCACGGGAACGAAGTCCCGAGTGGGATGCTAGTAATCTATATACTAAACAATTGTGCACCGTAAAGAAATATTGTTATTCATCCATCGAGCCCGGCGTTAACCCTAGTTTACAAATGCGATTTACAAAAAAATGTTCTCATAAAACAATCGACTGTATAACAGTGGACCGGTTTTTATAAATAAAATTGAGTCCACTGTCCTTACTGTTTTATTTATTATGGCTTGTTACAAATGATTCATCTTAGAGCACGAGACGAAGTACCTGCTTTTTGGAACAAAAGTTGACTGAACTTTGTGTAGAAAGTAAAAAGTAAGGTGCGTATTCTGCACGTCTCTTTATATATATATGATTGATGTTAGACCAAAAATGCTCATTTAATGCGCTAAAGAGTTGAAAGTACCTAAGTGTTTAATGACTTCAACAAATTTTCTGTAAAAGTGATTGCCAAAGATTAAAATAATTACTTAGTAAAACGTGAAAGTTCACGCGTTTATTTGTCTCTAACGCTTGAATATCTCTATGGAATTAAATGTAATAAACATAATTCCATGCATTTACGGGTTAAAAAACTCTAACATCAAAGGGACACACGAAAACAGAAAAATATTTCTTCATTCGTTTTTCTTAGCAAAGGTGAAAGGCATTTTTGATCTGAGCTATTTGACCATAAAAAGGTAAACTGCAGAATATCATGTTACGTATTGTGTGTTCAAAGCATTCCACAAAATAACCTACTAATCATATAAAAGCCAGTTCATATTACACAATAAGTACTCTTACTAGTCTCATTGTCAAAGTTTGTGATCGATTGCCCCATACATAACAAACCACAAGAGACACCACAACTCATTCGCATATCTATATTTATCTCATGCGACTGCCATTGTGACGTACTATTACAACATTATAAAGCTAGTTTAGTGAACCCACTTTCAAGATTAAAGAAAAAGTATCATTGCATATATGCATATTGTACGAATATAAGCACCTATTTGCATATTATTGCGACTTCGTTACTTTAGAACCATAGACTTTAGGTAACATACAATCTAACTCTATGTTTATAATTATTTCTTAACGATACAAAAAAAAATTATCGCTAAACATTTATTGAATTCATAAAAATAAACAACTTTCCTTTAGAAACATGTTTCTTTAGAAACAATTTTTGTTTTGAGTTATTAACCCATGGGTCATAACATAACTCAAAACAAAAATTACGTAAAATCTTCTTCTTTAGATTTTTTTGCATCCCGCAACTAAGTTTAACCCTTGAAAGTGTATCTAATTTAAAATCAGACCATGTTTACAAATAATATCTCACTTATTTTTCAATGATACCGAACATACTTAGAACAGAAACAATTACTTGCCGTTCAGTGAAACAGTATTCATTTTTAACTTCCAATTTCACTGTCAATTGAATTAATACCATTGTTATTTGAAATAAGTACAAAGCGGCATTCTAAAGAAATTTGGCCAAATTCAATTCAACGTAAACAAAAGTACTCATCATTTGCAAATGATAAAATATTTAAAATCACCGTAATCTTTAGTCTTTCATCTGTACTTAAAGGGGAAAGTTTTTCTTAGACTTATCTAAGTTTATCGTGTCTTTAAATACGAAAACACAAAACACGTCAAGCGGCGAGTACGCCTTTCCAGAAAATTGTTTCCGAATATCCCTTGACGCGGAAAGTGTTTATAAACATTACAATTAATCAATTGGTACATAACTAGTTCTCCTAAAATAGTTATCAGCTTCCATTTGCGGTAACATTAACATTGTGTTAATAAGTGATTTTTATTTCAAACTCTAGGTTTCTTAAAACATTATTATTGTAGACATTTGATTTTGATATCGTTCATTAGGCAACATTTTGAGGGAAAACATCGGAAACCTACAAAACGCAATGACCTACAGGAACGTGTAACCTTGAATCTATCTATTCAGCACCCTGTTAATTGCCGGAATGACAACAGGGCCATGCGGTAGGTGAAAAAAGATGTTTGTGGGTTTACTTAACAAAAAACCAAACATTAAAATGTTGTCAAAACATTCGGGGTTTCTTGGGAATTTTTTTTCAGGAGTGGACTAACTTTCTGCCCCTGTCCATGATGTAGCCTATGAAACTCTCGGGCCCTTAAACATAGCCGTCAATCAATTAATAAATTAGGACGATCCGTTACTCTGGAAATAACAAAAAAAACAAATTGAAAGACACTGTTTAACATTTTATAATTCTATATAAGAATTCACATCCCTATGTATTTTACTATATATAATTGTCTAAATACTGTGTATTTTTGTCTCCAGATATGAAGTGGTGATGATGTGGTGTGTGTGGCGCGTGGTGGTGTGGTGTGCGCTGGCGCAGGTCGCGCGCGCCTACACCGTCGACTGCAACCACGAGTACACCGACTGTGACACCGAGCTCAGTAAGTTATTACCTTGTTATGTTTATATTATGCTTATCGGCCGTTTTCCGCATTTAGCCTCTCGATTGGGCCATTGTGCGTGATGTTGTTTGGGCTAGCTATTCCAGCCAGCCAATATCCTCCCAGAAGTACGCTAGACTTTTCACCTTCCTGCATACCTGTGGTAGGGATCCCGGGTTATGCAGGATCTGTGTCCGTTGTGCTTCCACGCTGTGGCATTTTATCGTAACATGTGATAGTCTCATCTGTTTCTATGCAACCGCGGCCTGTGGGACTGTCTGTGATGCCACATGGGCTTGTTTAGCGGACGTGGTCTGTTATTTATTACCTTATTTACCTTCTAACAATATGAAATGACTCTAAATTAGTTAGCAAAACAATAAGGGGTTATTTTCCCCCTCCTATTATAGACCAAGATCCCAGGGCTGCCAGACCTTACTTATTTTCTCATAAACCAAATGTGTGGGAAATAGTAGTGCTAGTACGTACAAGTAATGTATGAATACCAGCTAACTTGGGCCGGCGGCCAATTTTCAGCTATCAGGTTCTGAAGGTACTTCCAAGAATTACTCACTTGTCTTGAAGTCTGGGTGCTATAAGAAGTATTGTTATAGTTCCCTGAACATCATATACAAAAATCACGGCTCAGATTGTAGGTATAATCGCATAATTTACTTGCGAAATGTAAAGCGTCTGGCAGAAATTACAGCCGACGGAGAGTGTCTGGCGGTGTTGAACATTAATTTTTATATTTAATTAATTATATTCTATAAGACATCAGCAGCCAGACTTCAAGACAAGTGAGTAATTTTTTGGAAGTACCTTCAGAACCTGATAGCTGAAAATTGGCCACATTTTCAGCTATCATTCATACGTTACAGTGCGTACTAGCACACTATTTCCCACACATTCGGTTTATGAGAAAATAAGCAAGGTCTGGTGGCCCTGGGATCTCCGTCTATTATTATATCATTAACAAGGCAACCATCACAAGTGGTGAAACGATTTTTTTTCACCACTTGTGATGGTCATAGGCGCCGAACAAGGGTTGAAGCGAGTTTAGGCGCACACAGATGCAATATTTGCAAACAGGACAGTTGAATGCAGTCGATTGATAGCCTCCTCTTTTTTTTGAAGCCGGTTATTTTATTTTAATACAGATAGAACAACCTAGGTGAAAAAATTAAGTCTGTTAGAGTAACACTTGCGCGACCTATTTCTGCATCTAACTATGTTCTTTTTAGTGTTTAGTTTAGTGGATTGATTAACTTCTTTGACATTAATTTATTAGATACAAAGATGGGTTCTCAGTCCACTTATTTATGGAACTATTTGACCCTGTTCTCGACAACAGGGCATGATTTAACTTATCCGCTGACAGGCCCACCTCTTTAGTTACTTAGCCATAACTTATAACTTGTGGGAAATGTATTGGCTTAACACTTAGTCATTTATGTGTGAAATTGTGTTATTTTTACTTGTTCATATCTATTCCCCGAAGTGAATAGGCATCTTCTATGTGACATTAGTAGTCATTTGATCTGTTGCTTTAAAATGGGGCTCTGTCTACACGTATCGTGATAAATTAATAGCTTTAGTATACAAACCCGTTATTTTATATATTTTATCTGCAGCTTAAGATTCATTTTTCTTAATACTCGCCTTCTGAAACCTCTTTAAAACAGTATTTATATGAGCTGTACAATTTTTTTATGTACCTATCTACTTGTGCTAACATTGTTTAGCGAGTTCATCGACCTCTCGTCAATCAATCAAGCTAAAAACGCTAACCGTCCGTGTTATAATGCAAAATATTTGTAAGAAGTAACCTTGTTAATGTAGGCCTTTTAAATAAGTACAGTTATACGAATTAGTATGGACATGGCGTTGGAATGTTCGCCGAACTCTATACGATATTTTTTCACATTATAAAATGGCTCTTATTTCAATAGGTTAAGGTGTTTTCACTACATGTGTGTCGTTTGACACAATCACATACATTACATCTGTTACCGTTATTATATTGACGAATGTTCCTCTATTAATTATAATTGTAGTAGAACATCTACAACGTGAAAAAAACATGTCGCTTTTTGCGGAGGCGCTCGTTGTTTAGACAGGTTGTGTTTTGGTACAGTTACACGATGTCTTACAAGTAATTAACCAATTTGTGTTCTGATAGGCCTCATGGTTCAATTTCATAAAGAAACATCCGGGTCTATTTATTAATTTCAACTAAAAAATAGTGATTTTTGTTTGTTTGTTTCTTTGTCCTCCCTTTTCACGTCATAACGGAGCACCAGATCGGTCAAATTTTTTCCGTAGATATTATAGTTATAGGCCCAAGCCCAAGAGTGAACTAGTGTTACCTTTTTACGCGAACAAAGTCCCGGGCGGAAAGTTAGTACATATTATGATAAATTTATGCAATTATTTATAATCATTATCGCATAAAACAAATTTACGCCTATTTAATAGCTACAAAAATTCTTGTATACTTACGTAAATTCTAACAATCTAAGTATGAACAAGATCGTATAATTTCTCAAATAAGATATCGAGCGTAGGGTTTACAAATCTTTATTATTGTTATAAAAAAAATTCTAATTAACCTTTTCAATAAATGAGATTAATGAAATAGTTACGAAAATGCACTTTATTCGTATGATTTCTAACTTTAACCATGCGCAAACAGTAAGAACAATAACCTTATTATGATAGGACAGTTAACGTAACGTAAGCCTTTTGTTTTTCATGACAATACAAATTCTACAATAAGTGGTACCAAAGAATTAATCTAATGCGAATAATTCAATGCAAAACCGAGGGAGCCCGGGACTTCGTTCCCGTTAGAATTTCGTAAAATCCATCTTTATTCCTTGCCATTAAAGCTTGAATATGGAAATGGGAGCCCATTTCACTTCTAATCCTGGCCTAATACGTTAAAAAAAATACATAGTCGAATGGAGGCGATCCTCCATTATTTAAGTCCGTTAAGGCGACTACAGCACCCGTTAAAGTCAGCACACATAGGAATAGTGCCATCTCCGTCTCTCAACAGGCCTGGGCCGGCAGTGCGAACAGTGTCGATACACGAAGTTTACAGACTATGAAAGCGTGCATGCGTAAAAACCTGTTCGAAAGTTGTAAAAAGAGATTTATGGAAAGGTGACGGCTTAAATAGAAAAATGCGTAAACTACTTATCGAGTATTCAATCACGAACATTTTGACAGCAAATTCAAGTTCCTGTATCCATTTTACTATGGTTTTTACAGCTTAAAAGATACAAATATTGGGTATTTAGAGGTAACTTTGTGAGCTTTTTCTATAGAACCAAAAGTGCTGAATCATGTTTTCAGCAAACTACTTATCTAGTGTATGTCCTAAATATTACCGTAGTATTTTTTTCTTCGATTCAATGCAGTGCGTCATGCTTATCTACGCTTCTTAAAATCGTAATTTAGGTGCTGTAGTCGCCTTAAAAACAAGTAATTCACGATAGATATCTATCAGTTCTGTCAACAAAAACCTGTAACTATACTAGCACATTAAATACTTTGTTGGTAAACAGTTACGGAAAAGTGCAGTGCAGGCTTCATTGCACATTCACACGCCAATAAAAACACTATAATAACCTGCGTAATGCATACGCCAGCCCGCCACTGCAATTACTGTAACCTCATACGAGAATCTATATTTTAAACATAGTGTGAAACTCATACAACATGTGGGCAACTGTACTTTATTTCTTCTACATCTACACCATAATATTATAAAGAAGAAAGATTTGTCTTTTGTATGTAACGAATAAACTTAAGAACTACTGGACCGATTTCAAAAATTCTTTCACCATTAGGGTGCTTCATTATCCTTGAGTAACATAGGCTACATAATTTTCCCGAATTCTCACGGGAACGAAGTCCCGAGCGGAATGCTAGTAAGTATATATTTTGAGAATCGCAGACGGCATTTTATTATTTGCTACTATAATTTGGCATGGATGCATGCTACATACTTATAACATACATAAAATACGAAGACAATACTTTTGAACTACCTTCCTTGGCAAACGTTGTTTAATATCAGGGGGAGAATCACCCCCTAAGTTTCGCTAATTTAAAGTAATCTATGAAATACGAAGAAATAAACTTCCCATACAAAGGCAAATCAGCTGATTGCACTTACAATTTTTTTTTATATGTTCCTGGGGGAAAGTCGTCTAGTTTTGAGGGCTGATTCATATAAATTTTCGCTAAACGTTACGATCAAGAGGAATATGAAATTAGAGTTGAACAAACTCCTAAATATTAAATTACTAGCATCCCGCTCGCGACTTCATTCCCGTGGGAATTCGGGAAAATTATGTAGCCTATGTTACTCAGGGATAATGTAGCATCCTAATGGTGAAAGAATTTTTTAAATCGGTCCAGTAGTTTCGGAGCCTATTCGTTACATACAAAAATATAAATCTTTCCTCTTTATAATATTAGTATAGAAAAGGGGAAGAACATAGAAAGAGAATTATATGAATTACCTACGGATATATGTAGAAAGCCATATATCAGGTTACCCATGCGTGCACTCTGTGCTGTTGCGATTAGAGCGGTTTTTCAATGAATAACCTGATGCGCTGGCTTCTATACATTAAATTCCATAAAACCACACTGAGTGTTAGACTTCAGATGTACTTAATTGTTTATTTAATTTCACGAAACAATGAAAAATATAGATGTAAATTATAATATTAAATTGCCAAGAATCCGCAAACTGAATCTGAATCATTGTATGTAATAATTATCTGAAAAGAACATGTTAAAATGTATTCAAACTCTACATTTGCATGGAAGTCGAATTGCGAGTAAATTGTGGTTATTAAGCCGCCTTTTCGCAGGTTTTCGTGTTAGCATTCAGGTATGGTTGGCATTAATGCACGTGCAAAATTAGGCCCTACATGGAATACTGGAGAACCGGTAGCCCAAGCTGTCTCTTGACCAATACTTAAAAGTATTTGGGAACTTAGGGGCTTTGAAAATAACCTGACTGAAGCTATACTTAAAAACAAATCAGCAAATGTCTTGTTGCAGTAAACTGCTCCAAAATCCGATTGTTTAACCTATACATTTAGACAAATGAATTGTTTTTTTTTTTGTAAAATGAAAATGAAAATGAAAAATGAAAAATAGTTTATTTTCGTTTACAGAGTATTGTAGGTAGCTCAGTGGATGGAGCCTCCTTTTAAGCAAGTGATGTGCCTGCACCAGGAGACTCCGCTCTTCCATAACAACTTATAGTAACATACAAATAAACTTAACTAACTAAACTCAACCAAACAAACTTTCAAGGAAACTTAAAGTACCTAGACCAATGATGTGTCCGTATGTGTATGTGTGTGTGTGTGTTTTTTTTTTTTGGCTGTGTGTGTGCATCCACGGAAATAGTCACAAGTATTGAGGTCGGTAATAGCAGGCGAATGAGTTAATAAGTTAGCCCTGCGACACTGTCTTGGGATCGGAGGAACTACTGCGGCCAGCACGGAGCTACCGCAGTAGCCTCCACTAACTGTGTATTGCATATACCTACTATAACAGATGTTTTATGTGAAATTAAATACGATTTTAGATTTCTTGAATTAAGTTTTCAGGAAAAATCTGATACGTCTTCTTAATGTAAACACGGTATTCTTAATTTAGGGGTGTGTGGGGTTGTAACATCTTTGACGACCAGTTTGGTCTAGTGGTAGTGGCGCTGCCTCTTGACCGACGGGTCCTGGGTTCGATTCCCAGTCGGGGCAAATATTTGTGTAAAAAGCAAATAATTGTTCTCGGGTCATGGGTATTTGTGTTTGTCTATATGTGTGTTCCGAGGGACCCACGACACAAGGGAAAACCTTAATGTGGGCCTTTGAGTGTGTAACGTTTATTATTATCGTAGTGCTCCAAAATTGCCATTCTCACCTGCTAGCGGTGCACCCTGCTGATCAACGGTTGAGGTTCTGACGTACTACAACTCGTAAATGACGACCCAAGACTGGCAAAATGACGACATTGTGGACAACATTTAAAAAAAATTGAATACTTAAGTTTTAAGGTGTAGTTTACTAAGTTATAACCCTAGTTAGCGAGACTATTTGATGAAATTCGTTCTAACAAAACTGTTGTAATTATAATTGTTATTAGATTATTTAAATAATAAATAATAAAATAAACGCTACACACTCAAAGGCCCACACTAAGGTTTTCCCTTGTGTCGTGGGTCCCTTGGAACACACATAAAGACAAACACAAACACCCATGACCCGAGAACAAATATCTGCTTTTTGCGCAAATGTTTGCCCCGACTGGGGATCGAACCCAGGACCCGCCAATCAAGAGGCAGTGTCACTACCACTCAACCAAACCGGCCGCCAAAATTTTATACCAAATAGTTTTTATCTTCTCAAATATTTCATACTAGCTGACCCGACAGACGTTGTACTGTTTTTTTTTTAACTTTCTTAATTTTTTCTTCCATAAGAACCTTCTCCTAACAATGAACACAACAAAAAAAGAATCATCCAAATCGGTCCAGCCGTTCACGCGTGATGCCGTGACCAAGGGAAATAGGGATTCATTTTTATATATAAAAGAGAGATATAATGGAGTTGGCAAAAACTTCTGCCTACCTTAAACCACAACTAAGATCTAAATATTAAGAACCATAAAGAGTTGCTATAAATCAACACAAAGCGCCTCTTTGTCTGGTCTTATTGATAAAAAACTTGAAGCCTCTTTTAGATGGGTTTTCTTAGAAGCCTTACAATGTTTAGACCTTAATAATTAACTACTGCCTTTGTATCTCAAGTTAGTCAGCAGCGATTAAAATTTAAAAGTTGATAATTTAAAAAGTAATACTAAAAAACTGTTTAATTTAAAAGGAAATAGATATGTCTACATAAGGCATGATACTAAAAATTTTAGAGTACATCATGAGAAAGGTTATTGATTTTATAGATGAAGCATTTGCCTACAATTATTTTAGTTCGATTAACTTTGGTGACTTAAACATTTTGTCTTAAAAACCACATCGAAAACAATCCATTCGTTTAGGAGCTACGACAGACTCACAGATACAAACGTCTTTATAACACCCCTCTTTTTACGCCGGGGGTTAAAAACGTAGAAGCTTTGGCTCATTAACTTGAATGGATCTGACAACTTCGACATTTTCCTGGTTTACTTTTTTACCCTCTGACTCAGCCTTCCAGGTATTATTCAGACCACTAACCCCCTCCATCATCCCACAAAGCCTAATCGCTCTTTAAAAGTTCGGGTCTGAATCACCACAGAGAAACGAATAAAGTTAGAGGAGACGCCGAAGCACTTATTTAAAGTTGACATCTATTCTACTTTCAGTTTTTTTTATTAAACGCTTTAAACGATTTCCTTGGGATTTCATCATCAGATCTTGACTTGGTGACAGTGGGGCCACATCTGAACTATACTCTTTTGGAAAAAATAATAACGGGTTGCACTCCAGGAGTGCCGGCAGAAGTGAAAACTTGAACATTAACGTTGGGCATTAATATGGAAATAAAACAAAATACACAAAAAGAGTCCGTTATTTTTTCAGGATTCGATCCTTCGACGCCTCGCCTACGATCTGATAACTTCACCACTCGGCCAAAATTACAAAAAGACTTTCCTGTTCACTTCGTGGTTTCGAACCCTCGACCTATTGCTTACAATCGGGCAACTTTTCCACTCGACCAAACTGAATACTTTCAATTTAGTAAAATAGTCTATCGGTATTTGCGCGCTATGTGCGAATAATCGTTGACATCTGTCACAGAGATAATTTTACCATAAGGCTGCCATCCGTCTGGGTTTCCACCCATACTTCAAAGTGCACAACGCTGCTAAAGGAGTTTTCACTTCAAAAAAGGTGGCAACCCTATCCTACGCATTTTCGATCGGGGTCACATACATCTGAGTTTAACATTTTTTCCCCATACTAAAAGTGCCCAACGCCGCTAAAGAAGTTTTTACTTCAAAAATCGGTTCACATTGGGCGGGGAAATCGGTGATTAATTAATTTCATTAAAAAAGGCGTCTTATATGTCTCATTCTTCTATGACCGATACTTATCTCTATCTGTTACTGGCATCTGTATAACCTGAGAAAGAGTAGTTTGTTATATGCTGCTCCGAATAATCGGTCAACAGAACTTCGGAGCGGAGCATCGACTTGATATTAGGATAAGTCATCTACGCACGCATTGTGAAGCCTCTAAAAAAGACCTAATTGGGTTCTTTTGCAATAGGTATAATGACATTAGCTGGACAGTCTTTCTATGGAAATATATTTAATTGACGGATTCATGTTTTCGTTTCACTTACTTAGCGCAGAATTACTACTAACTTCTATCTCCTATTAATCTGTGGTCAGTTTTTATGCTCATCTAAACGTTGGGATTCGTCGAACTCCTTCTGAAAAAGGCTGCGCGTGAGGCACGGCGCTGCGCTGGTATTCGATTCCACCATATTTTAGATGTTTTCATAGCACTTAGGAAAAGTTTTGTTGATTTTTAAAGTAAAATGTTTTAATTCAGATGTGAAAATAATTCCATATATTTATTTAGCCTATTTATTTACCCACCTATTCAAAAACGTGATTTAAAGTTAAGTGACAGGTAAGAGCCTCGCAGGAGCGTTTTATGACATGTCATTCATAATAACTTTAAATCAAGTTTATGAATAAAGGGGTAAGTATACCTACATACACGTTTCACTACTTCTATACTTAGTTTCAGACCCCCACGGAATTAATAAAATCAGTAGCACTTATTTTAATAGTCCGCGTTGGGTATTAATTGAGCCTGACAAAATTCCAAATCAAATACTTTATTGAATTCGTTTTTATCTTAGATTTATTTTTTGCTATTTATTATTCATTCAAATATTTTGATAATCTACAAAAAAAGCCTTTCTACACAAAGAAAAAATAATTCAAATTAATTTAACTCTCTAAGAATATCAATTTCACTTTGAAGAATTAAGAAACCAATGACCTAAACGATGAGTCACTATTGACTAAGACTGTAATTTTTTATTTCGATAACTTCACGAATTTTGTTTGGAACCGGTTGTTACTTTGATCTCCGTAAAGGCCGTGCAAGTATAGATACTGGTTTTGACGAAATACTTCGATGTCAAGCAATTCGACGTAGCGTCATGTTTTTTTGAATCTTACAAAATCTCTTTTAGGCGCATAGCAACATGCGATACTTCGTTTGTGTGATTAAGTAACCAATGTTACTTCTTTCCACTTATTAGCCAGTTCTAAGACGCTCATATCTTGATGATTACCATTTTCTCGTTACAAACCCATTTTTTCGTAATATACAAATTAAATTTAAAAATTCACAAAACGCCTGACAAAAAACTTTAAAAGGTAATATAAAAAAATGTCTTTCTCAGCCTTTTAACATCATTAAAAGCAGCTATAATATTTAAAAATGAACGTCACGTTAGAGGACCTATCTATGTGTCACTAATAAATAATACTTCTTCACTAAGCAGGTTTTTTTAAAATTTTAATAAATCAACTTTTTATTGGGTAATTTTTAAAATAAAATACTGGCGGACACTACTTCTAACAGATAAAGGTTACCATGTGACCTTGATCATCATCTATCACCTACTCATCAAGACCATTCATATGAGCCCAAACACGCCATATCTGTTCTAAGTTTTTGAGAAGTTAGATATCCCGCAGAATATTTTATGGCAGCTTCAGCTCGAGGTTAGTATAATGTCTAGTCGTGAAAATACCACCAAAATAACAGTACATCCCATTTAGAATCAATTGGACCAATGAACGTACGAGTAAGTCAGAGCCTCTGGTCAAGTAGGAAATAAGCTGATGATCTTCAAACGTCTGAACAAAACTCCATAAATAATAGCTAGGAACCGTCTCGATAAGGACAACTTTCAAATTAAAAAATACTGCATCTTAATCGGTCCGCTCATTTAGAAGCTACGATGCCAGCTGACCACGTACCGGAAGGCGCAGCTAAGGAAGGCCTCCCACAAGGTGGACCTACGATCTGGTAAAGATTGGGGTTTGCCGCTGGATGCGGGTGGCGCAGGACCGATCGAGGTGGAGATCCCTGGGGGAAGCCTATGTCCAGCAGCGGACGTCTTGCGGCTGACATGATTATGATGATGTCAGTTGATAGACACGTCAAACCTATAACACCCTTCTTATTTTGTCAGGGGTTAAAATCCCATATCATTTTTCAATTTCCAATATGTGTGGACCAGGTCGAGTAGTATGTTTTTTTATAAAGAAAAAAAGAAAAAAACTATATAGGCATTAATCCCTCGAAAATGATCTTCCCTTCACGTTCACTGACCTCTTTCTCATCAATAACAATTGGTTATTCTGTGTCAATACCTTTAATCAAATAGCATCAGGAAACAATCATAAAACATAACTATTGATCGATGCTTAAACTGTACGTGACCACTGCTTTCTAACGAATTATGTCAACCGGAATTAGCTTTTTCAGAGGCGAGTGACCTAGATAGGTCTATTCTTTGAAACTAGGGTGTTAGAAAGGCACTAGAAATAACGTAATGACTACGAAAGAGCGAACAGCCTATAATGACTGTATTAGATGTTTTTAGTGGCCGTAAAATTCACATTTTTGAATGCTTTGTCGATATAACAATTTAACTCCTGCAGTTTTTGAATACAGTACTTTTACAGATGATGCTAAAGTTGTACTTAGCTGTTGACCGAGAAGTAGTTTAATGGGCCTTTTAATAATTCTAACAGCACGGCACGACACGACAAAATTGTATACACCATTGCCTACTACGTTCCTATGACGCTAAAAGTGGAAACATAGGCATAGGAGGCAATGTGAATACAATTTGCCGTAAAAAAGCCCATTGAGTATTTATGTGGAGTATTTCTCATTTGATTCTTTGGTTTACTGAACCCCAATACTGTAATGGTAATAAATGCCTCTGTACCCAAAATATGGCCAATCATTGAGAGATGGAATCAAAGGTAAATATTACGTAGTTCGTTTTTGAGTGCGGGTGTATTTAATTACAGTTTATTGAAGTTGGAAATTATTTTTTGATGTGACTTTCATGTATTAAAATGAAATTGACAAATCTCTGGTTAGTTGCTAACCGAGTGTTAGATAGCTGGTGAACATAGCCCTAAGACCAATGTTCACCAATTCTTCAACCAGTGATTAGCAGCTAATCGGAGATTTGTCATTTTTAACTTTTTTTAATACATTTTGTACGATTAACTTTTAGCCGTGGTTTGAATAACCGTTGGTTGAATTTTGGTAAAAATGGCCTCAAAAGGCACTCAAATGCTAAAAAAACTTACAATTAGTCTAGAAAAAAAATACAAAACCGTACACTGATTGGGAATTAGCCATGAAGCAATTCAAGCGATCCGGCGCCTCCAATTAAAGTTCTGGATGTAGAATCACGTTTACGTAATTTATTTTCTATTTGCTGCCATTCCTTGGGCAAACAAACAGGATTCTAGCTAGATCTTACACAAAAGGTGGAACCTATATTCAGCTGCTGAGTTAACTTACCCCTATATGAAATAAAGATATTATTTCACGATTTTTTTACGTATTTAAATGATATTTTGTATACAAATATTTTGTATACGTGCAGTCTATGGGCCAACTACACGCAGCGAGTGTACAGCACTCTGCGGGTGCAGTACAACAATGCGTTCAGGGTGCTGTTTGGGCTGCCGCGCTTCGGCAGTGTATCGGGCATGTTTGTTGAGGCGCAGACTGACTGTTTCTATGCAATCATCCGCAAGCGCAGCGCCTCATTGCTGAGACGCGTGCGCGGCACCTCGAACGGCATCCTGGACGCATTGGCCAACCGGTGGGACTCCCCGTTGCTCAGGCAGTGGACAAGCCTGCACGCGACGGGCGCAAGATTTACATAATTAATCAATTTAAATTGTTTACTAACACTAGCTTTTAAGTTTTATTACTGTTACTAACACTAATATTTTTTTTATTTTTTTTATTAATATGGGTTAACTCTTGACCTCAATTTTGACCATAAGGTCAAAGATGAGGTCGACGATGGAGCGAGTTAACCCAGAAAATGCCTATAAAGGCACTGGTACTCCCACGCACCGATGGAACACAGCAAGCTGTTTGGCGTCGGATGGATGTTAATTTGAAATAAATATATTGAATTGAATTGAATACAGTTTTTCCAACTAAACAATTACGATTTAAGTATCACAATTATAAAAAAGTTCGCTCTTCCGTAGACAACTTCATCTTTATCCTTATTTACGCAGTTCCTTACGTTTTTTACTATCGCGGTCCTCAATCCGCCAAACGTGTCCTAGAATTCTCCCAAAGCAAGCAGTAGAGGCATACCTTTTAAGATACATTCCTCCCAGGTTCTACCCTCCGGAAGTACATACTACATCAGCAGTGTAAAGTTGTCGTCGAGGTGCTAAAGTGGTACAAGTTTCTTCACTTACTTAGAGACACGAACAACTTCCTCCCGGAGCGATGTCCTCTAAAGCCTCACTAGAGGTTATATTGACCTTCGTAAATCAAGAATTATACTTCTTCTTATTACCTATTAGCCTGCGGTTTTAAATTAGTTGGTCTGATTAAACTCAAAATCGCCTTAAAAAATGTTCAGATACTTTAAACTTGATTTGGTTTTTAGGTTTTTTTGTGTATTACATAAATCAAAGGCTTCAATGAAGCGCCAAAATAAGAGCTCTGTACTTCAAACAAAGTTTGTTAAACTTATAACAACCCTATTTTTTGTTGAGGGTTAAATATGACAAATTCTTTAATAAAATGAAGAAAAAAATTATTGCATCATTATGGATGAGTCGTCATCACCATTGTAATCATCGTAATAGTAACTTTATTGAAAAGATGAACAATCGTAACTGCCTTTTATATTTGACCTTAAAGTAGAGACAACAAAAAAATTAACACACAATGCGGTCGGTAAGTAGGTCTTCGAGCTATTATAATAAAGCGCAAAATTATCATTGCTTTCCCGCAATGCAGTTATTACCATAGAAAATATTGAAAATAGAAGAACTGTGGTTTCACAACTTTCCACCATTACCAGGCTTTCATCGAAGAGTATTGTTTCTAAATAAATATGAGTTTAGACAAAGTAGTATTGCTACCTAGCCAAGCCATTCTACTGCACACCGAAACCGAATAATAAAAAAATATATATAATCAGTTCTTCATTTTTTATTATTAAATGTAATAAAACATGCAATGAAACCAAAATTACGTCGATAGCACATTTGGTAAACTTTCCCGGCTGTGATTATTTTAAACTGCTTTATCATTCTGCATTTACTTCTTGAGACATCTCTCCTCTATTTCTGTGGTTATGCGCGTGCACGTCACGCATGACAAGCTGTTATGTCAACTCCGGCGCATTACGCGCGACGCGAGTTACGCTTCCTATAGCCAGCGTCATTACCCTCACCATAACTCATCTACTGGACTAAGGTGTGATGAACGGTGAAGGAAATCACCCATATTATCTATAGAAAGTCATCTATCCATACATCTAAGCCTGTTATTCCTTTAGAGGTAGGCAGGGAATCATAACAAGATTTTAGAACCTCTTGACGTCATTCTGAGAGTTATTTGATGATACATGAATAAAGTGGTTATCAAGTCGTGTTCTCATATACACATTAACACTGTCTATATTGAACGATCTACAAAACATACTTGAGACACCTGGAGGGATACAATTTTCAGATAAGTAAGCGCTAAACCTTAGTTTTTTAATGGTAGATTAATCTATAGTTTGAAAAGCTCTTCTTCTTTTGTTTTGCCCTCCAACTACCTAAATTTCGTTCACTGCTCTCTTAAAAATCTGATGTTCCTTAGAATGACGATAGAAAAGAAAAAAGTAAAACTTAAAACCCATAAGTCGCCAGAGTCACAAATAATGCCCACTTTACAGTATTTTTACCTAAAAGTCTGGTATTTATAGTTATGTTACGTATTCTACGTAGGAAGAAAAAACTTATTATCTTTTTGCGTTCTTTCGTTTACATAAGTTTGCTAAAAGAATCCTAACTATTATGCTAATACATACATTCGAGGTAATGTACGTAACTACTTTTAGATACGTCTTTTAAAATAGTTTTTTTTACCTAGAATTTCACACATGATACACAACACATACCACATTTTATGTACACGATAAGCCGATTCAAATAGCGTATAATATTTTTTTCTTAATTCTGGATTTTTATTTGGCCATCTCTTTTTAGCTTAAATTGTTCCGTGTTTGTATTTTTTCACAAGTGAATGATATCAGCTTCTCTGGCATCATTGAAAAAAACAAAAGATAATCAACGAAGCCTAAAAGGTAGGCGAAGGTCGTAAGTAGGTACTACGTCGCAAAAAAACACCTCCGATCAATCACCTCCTTCTATGTAATCGGGTAATCGGTCACATGAATCTACCTTTGTCCGTCGGCCTTGTGCCGTTTAGCTCGCATCGTCTAGTGAAAGTGCGCCACGGACCTGCGCCGGCGCAGCTTTGCTTAATTGATGATTCGCGCATCCGATTTACATGGGAAATATTTAAAACTAATCACTAATGTAATACCTATGACAGCTTAACTAAAGGTTCCCATGTAGCTCTCCCGGTAATTTCGTTTATATTTATTTTAAACTAATATTCTACACCTCTTGAACATTTGCTTGTTTAAAATGATATAAGGGTGTATGGAGCCATAACATCTTAGTGCTCCAAAAGTGGTGCACCCTCCTGATTAACAAACCAGGCTCTGACGTATTTGTAGTACGTAAAGGGTTATCGATATTGGTGACTTCGCCAGTCTGTCTTTTAATTTTCTCAAAAAAAAAATAAAGTGACATACACTTCTCTTTCACGCATCGCAAGGTATCGTTTATAATTTTCCACGTTATAAAAACGTATGAGTCACCGACTTCAATCCCAACAACAGTTCGCAAATGTCACTCATTTATTTATTTTTTTGTTTTTGATGATTTTTATAAAAGCGCTGAATCATTTTCGATAAAATGTATATGGGACCATCTTCCAGAGATGGTCCCATATACATTTTACTCTTACTCTTTCGAACAAAAAATAATTTTGAAAATCGGTCCATGATTGGCGGAGAAATCGGTGAACATACAGAAAAAAAAATACGTACAGTCGAACATAGTACCTCCTCCTTTTTTGAAGTCGGTAAAAAGAACAGGGAATCAAAGAGAACATGGTTCTATGTACATGTTTCAACATGTTTCTATGTAGTCTGTATCGAGTTTCTAAATAAGGAGGTAGAGCCAGAACAACCATAGAGATATATTATCGAGACCTTGACCCGAAGCCTTTTGGTAATGTGGCTTGGAGCATTAAGCCTTTTGGTAATGTGACTTGGAGCATTGGAGGTTTGTGAGTCATTTTGTAAGGTTATACAAATGCATTTCGCATGAGAACATGGTATGAGTATTAATCGATTTTTACGCCTGTAACGCCACGCTATGCAATCATTATTTCTGTGTTTTTAAGTACAAAAAATGAAGCTTTTTTTACAAAACACCAATTAACGGACAATCAGTGTAATTACTGTTTTTTGAATGAAGTATTGATTGATTGATTGAATCGATGCTTTTAATATTTCGATAGGCGATTAAAGATGCAACGTGTTTCTATGGGGTGACTTTAAATTATGAAACTTTAGGGTACGGTATTCCCTATGAGATTGAACAATGTTCATCAAGGAAACAATATGGAATTCTCAATAAAATATTTATGACTTCCCATAGAAAACAAAATTTTCTGACCGCACTAGTCGTATGAAGATGTTTATTTACCAGCTTGGAATCGCAAAAATTTAATACTCTATCTTTGACGTGATGACTTATCAGAAATCAACAAATAACATTAAATAATTTGATGGTACCAGTAATTTTGAATCCATGATCTCACAAACTTGGTTCATAATCATTGATTGTTTTTTCCTTGTACTTATTTTCGCCGTGTTTACACTACCAATCGATTGAAACTCTTCAAACTGACGTCATCTGTTCTTAAATGACTTCACGTCTTTACAAACCTATTACAAATCTTTGTATGTGATTCAATAAGCAGTATTACGATCAACTTCGTTTCATAGATCATTGTTTATCGGTATATCCACCGATTGTAATACGTAAGCTAGTTAATGGTAAATGGTGGTGTAACAGTAGACTGCTATTTGACAATGCTAGCCTAATTCCCATGGCTGCTACCCATCCTATAGTCTATATATTTCTCTTCATAGATAAACTTGTCCATTTACCTGTGAGTGTATTTAGCTTTGGCGCGCTAGTTATGGGTTTAAATGTTTTATGTTTATCAAACAACAACACTTATTGGAATGAGAGAATGAAATGATTTAATTTAGTAAAACATAGTCCTCGATACTAAACAGAAGCATTATTTAATTTATATAAGGAATTTACCTATGGAATTACCGTTTTTCATACGTTTTTGGATTTTTCTCGGGAATACGAAATCCAAATTTAACAAAATTTTGTGGGAGGGTTTGCTCAACATTAAGAAAATTTTTATCATACTAAGTTAATCGATAGTTGTAATTGTAGCAAGGGTACAGCAAAAGAAGTAATGAAACGGGCAACAGATAAAACAAGCTATATTTGAGCTCCGCTTTCAGTAAATAAATTCAAAGTAAATATTTATTAATTTTCCTCAAAATCTCCGTTATATGGCCAAGGTTTTAAATAAAAAAACCATTTTAGTAATAGCTATTCAATCAAATAAATTATGAACAAAATAAAGCTTGAGAAAAAATCCTATTATTATATAGATCTATTATTATATAAACAATGAATTTATTTTAAACACATTGCAATTGCCTTATGGATGATATTTTAGAGTACATCTTAGCATATATACTGAAAAGGTTAGGCATGGTAATCATTAAGGCGTCACGCGCGCCTGTCGTGCCTTATGGTTAAAGTCGAGTGTAGTGGAACGACGGACAGACAGATACATGCAGCTAGATAGTAATGATCATCACGACCAAAGCGAGGTCATAAAGCGACGGGTTTAATAATATTTTATTTAAATAAATAATTTTATTGTCCAACTACATGATTCCCGGGACTTCGTTCCTGTAGGATTTTTGGAAAAGTATGTAGCCTTAACACATAGGCTGTCAGTTACCTCCGTAGAAAATTAGTCCAGCCGTTTATACGTAAAGAAGTAAGGGGCCATCCATAAATTACGTCACACGAATTCAATGATTTTTTGACCCCTCCCCCCTCCTTGTCACAGCTGGCTGTTTTGTAAAACTCCCCCCTCCCTAGCGTGACGTCACATATTTTCCATTTTTTGTAATTTTTCAATAAGAGCAGTACTTAATAGTGTTGTTATTTTTTTTGGGAACTCAAAACTCACTGTCTCAACCAAAGTAAAAACGTAAAAAGAGTGCTTGGGACTGAGGGAGTTAAGTTTGTCGTTAAAAGTTAACGCGTTTTGATACTCATAACACATTTTGAAATGTGACGTCACGAAACTTATGACCCCTTACACCCCCTTGTCACACAATGTCACACTTTGTCGACCCCCTCCCCTCCCCTTAACGTGTGACGTAATTTATGGATCGTCCCTAACAAGCAAACACACACTAACCAACTTTCGCCTTTATAATATTAGTGTGATGTGATGAATAAATCTTATAACTCTAAAATTAAAAATGTTGTATCATCAGCGACATTCGATTGCTTATAACTTTTAAATGGCTGAACAAATTTTCACCAAATATAGCTAAGAACCATATCGATAACGTCAGGCTATTTAAAAAAATCCGCATCGTGAATAATTCATTCCTGAAACTCCCACGGGAACGAATTTAAGTCCCGGGTGGGATGCTAGTGTACCTACATATTTGTAGATGTACGTAAGTAGTTAAAATACGCTTGTATAAACCCACTCTACAAGGATACGATGCCACATTGCGCAAACGCATACACGAGTCTGCTACTTAGTCATTGGAATTTGGCAAGGTCCACATTTCTCGCCCCAAATTGTATGGTCGTTTAGCCTAAATGACACGCTGAATTAGTTTTAAAGTGAAACGGATCCAAGCAATACGAGGAAAGTAAACAAGTGTCGAAATGTATTGATTGACTGCGGATGTACCTAAAGAGAAAGTATTCGGAATTATTATAAAACTGATAAATTAATATAAGAGACAGCTTAGCAAATACTTAAATGGTGGAATCTCTACAAACATTGTATAATGTTACAAATTGTTAAGAAGCAATAAAGTTTATCTATCTATCTACCCATAACTACGATCGGCTGTACGTATTTTTCATATTTGGCATTACGCAAAGTATTGGGAAAACACGCCACGTTTTTTATTGCAAAATGAAGTATTTTCGAATAATAAATTAGATTTTAAAGCAGTAAATATAAAAAAAAAAAACAAGAAAAACAGTAGAAAATTTTCCTGAAAAAAAAACCACTGTAAAAAATTACATAATCCGTTGGAAAAGATCCGAAGTGATTCTAAGACCGGCTTCGCATAATTATCCCAATAGAGGATAGGACAATGCAACGAGTTAATTAGATTATTAACTAAGCCCTTTAAAAAGGTTAATCAGTTTACTGGTGTGAATGAGGTGTAAATAATTTGGCAGAATATGGGTCACATTCTACAATAGCGCTTTAAAAAACAACCGAGTGTAATTAATATTTTTTTTCGACAAATATCTGACATTTTTTTATCAGCTCATAAACGTCCCTACCGAGGGGCACGTGACTTCCTTCGAAACACGAAGGGGATTTAGGTCATAGTCCATCACGCTGGGCCAATGCTGGTTGGCGGACCGAGCGGGTTTCATCACAATGTTTTCCTTTACCGCTGACCAAGTGATAATTAATGAAAAATCTATAGATAAATCCGAAAAGACGAATTTCGTAGATTGTAAATTTTTTTTGATGAAGTGACGATTATAGTACTTGCAAACGTGCTGATGTATCGAATTTTCATAAATACTTTTTTCATAGTAATAATCTTGAATAAGTACTTACCTTCTTCATTTCACTTGGCTACTTGGTGGGTAATGTGAGTGCTTTTTAACTCCGCTAACAAATTGCTACGCAGATTGCAGATTCTTTGTAAAACCGGTGATAAAGTGCAAAGAAAGGGCCTTTTTTATAATAACGGCAAAATTGTATTACCATTGCCTCCTATGTAATAGTAATACTAGAAGCTGAGAACATAGTGGGCAATGGTAATTCAAATTTTGAATTGCCGTGCCGTTCGCATCATAAAAAGGCCCATACACTTTATATATTTATTAACAAACAAAGTCATAGTTTTGTATGACACAGCCTTACAGTGCTTCTATTTTCTTAATGCCTTTCGGAAAACAGCGTCTGTCTCGTTTTTGTCATTTGAAAATCAACTTACTCATTCGAAATACGAAATTTGTTGAACCACAATCAAAAACACACTGTACAAAGTGTACAATGTAGTTCATTTTGTATAAAAAAAGTCAGCTACATTTGTTTAATTTAAGTTTAGTGTAAGTATGCCTTATGGATATAAAATCAGAGCTAATACTAAATCTCAAATTTATTTTTAATACAGCTCAAAAGCCAAAGGAGTCATGCGTCTCTCCTCTACATGACCTCAGCCCCGTATGTGGGTTAGACGCGAAGGAACCGGTTCCTAGCTATTTTACCATGATAAGAATGTCGCGTGCTGGCATGTACCTAGCTATTAGATGTTAACATTATTAAAATTGTAATTGTTTTGAACTGTTGATGTTTGATATAAAAATAAAATAATTACAAATACTTATTAGTAGAGTCGGCGTTGGTGGTACAATACAAATACTTACTTGCGAAACAATGATGAATTGCGTTAACTTCTTAACTTAAAATTTATTTTCATCTTGGAACACTTTTTGTATTTTCAACCGACTTCAGAAAGGAGGATGTTCTCAATTCGACTGTATATTTTTATTATTATTTTTGAAGTGAAAACTTCTTTAGCGGCGTTGAGCACTTTTAGTATGGGGAAAAAATGTTAAACTCGCGATGAACTCGCGTCAGATCGTCAGATGTCACGTGACCGTGATCGAAAAAATTCTTTAGCAGCGTTGTGTACTTTGAAGTATGGGTGGAAACCTGGACGGATGGCAGCCCTATGGTAAAATTATCTCTGTGACAGATGTCAACGATGTCAACGATTACTCGCACATAGTATGCAAATACCGATAGACTATTTTACTGAATTGAAACTAAACAGTTTCATCAAGTGGAAAAATGGCCAGATTGTAAGCAACAGGTCGAGGGTTCGAATCCTGAGAGAATAACGGTCTCTTTTTGTGTATTTTGTTTTATTTCCATATTAATGCACAACGTTAATGTTCCAAACGAGTTAAGTTTTCATTCCTAGACTTTTTTACCATTTAAAGATACTACATTTTGCTACTTCTGAAAAAGTTTGGCTCAGAGCTAGGTCCTAAAATATCTCCACTATTCTTCAAACACTTCAAGTTTTTCTGTCTAATGGTAACACCCTGCACACACTTCAAGAGAAAATAAGGCATCTCCTTTACTCGGTACTTCCTTGACCACGTCATAGCCACTGTGCTAAGTTGATTGTGTGGTAAAGAAGTCACCCATTTACCGCATAAACCTGGGTGTTATTAACACCAGGCACGCAAAACGAATCATGCTTTTAGACGTTACAATCATATAGTTGAAAATAAGTATGAGAGATCAGCCAGAAGCTATAGATATTTTTCTATGCAGTGTTATTTATTTACTGAACACTCGGCAAGTGTTTTTAATAAACCCAATAAAAAGAAAATTGGATACACGTTGTATAAAGTATGACTATCGTACGCCTGTTGGCATAATACATGTCTATAACAGGAGGCGAATTATCAACAAACAAGACATTAAAAAACTGGTTTCTGACATTGACGATTGAAAAAGGTCACGACTTATGTAAATGATCGCGTAGCTTTTAGATACGAATAACATATTGACATAATTGAGATATGACCGCCACCTGTCACTTTCATCCTGTTTACCGCAAAAAAGGACTGTAACTGACATTCTCTGAAATTGAAGTCAATTTGCATGGCTAACATAGACGCAACAATTTTGTCGTAAGTATCTTCTTCCGGCATCTCGTTCTATTGTATACCGTTAGTACGGAACAGGCAGAACGACATTGACATGACAAAATTATGTCATGCATCCATGTCAGCCCGGCAGGATGACTAAAACTTTACTAAATTATCTATCCACTGGGTCACTATCAAATTTAAATGAAATTTCATTAACCCAATCCTAAATTTTAAAGAAAATAAGAGCTTGAAACATCATCTCAGTTTAATCCACCGTAAACATTCCGTTTGGTTTTGAAGACAGTTATTCCTATCTCATCGATCAATCGGTCGATCGAGATGTTTATCGTTCGAGAATAAGAGCAATGGCTTTTTGAAATGAAAAAGTGAATCTAACCGTATTTTCTTGAGGCTGTGGATCCACTGACCCTGATCTCGTTTACAACCTGTCGTGTACAAACGAACACAGATTTATAAACAATTTGTAAGTTAATGATTGATCTGGAAACTTATTCTTCAACACGTAATCTGAAATAAATTGAATTACCTGTAGATACTTAGTTTGAAGTGCACCTGTAATTTATTTCTATAACAAAGTCTTTTTGCTCCTTTGCAGGTAAAATTGGTGCCGACGAAGATGAACCGATACCCCCAACTACTGTGGCGCAAGAGGCAGCACGTCTTCCACCTTTAATACTCCCCCGCATAACAACAACCACGACTACGGAGAAAATAACAACAGAAAAGACAACAACACAAAAACCACAAACTGTAGCTACAAGCCCAGATCCTACCACTAATCGAATCGAAACAACGGAAACTCCAAAACAAGGAAGACTTCTGAATTTAGGTGGTATAAATGTAGATGAACTACAAAATTTTGCTAGTCTGTTACACAATGAGACAAACCCACGAAAACCTCCGATAAAAATTGATCTTAGTGATGTCAATATGGATGATGAAGACGATGAACCTCACAGAATGGTTCCGTTGATGGAGTCGCGTAAACACAATAAACCTATTTCTGATAAATTTTACTCGAACCTACAAGTGCCATTCAACCCACTATTAACCATGGACCACGCATCGGAAGAAGCAGATACATGCAAAGAAAATGAAGTTACATATAAGGTCAGTAGAGTCATTTGTGGTTTTGAAAATAACATCGTCTTACTTTTGGTAAAACGTCATTTTTATGACCGTTACTAAAGAACTGACACGATTTGAAGAAGATAACTATACTAAACTACTTTTCCGTTAAAGTTCTATACATTTAAATGTGAACTGTTGTTATTTTATTAAATAAAAATGTCGTTTTTATTAACCAACAACAGTTGTGTGTGACTAAACTTACAGATGTCTGGTTATATGCATTAATTCCAAGTCTAGAGCCGATGCTAGGCTCTTCAAATGAATAGTAAGTGTTTACTCTATACAAAGAGTTAAGCCAGTGTCGTTGGCCGCGACTTGTAAATGAAGAAACGTGATCCTATTAAGCGCAGTTCATTGAATTTATAGTGGTCTTATCTAAGCTAACGAGTAGCTTCTATGTTTGTCTATCTTCAAGGTTTTAGTGTGACCACTTTTGTTGTACAAAACGAATTGTTCTGTTTAATATCATGTAATACTTACCAGCCCTCGATTTCGTTCGATAGGAAAAGTATCCTATGCTACGAGCACTCAACCCTATATGGAGACGTAATACGAGGCGACCCGAACCTGTCAACTCGTCAGTGGCTAGTCACTGATTTCAACGCACGCCCTAGCGATCGTGTTCGGAATCTCTTCGGATTACTTCGCACCTAGTTGACAAAAAGTTGACAAAATCGTTTTCTTTCAAATTCGCATGTATTACGTCTCTATATAGGGTTGAGTGCTCGTAGACCCTATGTCATTCTACATGAACATCATTGGATAAACAAATTTAAATGTTACCTTCAGATTGGTGAGCACATTGAGCGAGGCTGTGAGGAAATATGCGAGTGCGCTCCAGGCGGCTTGTTTGATTGCACTCCTCGTTGTAAGCACCCCTACATCCGACGCGGGCGCAGGCTTACCGATCCGCTTTGCTTTGAGACCCCTGTTGACGAATGCTGCTCTATAATCGCCTGTGCCACTGGTACTGGTAACCATGGTGCGTATTACTTCTAATTTGCTATGATCTTTTTCGTTTTTTACTACTTTGTCCTGTTTCAGTTTCGCGATACACTTTAAAACAAAACTTGGTCGATCAGGTTATTGCAATGGATCAATTGCTATCTGACACTGTGATGTTGTTTGCTAGTAATTACAATACATTCAATCATTTGAGTGTGTAGGCTTCCTCACAATATTTCCTTTGCCGTAAGTAAGAGAGAGAGCATTGGTCAGTGTTGTAATCCTTACTAATATTATAGCTATATCTGTCTGTCCGTCTTTCACGCTTAAACTACTGAACCGATTTTGATGAAATTTGGTATAGAGATAGATTAGAGCCTGGGAAAGGACATAGGCTACATTTTATTCCACAGTTAGGCACGATATAACCTGTAGTCCACGCGGGTGGAGCCGCGGGCGGAAAGCTAGTAGGAACATAAATCAGAAAAAGTTTGGGTATACGGCGGCACTGGGCACCGAACTCGGTAACTTTTGACATCGGGCGCCTACCAATATGCTCTTTCTAGCATATCTTGATATTCAGTAATTAATATTAGTCTAAAGTTTTCAGTAAGTATCATTTACTAATCACGTCTTTGCAATTTGCAGAACAAAAACCACTGAAAGTGCCAATTTGTACCTACAATAACGAGACACACTCAATAGGGGATCAATGGCACATCGGCTGTGAGAAGACCTGCGTGTGTGAGACCGATTCTGAAGTTAAATGCAGGCCCAGGTATTTATTTATCCATCCAGACTCGATCTTAACTTTATTTTGATATGTTTTAAGGGTGAGCATTCTTAAAGTCCATTAGGCCCTGTGTCTTAACTATTTTAACTATTATTAGTATTTTTCCGCTTAGTAGCTTCATCTTAGATTTAAATAAATGTATTTAATATCTCTTTATTCTGTTATCTTTGATCTTTGTTTTGCGTGCTAATTAACATCATCTCAGATTTGAAATTCTAAATCAATTACTTGGGTAAATTAGGTATATTGCGTAAATTGCGTGCTTATCTTTTTGTAGATGTAACCCGTTGAGCAATTCGGACAAATGCATCAACGTACAAGATCCGAATGACGAGTGCTGCGAGGTGCAAGTGTGTGACGTGTCTCAGGACGCTCACGAAGAGCCAGAGAAGTCAGAAAACGTCACCAACTCAACATCGACTTCGACAACAATAACAACAACAACAACAATCACCCCGACTGCAACTACAACGTTACTACCTACAACTACTGAGGTATGTATAATAGATTAATATTTAACAAGTAATGCCCAGCATCTGTATTCAAGCGTTGTTAAAAATAACAAAAGTCTCCAATATTCCTGATGCTCATGCATTGAATAGGTGTGTACCTTGAAAAGTTTAAAAAATCAATAATAGATTGTACAAAAACAAAGGCCAGCTTATTAAGGCGACTAGAGTACCCGATAAAGGCAGCACACATAGCAATAGTGCCATCTCCGTCTCTCAACAGGCCTGGGCCAGCAGTGCGAACAGTATCGATACACGAAGTTTACGGACTATGAAAGCGTGCGTGCGTAAAAACATGTTCGAAAGTTAGAAAAATGAGATTTATGGAAAGGTAACAGCTTAAATCGAAAAATGCGTTAACTACTTAGCAAGTGTTAAATCACGAACATTTTGATAGCAAATTCAAGTTCCTGTGTGCATTTTACTATAGTTTTTACAGCTTATTAAAAGATACACAATATTGATATTTAGAGGTGACTATGTGAGCTTTTTCTATCGAACCAAAAGTGCTGAATCATGTTTTCAGCAAACTACTTATCTAGTTTATGTCCTGAATATTACCGTAGTATTTTTTTCTTCGATTTAATGCAGTGCGTCATGCTTATCTACGCATCATAAAATCGTAATTTAGGTGCTGTAGTCGCCCTAAGTTACATAATTTTCATTGCAAAATTGTTCTTACCATAATAGTCCAGAGTGAACGTTTGTGAGTATACCACACTTGAGTAATCTTTTAAATTGTTTTAGAGCAAAGGCTTCGTGGACTACGATAACGTCCACTTCGCGGAGCATCCAAACGATTCTGAATACCTAGGAGCCATCTTTAAACCCACGCCCTTGCCGACAGTACTTCCAGTAACGCCAGAGCCGACAAACCCAATAGGCTCAGTCAAAGTACTACAGAACAACAGCGTCCAAGTCAACTTGATTCATATGAATACTAGCGATGATCCCGTTTATCTACTACTCAGCAGCGATGGAGGCAAAAACTTCGAAAATGTTGAACTGAAGTATTCAAATCTAATACTAAATCTTCCGGGTGGTAAAGATTACATTTTGAAAACCAAAGAGACAGGGGCGAAATTTAATTTCACCATAACTTCTTCGAAAGAAAATCAAGAACATGAGAATCACACAATCAGTGTGGAAGAAACAATCGGGTGTCACTCTGAAGGAAAATTTTATGAAGTGGGTAAGTTGGCCAAAGTGAAATCTATTGAAACATTGCGGAATTAAAAGGCTTTTTCATTCATACATATGCTATCGCCTATAATCTCTTACGGGGTAGTCAGAGTGGTTCTAGAACCAATAGACGCCACGTTTGACACAAATACGTTTGGATTTTTCATATATTTGTTTAAAAATTTGCCGCTACAATTTTGTGAACAAAAATAATTTCTTTTTTTAGGCGAAGAATTCCACATTGGTTGTCAGGAGCTATGTGAATGCACGGGAAAAGACACCCAAGAATGTGTGGAGCTAGTGTGCCCATCTCACGTGGGATTAGAACTGGTGTCCAAGGGTTGCGTGAGATGGGCTCCTAGTCCTCCCGCCTCACCACCCAACTGTTGTCCCAGAACCGCCAGGTGCCTTAGCGATGGCACATGCTATTATAAAGGAGTCCCGTAAGTTGTGCCTACTATTGGTTTAATTGCATTAATATTTTGGATTAGTTGTATAGACATGTCAAGTCCAATAAAGTAACCAGAAGCCCAGTCATTTTGGAAAGATTAAGTTAGTTTTTATTAGCAATTAGTTATCAAATAAAACGTTAAAAAATTGGTTGAACTACAAAATCTATTTAACAGAGGTTTCTTTTATGATGTAGTCAAGACAAGGCTGAATGTTCTAAATTCCCACGCGAATGTCTTCGAATTAATTTCAAAACCTTGAAAAACCTAGACAGTACCTTTGTTATTCACAGGGTACCAAATTGGAGCGAAGTATCAATCAGTCTAACTGGATGCGAGCAGCGTTGCTTCTGTGAGAACGGCGAGTTGGACTGCCAAGAAGTTTGCTCCCCCTTGTCCCCCGTGCCCCCTCAGTCCCTCCGCTGCCCTCCTATGCATCGACCGGCGCCCGTCAACATCTCTGATGATGATTGTTGCAAGCAATGGGGATGTGTACCCAATGGTACGTTAATCTTCTCGGACAGCAGCATGAACTATGATTAAGCTAATCTCCCACCCAGCATTAATAAAATTAATCTAAAGAAATAAACATGGCATAATGGTGTTGGTTACATTAGTCATATTATCATCATCATGAGCAGAACCTCATCAGGAATAACACTAATAATTAAAACATTATTAATACTAAGAAATGATCAAAAAATGGTGTTGGTGTCATTCTGTATACTGCTGGTCACGTTTCACTTTGTCATAGATTGCATGAAAGCTTTTCATCATATTACTACTTGCAGCCGAAGAATTGAACAAGACATCTCATCAACTGTTCAAGACAGATTTTTCGCGTGAGAAATACATTGCACCTGTTCTTCCAACGACGCATGTGCCACCAGTGATCGCAACTGCCCCGCTACTACCTCAAAAGATTCAACCTACAGACTTCTACAGGCACCTCCACCCGGTTAAATCAATGACCAAATTTGTCAAAGGCCCGAGTCCCCCTATAGACGACAATCTGAAATATTCTGTAGACTCCCCTATTAAAAGTCAAAGTGGTGAAAATTTAACTTTATTCACGCTAAGTGAAGCAAAACCATTAAGTGAACCAAAGCCGCAAGCTAAACAACCATCTTCACATATATTGAAACCACCTGTACCTTCTTTATTAACACTACCACCTAAAGAAAACGTGCCGGAGTCATTACAATTGCTTAGTTGGAAACAACCAGGCATAATGATGGATTTTGTAAATCCCGATGAAACTGTGAAATACGATTCAAAACTCCCTGATTTTACCATCGCAGACGATGCTGATTTATTGGCAATATCGAATGAACGCGTGCAATTGATTAAAAATCCAAGTAAAGCTAAAGCTAAAGGAGAAGTTAGGTACTTTCTTCCTGCTTACGGTTCAAAAATGTTGGGTAGCCATACATTTGTGCCAAGCCGCCCTGCGCCGTTTCAAAAAATGTTCTTACCTGTTATGAAACAAAACCAAACAGTTTTCTATTTTCAACCAAAAGCTAAGCAAAACATCATTCCGCAGCAAAATAATAATGGAAATTTAAATATATATCCTCCAAATCATTACAGCAATAAAAAAACTTACGCAAAACATATAACACCTTCACGGAATAGTATAGAGAAGTATATTGTTCCGCAAGCATATTGGAACCGAGATGCCAAATTGCCTAGTTCTCATTTGCCTATAAAGTCACCGAATCCTTATGAAAACGTACTTCTAAGACCACTAACTATAGGGGGTCCAAAGGCTGGTCGAGAAAGTCCTCTCGCCTTAGAACAATTAGTAAGTCAAATGGAGATTGAGTCTGCAGTTAACCGTAATCTGGGACGCTCAGCTGATAAACCTGATGATGACATTGAATTTACAGAAGAAAAAGGTCAGTGACCCTGTTGGGTTACTCTAGCGTACTTTAGTAAATTATGTCAACTTGTGCAATTCCTCTGCTTTGTCACTCTCTTTTTAGGTGCTTACTGTTGTTTTTATATAGGCACGGACAGCATTCCTACCTTATGCTTAATTCATCTTTACAGGGCAATAAATGTGCTTGTAATCCACATCTCTTTTCCTAACAATGCTTCCTTTTTCTCTCTTTTAACTAGGTAACTATAAGTATGATAACGAAAACTTATTTATGTTAAGTATTTTTTCTCTTGATGTTTCTGGTAAGTACCCAAGTGCATTCGTGAAATTTGAGACAGATTCAATAGTTATTTTTATTTCTACCGGGTTTCAGGTAAAACTACGCAATCAGGGCCAATGATACCAACTCTGCCGCCACAAAGGCCACAGACACCTCCATTCCTGCCGACTATTCCTCCTGAGGTCCACTTCCCCACTGAGGAGTTACCAGACTATGGCCAGAATGATCTGCATCGACCCATGAACCGAGAGCCTACCCTTCCTGGTCTGCCGCCAGGGTTGACAGTGCCTCCAAACTACGGAGATGAGAACAAGAAATTGAGTGTTCTGTCGCTTCAAGGTGATTCTCCGACCAGTGTTAAGCTGCTGTTTGGTCTTCCGCCCGTGTTGGTTGGCTTGAGAGGCAGCGTTGATTTGAGATACACTGATAAAGCGTAAGTTGATACTTTGTAAAGAATGAAGATGGTGTAAATAAAATTTAAATTCTAAATAAATGCTAGCGAATCTGGCGATGGCTTATGTCCGTTTGCTGTAGTCATGTTTGTGAAATGAGAAGATGAATTTGGTTCTAGACATATTTCAGAAACGGGATCAAAAAATGTTGTAATTAAAATTAATCCAGCAATATTTTTCGATTCCAGAGACGAGGACGTATCTTTATGGACGTCGCAGGTTTTCGCACCGGCAGACGAGGTCCTAACAACTCCTCGCTTGGAGTTCCGTTTGACCGGGCTGAAGCCATCAACCACCTACAAGATCAAGGGGAAACTGTTCCTCCACAATCTGCCCGTTGAACCTGAAAGCGATGTTTATCAAGTCCGCACAATGGATCTTCCATTGGTATGTTCGTATGGAATCAACAGCCATGTCTTGTCATCCTACTGACAAAGTATTTTTTGTACATTAAATAATTTTACGTTATTAAATAATTTGATATATCTTTGACGTAGTAACTGGCAAACGTATCGACATGAACTATTGGAGGTTGGGTGTAAACTTCCTACTTACTCCTTTAAAATTGTTTAGTTTTCTCTAAGTTCTAATCAAATGTTATTTGATTCTATGCGCCAATACTACATTCGGAATAGTGTTTCAATATTTTAAGGTTGTGTTTAAAAACAAAGGTGTCTGTTTGCAAACACTATAATTTATGCCAATGCTATCCACAGCTTACCCCACCACCAACTATCGAAGAGAAGCGCCGAGAGATAGACAGCGCGCTGACGGTGGTTGATGTAAATGACACCGTGGCTCACCTCAGTTGGAGACATTTCTCGGAAGATGAGCTGAGGTTCATTGACGGCATTCAAGTCAGGTGAGAAAATTTAGAGTGGCTGCAGGGAATTGGGAATTCACAGTGGGCATTCGCTGCATTAAGCGATATCATGACGCGTAGATACGCTAGGTTTTGTATTATCCTATAAAATTCACTCTTTGAGCATGTCCTGCGCAATGGTGATACGTATAGCCCGCACCGCATTTGTTTCTCTCTAACCATCTCTAAGGTAGACTGGAAGAGATCCTTTAAGTCTGCCTTTGCACACAGCTATGTTTTTTTTTACATTGGTCTGTAGGAGTTTGTTATAAAGACTTTACATGCACACATTTTGACAAATACGTATAACGATAATTTTAAGTTTGTAAAATTGAGTTAATATTCTTATTTGCTTGACTTTGTAATTTTTTTTGTGATTTAAATTAAATTATGCCTTTACAGATACCGACCAGTAGGCACGCCAATTTACAGTATGACGGAATTACTCCACCACAGCCGAACCATTGCAGAGCTAGTCGACCTACGCCCAGGGACTCGATACGAGGCCTCATTGGTGCTCATTCCACCACCCCGTGCAACTACGGAGCTGCAAGATCCCGGCCGAGTGGAATTCACTACTGCTCCGTTCGTCGGTTAGTGTCATGTCCATCTATTAATGATCCAAAAAAAAGAGAGCCGTCAATCGTATATCATAGTCACCACTCTCACAGGAGTATTCACTCGCACACTCCTTTAATCCCTACTAATATTATAAATGCGAAAGTAACTTTGTTCGTTTGTCTGTTAAGCTTTCACGCCTTAACCGCTAAACCGATTTCGATGAAATTTGGTACAGAGATAGATTAGACCTTGTAAAAAGATATAGGCTACATTTTAACCCACAGCGGAAAGTCCTATAATATTTTCAAAAGACTTTTCCCTTCCATCGAAAAAATTTAGAACACTGTCTTTCTCGGCATATACCTAAGGACCTGGTTTATTTACCATCTCAATTTGTAATTTACGAGTATCTATTACCTAGCTATTTAATACTTCTGCTTAAATACAGTTTTTTCCTTTTCAGATCCGTACAACTGGTCAGTGACGATCGAAGCCCGTGCGGTAGGCTCCGACGCTGCAGAGCTCACGTGGCACGGAGTTCCTTCACCGGCTGAGCGCTGGGTCCGAATCTATCGTGCCGCACACACCTGTGGAGGCACCAGGCATGAACACGACGCCTTCAGGCTCGCTGCTAGAGACCTACCGCCCAGTATACTGCTTAATGGACTTGAGACTAATGCTAAGTAAGTCATGTGTTCTTAGATTACCATCGACATCATAACAGCCTGTGAAATCCAATTTTTTGAACAGCAGCAGCTCGAGCATGATGCGCGACAATCTCGCACGACATGCCACTCGGCTGGCGGTGAAAATTAACTTTGATTGCGTGAGAGCCCCGCGCAAAGGCTTACTCGCCCTCTGACGTTGTCAATGGTGACATTTTGACATAGAAGCGCGGCGAAATCCGCGCACGAGCACATCGTGCTCGAGCTGCAGAAGACTTTGAAAGTCGCCTTTTGTTAACTTTTACGACACCCAACCTATTTTTGAAAATGATTGCATGGTGCTATTTGTGACAAGCACTACACGATTATTTTAGATTATCATCGTAATCATCAATCAATGCCGAAGCAGCAAATGTAATCTTTAATGACTAGGTAACAGATAGTTTAAGCTATTCCAGTGAAAAAGAAAACATAGGTTTTTAAAGTGAGACAAAGTCCAACATTTCTTAACGATTAAACTAAAAAAAAATTCTTAACGACTAAACAAAAAAAATTCTTAACGACTATTTCTTTTCCCAGGTGTCGGGTATGGCTTGAGCTGTTCATGACGAACGGAAAAATTAAAACCAGCAATGTTTTAGAGATTAACACAAAATCACAAGACTCTCCAGAAGAGATAGACAGTAAGTATCAATTGCTATACCGTTCCCACATCATTGATTATGGCCAAATTTTATCAAGATTTGACAACTATTCTGTAAATCTACGACCGATAATTGTCACTGTCATTTGTATGACACTCGACTTATAACACCCCTCTTTTTGTCGGGATTTAAATATGACTCCAACGCAGCATTGTGTTCTACCTTTAAGGAATAGCGCTGGTATTCTGTTAAAGCTGCTGTTTCTTGAGTTTATATACTGATGCGTGTAATTGTCTTAACAGATGAAATAGAACTGGCATCCGTAGCCGACAGTCGCGAGGGCGGCCGAGGGGACTACTACGGAGCCCTGGTGGTGGTGGGAGTGGTGGCAGCCCTGGGAGCGCTCACGTCACTCCTGCTGTTGTTGGTACTGGTGCGCCGGCATCGTCCGCGCTCAGTACCTATTACGCGTAAGTCTTAACTTCCTATGGGTGACTTTGAATAAGTTAACGAATATACTGCTCATCGACTGTATCTAATCGACAACAGTCGGGACCGTCGACTTATCGTGCCGTCCGAAGCAAGGGAACAATCGTGATAAAGTGCCACTTTAGACACCTATAGGTTCCCTGCCTCCGTGTATGTGCCTAACCACACCTACCAGTTCAGATCAGAAAACACCAGTGGACTATGAGCGCTTTGCTAACATACATACACTCACGCCTATAATCCCTTTCGGGGTAGGCACAAGTTGTCATGTTGTTCTAAAACCACTTGACGCCACTTTTGATATTAATCCTGAGGATAATTAGATGTAAAATCAGTACAGTGGTGATAGATCGCCAGCCTTTCGCCCTCGATACAGCAAAACCCTCGCATCCCACGTACTTTACTGGCTCCTACACTATGCCTGGAAAGAGTTTGCAGCTGGTGCATTCTAAGTTTTTCTTTCACTCACAGTCCAGCGTGGAAGCTTCGCTAGCATAACATTATACATTGTGATTATATTCGATCAATCAATATTATTATTTATTAAATGTTTTACAGCTGTGCCAACTGCCCCCCGAGAGGCTTCCTTGCCGCCATACGACAATCCTGCGTACAAACTAGAATTACAACAGGAAACTATGGGTAAATATTTCTACTTCTACCTACTTCTAAAAATCTAGGGGTGATCTTATTACCTACCACGTAAGAAGATGGTAATTTCAATCGATCGCAAATTCGTCATAGAATGCTTCTGCATTTCGTGATTTTCATGTGAGATGTACTCGTTAACTACATATATCAATGGACGACCAGTCAACAACGTTCAATCAAATCAACATTCTGTGGTATCTCCCCTGCATCAGTCTCCGGGCTTTCACAGATTCTCCCACCTATTGAATAATTAAAAAATGTAAATTAAACATGTACTCACATAGATTATTTCTCTTTTCCAGACCTCTGACAATTAAGCTCCCGTGGGCACGATAACGGGCTCAACGGGATTTCGGAGCGAGCGGTCGACGTACCCAATGGGCGTCACTACAACGAGATGGGTGTTTGAGTGTCTTCTCACATATAACAAGTGTTTTGATGGAAACGAGTTACTTGGAGCTGGCATACATTATTTTCCAAAACAGTGTCAACGCCATTTTCCTTGAAATCGGTGAACCTGGTAAAACTGAACAACTGTCCCAAAGTTACATAACAATAAATCTACAAAAAACAAGTCATTCTATTGCCCATCAGGGTCATTGCAAAGTCGTATCAATTTTTGGAATATCATTAAGTTTCCATAAGGAAAGTTGTTTAGTTTTGTGGGCAAGTTAACCACCGTAAAGAATATCGGTGTTCACACTTGGAAGCTGTAGAAAAAAGTTTGAAAAAGTAACCCAGGCATAATAATCATGGAATTTACAGCAGAAAATAATGTACGCCAGCACTGGAGAGACACCGAGGTTTTTATTTAATTTTGGTCGTAGTTACCCACACATCGGTTTTAAAAAGAAACGCGACCAAAGCAGACTGTAAAATAAGTTTGAGTTGATGGACCAGTGCAAAGTAAAATAAAACCTTTAAGTGATCAATTTAGTTTTAAGTGAACCCGAATACAAAAGTGATGATAATAACGAGTAAAAAAATTGTCAATAACGTTGAGATTACTGAGTGTATTCGTTATAATTAGATTTACGATTTTTATACAAATTTTCGAGGGATTTTGAGATAAGCGGTATAATTTTAGGTTGCCATGTCAAGTTCCAATTTTATTTATTAACTGAAAGTTTCTAAGTGTCTTCTTAAAGTGCCCTTTTTTCGTCTGTGCGTATTTGCATTGTACATAGTGTTAATAAATCTAGTAGATATTGAGGTTTTCTTATATGACACGTATTCATCTTGAGCAGCTGAGGGCTTGTTTTTATTACCGTCTTTCTCAAAGCATTACTCATCTGTGACTGTTAGAGTATGATATGATATAAAATCGACAATGATTTAACGAATTTAAACCTCACACTAGGAATGTAGTTGTATACTGCGGCTAAGTAGGTATTAGCATTTGTAGTATCGAAAGTATGCACTGTTAAAAACCGCTTTTGTAACTGCCTACTTCAAGAATCTCTCATACTAGCACATTTGCCATTTTTACAGACAACATGTACAAAGTTGACAATTTACTTAAACAAATGACGCAAAGAAACTTATTATGTCTTAATTGCAGAAGAATAATTAAATTTAAGTTTTTATTAATGGTCAAATTTGCGAGCAATAATGTCGAATTGAAGTGTAAAGCGCTCTAACCGCTTCAGATAAATATGTATCATAGTCATAACTTCCTAAGATTCTCTTTGTATAGTTTAGAACTAATTGTACCTAGCTAAGTCGAGTGCTGGATTAACTTGTTAAATCTATTGTAATATAATATTTTACTCATTTAAAGTTACGTTTCATTTCAACTCAAAGGTTCAATGGAAACGAAAGAAACTTTGAAAGGGAAAGGAGCGTCAATTACAAAAACGTCATTTAATTCAAATACAACACCAAATCACATTATATTTTCTATAATAGTAGGTAGTACATAATAAAAGTTTCTTTATATGATTTATGCTCTTAAATTCTACCCTATGTTTTGTAGTAAATCTACTGGTTATGCCCATGATTAAACTATGATAGACAACAGCTCCATACAAAGTTATATATTTGGATAAATATTGGAAGTGAAAACGCATGTAAATATGTTATTTGTGTATTTAATAAATTCTTTTATTTAAGAAAATAGATATAAAGAGGCTGATAATAATAACTGTATTTATTACTGTTGCTGGGTCCAAAAGGAAGTTTTTAATCGTTACATAAATACTTTTATTATATCTTATTTGATAACGATAATTTTCTAATATATCTTTGTATATATTCTCTAACATATCTTCACGGTACACACCGAAGGATGTGTGTACTATGAAAACAGAAATATTCAAATGAACTTCATTTAGCTGGGTTAAATAAGGTCCATTCGAATTATAAATCAAAATCTATCAAATAATTAAAATCTTAAATAATTAAAGTGACGCATTTTAATCATAAAAATCAACAAATAAAAAAAAATTAAAGACACCCACCCCCTCGGTGGGGATGTATATGCGCTGTTAAAAAAATAATTAAAGACGAAGTTTGATTAAAATTATGAAACATAGCAGAATATATAATTAAAAATAAAACTTAATTTAAGCTACTTTTGTTCATCTTCCATTAAAAAATATTGTTACTGATATATTTAATATGTATTTCAGCATGTTTCATAAAGCTGATATGTTTTGGTATGGTCACAGAATTCTCAAGGAAGATGAACGAAATTTTCATAAATTAATTGGACCAAATAGTTACAAATAATCTAAATGTGTAGGCTGAAATAAATACTCGTAAAAACGTATTTATAAGGTACTCGTAAGTAGGTATGAACTAATAAATCAAACAAAACATAGCTGAACCAAAGGCTGACTAGATTTGAAGTAAAAGTAAGTATCACTTAATAAATAAACTTTGACTAAGATATTTCAAAAAATATACTTTTAAGATATAATGAAATCGCTAAAAAATGTTTTTGTGGTTATATATTTTTTTCTCAACGAGAGACACCTATTCAAGATGATTATTTCCTTTTTATGGCGATTTCATTGGTTAATTAAATCAAAATAATAAACAAAGTTGCCGAATTTAAGTGAACATTCTAAATGTTCCTTATACTTACAACACTTCCCTATTATTTTGATAAACTTATGGTTAATTTATCAACACCCAGTTGCAGAAACGGCCATTAAAGTTAATGCTACTTTAAATGGCATTTTCTGTCTTGTTGACGTAAACAAGGACAACATTACATTTAAAAAATCTTTAACTGTAATTAACGTTTCTCCAACTGAGTGTAAGTCGATAAAAAGGTTTTCAACTAACGAAACCTCTTTATTTTGGTAAAAGAATCATTCCAACCAACGATTCTTCCCCCGGATTCAGAAAAATAAACTTTCGTTTTAATCTAGAACATACATGCAATCCTTGTTTAAGTACAGGTTTAAAAAAATACAAACTCTACTGAATCATTCGTAATTATACGAAAATGAGATCAAGCTATTGCATCGCCACATTTCAACCAGAATCTGTGCAAGATACTTAATTTAAGGGTAGAAGGAAATTATTTTAACCATAAAGGAGGTAAGTTTGTCAATGAGTTAAAAGCAGGACCTCGAGGTTTTGGCGTATTTTTCATCAATCCATTGTCCATAATACGTTAAGCTTATGTTCTGCGTATAGACCGAGTTTAAGATTTTAAAAACTTTAAAAATTGGAAGTTATGTTAGTGAATGTGTCACATCTGATTTTATTGGAGTCATAATAAATAGCGTAGGTAATAACATTTTTCAAGTTATAATCCAAAACATATGTGTTTTTGCACTGAAAATTTTAAAATGTATCCATGTCGAACTTGAGAGCAATCGAATCCCGTAGTTTTCGTTAACCGGTATCGTATATTACCATATCTTTAAAAATTGAAGCTACTCTTTGGAATTAAATTTTATTCTCAATTTTAAAAGAAATTTGGTAGTACTCGGCTTACCTTCACCCGGTAATTTCAAAATAGGTACAAAAGTAGTTTAAGGTGTCATCAAACTAAATTTTCGGATTACCGAGCTTGCTACATCCTCGACTAAATTTTCGCCACTGAGTTATACTGTGGTCAAAAGCAAACCCATTATTAATAAATAAATATAGTTGCAATCGTTCTATTGATTTTAAAGTTCAACATACATTTTTCGTTCAACCGACACAATTGTAAGATTTCTTCCCAACAAGCTCAAATTGCAATCTTCGTTGCCTTCACTATCGCTTTTGTTTAAAAACCTTCCAATTCGTGAAACTAGAAATAACAATTGAGACTTTTGAGTTTAAGAGGAAGCTTTAAGTGTGGCATTTCTAAATAATCGACTAACATTGGTGTACAATTGAGGTAGATAACTTTCTCATTTCTAGTCACACGGTTTCCTTAAACATTTGTTGGTTTATTTTATACAAAACCTTATCAACATTAAAAAATATATGTTTTATGGTGATAAAGACTTTGTATATGTTAACAACAACAATTACTATTCTAAACTTAGTAATAATAATACTGCGTATAACTTGTCTGTGGTCGGCTTCTCCTATATTAGATAGTACTCTTTTGATGCTTTTATTCTCATTCATGCATAATTACTTTCATCGTGTTTTTTTTTAATTTGTTTTTGTTTTCACTATTGTTGATGCTGCTATTGCTGGCGAAGTTATTCGTTCCATTGTTACGTTTGAGTAATTCAACCTCAAAAAATTGTATCTTCAGCTCCTAATCAATCATGATATACTTCTTCATCATCATCTTCGTCTTCATTACCCTGTTAGCTCGCAGTATTATTATTACTCTTCTATTCAATTTACTTAGTAATCGCGTTGTCTTCGTGAGCCTTCTTGACGACGGCGAGCTTCGAGTGAGGGTCCTGTGGCTGGAGTTGGGCGTAGGGAGCCACTCGGGTTCCGTGCAGGACTAGGGACCAGCCCCGGACCCACCCTGTTGCTGTGCTGGGGCCGTTGCCGCCGTTGAATCGAGCCTAGAATGCATCTTTCATAAGTAACTCAATAATGTAGTTGGTCGTCTCTCCTTATCGTGATTATAAGTGTTGGAAATTTAGTTAGGAAATTTTGGTCATTAATAGTATTGGAGACTTTACTTTTGTTCATTATTAGTATTAGATATTTTTACTATTGGTCTATTTTAGTATTGGACATTTTTACTATTTGGTCATTATTAGTAATGGACATTTTTTTAATTTTTTATAATAGTCTGTTCTCGGGTCATGAAGTATTTTTGTCTGTCTTTATGTATGTTCCAAGTGACCCACGACACAAGGAAAAACCTTTTGCGGGCCTTTGAGTGTTATTTTTACTATCGGTCATTTTTAGTTTTAGACTTTTTAACCCCCGACGCAAAAAGAGGGGTGTTATAAGTTTGACCGCTATGTGTGTGTGTCTGTGTGTCTGTGTGTCTGTGTGTCTGTCTGTGGCACCGTAGCTCTCAAACGGGTGAACCGATTTGGATGCGTTTTTTTTATTTACAAGCAGGTTTTTTGGCGATGGTTCTTAGATACGTTTTATCAAAATCGGTTCAGCCGTTTCAAGGTCATCAGCTCTTTTGTTAGCTGCGGTAGGGTTCTTAGACTCTTAATGTGTATTTACTTTACTTTCAAACATACATGTGACCTAAAACTTGAAACACTCATGTATGCTTAATAACTATGCAGGATTATGGAACTCTTGGTCTGATGCTGCAGCCAGGATATCCAGAACACTAGCACACTCTTAAAAAAATAATAGCAGATATGTCGTGTTTGGACTCGTTTTGTTCAGTATTTGATTCTGCATACAATGCAATGGTGGCAACACGGTGAGCTGATGCTGCGGCCAGGATATCCAGAACACTAGCACATCCTTGAAAAAATAATAGCAGATATGTCGTGTTTGGACTCGTTTTGTTCAGTATTTGATTCTGCATACATTGCAATGGTGGCAACACGGTGAGCTGATGCTGCGGCTAGGATATCCAGAACACTAGCACATCCTTGAAATAAGTTAAAAATTTTGAAATAAAAATTAAATTAAAAATTTAAAAAACCCCCCACGCAAAAAAGTAAAGCGGACATTTAAAAAGTAAAAAATAATACCTTTCGTTGAGCCATCAAATTCATTTCAGAAATACCTATATATATTTAATTATCGAAATCGATGGATGGCACGATAGGGTTTGCTCATTAAAATGGCGCTATAATGTCGCGTCGGGGTACCGCTTTAGTGAATCAGACCCTTCATTTGATTGACCCTTCATTTGATTGGGTCTGATTCACTAAAGCGGTACCCCGACGCGACATTATAGCGCCATTTTAATGAGCAAACCCTATCGTGCCATCCATCGATTTCGATAATTAAAATATATATAGGTATTTCTGAAATGAATTTGATGGCTCAACGAAAGGTATTATTTTTTACTTTTTAAATGTCCGCTTTACTTTTTTGCGTGGGGGGTTTTTTAAATTTTTAGTTTAATTTTTTTTATTACAAGTATCATGAAGAGTAGATGTGATTTACCTCTAAAGTCCAAATACCATTAGGGTACTCTCCCCAAGTATGCGTGGTCATGAAGGGCCATTTGGTGAAACCATCCCTTGAATCATCGTCGTTGGCTCGTCGGCTTAAAATCATCGATCTGAATAACAAAAGAACAAAATTATACTTATATCAATGTCAGACAAACTTATTCAATTATAATTTGAGGTAAAAATTATAATTGAATAAGTAATTATTTTAAATTTTTATCAATTTGCGGAAAATATTTGTGACAATATGTATATCTGTGATTTATAGCAGTAAAACTCTTGATTGGCTATTAGATGTCGAAAGGCACAAGGCTTTATAAACATAAGGCACGAAATAAACACAAGGTAACGAGGTCCGTGAAGGAGGTTTAGTCCAGCAGGAGAATTCTTGCAGCTGATAGAATTGGTGATAAACGAATGCAAAGAGGTAAAGAACCTGAGCGCATCTCAGGAACACCCAAGGCTAGACGGCCATCCTAAGCAATGCACTCACGCAAAACAGGCGCGTGTTCACGCCGATTGGCGGAAACCAGCCTAACTTAGATATAAGTACAAGACGTTTACCTGGTGCCCATAGGGCTAGTGAGGAAGAACTCCAGCTCCCCCCTTCGCGTGGAGTTGGCACTGACCACGGCCTGCACGTGCTCCAGGTATCTCACTTCACTCTTCGTGCCCGCGCATGCTTTAGTGTCGATCGTCAGTGTGACGCTGCCTTCTGATGGGATTTGCCTGGAAGTTGAAGGTTGTTGATTAGTTTATTTAGGTGCCTGTGTTTCCTTAAATGTGTTTCATGCGATGTATCATCCTACGGTGATGATTATACAACAGTAATCAGTTTTTTCATTGTCTTCAATGAGTCTCTCCATTTTATTCTGGAGAGTTCGCTTAACAACTACAAAGGCTTAAAGCTTGGGAAATACAAACGCAATAGTAATATACAATGCAGTCAGTAGTTTTGTCAGATGAAGAACATAACGACAGAGGTACCTAAAATCTTTTGGTCCAATTTTAACATACTCTGTTAGTTAGTTAATTCACGATTAAGAAGTTTATCAAATAAAACGTTAAAAAAAAGAGAATGAAAATGACATTACCAAATCTCGGGTTAGCTGCTAATAGAGTATGGTGAAGTTAGGTCTAAGTCTTACAGCGTGCTGAATTATACCCTCCGGACCAGAAGGGGTTAGCAAGTAATCTAAGAAATTAAAAGCTTTTTTCGACATTACATCGTTGACTTAAATTTTATCCCGAGATTTTTCTGCAAGTCCAGCTGTAAGGCTTGGTAATGTCTTACCAAAAGTTACCTATTAAGATGCGAGAAATATTGAAGAGCAAAATACTTACGTGTGAGTCTTAACAGAGCCAGCCTCACAGTGGTAGCGAGGTGGGACCGACCGCCAGTTGGCTGCCAAAGCTGTCATGGCCCCAGCATCTAACACCCCAAAGCCGAAAAGATGGTTGAACTCCAATCCTACGCCGTTCATTGTCCAGTGGAATCGACCCTGAATTTTTTACACAAACATTTTAGTACGTTTTGTAGGAATAAAGATACTGAAAATAAACAAATGTGACTGTGATTAGTAAAAGGTACAACTTTCGGGGTAGTCAATAAGAGCTATTTACAATAGCTCATCACACTAATTGTGAACCTTAACGCCTACCACGAAAGTTGTACCTTCCCATTTTCACAGTCACAAATAAGCATTTACTTAGCCAGAGAGAAAATCAGAAAAATTATATTATAAGGATATAAGGGACAGCTTAGCAAAAAACACTCTTTACTATACCGACACGATAAAAAAAAAGACAGGACAAGATGGAAAGTAGTGTCAAACATGATATTGATTTCATTTTATTTTTATTCCACCAACCTTAGCATCATACAGTGAATTCCTTTTTGAAGTCAACACAGTCAGATGTTGGATGTCGCGCCAAGTCAGGCTCGGACTGAAATAATTAAACATTGTTTGCAAAACAAGTTCGACTTTAACAGTTTCACTTTGTCTTAGATCAAAACATAATTTGAGTGATGATTTAAGTAGGGTCTTGGTAATAAGAACGGAAATGCCCCAGCGCCCTTTCTGAATAAACAGTCCGATAAATTGTCACTACCTGTCACTGTCAGATGTATAGCGCAAGACGGACATGTATTGACATACTCGTACATGATACATACACTCACGCCTGCAATCCCTTACGGGGTAGGCAGGCATCAGTGGTTTTAGTGAACCACTTGACGCCACGTTTGACAGAAATGTGAGTGTTATCAGATGGAACATGTGACATCCGACGCTTTGAAATGTATATCTTAGGCTAACAGAGTAAGCATCCTGGAATAAAACATCCGTCTGCTTATTAGAATTGACTAGACACACACATATCGCTTAAAAGGAGTTCATATATAACCAACTCACTTAGCATGGAGAGCCAGAGCAAAAACCCCTGCAGCTTCAGGGGCCGCAGCAGAAGTTCCGCTGTGGGTAGCAGTACACTTCCCATACAGGTCAGTGGTAGCCACCCCAGTGCTGGGATCCCTGGCTCCATTGCTGAAGGTGCTGGCCAGGGTGGAGGAGCAGGACTCGTCGTAGTGAGCGTTTTGACCGTCGTTGATTGCACTGGAAGGATTTTAGAACTATAATTGATTGAGAGGGGAGATGTTACAGAACATCCAATTAATACAACTAAACCTGTGGTATTAAAATAAGTTAATTATTTTGAAAGTAACAAATTTGAATATGGATGTCGGGTGAATTTTGCAGAGGTATTTTAAATCATTTAATAATTTCTTAAGATAGCGCTAGAAAGGAAAAATACAATTTCATAGAAATATACGAATTCTTTGTATGTGAGTTGCTAAAAGTTGCAGGTTATAACTGAAAATCAGTGTTTGGCCGCACTGAGTTATAACTATCACTGCGATATGCACATAGTGATCCGCAACTATTCAGGTACATTATGTTAAATAGGTATAAGTCTATTTTGAGCAAGTTATTTGTAATAATAAAATAACTATTCTTTTCTAAAACTATTTCAGATGGTTAATGTGTCTGTGTTCTTTTAAGTGAATTTTTGAACTTTGTCAACTCTACCACTAAAAATAAACTTAAGCATAAGTAAATAAAATATTACCTACAATAAGTACATATGATCTAACACCACCTTTTATTATAAATAGGAGACCAAACGTGTGCGAGCGAGAAGAGAGACAGCAGAAACTGAAGAACTCCTCAAAAAAGACTATCTGATTTTCTTGTCTCACGAACTGACCTGTTGATGGAGACGGTCCACATGGAGGCTGCGTATCCGTCGCAGTTGCAGTCGTCATCCTCGCCGCCGTCGCCGCTCGCCCACACGTAGATGTTGCCCAGTCCATTACGGCCCTGCGGACAAATGTAACAAAGTTATTGTAATTACAAAAGACTCTGCTTTGCTAAGGATTTCATGGTCCTTAGACATAGTTTGTTCGGTAGTAACAGAACTATACTCCGCGCCAGAGAGAAAGGCGGAAAGAAGCTTCGAAATAAATGTGTATTACGCTTGTTAGTACCTACTATCACACAGGTTTTATTTGATTTGGCAAGGTAATACGAATAATATCATCCTACTAAATTTGATGGGCACATCTAAATTACTCATTTAGATGTGCCGTTCCAATTATAAAAAGGTCCAAAATTCAAACGGCACGGCATATCAAAATTTGAATTATCATTACCTCTTTATGTTCCTAACTACAAAAATCCCTAGTGTGTAGGAGGCAATGGTAGTACAATTTTGCCGTGCCGTTTTAGAATTATAAAAAGGCCCTATGCAAGCACAAACTCATACTAAATTAATAATTAATTTGAAAGTTAATTTAACTTCAAACCTTCAACAAATGACCCAAATTAAATCTCTACCCACATCAATCTCAAATGTAACGAGAACTTTGAATAGCAAATTACATTAAATTTATCGATGCTTGCTAAAATGTAATTGATTTTTCAAACTTTGCCCTTCTGATAATTCTTTTTATAATTCGAATGGAATTTCCAGACAAGGCTTTGGATGGCGGTACCTTATTTTTAACATGTCAAAATGGTCAATGGTTTAAATTGTATGAGTGGCAAAACGTACAGTGAATGTATGTAACAAAACAAAAGTGAGAAAATATGACATAATTTTCTAAATGAATAATTGTTAAAATGACTAAGCGCTACAATGTGAAAGGAATTTCCCTTGCCTGCCTGCGTCTGTAATCATTATGTATATTATTTACTAGCTTTCTGCCCGGGACTTCGTTCCCGTGGGAATTTGGGAAAATTATGTAGCCTATGTGTTAATCCAGAGTGTCAGCTACCTCCATACCAAATTGTATCAAAATTAGTCCAGCCGTTTGAGTGTGAAAGAGTAACAAACATCCATACATCCATACATCCATACATCCATACTTACAAACTTTCGCGTTTATAATATTAGTAAGGATTGCACACATTACAAGTTTTAAAATTGTTACAATGGTAGTTTACAAAGGCGAGCTTATCTCTATAAAGAGATCTCTTCCAGCCAACCCAAACCAATAATAATAATAATAATAATAATAATAAAACTCCCCTATCGTTTTGGCCGCAAGCCCGCGATTGAGGCGAAATCCCCAGAAATGGGAGAAGAAAATGGTTTTTCTCCAATAAAATAATAATAATAATAATAAGCCCCCAGGGCAGCTTTGTGGCGAGCTGAATGGGAAGTGACGTCCCTTGGGTCCCATACCCCCGAGAGTCGGTCAGGCCTCTCTCTCCGCTTGCCTTTATTGGCCGGTTGGAGTGGACCCCAGGAGGGGCCGCAGGACTCGCCTCTGGCTTGCCTTCACTGGCCGGTCAGAGTCCCCACTCTGTCAGAGCTATATGCTCGCAGGGTGGAAGTGAAAGATGCATAAGTCGCGAGTTGGTGAGGTGAGCTGGTCGGCCACCGAGCAGAAAGCGGTGGACACCTCTCGACACCCTGAGCCTCTCACGCGATGTTGCTCCCTTGTCGCACTGTGCGTGCGGCCTTTTTTGGGGGCCCATCTTTAGTGAGTTGGCGAGTCACCACCTGCCCATTTGGTCGTGTTTTTCAACATTGATAGGGCAGGTGCCATAGTCCTACCCATAGTCCAGTTACCCAGTCCACTAGCCTCTCAACCCAATAGCCCAGTTTCCTTTCTTTCCATTCCTTTCAATAGTCCTGCACTAACCGGGGGTTGTCTTTGGGTGCATTTCTATAGTGCATACAGAGATAACTGCCGGTAGGTGTCACATTACTAAATTAAATTGTCTAACGGGCCTCTACGTGTTGGCTTCGGCCCCACGCACGCCTTCCAAAGGTCCGGGACGTAATTGCCCGTGATTCAAGGATCTAGACAAACATAATAATAATAATAAACCAAGTAGGACAGGTAATTTGAAACGGGGCTAGAATGTGCAAAGAATGAGCAAAATAATCAATTAATAACTACACATATTTACCTATACACATAATAAGAAATTTACATACATATTTATAACATATACATATATATCATATATCATACTATGATAAGTTGGACATGAAGTGCTCTTTCAATCTTTTTTTGAAAGTTGTGACCGATGGGCTGTCTAGAATGGTCTTTGGGAGTCTGTTCCATAGTTGCGTCGCTCGCACAGTGAAGGAATTGTACATGTACATAAATATGGAATTAGCTTCAGGAAATTTCAGCATCGTAGTTACACAGGAACGCTTGGGACGAGGACCTGGAGGGGTAAGTGAAAACGGGAGCGGAGATATTCAGGAGTAGTGGAATTGTGAAGGATGTTGTACAGGACGGTAAGGATGTGTACATCACGGCGAAGACGAATTGGAAGCCATTTTAACTTTTCGCGAATCAGAAACATGGTCGAATTTTCTGAGTCCGAAGATAATACGAATCGCCAGGTTTTGGAGGCGCTCCAGTTTACTTAGCAATTCTTCTGTCACATCGAGATAACACACATTAGCGTATTCGAGTATGGGGAGGAGAAGGGCCTGGGCAAGCATGACCTTAGTTTTGAATTATTATCTACACTAATATACTTAATAAAGAGGAAAGATTTGATTGTTTGTTTGTTTGCATTGAAGAGGCTTTGGCTCCGGAACTACTGGACCGATTTGAAAAATTCTTTCACCATTAGAATGCTACATTATTCCTAAGTAACATAGGCTATATAATATTCCCGAATTCCTACGGGAACGAAGTCCCAGGCGGATTGCTAGTTATATCTATAAATACGAGAAAAAAACATGATAAAACCATACAATTATTTCAAAGAAAACCTAGAAACTACTTCGTAGCTTTGGGGAACAAAAAGAAATACAAGTTGTTAAAGTTAGCGTTGGTATTTACTTAGAACCCTTGTTAGTAGAGAAATATAGCCTCTATTTACCAAAGCTGTCTAAAAACAAATGTACACTCGTATCTAATATGTAATATGATTTTCATTCTTACGTGCAAGTTATAAAATCTATTGTCCAATAATTCAGACTTGATATGTTTCTACTTCATTGTATATACGGACAATGTAACTGTACGTAGAAAACTATTACATCTATACTAATATTATAAAGAGGAAAGATTTGTATTTTTGTATGTAACGAATAGGCTCCGAAACTACTGGACCGATTTGAAAAATTCTTTTACCGTTAGAATCCTACATTATACCTCAGTAATTTTCCCGAATTCCCACGGGAACGAAGCCCCGAGCGAGATGCTAGTAGTTCATATAATTCCACACTGGACAAGGAGTGAAAGAAAAACTTAGCATGCGCCAGCTGCCAATTCTTCCCAGGCTACTGTAGAAGTGGGCGAGGGTATGCCATATAGCGTGGGTAAAGCGCTGACAAACTCTCACTATCATGTATCATTTAATAACTCTCAGAATTTATGTCAAACGTGGCATCAAGTGTTTTTTTTATTATAAGATGGGTTAACTCTTGACCAAGGTCATAGTTTTTTTTTATGGGATGCAATCTTGACCAAGGTCATAGATGAGGTCGACGATGGAGCGAGTTAACCCATAAAATGCCTATCTAGGCACTGGTACTCCTAAGCACCGACGTTTGGCGTCGGACTTCGTTACGAGGGAGGTCGCGAGCCAAACAGCCCGCCTTTCACAAAGCCTACCACACCGTATGAGACCATAGAACGCCCCCTCAGATTCAAAACAAATTGAGGCGTCGTTGCCTGGAGTGGATTAATAGGAGGCAGGTCTCATTTGTGTTTCTTTAGTCGCCTCTTACGACACCCACGGAGAGAAATGGGATGGTTTTATTCTCAAACGATCACCACACGGCATGAAATCTTAAATTCTAGAACCACACGATGCTCTACCTACCTCGATAGGAATCATAGGCGTGAATATGTAACGAGGCGGTATGCGCCTCGTCTTCATCCTCCTTCTCCATTCTCTTTTTGCGACCTTTTTATACTTCAGTTTTGGCATAGGAATGCCAATTTCGAATTTGGATTAGGAAATCCAAATTCGAAATTGAACACTTCTAGCTGTCATTCGCTGGGATGACAGAGACCCAATTGAATTTCCGTCGCAGGCGCACGCCCGCTCATAGTATACTGTTTTTATGATTTGGAATGAATTAAAATATAAAGTTTAAGTGTTGATATAATCAAATAAATGTAATCCTGCTTAATTGTTTTCTTCATTCATCGTGCCCCGAATCTCCGGCTCCTGCCGCCAGTCGGCGCAAATGTGTATATATATATATATATAAGTATATATATATATATATTATATATAAGTATAGATATATAAGTATAGATATATAAGTATAGATGGTTTCACGACACCCATGGGATGGGATAGGGTGGTCGTGTTCGTGAATACCGGTCACAACATATCAAAAATTTACATTTATTACTGTACGTCTCATTGGGAACATTAAACTCCATTAAACAAAGCTACGGTCAAGGTTATTCATAATTTTAAAACGTAGTTGCATATTTTTTATCTTTCTCTATTCATATTCACGTTAGTTATAAAATAAAATAAGTCTTCATGTTCCCTAGCGCAGTAGACAAAGCTTCAAATGTCAAACACTTGACCACAATGTGAATCATTTAATAAACACCACACACTAAGAGGCTACCTTATATCGTGGATCTCCCGAGAACAAATAACTGCATTTTACACAAATGTTTGCCCCGATCTACAGCTCGAGTACGATGGTGTCAACATTGACAACGCCAGCGGGCGAGCAAGCCTTTACGCGGGGCCCTCCCGCAAGTTTAAGCGACAGCCAAGTGGCACGCCGCACGAGTTTGTCGTCATCGTGCTCGAGCTGCAGGAATTGAATCCAGAGCCGTCGATTAAAAGTCAGCGTCACTAGCAACTGGACCAAACCGGTCGTCAAAACTTGAAGGTTACTTTTAGTTTATATGAGTATTATTGTCTAGAAATATTTTAAGTCCCCAACTTTTTAAAGCCACAAACTACAAGAAAGATTTTTCCTAAACACAAAGCAAGCCTCCGCAAATATCTTTGACAAACAATCGGGTACAATGGACCGGAATTGCGTTAGAATTTCCATTACATCTCGAGTCAGAAAATATTGATACCTTTTGGAAGAGTCTACGCATTCTAATGGCACAGATAAATGTAGGGTTAGCAAATTTACCTTTAAAACGGTTTGTAGGTTGTTAGTCTTCGAAACATATAACTGACGAAATATTGTAGAAAATACTTTATTTTAATAAAGTTATTTGGCAAAGATAACTCTAACTCTTTTCCGATTTCCCGCATATACAAGGTGAGACTTATTAAGACATCTTAGCAAAACCGCAAACCCTAAATACAGATCACCAGCGTAAATAACAAAACCAACAATGTATATCGCATTCTGATAGCGGTGGAGGACGCGGTTTCGCAGTACATTACGTAAAACTCCTTCACATGACGCTTATGTAATTTAGGCAACCCTAAAGCAAAAACCCCTTAAAATCGAAGCGACTGAACTGGAATATCAAAAGGGCTTCGGAATAGATAATAGAATTCTGATTTCAGAATCTTAACTGAAAAAGTTGAAAAAACAAAAAAAATTTATATATTGATATCTTTATAGACAAAAATCCCTTCATAGATTACATACATACACATACACACATACGCTCACCCCATAATCCCTAACAGAGTAGGCAGAGCATCAGTGGTTCTAGAACCACTTGATGCTACATTTTATACAAAGTGTGAGGGTTATCAGATGGAACAAGTTGCTTGGTGAGAGGTGGTCAGCCTTTCGCCCATTTTACAGTAAAACCCTCGCATCCCTCTTACAGAATTTTACTGTATACCTGGGAAGAATAGGTAGCTGGCACATTCTAAGTTTTTCTTTCACTCCCAGTTCAGCATGGAAGTCGAGATTTAAAAAAACGTATTTATATTTCAAATAACCTAGCTTTTCCAATGCCTAAGTAGGTGACACCTTCCAACGATAATTAAATGAAGGACAAACATCGTACTATAACATTTTTACATTTCTAAGATAATTAAAGGGGTAAATAAAGGATTAAAGTAAATTGATCTTATCGAACAACCAATCCTTACAGGTAGTACAAGCACATACCCCAGGCCTAAATAAATATTGGCGAGTAAATACCAGGAAATCTCTTACAGAAATAAGACGACAAGGATAATTGGTAAGGTTGTACCTTTAGTAACCGAAAATTCGGAGAAGCACTTGATGAAAGCATGTAAGTTAACGGATTTGTGTATTTTAAGACAAGAAGGTTAGGTTGGAGGCCTAAGTTACTTTCAGAGATAATGTGAATTAAATACATTATAAGAATAAGGATACAAAAAAAATATATGTATGCATTGTTACCTACAGATTTTTTTTTCTAATTGAAGAATTAAATCATTGTAAGAATAACTGCCTATATTTAAGTTCTTTGTTCTTTATTAAATTAATTTCTTTATCTACCTTAAAAAAGAATGAGGAAATGTTTGTAAGAATATGGGATATTTATAGAGCACTACTTTCGATGTATTATATCCTTTTCTACGTGGGCGACAGGGCAGGTAAACGATCTATATGAAAGGATATAATGTTACATTAGGAAAACTGTTCATCCGAAAAAATGTATCCACGCGTAAACCTTCTATAAGGCCTGCACTAAATAAACGTCCTCGTTTCTTTAGATTCGTAACACATAAAATGTAACTTAAAATTGGAACTATAGATTAATGCTAATAGAACAAAAATATGCGACTTATTACGACTTATTTTATATTTTAGAACCAAACTCCAGTGACTTAGTTTTGTGGTGAATTCAGCACGTTTCTTCATACATAGCCACCAGAATATGACTTTAAAAAATGCCAAACGGCATTCTCTATTACTAAGGGCTCTTTTATTGTCGTGCGTTTTTGCGCCCGCGTGCGGGCCAGGCCCGCATGCATGCCACCCGTAACCTGTCATTTCATACATGTTTTTATTGTAAGGCGGGTCTCACGCACGCGGGAAAAGAAAATAGGTTCTGAGTGGCACGCATGCGTACGCGGGCGCAAACACGCAAGACAATAAGAGAGCCCGGGTCATTTTCAACCCGTTGCGCGCTTGTTTACGGCGCTTGCAATACAAATCATGCACACACGGGTGCGCAAGAATCGCGCGAAAGTTTTAAAGTTCGTTTCAGCCGCTATCGTAACTATATTGTGCAACCAGTTGTCTACAAAGATTTTTTAGTCTTTCAGGCAACCACGGTCAAACCGCGGTTAGAAGTAAATCAGACAAAATTTCAAAAAAAATATTATTGGAAGTGACATTGTCAAATCTCTGGTAAGCTAATAATCATTGAGTGGTAAACATTGGGCTGAGATCGATAGTTCTGAATAATCTGTGATATGGACTGATCAAGTAACTTTTCATTGTATCTCAATCCCATTTTCGATTTGCTTTATCATTTAAATAATGTAACATTGCGTAGAGGTCCTGAACTAATAGATGTACAGAGGCCAACGCATCAGGTTACTCCATTTTTATTCCAAAACCGCTCTTATCACAACAGCACAGAGTGCACGGGTGTGATAACCTGAGTAGCGGCCGTCAGTACATCGTTCCATCTCGTCCCACCGGAGCAACCGAGAGACAAGATTTCTTGCACAGGCATAGTTGGATAGCTAAAAGTGACATTGGCTACTTTTCCACGCAAGCGAACTCACGGACGGTAAGTTAGTAAATAATGTAAGAAAATAACATCATACCTCGTTAACACCTCGGACAATGGCCCTCATAGTGGCGTTCCTGGGTCCATCGACCGTGCGGCCATCATCAGTAGGGCCCCAGGACGCGCTGTAGATGTGGATCTTGTGGGGCTCGTGGCCCATGGAGTTGGCCTCGATCAGGTCCGTCATGTAAGGCTGGTCCAACATTCTTATGCCTAAGGACAAGATTATTTAAGTTAAGGCATAACCGATCTGCAATAATTGTGCGATGCATCAAAATCACAACACAGACCAAATTTTACACATTAGTGTCAAATTCATTATCGTATACAGGGTGTAAGGGACAGCTTAGCAAATACTGAAACACTGAATTCAGATAATCATCTAAATTATTTTCCAGTTTAATTTTTCTCCGGAATTTTTTTTTTCAAGTTTTTAAATATTTTCTGCTATGAAATTAAAACATTTATTCGAATACATTCCATTTTTCAATAAAAACAAAATACAAAATGTTTTATTTTCTTTACAATTTTTTTTGTGTAAAACTAAGTGTTGGAGTCTTCTAGTAGACGAAAAATCACCCGTGTCAGGACATAAAAGTATAACAGTATAAAACACGAAAACCAGCAATGTACATAGCAATCTGATAGCGGTGCGGCGGGCGCGGGCCGCGGTACATTTCCTAGCGCCAAAGTAGGTAAATGACGAAAAAACTTTCCGAAAAAAAATACTCATAGTTAAAAGTAGATTCCACCATTTAAATATTTGCCAGCATCCCTGTAAGAGGTACTCGAGAATTCTCTTTTAGCTAGCATTAAGCTTTATGTGAATTCAAACAAAAAGTAAAGCTCTCACACTATGTGAGCCCATTCATTGTGCTCGCTTGCTATTCAAGTTCACGCCTTTGTACTGAATGGTAGAAGAGAATAAAAGTACCGTATAAGTAGGCTATTTTCGTCCATTTCTTTCATGAATGTTCGTGAAACATTCATTGTTTTTTAAAACTTAGCTCACAATAGCGGATTACGTTATGTAACGTAGACATAAAAACGACAGAGGGACTAGGAAATATTTTGCACGGAGAATACAAATTACAGACATAAGACAAAAAAGTTAACCTATAAGATACTAATTAACTAAAGGGATTTACCTTTTGTTGTGGACTATTGGCTAAGAAACCTTACTATGACATTCAAAATACTTGTTGACAGAATCATCAAATGGTTCCATGTCGTATTTTTGCTTTGCTAAAGATTATTGCCGTTAGTCTACAAATATGTCAGTTATTTATACCTAAGCATAAACCAACATTTTAATCTCTTATCTGAGCTTTGAAGCTTAAATCCAAAGGCTTTAATCCAAAAAGCTGTTGGATGTAGACTCAGGATTTCTCCGTAGAAGCCCATTGATCCATGTAAGTAATCAAGTTTCCACCACAGGAGATGGAAAACTGAACCGCAAATTCCTGCTGCCATCACGTCAATTTTAAGATGACGTTACTACCTTCAATGTAACATGCAGGCTGTGATTTTTATGATATAAGATGACCAAGTTCAATTTAGTGCGGTATAGTAACTAATATTTTAGAGACTATGTGCTACTTATTAAAATACATTTCAATTGAAACGGTTCACCAAATAACAAAATATTTATAGCTTTTGACGGACGGTTTGGTCGAGTGGTAGTGGCGCTGCTGCCTCTTGATCGACGGGCCGATTCCCAGTCGGGGCAAATATTTGTGTAAAAAGCAGATGTTGTTTCTCCGGCCAAGGATGTTAGTATCTGTCTTTGTGTCTGTTCGAAGGGACCCAAGATACAAGTGAAAACCTTAGTGTGGGTCTCGAGGGTGTTGCGTCCATTTTTTTCTGCCTTTTTGTGACCACAATGTACTTTGTACTATGTATGTACTTACTCACTTTACTTTATTATTAATTGTCTAGTTTTTGAGTACCTACATAACTTCATTTCGATGGTCCACAGGTCATGGCAGAGTATTAGTGTTTTGCTTCTTATAAGAAGTAAAACGTTAACGCTGAGTCATGGCCTTTTTTAAATTGCTGCAGCACACAATTCTTTTAGATAGTAAGTTATATTTTTTAATTGTTCTACTTCTTTTTATTTCTTTTAATCTTGATTTTCGTTGTTGCTTTGATATGTGCGTTTTTTAATTTACTGTTATGCTTTGTGTTCTCCATAATTGTGTGGTGCAGGCTTCTTAAAATAAAACATTATTCTATTCTTTTCATAATGTTTTGCACTATTTTTTTATCATAACCCTAATCTAATACCAAATTTTCACTCAATGTGCGCAATCCTTACCAATTTATCCTTACCAGCCTGTTTTTATGATCCCTAACAAAGCATCATGTGGCTCTAGAACCGCTTGGCCAATATAGCAAATTTATGATTCCTGCAATTTATTGCTACTGCAGTGTTTCTGCAGCAAGTTCTAAGTGAGAAACAGTTTAAGGTCCAATTTCACCATACTCTGTTAGTTAATCCACGATTAAGAAGTTAATCAGACAAAACGTCAAACAAAAAGTATGAAAATGACATTGTCAAATCTCGGGTTAGCTGCTAATCTTCTGTTAAATAACAAACAGAGTACGGTGAAATTGGGTCTTAAAGTCAATAATTTATCCAAATAGAGCAAGAGCTGGTACATTCTAGTAGAAACAACTAAGCCACAGTTAAATGTCGGGTTGGTTGCATGAATTATTCCAACAACTTTATATTGTACCGCCACTTGGAAGGCTTTGGACCGTCAATCAATTAAAACCTCTTCCATATTCAGTGTTCAGTACGAGAGAGGGACAAATTTTGCAATCTATGCTTCAAACTATGTTTTCGGAATAGATTAAAAACACTTAATTTACTTGCAATTTTAATTTATTGCAAGTAGGTTGTTATATGAAAAAATAATTTGACTCTCCTTTGTATGGAGAGACAAAAACTTTTACGAGAATTTCTTCAAAGTGCCTTGGCGAAAATTGTTCAGTTTCATGGGGAGAAACACCCATTAAAGTTTCGTTCAATATTATTTAAGGACTATATTTTTTCTTCATCTTCTTCATCGGCCATATTCATCGGCTCCACCCGCGTGGATTACAGGTTATATCGTGCCCAACTGTGAGATAAAATGTGGCCTATGTCTTTTCCCAGGCTCTAATTTATCTTTGTACCAAATTTCATCAAAATCGGTTCAGTAGTTTAGGCGTGAAAGATAGATAGACAGACAGAGTTACTTTCGCATTTATAATATTAGTAAGGATAATCTAATTTACTTTAATTAATAATGTATTTTAACTGATTTATTAGAACTTATCCTTCTACTTTCTTAAGCCTTCTACTTAGGTTATACCATAACATAAAGTGACATTTTTGCGTAGATCAAACTGATTCGATTTCAAATAAGGTCGCCCTGAGGCGGGGTTTAGCCTGTTACAAAATATAAAAATAGATTTTTTAGGCACAGCTATTTCGACCAAGTCAAGCGGAAGATTGAGGTTGTGTCGTAGAGGTCGAACCGCGGGTGGAGGATAGAATGATTCTCTTAGAATATGAGAAAAAGAGATGGGTATAGAGAACAAAGGATTGATATATAAATATCCTAAATCTATTAGACGAACAATATGCCTTTATAAGAATAATAGTGTTATCTTAATAAAGGACAGATTTTTAAGTTAAAACTCTTTTTTTATAGATCCTTAGAAACTACTAACACGTATACAGACAGAGTGTAAGGAATAGCTTAGAAAATACAAAAGTAATGGAATCTACCCAAAACTATGAGGTCTCATCACAGACCTATATCGAGATGACGAAAAGAGCGCTTCAAACTGTATGAGAACCTAGCGTGTCTAATTTTTCGTACCTAAAACGACGTCACGATTGAGATTTAGTGATGGGAAATCAAGACCGCGCGGAAACGATTCAAATGCGCTTAATTAAGTAAAATAATAATGTAAATCCGGTTAAAATCGACATAGGTCTAAAGCGGACTGACTTAAGTCGGACAAAACTGTGACCGTGGATCACACTTTTTACACGCAAGGTAGGTAAACTTTTACCGTCTATCCAAAATTGGGAATCGTCATTTACAATAAAGTTCACCTTCGCAAACCCTAACTTGATCTTATTCCTGGAAAAAATTATCAAAGATGTTTACGTTTAAATAACATCTAAGTTGCAAATACACCCACCTATCTATCTATCTATGGAGGGGACGCCCGTCAGGCACAGGCGGGTGATCAGTCCACTCGTTTGGGACCATTTCACCCAGTTCCCCACAACAGCGCATGAGTTTTACCTCTGCACTGACAGTTCCACCTCTTTGAACCTACCCGAAGCTTTAGCAAACCCGATTATATCCTTTATGTTAAGCTCTTGTGTTTGTTCTTCTTTTACCTCATCCATGCCTATTGTCTCCCATCTTACCAGCGCGTACATTGGACACTCAGTCATACACCCACACTGAAAGCGAAGTGAGGCTTCGAAATATGTCACAGCCTAATATTAGCTAGCTTTTCAATTTCGCAGTCTGATTAGGTTTCGGAGTTGAATGGGCTAATCTAGTCGTGATTATAGATTTTATGTTAGAGCTTGTTCAATATAATGCCTTTCATATAGTCTACCAACCCACACAGGTCGATGTCTGAGAAGATTCTGCGAAGCTGTGAATTTATAAGACTTACTTTTATTAATAAACTATCAATGTAGTCAAAGTTAACAATCAAACCAAAATCAAGTAAAACCGAGTTCAAAGTTACCGAATTCGATTTCTAGTGCCGCCATGTACTAAGTTTCGAAACTAAGTTACGATCAATTTAGTATAAAAGTACCAATGACTTGTTTTCTGAGTTATGTGTATTAGTTGCACTTACGATGAGGGAAAAAATCGTGAAGAAACGCGTGTATCTGTATGTCTGTGTATCTGTGTGTATGTCTGTGGCATCGTAGCTCCTAAACGAATGGATCCATTTCGATGCGATTTGTTTTGTTTAAAAGCTGACGTATTTGAGATCGTTTTTAGCTATATTTGACTAGAATTGGTTCAGCCGCTTAAAAGTAAATAAGTAATCGAATGTTGGGGATGACACAATTTTTTTAAAAGTTATGATTTCAATTAAAATTATAAGTTTCTGTAGTAAGGACGGCTGCAACTCAGGTTACCACACGCGTGCACTCTGTGCTGTTGTGATAAGAGCGATTTTGCAATAAAAATAGAGTAATCTAATGCATTGGCCTCTGTACATTTAAAACTTGACCTTTCCAAACAGCAGGTACCTACCGTAGCCACGTAGGTACCGTAATTACAACCGTATGTCATTCGCGCTCTGGCGAGCCGTATGATTGCGACGCATATTTCAAACAAATTGTAGGTACCTAAGCCAAGTAGGTAATAAAATAAAAAACCGGGCAAGTGCGAGTCGGACTCGCGCACGAAGAGTTCCGTACCATTATCTACAAAAACTTTTAAAAAAATCACTTTTGTTGTATGGGAGTCTCCTTAAATATTTATTTTATTCTGTTTTTCTGTTTTTGTTGTAATAGCGGCAACAGAAATACATCATCTGTGAAAATTTCAACTATCTAACTATCACGGTACATGAGATACAGCCTGGTGACAGACGGACAGACAGACGAACGGACAGCGGAGTCTTAGTAATAGGATCTCGTTTTTATCCTTTGGGTACGGAACCCTAAAAATTGAATACCATCGAGTAGGCAGTTATACTTCCATTTTAACACTCCCTTGTTGCTTATAATTTTTCATTGTATTACTGTTTATTCGTACATATTTTGTTTTTATTAAGTACCTAAACGAATTTCTAGTATTGTATTGAAAATACGGTATTCTGAAATTGTTTCACTCTTTTGTTGAATTGGTAAGCTTCAATAATATTAAATTAGGTGAACACAAGTTAGCCACAAACTTTTTAACCCTCGACAAAAAAGGGGTGTTTTAAGTGTGATGAGTGTATCTGTGTATCTGTACAGTACATCTGTGTATCTGTCTGTGGCAACGTAGCTCCTAAAGGGATGGACCGATTTTGATGCTATTGTTTTTTTTGAAAGCATTAGCTAGCTGTATTCAATTATAGTACATTATGATATAAGTGCGGTGTGTTGAAAATTACAGCCGAGGCGATATTGCTAGCTCGAGCCGTAGGCAAGGGCTACAAGAAAGCAGAGGCTGTAATTATCAAAGCGCACGTATGTCATACGACGTTTTATAACATACTAGCTGACCCGACAGACGTTGTCCTGTTTTCTTTTTTTTTTTTCAACTTTCTTAATTTTTTCTTTCATAAGATCCTTCTCCTAATAATAACGAACAGAACAAAAAAAGAATTAGCGAAATCGGTCCAGCCGTTCAGGCGTGATGCCGTGACCAAAGGAAATAGGGATTCATTTTTATATATATAGATTTGCGAGGAAATAAATAAAAACAATACAAAGAAAAGAATAAGCGCGCGAAATAATTTTTACTTGTTCACAAATTAGCGATGCGCGCGCATCAGCGCCATTTTTTTAGGCAAAGGCACAAAAAACAGCCAGTATTACTAATAAAGTAAATTAATATTTTCGTGTTTTTGTTACAGAAAAATGGTTGTAATATATTGTCAAAATCATTTACTTCTAAATGTTTATTTATTATATTTTATCTCCCAAAGTTAATTTTATTCATAAAATGTTGACCACTTTTCTGACATAAAAACTCTTTGCTAAGATTTAAAAAAGTACCGTTTGTTTTAAGACGGAGCGTCCGTTTTAAATAACATTACCGGACAAGTACGTAATGAGATACAATGCGATATTGAAATTGGTGAAATAAGAGACCCTTTACGAGCAAATGTGTTATAAAAATGAGTTTGACCATTTAAAAATTATAAGCGACTAGCTTTCCGCCCGGGACTTCGTTCCCGTAGGAATTCTGGAAAATCATGTACTCTATGTTCATCACGGATAATTTAGGATTCTAATGGTGAAAGATTTTTTCAAATCAGTCCAGTAGTTTCGGAGCCTATTCAATACAAATAAACAATCAAATCTTTCCTCTTTATAATATACTAGCATTTCGCCCGGGACTTCGTTCCCGTGGGGATTCGGGAAAAGTAAGTAACCTATGTCCATCGGGAATAACGTAGCTTTCTAATGGTGAAAGAATTTTTAAAATCGGTCCAGTAGTTTTTAAGTTTATTCGTTACATACAAAAATACAAATATTTCTTCTGTATACTATTAATAGACTAGCCGACCCGGCTAACTTGGATCTTTCCATATTTTCTCACCTTCCCCGAACTTTCACTTTTATTTCAAGACAGAAATTTGCCAAATCGGTTCAGCTATTTTTGAGTTTCAGCGAGACAAGAGAACAGTAATTTATTTTTATATGTAGAGATGTGAAGTTCTCTAAAACTACAACTTTTTATACTAAACTGATCGAAACTAAGTTCCTAATCGGCCAAAATAAAACGAGAATCCATAAAAACACGAACTACTACTTACTGATAACGTGATAATGTCACTCGTAGCCAATACGTAGCAAGTAGCTACGGTCGTAGATAGTGCTACATATTGCTACGAGATAACGATAAAAGTTTGATAAAGCACATTCATCATTCTGAGTCCTATTTATCATATTACTTGAATAGATAATATAATTATCATGAATGAACTTGACCGTTTAGGAGAACTATTAAGGCTCTGGAACAAAGAGGAATTAATCAAGATTAATGAGATTTCTCCGAGTTCCTTGCGGATGGTATGATAAAATGTTTATTAATGGATAGCAAATCTGTGTTACCATTGCTCCCTATGTTCCTAAAGATGCTAGAACGTGGGAACATAGAAGGTAATAGTAATAAAATTTTGCAGTTTCGTTCGATTCCGTTAAAATTTGAAAAGAGACACCCATGCAAATTCGTGTTTTAGGGGGCAGAAAAGTAAAAAATAAATAATTTTTATCAGTTTAATATCCCAAATATCCGTAGTAGTTTGTTTATACAGGGCTTTAGGTAAACCTCTTTCAACCTCTCGGGTGGTAAATCAGTCCATGAAACTGAACAACTTCCACCAAGGAACATAGGTCAAAATAGAGAAAAAATATTTTGAGTTTCCATACAAACTTCATCAGTTTATAGCACATTTCGTATGGGAGATCATAATTTTTTTTTCGCATTTTGACGTTTGTTCCTTGGGGAAAGTTGTTCAGGTTGAAAGAGATTTACCTAATGCCCTGTATAAAAAAATCTAGAGGTGACAGTAAGATCTGTCAGCATAACTCTAAAAATAAGCATTTTTTATAACTCCCTACATTTATTGCGTATAAATTTTAAGCCCGAACCATTTTTGATTAAATATGGCTAAGAACCATCTTGATCACTTCAGTTTTCAAACAAAAAACTCGCATTGAAATCGGTCCATTCGTTTAGGAGCTACAATATCACCGACAGACACACATATACACATACATAGGGATACAGAGACATATAGTGGTACAGACGTCAAACTTTTTCGTCGGGTTCGGAAACTAGCAACCAGTCAGACGTGACTGATAAAGATTATTTTCCCGGTTTGTGACGTAAACAGCATCTGACTGAATATCTGTTTCGTATTTTCACTATAAATAGCCTTAACATCACGTTATGATGGAAAATCTGGGTAGTAAAACAAGAAAACTCAATTCCCTGCGGCAAAGGGTCATCCTACTCAAATTACTGAGCAAATTGTGGCATTTACGAACGGAATAAACCAGGGAAAAGCATCTGCGCAGGAAACAAAGCAATAAAATAGGCTTGAAAGTTATGCTTGCTATAAACAAACTTTAGCACTGCTTAGCGGAGTCACTCCTTTGATTAAGTACTGAATAAAAAAGATACTAAATGTTAAAGGTTATAATTGAAAATATTTCTAAGGTACGCTCAGGTGTCTAAGTACGTTCAACCTAAAATTATGACTGTCACTTAGCGTTGAATATTTGTTATGGATGAGGTATGTCTTTATTCTTCATTGTACATATAACGTACATATTTTATGTGTTGAAAACATATTTGACATACTACTTACATATATTTTTATTTTAACTAAATGGTTACTGATTTCAGTAGCTTGAGAATAGCGAATAGCATTTAAAATATGATTGTGGTCCTACAACCTTAATCTGAATATCTTAATCTGATTTAAAGACTAAATTTCCTTTATAAAACAACGCGTAGATAATTGTAATTTACTTAACTAGTGAAATATTGTTTCATAATCCTACTAAATGAAGGTTTGTTTTCGGTGAGGTGCTCAAACAAAACCCTGTGAACCCTGGATTACTCATCCGCGAAATTGCTGACGCAATACAAAGAAACTGAGGTTTTCTAAAGTATAAAACCTATACAGCACTCATATAGAAGAGTTTTAGGACGAAAAGGGCAAAAAGGTGACCCACGCTCGGCTTGGAAACGTATTTATTTCTAGGTTCGTGAAACTGAAACAAAGTAATCTGAAAAATGTACGTTTTTGTAAGAAGTTTTTTGTATTGAAGATTTACTAATCCATATCACAAAATGCAAAAGTAACTCTGTTGTCATGCCTAAACTACCTAACCGATTTTGATACAATTTTGTATCGATATAGTTTAAGTTACGAGGAACAACGCGGGCTACATTTATTCTAAATTGTTGTAATCAAAATTCATGTGGTTGTAGGCGAGCGCGAAAGGCTAGTATTTTTAATCGACTTCAAAAAAATAATTTTGAATTCGTTTGTTTATTTTTTTTTATGCAATTGCTGTAGATTTAAGGTTTAAAAAAATCCTGGTGAGTTCACCGTCAAATGAAGCAACAAAATGTGAAACTATGAAAAGAGTACGATGAAATCAGAAAGTATTTTGAAGACTTTTCAACTCCAATTTACTTTTAATTTTGTCGACAGTCACTCGCGTTGTACGGGGGTCGAGCTGCTAATAAAGCGATGATGTAACTGACTAACATTACAGTAAATCACTAAAAATTGCAGCAACAGGGTGTCAAACATAACTCACTTTATTATAACAACTTTAGTGTATTGTGACATGCAATAAATATATGAATACTAGCTGACCCGGCGAACTTCGTGACGCCTTAAAATTAATTCCTCGCAATTTTTCTATATTTTCTCGCTTCTTAAACCTTCCCTGAAATTACACTTTTATTTCAAGAAAAAATAAGCCAAATCAGTCCAGCCATTCTCAAGTTTCAGCGAGACATACGAACTGCAATTCATTTTTATATGTTAGAGAATATATACAGGTAGATGAAGAATAGGGAGCTTACCGGCAACTTTGGAGTGGTATGCGACCCCAACGCCGCAGACACCGTTATCTCTCGCCGCCGCCACCTCGCCCGCGCACCGCGTGCCGTGGCTGAAACAAACATACTTTATAAACCACTAAATACACTGTTGACTGCTTAAATATTAATTTGTTTGAAAGCAAGGCATTATTCTTCTCTCTAGCGCTTAGTTCCGTTTCTCATTCGGGATACGCTTGACCATGATCCAGGATTTTGCAGGTCAAGTCATTACAGTTGAGCGACTGCCATCTGACCTCCGTGACCCTGCTAACAGGGGAACCTGACCGGATTGGATCATGGTTATTCAGTGTCCTGAAGGTGCAGGTTTTGAGAATTGTTAAAAAATTTCGCGGTCCTATACTCTTCACATCCATCACCTGCCAGTTTATTCGTGATCACGGTGCTTTCAACAGCCCCGAAATATTCACTTAAAGGGAAAAAAACGACTCCATTACAGTTTCAATAGAATCATTTTTATTTTAAAGGCTGTAAGAAAATGTCAATCTTACGTGATCTAACTACTGATCTACAGATAAATGTGGCGTGAAGAGGTGCTGAAACGAAATGAAGTCCTGCCCGCCCCGATAGGGATTATAGGCGTGAGCATATGGATGGATGAACATATAACTAGACGGTATGTATGTATGTATGTATGTAAATCCTTTATTGTACAATAAATATAACGGTACGGTATAACAAGATCAGGGATGGCGAACCTTTATGGATTGACGTGCCATTTTTAAAAGAAATGTTGAATGAGACCATAGACGTGCCATCAAATAATGTTGACTTATTGTGAAAATATTAAAATTACTTCAACAAGAGCGCTCCCCGCCCATCTCCTACTCATTCTGTAACGCAGGCTCAGTTAAGTTCGTTACTTGAACTGTATAGTGAATTTTGTTAATTTATCTACTACTCGTAGTACAGTAGTGTTCTATTTATCTATGCTTTGTCAATCAGTGGCGTGCCCAAAATATTTTGTCGCGTGCCATTGGTTCGCCATCCTTGAACTAGATGGTATGTAAACATGAGTGATATTCTCGTATTCCAGCGATATATTTGCTGAACATATGTATGAAAACCTATTAGTGGAGTTGTCGGAGCGAAGCGTACCTCTAAACCGTTTTCAAACTACCCTTTGACATTTAAGTAACAAATTCAATGTGGAAGGTAGTAGTACTATTGTGCACAGAATTAAGTTGTGGATCCTTTAATTATTTTAGTTGCCAAACAGTATTAGCCCTCTATAATATTAATTACGGGCGAAAATAAACCAAAAATTCTTATTTCATTAATAACCCCATAAAAATAGTTTCCAGTAGTAAGCCAGCACGTACTAAGGTATAAACTAAGGTTTCTACTGTTTGATAGGGCCCTGGACCATATATGTATAAAACATACACAAGTTATATTTAATCCCGAAAGTTAAAATCCACTTTCACTCAAATGTCGGCCCAGACTAAGCCTTCGATGAGACAGCATCTCTCCCAATTAGTGACATTTTGACTACATGATGTCACTTACTTAAAATTCTAAGCTAGCTATTAATATTTGGGTGTTAAACCCATCAAAGTTAATTAATCAAAATAAATCGCTATTTATTTCGGTCACCTGAGAGGATGCTCATCTAAATAATTATGAAGATGGCTTGGAACCTTGAAGTTGAGACGTCGCGGCGGGAATTAATTTCCAAGAAATCACGTATATTCTGGCGGTTTCAGATACTCGGCAATGTATAATTTTATTTAATCGTGATGATGAAGGATCTTCGACACAGCCCATGAGAGTTCAAAATGAAATAAAAATTATAGTACTAGCTTGGTGTAATAGGAAAGAGAATTTAAAATAGTTTAATTTTAATAAACACATGAGAAAAGTTGCATTTTAAATATCCTTCTAAATATACTGAAGATATGGATGTGGTGACTGTTATTTAGCTAGAGAGAATTCTCTCCGTGAAACTGGACAACTTGTTCAAAGGAACCATGTAAAATTCAACAAAAAAATAATAATTTCAAAAGTTGCATTTTATGTTTTTTTTTTTAATTATAATATAGGTTAACTCTTGACTTCAATCTTACCATAAAGGTAAGATTACCATAAAGGTCAAAGATGAGGTCAACGATGGAGCGAGTTAACCCAGAAAATGCCTATAAAGGCACTGGTTTGGCGTCGGACTTCGGTAGGCGGGTGGTGGCGAACCAGACGGCCTTTTACAGAGCCTACCACACTGCATGAGACCATAGGACGACACTTCAGATTCAGAAAAGAATGAAGTGTCGTTGCCTGGGATGGATTACTTAGAGGCAGGTCTCATTTGTGTTTCCTTAGTCGCCTCTTACGACACCCACGGAAAGAGATGGGGTGGTATTATTGTCAACCGATCACCACACGGGTAAATTATACCGAGTGTGGGGTTAAAATTACTAAAGCAGTGAAAATTCTCTCCATAAAACTAACTATACTTTCTAATCAACAATGCTAAATTGTATGGAGAGGCGAAATTCATGTCCCATATTCCTTAGGGAAAATTGTTTGGTTTAGTTGGCTAATTCACAAAATTATTTTTTGGTAACTGATTACGAATCACCTAATATACCGAATAACAATTTCAATGAGAACAAGTGTTTCTAAAAGACGAAAAATTCCTTATAAAACATAATGGGAGCAAAGTAAAGAAAACCAGACATATTGGTATATTAGAAAATTGACAAGATGAAGAGGGTCCCTTATTTACCAACATGGCTGACAATTTAGTTGAAATTACCGTATTGTCGAGAAAAAATATTGGCATTGAAATTCTCGAACGTATTTTCAGAATCGACGATGATTCAATTTCTCACGGTATCGGTAACTAGTTTACTGTCAGAATGGCTCGTTAGTGCTGCTGTTATTTAATGAGGGAAGGTATCTTATTTTATAAATAACTAGCTTTACGCCCGGGACTTCGTTCCCGTAGGAATTTCGGAAAATAATGTAGCCTATGTGTTAGTCCAGGGTATCAGCTACCTCCATACCAAATTAGATCAAAATCAGTCTAGCCGATCTTGAGTTATAAGTGTTGTAACTAACACGACTTTGTTTTATATATTTAGATTTGTTAAAGTTGGTAACGAAAACAACGGCCTAACAGTTTTTATCTTCACTTGCAATGGTTTCCTATAAGACTTTTCCCATTTAGTGATTTAATTATTTTTTTTTGTATATTTTAACCTCAGGGCGGCATTAAAGCAAGTGGCATTACTTTTCAGAACTACGTATTTTTTTGTATTTATATAAATATAAATAGGGCGTCAAGAGACATTGAAAATCAAATATTATAGTTTTAGTCAGTTTTGTCATCATAACATCATTTGATTTTCCCAAGTTTGAGGGAGTTTCCCTAATTAGTGAACAAAAACTATTGTATTACCTCTGATGTAAGAATTTGACTTCTACAAAGAATACATGTTGTAATAATCTTGTAACAAACACGACTAAAAGAAAGTCGTGTTTGTTACAACACTTATAACTCGAGAACGGCTGGACCGATTTCCATGGTTTTTGATTTGTTGTATTTCTCTCCGTCCCGAATAGCAGAATAACTATTAAAAACATTGGAAAATTGACGGGGAAATTCCCACGGGAACGAAGTCCCGGGCGAAAAGCTAGTATAAAATAAAAAGACCTAAACTATATAAAAGGTGACAGGAAATTTGAGCAATTTCTTGGAAGTAACTGTATAATAAATTGCATTTCAGCATCAAATTAATCCTAATCTGTAAATTATATCACAACCATTAGAGCCGTTTTCGAAAAACCAATTAAATAAAAATATACAAGATTAGCCGATATATTTAGTTCAGGGTTTTTACTTATTAAAAGCAGCCATGGGAATAAACTGCTCAGCTTTAGATATATTTCAGAGAGCATTCCGACCGAGACTTCGTTCCCGTGGGGATTCGGAAAAATTATGTAGCCTATGTTATTCAGGGATAATGTAGCATTCTAATGGTGAAACATTTTTTTATCGGACCAGTAGTTTCGGAGCCTATTCAATGCAAACAAACATAATCCTTATATAGATATAGAGATTTTGGGGAAAAGTTTATATGGCCATCTTTATTTGATCTTATTGTCACCATAGTTCTAGCACCTACGTAGGTGAGATACGAGTAGATATAGGTTTACTAGTAATAAATATAGGTTCAAAGCTACGGCGATGTAATTCAAAATTGGCTAAAAATTTTTAACAAGATTTACTTCTCTACAAAGCGTTAATCAAATAATTCATTTGACAGTAATCTCGAACAGTAAAGTTCTTTACCACCCTAAGGTTCAATATTCCTTGTGTGTTGTAGGACGATAAGGTCTAGTTTAGTTTGAAACTTCAAAGGGACAATCCCAAATATAAGCCTTAGCGAAATTTCAAATGTGTTGTCGACCATACATTGAATAGGCAGTCTGAAGCTAAACCCGAAGTTAGCGAAGTGAAACCGATTTCAACTGGCTCTAGTCTCAGAGAAGTAATAAAATTTATCTCGACAACGTGCTTTGAGAAACGACGTGGAAATAATGGGTATCTGGTAGCTATCTGCTGCTGTCACTGATTTTACTGCTTCGATGACCTTTTCGACAGGAAAATGCACTTTTTTTCTCAGTTTCAAATAAAATAATATTTTTATTTTATATTATTTTTGGCTGATCAACAACAAGTACAGTGGTACAATATTACTTATACTAATTTAATTTAGATCTAAATGCCTTACCACTTACAGGACAGCACCACATGCACAGTTTATATTAAGCGACTATTCGGGTACATTCCCACCCGCACCGCTCTCGGCCCCCTTTGTCGCCTTCCCCCGCGCCCCCTTACCGCGCAGGCGAGAACTCATTTAAACGGTTTACCTTTTTTAATAGTGAGTGCCTAAATTTACTTCCAAACGCTTTATCCCGTTTGCCATTTAGAGTATGCTTTACCATGATCCAGAATTTCGCAGGCCAAGTTATAACAGTGGGGCGACTACTACCTGAACTCCGTGACCCTGTTAACCGGAATTTTCCCTGTTGTATTGATATGTTGTCTTACACTGTGTCAGAACCAAATCTATCTTACTATTTATTACGAAATTCTATTTAACAGAAACTAGCTGAATTTTACCCACTGCCATTTTAATAACAGAATCGCACTAACTTTGTACCCAATTAAACCAATTATGCAGAATACCATCTCCAATCTTCTCTAAACTACAACACATGATTACATTTTGAAGTTGTTAATGCAAAACCAGAGTAGATTACAAAGGAGTTTCGCTCCACAGCGCAAATTTATAATCTCAAAGGCTCTTCAGGACAATTTATCTCTTGTAATACGATTTCGTGCAGATCCGTCGTCGCTGGTACCTAATCATTAATCATCTGTGACCTTTAAAATAGGAAAGTAGGTAGAAAATTATAGTGGTTTGAGTTTACTTTGTACACTTAAGTTTACGTTAGTTAAGAAACAGTACAGAAGAAGAAAGGTCAAGATTGGTATGCTCGTGGGTGTGTGTACCTACATATAATGGCACATACGCTATTGTGGTTATTAGTGGAGTAAAATATGAAAAAAAAAACACACAAAATGAAAACCTGCTAAGCATTTGTAATACATCTTTGAGATGTATGTTCAGCATTGGACGTTTCCACAGAATAGGTAGTATATATTTTACGTATATTCTATTCCACACTTTGACCACCCAAAACAGGATATTGATAAATTGATTAAAGGTAGGGAAGTTGCGAATATAAAAATCTAGTTTTAATAGAATAATGCACAAAAAACTAAGCGCAAATAGATTCATCTACTTCCAAATTTACTCAATAAACGTTTTAAACAATTTTGGTTGCCTCTCAAAGCACTTTTAACGAATTGAATGAGTAATTTATTCACTTTACTTAGCAGCTCTATTCTAATATTTTCATAGTCATGGCTGCAGTTGAATTAATTTGATAGTTAATTTGAAATGAACATTTATGTCGCTCTTCAGCAAAATAGCAAAAACAGAATACATACATACATAATTTACTTAATTCTTTTTCTCGAAGATTTGATGGTAAGTAAATTATAACGTCTTGGCCCAAAATTAAGGAGTGAAAGAAACTTTGTTTAGGAGGCACAGTAATTTTTCTTATAACAAATTTTATATTAAATACAAAAATTGTAACAGTGTCACCCAAAAAGGCGCCAACTCAGCGTTGCTACAACGGCGAGGCCGTAGCGCTGTTATTCTGCCAGTACCAGAAATAAAAAAAAATAAAAATAAAGAAATAAACTTCTAAAAATTCAAAATTCTCAGCAATTATGCGTTATTTGTAGAAACATAGTAGGTAGTAAAATGTAGACGACGGGTTGTCTTATTTTTCAATTAAAGTAAGATATCTGAAATACTTAGGTTCACGGGATCCGGTGAATCAGGTAAGCTTTAATACGCCAATTACAAAATAAGTTCTAAAAGATATAAAAACGTCGGAAAAAAATAATTACTTGTATACAATGTAAAAACAGATTCTAACACAGTTTCACGTGATTTATACGTTATGTTTGTGTCTATCATTTTCTTAATTACATTAGCCGGTCACAGCTCTAATGATGGTAAAAATTAATGGCTGCTAAGCCCAGATGTCGAATCGTTCAAATTTCACCGGCACTTGAACCTCATCAATCACAAAGGGCTGAAGTAATTTGCATAACAAGGCCCTGCTCTTTTGCTGGCGATATTTTGATTAAATTACTTTTTCACCTTTGAGAGATTAATTTTGGATTTTTTGCGTTGTGTGCTAAATCGTAACCCCAGATTTTCGCAGAATGAAGGGCAAATTTATTCTAAAAATTCACAAAACATTGTAACTTTTCTATAACTATTTTCAATGTAGTAATAACACAGAATAAATAATAGTACTTACTAACGTAGTAATAAGGTTAACTCTCTAGAATCCTTACTAATAGGTAATTATGAAAGTGTGTTTTTTTGTTTGTCCTTCCTTCACGTTTAAACGAACGCGACTGATCAACGTGAGTTCTTGCTTAAGGATAGTTGGAGACTCCGCTACTTTTAACGAAGTCGCGAGCGGAAAGCTCACTATAAATCACTAAGTTGAGGAATGTATACTATAAAAATATAATTAATCCTTATTCATCCAAAATAACCATAGCTTAGTTGAAGTTGTTTTGTAAAAAAAAGCAACTACCACAAAAAATGAAAAAAATGACATAGTTCTCTAACTAGAGTAGCATATCCTTTACGCAAAAACTACTAGACAGATTTTGATGAAACTATAGTAACATAGCTTAAACATCAAAATAACATGTAGGCTAGTAATTTTCCAAATTCCCAAAGGAACTAAGTTTCTGGTGGCAAGCTAGTATTGTATACGTTAAAGGATATGTATACAGATGTAGATCTCACCTGTTGAACCAGTCGTCAGTATACCGAGGATAAGGGAAGGGATCATTGCTGCTGAAGTCATACGAAGCCTCTGCGTTCTGCAACAAATGTTCATATTAAAATGGCATTCAAGTAAAAATTACACCCAACATTCTGTGATACACTACTACTATGAAAACAATCACTGCAGAAATATACAAATCAAAACTAACTAGGGATATTGCACGATTTTTTCATACAAAAGATTCAGATAAGCTAGTACTATACTTGAATTTTTATTTCTAATAAATGAATTTTGTTTTTCTTAAAATTTGTCGCGACGAAAAAAAGGGGTAACTTTTAGTAATTTTTTATTTTATTTTCGTCACGTTTGCCGTCTGTGCATTTTTGTTTTCGTTTCCGTCACGTTTTTATAATTTCCAAGAAAAACGAAATTCAATGATTAGAATTGACAATTCAGGTTTACTATTAGAAGTACTATTTTAGTTTCTTTTTTTTTTAGTTCAATACTTTTACTTGCCTTTTAAAGGATCTCATTAGGATACTTAAATTTGTTTTACCACTTAATTAGTAAATGAAAAATTGATAACATCAAGAATTTATAAAATTATATTGTAAAGGGCATAAAAAATAAATGTGCCAAAAAAAACGATATTTTTTCGGTCACGTGTTTTAATAAAACTAGTTTACTAAGAGCCCTACGAGCTGCGAGCGGCGACCTATTTAACCTGTCAACTGCAGGCGCTGCTGTATGTGAATGTACAGTACATACATACATAATGTGTCAGCATTTTCGATATCTTCAGATAAACCGTGAATATCTGTAATAGTAATGTGTATAGTATTAGACACTTATTGTTAATGTTGTATACATATGGTGTAGGTGTTCCTATATAAATAAACTAGCATTCCGCTCGGGACTTCGTTCCCGTGAGAATTTGGGAAAATTATGTAGCCTATGTCCATTGGGGATAATGTAACTTTCTAATGGTGAAAGAATTTTTCAAATCGGTCCAGTAGTTTCGGAGCCTATTCAATACAAACAAACAAACAATTAAATCTTTTCTCTTCATAAATAGTAAAGATAAAGATATAGATAGATATAGATAGATAAATAAAAAATAAATGTGCCAAAAAAAACGATATTTTTTCGGTCACGTGTTTTAATAAAACTAGTTTACTAAGAGCCCTACGAGCTGCGAGCGGCGACCTATTTAACCTGTCAACTGCAGGCGCTGCTGTATGTGAATGTACAGTACATACATACATAATGTGTCAGCATTTTCGATATCTTCAGATAAACCGTGTTCTACATAAGCTCCATTACATGTATCAATAGAATTAATCTGTTACTAAATAAATACCTCGTGCAGAGGGTATTTTATTCTGTGAAGGAATTTATTAATGAATGAATTTAAAAATTTACGCATTGATATTAATTTTCTAACTTATTTATCGCCCATTACTGCCGTGGTGAAAGGATTGACCAGCTAGACTCTGCGTTACGAAGAACTTATACCATTTTAACTAGATTTATATTTACAATGTTGTTGATTAATATGAAAAGTCTGACTTTTAACAATGTATTTTTAATACTAAATAAATGTCTATTAATTTTCAGCAATTTTCCCGCCTGCTCCGCTCTCTTTGTCGCCTCTCCCCGCGCCCCCTTACCACGCAGGCGAGGACTCATTTAGACCTGATGGGCCTTTTTATAATTCTAACGGCACGGCACGGCATGATAGAATTTGTATTACCATTGCCTTCTATGTTCCCAGCTTCTAGTATCACTAGTGCATAGGAGGCAATGGTAATACAATTTTGCCGTGCCGTTTTTGTATTGTAAAAAGGCCTAATAGAGGAAGACTTATAATATTAAAACAGGAGCTCTCCAAATTTTATTGAAAGACTGCACACTACGCAATTTAATCAATAATTTACTGTACACAAGTTACCAAGCCTAGCAATAAGGCCACCTTTTTGCATCACAATGCTTATATGTTTGTGTTTCCTGGACTTGTATTTTTTGTGTGTAAATAAAGAGTTATGTATTGTATTGTTACCATTACCTTACTACCTACTACTACAGTAGAAGTAAAAGTACCTCACGTGTTCAGTTTCCAATCCCAGAACTATTTCTACCTGTAGCTATGCCATTTCCCCTGGTTCGGATCTAATTTCGTCACCCGTTCCTCATTAGGTCGAGTACATACTGGCCTGGATTCCCACTAGGTTAACGCTATCGCTGCCAGCTTCCATTTCCTTATAGCAAGTGCTTATAACTTGATTGACACTTTAGCTAAGAAGAATTTATTTCACATCGACACTATTTTTGATAAAAATCTTATTCAGACACGTCTTTATAGATCAGGAAATATTTATTGTTATTGTGACACTCATATTTATAAAAATTTGACTAATATGGTATTTGTGCTTATTTAAAACGTTTTTCACATTTATATATTTGTTTAAATATTATTTTTACTCTCTTAGTAAAATTGTTTTCCTAATAAGATGTATTTTTAAACCCCGACAAAAAAGAGGGATGTTATAAGTTCGACGTGTGTATCTGTATGGCATCGTAGCTCCTAAACGAATGTTTGAATGCTGACGTAATCTTGAGGAATTCACAAAAAATCTTGAGGAAAAATTCACTGGAAAATCATACAGGTGGTCTGAGTTCAGGGTTTCATTGTTTATATGTACCTAAAATAAACAGCACAATGCAGATCAAGTTACCTGGTCCCCGATTCTGTAACTTCAGTTGTGTGTCGATGGAATGGTCGCCATTTTATCTGTTTAGGTGACGAAATTTAGAACTATCCAAATTTAATACATCTACGGCTGCTTTCACTGGTGGCGCTACCGCCAACTAATTTTTCAGTTGCAGGTAGTTTGGAACTTTACGTTCGGTTGGCGGTGGCGCTGCTGGTCGGAGTGGTTGTCAGCAAGTATATAAAAATTAAATAGTTCTCAATTTCGCCACCTGAACAGATAAAATGGCCTCCGTTCCATCGACACACAACTGAAGTTACAGAAACGGGGCCCTTATAAAAATATTCTATGACATTATAATAACAGTAGTGGTTTTACTTTATAGACGTACTGTACGGTTTGATGTGATACCGCCTGTAGGGGAGAAGCGGTCTTTTCTTTAGTTTCAGAAGTACGCCTACTTTAATTTCTATACAAGAATACGGTTTGGAAAGAATTTGAATTTCAAATTAGTTGCTTATTCTGAACAACTTTTAAATGAGACTTTGAATGAGAATAGACATTTTCCCGAAACCGTAGAATAATATAAATACATTTAATTACAGAAAAATAATATGTTTATAGGTGGAAATAAATAAGGCTATATCTAATTTCACACACAGTTTTGTGAATAACGCTCATGTTTAATTTTATTCAAATTCGTATGGTTGTTATATTGTACTCAATGTCTGCATGTATTTTCTCCAACTTCTATTCTTATTGTGTTTCATTGCAATATTACTTTTCTTTTTTATATTTTATCGAAATAAATAATTTCTTTCCTATACAATTATTTGTGAATATCCCATACGTGGGTAAGTGTTTTAAAAATACTAAAACGAAATAAATATTCAACGGGTAAGACAACAAACATTTCGATTTACGGCACCATTTTTTATTTTATAATTATTAATATTTTTAAGTAATAAGTACTTTAGTAGAACCTCTTTATTCTTATTTATTTTTACAAAACGTATTGGGTCTTTTTATAATTCGAACGGTACGGCACGGCTAGACAGAATTTGTTTTACCATTGCCTTCTATGTTCCCAGCTCCTAGTATCAGTAGTGCATAGGAGGCAATGGTAATACAATTTTGCCGTGCCGTCTTCGTACTATAAAAATGCCCATTCTTATAAATTGTTGTCTCTAAATTTGTATAATTATATGCTATGTATGCTTGTTATTGGCTAACATATTTACAATGTACCCAAATAGGTAAAGTTACAGTGTGTTGAGCTGGTATCGTACCAATAAATCTATCTATACATATTATAAAGAGGAAAGATTTGATTGTTTGTTTGTTTGTTTGTATTGAATAGGCTCCAAAACTACTGAACCGATTTGAAAAATTCTTTCACCATTAGAATCCTACATTATCAGTGATGGACATAGGGTACATGATTTTCCCGAATTCCCACGGGAATGAAGTTCCGAGCGGAAAGCTAGTAAATAAATAAAAGAGTGGCAAAACAATCGATTGACAAAAGGATCAAATGCTTTTTTTAAGAACGCAATTACAAGTTTTGAATAATATATTTCACCTTAAGCAGCGGATACCACTGTTAAATCTCCAATTTAAGTTCAAAAAGTCCTTGAAAAGACCTTTCTCTTTGGTTAAGAAAGAAATTTGTCAAGTTTTAAATGAATTTGGTTTAGTTTAATCCAGTTTTCTGGTCCAGTGCGCAAAAAGTCTTATACAATATTTTTTAAGACTTTGTAATATTTTTATAATTTATCTTATAGGTTCGATACTAATTGGGTCTTACTTAAGATATAATATTTAAATAAAATAGACAGGCTTTTTTCCCAGCAATGGGATACATATAAGATAAAAACTGTATTGCTGACCGTCCCCGGGAAAAGACTTCGTTCCCGTGAGAATTCGGAAAAAGTCAATCGCTGATTAGAGAGCTTTCTATTAGTGAAAACAATCATTAAAATCGGTCCAGTAGTCTTTGAGTTACAAACATACAAAAATACGAGTCTTTCCTCTTTAAAATATTACTAGTGTAAATGTAGATAAAAATAAATCCAAAGATGGGTTTAGCAAACATGAAAGTACCACAGTCGTAAAACCAAATCATATTTTGATAAACAGGTTGCAAAGTATCAATTTGAAATCATTAGACCCAATTTCGTCATACTCTGTTAGTAATTTAACAGACGATTAGCAGCTAACCCGAGATTTGACAACGTCATTTCATACTTTTTGTTTGACGTTTTTTGGACCTTAGGCAGCTACTTATCTTAAAAGCAAAACAAAACTCTTAAGGTTGAGAGAAAAAATCTGAAACTTTACGGTTTCCATAATGGAGCGTATTAATTTTAAAGATGGCGCCGCAATTAGTATGAGCTTACTACCTTTGAAGACGCCTCTGTGGTCTTGAATAAGGCATTTGCATTTAAAACGCTAGCGTGAAATTAATACCATCGTCCAAGTGTATAGTCAAGAAACATTTTGAAAACACAACCTTATTCCAACAAGATAAGAGCGAATTTAAAAAGCTTATACTCTTGACTGTATAAAAGTCGGAATAGAATAAGGCTCGACCTTTCTCTCTTATTTATCTTACGACTTTTGTTAGAACTTTCATTTTATTTCTGTCCTCACTCTGTTTAATCAACCCTTCATTTAAAATCAACAGCTGGATTTGCTGTGAAATTCTATATCAAAAGGATGTTTTTTAAAATACCCTATAAATTGCCATTTCTGAACGAAAACTTAGAGCAATTAGAAAGTGAATTGTCGATCTAAGCGCATCAAAAACAACCTATAAAAAAGTTAAGAAGAAAATAACGACGTATTTTAAGGTACCACAATGGTAATTATATTATTTCTTCAAAATATGACCTGTCCTCGTCCTGCTACGTCCACCCACAAATTATCTGAACTTATTATAATAAACAACCTTGATAAATCATTGAGAATTATTTATACTTACCGAAATATTATTACAATTACAAAAAACATAATACACCTGCGCAAGTAAAATAAGTTTACTGACGTAAGTTGGCCTGGCCTAGTTTCACCTTTAGAAAGGAAAAAAGTAGGTCTGATCTAGAAAAGTACGCCAGTAATCACATCTGGCGCGTCTTGAGCACACCTTGTTAGCGAAGTTTCTGTGGCAGAAGTTTTTTTTACCAATGAGGTCTTATTGAAACATACTATTAAAAATTCTGTTCAGAAATCCAATTCTTACTTTTTTGACTTTGTACTTTGTTCATTCCCTTTTATTACAACAAAGTTACTACGTATAGGCACGTAGTTTTTTAATACCACTGACCTATAAAAATAATACGTAAGAGCTTTGAATTATTTTCTTATTAAAAGGGACTTATCAAACATAGTTTTCCGCCCGGTCGTCGTTCCCGTGGAAATTCGGAAAAATTATGTATGTAACATTCTCATGGTAAAATAATGTTTGAAACCAGTCGAGTAGTTTTTGAGTTTATTCGTTACAAACATACTAAAATACAAGTTTTTCCTCTTTACAAATGTTAGTTTAGAAGTTGATTGTTACATACATGCTTTATTAGTTACTGAAAAAAGGATTGTTGCTTTTCATGCCAACGTTTATAACCTATAATTACAAATGTTCTAGTAAAACATTTAAATGAAAACAAATACAAAAGTATTTCAATTCAACGCTGTTTTAATTAGGAAGAAAAATAGCCCGCATTGAAATAAGGCTTTGTTTTTCTTTCAAAATAAAATACAACAAGTGAAAAGGCAGTCCAAAGCTACGAGATAAATTAAATATGTATATTAATACAATTATTTAGGGTTGTTTGAATGTTTTATTAGTGAACTCGAATTGGTTGTGCAAAATAAGTACTTATTTGAAAACTGGAAAAACAGTTACCAGTGAGTCTGCATCAATAAGACAGCCAACTAGACGGCAAAATGCAATGCATAAATACCGAAACTAAACGGGCGCTTTTGAGTGAACGGCTAAAAAAAACGAGAATTTTGGCTTATTTATTCATCGGGGTACGCTTGAATATTTCCAAGATTTGGCAGTAGCGTGTCTATTATCTAATTTCCTAGACCTTGGGGAACGTACCTGACAGCACCATAGTGACATATTTTTACAACTATCAAAAAGTTAGCATGAACTGAATAAAATATTTGCCAAAAAAAAATCATATGAAAAGCAATGTATTTTTAATGCGTTGATAGTTCATGTAATTTCTCTCTCGTGTCGTTTCGCGATTTTTTACTGTGTCTTGCCACATATTGTCAGAAAATGTGGTGAAATAATAGTAAAAAAATGTACACTTACATAATTATACTTCAAATCTGGATGCATGTAATCCACACCTGCAAGAAAAAAATTACAAGAATTAATTAAATTCAAATAAAATGTCAATAATAGGCGAGAAAAAATGTTATATTATTCAAGATTCTCGCAGATATTTTCACTATTTTTAAACATATTGTTACAACGGATTCTTACCAAGGTTTTCGTTTGTATGAGAATCCGATATTTTGATGCTGTTGCAAACATAGATCAGTTCATCCGTGATTATGGTACTTGCAGCAACGCTTATATATCGGATACTCATTTAAAGAAAAAACGTTTTGAGGACTCTTTGTAATATGTTTAAACCTAGGTAAAGTTTTATTCACTGCTATTGTTGCAACAATGTTTAGCGATTGTTGAAACAAAGTTCGAACTGTTGGAAAGTTTTATCAAACACCGTTTAAAAGGATTGGCTTAAAAGAGTGACAAGTGCATTGAATTTATAATATTGTTTTGAATAATCCAGACTACGACATTTAAAAACTATTTATTTATTGTGAGTTTTCCTGCGCTCGGTTAAAGCAAATAGATATCAACTTTCAAATAGATACAAAATTACGTTGTACTGAAAATAATTTAAAAGAAAGTGTTTTGTACAGAAAATATTATCAGAATATTCTAAAAAAAGTCGCTAAATTATTTTCTACAGATTAGGCTCGAGCTTCGCAGAATATTTTCAGAAGTTATTTTACTGAAGAAATTTTATTTATAGCTTAGCAAAGTTCGTAAGAAATTTAATCAGATGGAAAGGGTTTCAATTTTAATGAGAAACTGAAAGGAAAAGGTAATAAGCCCGCCTTTATACATTACTCTTTTGTATTATTTTTAATCCTTTGTAATAGTGTGTTTTTGTACAATAAAGTATTTACATACAAACATATATATGGAGTTTGACAAAACGCAAAAAAGGAAATAGGAGAAATATATTTTTAAAACTGTATGCCAAATAATTCAAAAGAAGCTGACGCCTATTTTGTCAATCTACAACCGATACTTCGGAACATCAGATGTTAGTAGCAGTAAAATTAAAACTTGGTTTTTCCATAATCAGGGATTATAATAAGTATTAAAATAAAGAATGGAGTCGCTATTATCAAGTAAAGAAACCCTTAGGGGTTTTATTACGCCAGAGCCTCCGTTGATCAGCAGGGTATACCACTTAGATGTGATGACTTAAGAACTCAGGAAAATCTCTGTCTTGCGCGGTACTGTACAGATGACAGTGACAGTAGCGACAACTATCGGTAGAATATCAAACCAACGTTGAATTTCTTTCGATATTGTCGGTCGTCTAGATGCCGGCTATGTAATTCAAAAGTCAATTTGAAACTAAAGTCGCGTGAGTTAAATGAAAATTCAAATGAAATTCTGACGCGTTTGCACACCCTTTACAAACAGAGGGTCGTGAAAAAATTAACTGTCGCGGTATCAGTGGCAATTATTTTTACATGTGTTCCTGTTTACTAAGTCCAATTCTAAGTATATCCAGGTAAAATCTCTACCGAAGTCATTAAAAAAGAGAATTAACAATAAAAACCCTTCACATAACCCCTTCAGTTTTTCTCAATTCCAAGCTGAAAGGCTAAATATAAATTTGGCAGTGTGGCATCAATCGCAGCCCATATCGTTTAGGGTCCATTTCTCGTCCCTTTACGGTCAAGGTTACGTCCTTTTCGGAACTTAGCCAAGCATGAGCAGTACGTGTTCCATAGTGCACACACGGCTGATTTTCTCTATGTTGCCGACTCACTACAGTTGCTGTTTGCTATTCTTATCACGTATTCAGGATTTTATGATGCATACATACTCTCAATGTTCTGAGACTTTGTAGGAAATTTTGTGAAGGAAGAAAGAGAATAGCTTTGTGCCCAGCAAATACCTAGCTAATGCGTCCAATCTTACTTTGGTCTTTAAGCATTTTTCAAAGTATTACAGTAATATTATTCTCAGATAGGGATTTAGGCTTCAGGACGTGAATTGTTATATTCAGTAATGAATTCAGTTGGGTAAAAATACCCTTGTTTATGTCTCAATAACGAATATTTATGTCCTTATATACCAGTAACTATGATTTTATGTATGGTAAAGCAGTAAATAATTCGGGTGGATAGAACAATCGATGCCGAGTTATATATACAGCTAGACAAAATATATTTACAAAATTTGCCTGAGAAGCTTTAGAAATACCTAAGAAAATAAAACGAGTAGTTGTAAAAAGTAAATTTAGAACACTATTTCTAAATTACCGGACTTATCAGATGAATGTTTAAAGAAAATATAAAACTGAAATACAAGCTAAGTATACACCTTTTCAAAAAGAAAAAGGTAACATAAATGGTTAATGTTTCGTTTTAGCTTTATCCGAAGAGAGGTTAACATAAATAAGTTGGGCTTGTGGGATTACATTTGAATAGGAATGGATTTTACGGAAATTCGTGTATTTATGTTTCAAAGCCTATAGGAAAAGGTTTCACCTTTCCCTAAAAATCTTGGTGAAAATTCCATGTCGCAGGAAGCGTTTAAAAACATTTAAAACTTTAGAAAAAAAAGTTCACAATAAAAAAATGCTTACCATCATCCATGATAGCGGTGGTGACATTAACACCAGTGTATCCCTGCGTCCACGCCGCCTCTACATTTAAATCGAGCTTGGGTTTCCCGCCATTCTGGCCTGTGTTCTTCAGGTACCATTGTAGGGGGAAGTAGGGGTCCCGTGGCTCAGCGGCCGGGACCGTCTCTGGCAGTCGGAGGGGCCGAAAACCCCGCTTCACTCGCTTGAAGCCAGTCTGCTGGACTGCTGTGTGCACCTGTGGAGAGAAAATTTGTTGTCAGGCCCCTTGTTGTTGTTGTTACCAGCCTATATACGTCCCCACCGAGAGTCACGGCCCTCCCTTGAAACACGAAGGGAATTTAGGCCCCTTATTTAACATCATTCGGTTCGAGACTGACAATCGACGAGACCCAGTGCATCTCTTGCGCTATTCCAGAGAGAGATGATAGTGATAGGTCCAGTTTTGTCGGACGTCAAAGGAGGTTCGAATGATCCACAATAGCAAGCAGTAGAGTTTTATAATACACTCTAAATCCAATCTGAGTCCGTGAAATGCAGTCCGAAACAACCACAATGATATTTCTATGAGTTTCGTTATCCGATTACTTATATCTAGTGCGGAACCTATCATACAAATGGCACAGTAGTCACAAAGAACAACTTGGAACATTTCTAAAGCACTCATACCTACTACAAAAAACTATATAATTACAATAATACTCAATCAGACCTATTTTATAGTTTCTATTATATCAGATTAATTATAAATACCAAAAACTTCGATTTAGTCCTTTTTCGGTAGATTCCTGCGCGCATAATAGCAAAAGACTTCACAAAATTATAATTACCACAAATTAAAAGTGAGAATAAGTAGTTTCTTTTATTATTGTGCTTTGTTTAAAATATAAATTTCTACATTAAAAAAGACTAAAAATAAATCTGGACTCCTAATAAACTCTGCTTTTTGAACATTTTCTTTTTGCCCCGACCAGGAGTTCAAAAAGACACCGTCGGTTTAAAAAACACGTTTCTACCACTCAACCAAATCGTTCATTACTCATTACCTACCTCTATATATCATCAAATGAATATTAAATAGGACTTACAATATGAGTATACAATAACTTCTGTATATCAGATCCACAGTGTAACAGAAATATTAAACAAAATTAATACGAAAACAAAAGGGAAAAAACGGATAAGGGGATCCGAGGCAGAAAGTGATTGATTGATGTTATACCAGCTGCCAACACATCTCCTGGGATCAAGAGAGTAATTCGATGACAGCATATCGGAAAAGTTTTGTTGAGGCACCTATTACGTAAGTACTGTGGAGGTTCTATACCTCTACGGTCGACTTAGAAGTTAGAATGCCTTTTGCTAAAGGCAAAATCAAAATCAATTCGCTTGCTTTACCGCGCTATTGTTATGTTTTGACTTAGATCTCTTGTGGCTAACTTCATATCAGCGTAGTTGTTTCTCTAAATAAAGTACTTAAAAGTCTATCCCTCTTTTGCCCTCTTACTATCCTCCCGACTACCGCTCTCGCTACAGTACACCTTACTACTAATTCCCTATCAGATTATCGGCAAAGCAAACTCCTGAAGGAAATCGATTAATTATTAGGTACTAATAACGAAGGCAAAGCATTTAGTAAACACAGAATTCTAAGGATAATTTAATAACATATACCTAAATAATTAAGGGATACGCGATTACAGATGACCAGACTAGGGCTTTTTCTTTTCTATGGTTGTCAGCCTTTCGCCAAAAGTACAGTGGAACTATTGTTTCCTTATTTCTGGTTTTATAGTATGCTTTGGATGAGCAAGTGGCTGGTACATTACGTTTTATTTCGTCCCTAGTCCAGTATTTAAATCAACGATGAATTATTTTTGCTCATGCTGTTATTTGTTCAACTTCGTATTTGGAATACTTTTTATAAATATTAATGGATTGTTAATAGAAGCGAGCTAAACTAAGGTATAAAACACTTACAAGAGGATGTTGTTTTAAAAGTCGCGCATGCGCAATGGACCTCCGCGTCCGCGCATGAGGGAGGCCGCGGTGGGCGAAGTGCCACTCGGTGTCAGAGCCTAGGACCTGAAACAAATGAAAAAATCTTTAGTTTACACAAACTTTCTATCAATGACTACATTCATATTAAAAAATTCGAAAAAATTACACCGGTGACTTTTAATTCGTTAGCAAATCTGCTGATAAAACTGAAAATTTTTCTACAAGAAAACTAATTCAAGTTTCCGAGTTTTTGCACTACGATCCCACCAATATGGAGTGACGATATTTTTCTTTTTTGATACAACATCAGCATGTTGTTCGACATCACATCAGGATGTCGAAAACATGCACCTACCCACACGTCAGTAAAAAAAAATGCGACAATTTAGCTTAACTAATTCAATTTACCTATTCACTCTGAAGTGTAAAGTTATATAAAAGTTCATTCAAGTGTTTAATTTTTGCTTAAAGAATACCTTCTATAGAATTTTACAAAACTCCGCATTTACTTTTAAATAATAGGTCTTTACCTATGAAATTGCCGATTTTTTCTCAAGCTTTATTTTATTCATAATTTATTTGATTGAACAGCTATTACTAAAATTGTTTTTTATTTAAAACCTTGGAGATATTAATTCAAATTAATACATATTTACTTCAGATTTATTTGCTAAAAAAGAAGCTCAAATATAGCTCATTTCATCAGTAGCCCGTTTCATTGCTTATTTTTGCTGTACTTTTGTTACAGTTACAACTTTCAATAAAGTAAGTATGATGAAAATTAACTAAATGTTGTCCAAACCTTCCCACAAAATTTAGCTAAATTTGGATTTCGCATTCCCGAGAAAAATTCAATAACGTTTGTATGGAAAATTCAGTTTTCCAAAAATATTGTATGAAAAACGGCAATTTCATAGGTAAAGACCTATTATTATTGGCATCTTTCAAAAGTTCTATAAAGAAATCAATATTATCAGTTGCATTTTACATTTAATAAGCAATATAATCCTTTCGTACTGAAAGCTCTAGATTTGGCACTTCTACTCACTCTGTTATTTATTCAATGGCCAGTTTCATTTCAAATATATAAATCCTTAGTTGATCCAGGTATAAAGTTGGTAATTTGTGATTTAGATTTATTCACGTTTATTGCGAAATAATATCGAGGTGATTCTGTTTCGTACTGACGCTATGTGTTAGAACGAGAGGTCGGATCGAGATACGAGTACGTCAAAATTTTATATCACGAGCGAATGCTAGCAAGCTGCACTGTTGTTTATTAGGTACGCGAATTTCGAGTCCCATAATAAATTATTGAGTTGTATTTTCTCGAAGCTACAATAGTGTAAAAGTATGTGCGATATAATAAAAAGTATATCTTTTACACTTCATTTTTTGTATTAGTTTCTCTCTCCTGGCTTCTAATATGCTAGCTTTCACTCGGGACTTCGTTCCCGTAGGAATCCAGGAAAATTATGTAGTCTGTGTTACTCAGGGATAATGTAGCATCGTAATGGTGAAAAATTTTTTGAAATCGGTCCAATAGTTTTTCCAATAAATACATTTTATTCGTTACATACAAAAATACAAATCTTTCCTCTTTATATTAGTAGTGTAGATGTAGATTAAATTGCTTATTTATTATCAAGTGATTTTTTTCTCATAAAACAGTTTCACACTGTTGCGCAGAAAAAAAAATGTACTTATTACGCAGGTACACCAATGTAAGTCCGTATTTGAAAAGTTCCAGGAGTCAACTTCTGCACTTTAACAAATTAATCAAGATAGAAGACGTAGGGAAAACTTATTTAATAGGGTACTGAAAGAAACCTTTCAAACTAGGCAAAACAAACACCTACTTCAAAGTAGCCGGTGCCTTTTGTTCGCTTTAATACAACTTGAAGACTCTTCAGTGTTACTAGTTAAAGTTTATTACGACCAAGGCTGTTGGAGGATTTCTTGTGAGGTATAACAGAGTACACTCAAGAGCACGTCAAGCTTGACGCTTTGGACTTTAGACCGACCCTGAATTGTATGGCGCGCAGTATAAATCAGAGCTCAGCTTAAACTAGTAGTGTAAAGCATGACCTGCTCTTGACTATACCTTTAAGAGTAGAATCGGTGGTCTTACTACTCAATGTTATTTAGAAAAGATGTCAGTACTCAGAGAAATATTAGAAACTGGTTTAATGTGATAAATAAGGTGATAAACCTATAGTTGTATAAATATTCATTATTATTTTTTTATTAACAACGGGTGCGCTCTTGATAATTGAAAAGTTCTTCAAATGTAATTTTGTCCTTGTTTACGTCAAAATAATTTTTATGGAAATAAGCGATCTTTCCTCATAAAGCTAAATTGAATCACTTAGGCAAATGTTCACCAAACATGCAACCCACGCTTAAACCTCGGTTAGAAGCTAAACACACAAATGTAAAAAAAATACTCCATCAAATCTCCGAATCGTTAGTTGAAAATTGGTGATCTTTGGCTTTAATATAATAATAAAATTATCCTCACATACAACTACATGTGTTTACCTAGTGTTTGAACTTTGCCTTTATATTGCAAAAGATATTTGCAAAGATCGCAACTTCCCCTCAAGCTCTCTAACTTACACTTCAAAAGCTTACAAGCTTGTTTAGCTTCTATCGCGCTGCTAAAACTTGGTTTGCATACTAAAATGAAGGAACTTAAATAGCTCAAATTATGAGCAAACTTTGCACTATGCAACGTTGGTAGTTGCAGCATGTCAACAAAATTTAAGCTTCATAAAGGAGTTGATATTTTAAAAAACCTACATGAACTTAATTCTGAATTCTGCAGCGCTTTCTCCTAAGTTAACTTAGTCGTTTTCATTATTTACCTTTTAAACAATTTAGACTAATGTTTTTTTTTTGTTTTTTTATTATTGTTGTTACATTTTAATATTTTAAAAGAAATAGTAACATAGACAAATGTATAAAGCATACATGTTTAGAAATGTAGTATGTGTGTATTTTACACGAAAGGTTTTAATCTATATCTATCTATACATATTATAAAGAGGAAAGATTTGATTGTTTGTTTGTTGTTTGCATTGAATAGGCTCCGAAACTACTGAATCGATTTGAAAAATTCTTTCACCATTAGAAAGCTACATTATACCCGATGGACATAGACTACATAATTTTCCCGAATTCCCACGGGAACGAAGTCCCGGGCGGAAAACTAGTTAAAAATATAAATTCGTTCCAAGAAAAAGTTATCAGTTTAAAAATAAGTACATCTAGCTTATTTCTGAGCACTGGACTATTCAAGTCATAATGCCTATTGTTCGGTTAACTAGGGGTCAATTATGTTGATTAGAAGATATTATTACTTCTTTTACCCCTCAAATAAAGTTCCTAGTAGCACCTGGCCATTATTTCTCCCGCAATTTACGCAGTTTATTACGCCTTTACTATTCCGTGCGAATTGGAAACAGAGTTTATACGACTATTTAATAGCAGTATGATATTTTTATCTTATAAAGGAGAGAAAAAGGGCTGATAGATGTTTGTAAAAGCTTATTTCATCGTACTTTATGTTAATGTACCTCATTTGTTTGCCTCATTACAAAAATGTATTGTTTTTCTTTTTGTGGTTTATTCGGATTGGTTTTGGTTTTATTTATTTTAGTTTATATACAGCTCGTATAACAAAACTTGATGTCAATGAATTACCTAATCATTTTCTTTAACCATTTCACTATTATTAATTTAAAAAGATAGATATTTGTCTATAATTGAATTGTTGCCATAACAAGCTCGTATTTCGATAAACCACGCTATTGCAATAAAAATTGTCTTCAACGACAAAACTTTTACGTGAAAATTCAATTAGTTTATCGTCTAAAACATAGGACAGTATACCATTTCTAAAAGCTATTTGCCTCGCGTTTGTTAAGATAAATTAAACGTTGATGAAATTACTAGCCTCGACGTGAAACCTGACATTTACAGGCCCATTACCGGTTTGGAGATGACTATAAAAATGTTTTTGGTCTGGTAAATTGGGTGCTTGATATTTTTCTCGCTGGCAATCAGTATCTCATTGTTCGGCTAGATTAGAGTTGGATTGGAAAATAATTATTTAGGGGAAATTAAATAACAGCTAGATAAAAGACTTCTTTAATTAAAGCCCAAAAGGTTCGATTTAACAATTATACAAATACTAGCCAGTGGATTCAATTTACTTTAAAATGTGTATAACCTTATTTATTTGTAAAATCCTTTTGATAACACAGACACTTGATACGAACTTTGCAACGTTCTGTGCTGTAACAAGATATAGGGTACCTACTAGCATTCCGCCCGGGACTTCGTTCCCGTGGGAATTCGGGAAAGTTATGTAGCCTATGTTACTCAAGGATAACGTAGCATTCTAATATTGAAAGAATTTTTCAAATCGGTCCAGTAGTTTCGGAGCCTATTCAATGCAAACAAACAAAGAATCAAATCTTTCCTCTTTATAATATTAGTATAGGTAAAGTACTAAAAAGATCAGTATACTACACCCCAAAATGTACGCAATGATTTTACTTATCACTTAGCTGCTTTGCCAATAGCTTTCCTCCGAATAAAATACAAGAATGAAACTGAATAGCTGGCGAGAAAGAAGTTCAAGTCTCTGCATACGCTTTTACATATATGTATGTACTTTGTAAAGCACTCTGATGTAAAAGGAACTCGAACAAAGGCACGGAGCGAAGTTATATCAAGTTTCAAATAAGAACTGGAATTTACGAGCTGAAAAGAGGTATATAGGTTCTCTACCGCTACAACTACATACCACAGTTTATTACTAGAGTTTGCTACATGTATTATGGAAGTGATATCAGTATTCTTTTTCAGAAATAAAATCACATTATCAGAAATACAAATCGCATATCGCATAACATGGTCTGTAATATTATACTGAGGCAGTGCAATTTGGTGCCCACGTCCTCGCAATTTGTGCAATTTGGTGCATTTGGTGTTTCACACTGTTCATCCTTCTTTTATTATTTGATTTTCAAATTGTTTGAGTTAATCTTGTTTTGGGGGTGCACCGAATAAACGACTTTCTTTCTTTCTTACTTTCACATTTAACTTTTTGTTTTGTTCTCACGAAAAGTGTGTTCATTCAAAGTGTTTATAAGGAGTCTCTCAACTTCATTACTTACACTGGACCAAGTTGGATTCCAAGTTGTGGAAATCCTATATTATACCAGTGTATAATGGGTATAATGGGTGCTTGCTGATTAAGTTGGAAATTTTGATTAAGTTGGCTATTTCGTTTTGATATTCATTTTATAGTTTATTTTTGAATCAACATGAAAAACAACAACGATACGTAAACGGTACGGAAAAAACTTTTCAAATCAATTAACCTAAATAGTACAAGTACTATCAATATAATAATTTAGTTTTACTGTTTGACTTTGTATTATTTATAAATTCATACATTTGTAAAAATTCTCATTCCTTCCTAAAACAACGAATCTACGTGATAATAGAAAGACGAAAGAAGTATTAAACCTTGTGAAAAATATTTTGGCAAATAAGCTTTCGGAGGCTTTATATTTTGTTGTTTGTGGCAATCTTGTTAGTACACCCACGCGCTGTACAACAAGAATTTATTATTTTTATAGCCCATGTGGTGCGTAACAAAGAAGTTTGTTTAGAAGTTTAACAACTTTTACATCGGATCAGAAAAAACGTTGTTAACGTTTGTAGCGACGATAAGTTTCAATTTGGTTTAAGTAGATTAATCGACAAGCGAAGTAGATATACTAATTTGTCAAGCAGTGATAGCCCAGTTGGTAATAGCCAGACTTGTAATCTGAAGGTCGCTGGTTCAAATTTTGGTGCGGGCCTGTACCACTAAATTAGTCATTTCGGATTTATGTACGGATTTCTAATTATCACTTGCTTAACAGTGAAGGAAAACATCATGATGAAACCCGCCCGTCCAAGATAATTCTTTTTCAAAAGACGAGCGGTCCCCCAACCTGCATTGGGCCAGCGGCAGCGTGGTGGACTATGGCCTGAATCCCTTTCGTGTTTCGTTCCCCTCGGTGGGGAAGTATATGAGCTGGTAAAAAAACATTGAAATGTATATATACTATGTACATATATACTATTGCTAAATATTATTATAGGAAATGTATATATACTATCGCTAAATATTATTTAAACTAAATAACCGAGTTATGGATGCCAGAGATTGTAATTTAGTAAGACCACTTTTATACCATATTTTTTAAATAAAGAAGACAAAAGTCTATACCGAACGGGATACATCTAAATTATATGACTTCTTTCAAACAAGAAAAAAAACTTTTTCAATTTGCGTTTATAAATAAAACAGGTATGCCCACGGACAAGGAAAATTGGTTTTAAGGAAATTTATTTTTTCCTGGTAGTACAATTAACAGAAGTATGCACGTAAAGTAGAATCCACAGATAAATGTTTAGATATTTTTAGTTTTGAAATCATTCCAACGAAGAATCTCTAAGTAGAATATATAGAAAATCCTGTTCTACTCTGGGGATTTAATAAAAACAATATTACTCGTATGATACTTAATGAAAAATGTTTATCGTCATCATCAAGTTCATGGTCCAGAGTTATGAATTGGAGAGCGGCCATCTTGTGTTCCCTGTGACGTCACTAGACTGAATACATTTTTGCACTTAATATGACTCGAGCTTATTATATTGTCAATGTCGAGGTAAAAGTTTTCGTGAAGAAAGTTTAGATTCGCTGGATTTAAAATCAGAGAATGATATGGTTTGCAGGTTTAGATAATAAACTGAGAAACTCTAATGATAAACTGTGAAACTTGTTAGGTTAAGTAAGGAAAGATAGTAGAGATTTGGCTGCTTAGTAAAATGCTTACAATCTATACTTAAGATGAGTGAATGAATTAAAAGCATGAATTATTATTTTCTTAAGTTAAATAATTCAAGTTTATTGTATTCCTTTATGTAATTCAGATATCAGGTAATGTAAATTAAAGAGTATTTACTCCCTGAATGTTTAAAAACTATAAATGTTTAGATTATTTATTTATAATAACATAAATGCTACACCAAACAAAAATGGGAATTTCCCAAAAAATCTAAAACATGTATCACAAACTCAACCAACGAAAACCTGTCTCTCTTTTTAGTTTGAAATTCAACTGTACTTAAGATAATTTTCCACGTTAAAAACGTATGAGTCACCGACTTCAATCCCAACAACAGTTCGCACAGAGTAGATAACTAGTATTTTTTGAAGACTACAATAATAACCACAAATGAAAATGTCACTCATTTATTTAGATGATGTTCTGGTTTGTAGTATTTTTTAGTTTTGTTGATTTTTTTAAAGTGCTGAATCACTTTATGAGACTATTTCTACAGTGTCAAACAAAAAAAGAATTTTGAAAATCGGTCCATAATTGGCGGAGAAATCGGCCAAAAAACAAAATACATACAGTCGAACATAGAACCTCCTTCTTTTTTGAAGTCGATTAATAAGTGAAAAATTGTTTTCCTAGAGGCATTTAGCATACTTGTAAATAGCGGAGATTAGCAGCTGCCCTTCGCTGAGTGCTGGAGATAGTAAACAGGAAAACAAGGTAGTTTGTTTCAGCTACGTGAGTTGTTGCTTTCAGCTGCAAATTAGATTCTGAGTTCCGCAGCCTTTAGCTAAAGCATCAACTAACACAGTAACATGATAAACGAAGTATGTGCCTGGTGTTTTTCCTCTTTGTCATATTTCCTGTTGGGAAATGTCAGTGACTATGCGTTTATTTTTGCCAGCTTTACTCAAGGAGAGTTAACTTAATTTACTTTCACGGTTGTGAATAAAATACTGAATTATGTTTTTTAAAATTCTTTTTAATGGGCAGTTATTTGAAAGTTTTTAATTAATGTGTACTAATTTTTTTGCTATTGGAAGCCGTTTTAGATTCTTTTATATATGATCGAATGGATGTTCTTTATAATTTATTGAAGCAATTATATCAAAAGATAAGTTGAAATTAACTAGCGAACACTTTTCCAAATTAGATGTTTGTTTTTGCTGTTTTAAATTAAAATGTGTGCATGAAACAATTAATACATACATTGACTTCTAATAACTTAGTAAACATCTTCCACACTTGGCTGATTCAGGCAGATAATACGTATCTCATCTTTAAGGCTCTACGAGAGGTTTTACTTGGCTTGAGAGGCTAGAGTATAGACAAGGCTTTGCGGTAAGCTTGCGGTAAGCCTTAAGACTTCTGAAACGTAATGAAAAAATACAAATCCTGATAAGAGACACAAATAGGCGGTAGTTAATACTCGCTGAATTTAAGCAGCACCTAAGGTCTTTACGATTTTAATCTGCGGGGCCAAATAAAGGTCTTAGTGATGGCGTCACAAAGCCGATAATAAAAACGTACTTACTTTTTTTTATCTTCTGCTAACTTTCTGTTAAGGTCTTTGTTCTCGTGAAGATTTAAAAATTAACAGAGTCCGCATGTTTTTTAGGGCAAATTGTAGCATTAAATCTAGATTCAAAATCGGTTTTAATATATAAACGATTTAACGTCTTGCACGCCATCATAGCAACTCATATAAAACGCGAACGGTCTAAACCGTATGTCGTCTCTATAGCAAGAGGTCTAGATGTTTTGTATACATGGTTACCGCGGGAAGGAGGATGGTGTAACGGGTTTTTTATATAAATCGAAAGGAATTTCCAGGAACGGCAAACTTGTATTACCATTGCCCCCTATGTTGCTAATGTCACTAGTGTCACTAAAAAATAGGGCACAATGATTGTACAAATAGGCTGTGCCATTCCATTCCGTTCGAAATATAAAAAGACAAAGCTAACCTTGCGGATATTTTTAAATATTTACTAATCTAACTTATTACAACATTATTTTTCTCCTGTGTCCACAGAAGCTATTTATATCTGTAGGATCCTAAGTTAACGGTCGTGAATCACTCACTAACTGTGGTGTAAATACAAGCACAAATTATCTCGGATCTATTCTTTGTAGCTTTAATAAAGGAGCCTCCTCAGTAGAAGCTAATGAATGGGCTCCGGCCTTTTGTAATTATTCACCAAAACTAATCTCAAAGTATTGTTCAAATTAATCTTACAAAGCTTTTTCAAGCGCCCTTGACCTCTCGAATAGGATAGGGTCGTAAAAAGATTTAATACTTAAAAGAGTTACTAAATATTAACAAGCAAACTTAATCTAGACAAAGACACGAACATAAAGTGGATGCTAATAATAACAAAACAAAAAAAACTGTTAATGTGTTTTCATAAATACTAAAAATTATGATGGTATGTTTTATAACATATTACAGCTGCGAACTCTTCCCAGGTGCACTTAAGAAGGCAGCAACACGAAGGTTTTTCCTGTCATCGTCGTCATTCCAGCCGGTGTTCGTCCACTGTTGGAAATAGGCCTCCTCTAGAAATGGGGGGGCTTGGGCCGTCACCCACCACGCTCGTTGGTGGGGAAGTTTCGCCAGAGCCCTTTTTACCCGACTGCACGACGCAAAGGAGGGTAATGTGTTTATCAGCCTATGTATGTATGTGTGTATGTTTGTACCTTTGTGGCACTATTTAGACCAAACGCGTGGGCCGATTTTGATGAATGATACGTTGTTAGATTAAAACCGAGTGTCATAGAAAGTATAAAAAATTGAAAAATCAAAATGGCCGATTTTGGACGCCATAATGTGGAAAAGAAAAAAATGAAAATCGACGAACCATGTCAAGTGGGGTATCGTTGAATAGGTATTTAAAAATCATCTTTAGGTTTCTCATATCGTTTTTTAATCAGAATTACCGTTTAGGATCTATGACGATTTAAAGTTGGTTAGTTACGATTTTTCACTTAAATGTACTTTTTAATTCCGAAATTGTTTAATTTTTATCAAAGTGAGATATATATATAGGAGATCAATAAACAAATATCAATATCTGACCCTTACTAAAAAGTGTAAAATAAAATATATTAATTTAAAAATAAAAAAACCCTGCGTAGTAAAAACTGAAAAGAAAAAAACAAGTCAGTCCAGTAGTATAGACTTTTATTATTCAATATTATTGAATAACGTAACGATTTTAATAGTCGGGACCCATCAAAAATCCGCCTTTCTAATAATGGGTCCCGATTATTAAAATCGTTATGTTATTCAATAATATTCTATAACAAAAGTCTATACTACTGGACTCACTTGTTTTTTTCTTTTCAGTTTTTATTACGCAGTCGGGTTTTAAAAAAAAACATTAATTGATCAGCAGGGCCGCGGGCAGGAGATGTTGACTTGGATCCCCGAACATGGATTTTGGGAGCCCTTACACCCCTTTTTCCTGTATTGAGTACAAATGGTTGATAATCTATCACCATCATATTTATTATGTTTCATCTCATCCTGACTCACTGACTTATCTCATCTTAATAAATAGAAATGGAGGGTCCTGAATTACTCACTGATTTATCGACGCCCAGCCTAAGCCGTAGGATCTAGATAGCTGAAATTTGGCGCAAAGGTTCCTTTTGTAGCGTAGGCAAGGATTAAGGAAGGATTTTACGAAATACCCACGCAAACGAAGTCCCGGGGATACTTGAATTAAATTATAGAGTAATACGTTTATTATCCTTATTTTTTTTGTTAATGAATGAGTAAATCACGTTATATTAAGAAAATTAAACAATATTAACATCCAAGCTGGAGCGCTCGTAGACCAGTGGCTCTCGCTGATCTCAATCGATCAGTGAGGTTAGGCAACGTACACAGAGGCAGGGAACCTGATTGGTGACCAAAGTGGCAATTTATCACGAGCGTTTCCGTGTTTCGGAGGGCACGTTAAGCTGTCGGTCCCGGCTGTTATCGATTGTCGTTAAAACCAAGTCAGAAGCCATGTGCGTTTTGAAAACTCTGACACCAGGGTTAGCCAAGAAGAAGCTGGCAGGCGTCAGAAAAATGTTATTAGAACAATCCAACCGCAAGAAATCTGGGTATCTGGGTCAATTGAATGCTATTTACCGATAAACCGCTATAACATAAACTGAGACGTTAGAACCGCTATAAAAATAAGTAAATAAAGTATTTACTAAGTAGATTTATACATTAAGCAAATCGACTTGCAAAATGTCAAGAAGATTATTATGTGTGGTTAAGTGCTACGCTTCGTAGCAATATCTACAGCGTAGGCGTATTCTACGCATATTTTATTAGAGTATTTGTAGTATTATTTTTTATTAAAGATTCTAAAATAAAATAAAATGCTGTTGAATTTCGACCATTAATACTGGCCACAAGTAAACATAAACATCTTGGCTCGAAAGTTTTATCGAAATAAACTTTAATATAATTTGTTGGCAGTATTACATAAAACTCGCTGTCTCCTATTACGCACATCTCTAATGCCCAGCACTTGCTACTACTATATTTTCGATAGTTGCTACTACTTAATCCGTAGGTACCCACTGTTGCTCTATAGATATAGCAATAACGCCGCCGCATTGTACACTATAAGATAAACGTGTTTTCACCCCTTCTATTCGAAAAGTGTCGCTTTGTTCCTCTACAAGCGGGAATAAAAGAGCTATTTTAAGAACTTTTTGGCGGGCTTAAATGAGATTTGAATTTAGAATATGTGTCATTCATAGAAATCGAACGCAAATTGTATGAATACTGGCTGGTACGTGTTGGCTGCACGGCGGCGGCCCCCGCGCTAATTAAAAAAAACGCGCGAGTTAAGTCCCTGTTCTTGTTATTAAATAAATATATTCATTAATTATATGAATTTATTTTCACATAGAAAGGGGATGAAAGTAAGAGTATACGACTCAAGAGCAAATTATTTTTACCTCGGGCGATGTACTTTGAATCCCTCGCTGCGCTCAGGATTCTATTTAGAATCCTTCGCTTCGCTCGTGGTTCAAAGTAGCGCCCTCGCCGTAAAAATACTTCTTTGCTCCCTTGTCATACAATCTACTATTTTGTTTTTATAGTTATGATTTTTAGTATGAAATAAAGAGTATTGTATTATTACTTGAATAACACACATTATTTATTAATTTATCGTAGACCAGTGTATCATTAATGATAAGCAACTTATACAGGGGCAGAGAACCTGATTGGTGACTAAAGTGGCAATTTATCACGAGCGTTTCCGTACTTTGGACGGCACCTTAAAATGTTGGTCTCGGCTATTGTCGATTGCCATAGTCATTAAACCAAGTCAAGAGGCCTACTGGCAGTTTGAAAACTCTGACTCTAAAGGATTAGTCAAGTTTATTTATAAATTAATTAAAAAAACTTAGCGCTACAAATATTTCAGCCCAATAACAATCAAAGATTGAAGATCTTTACACCAATTGTTTTATAGCATGAGTCGTATTTGTAATAAGATTTTAGTGCAGTGTCATAAAGTGCACAATAAAGTTTTATCGTTCACGAGTTTGGTACCCGTCGTTACCTTCAAAGGGCAAAGGTTTCAGGAAATGTTCTTTATTTTATCAGGCCCCAAGATTGTTTTTAAACAAAAATTGCTTTGCGACTTGTTGATAGCTGTTGACATTGATTATTTATCACCATATCTACCGAAAGATGACTGGACAAGGGCTTTCCTGGTAGATCTTCACATTGATTGCATATTATTACCCCAACAGACTTCTTGAGTAACTTCACTAATAGATTATTAACAGTGAGCGCTACTGGGCTACCAACGCTACTCATTGCTGACAGCGCTGTTATATTAACTTATTAAAACCCTAAGAAAGACCCCTTTACATTCGTTGGATCCCATGGGACAAGATTCAAGTAACTCGAAGTACTCGCAAACTCAAGAGCAAATATATTGCTTTTATTAACGAAACCTACGAATTAATCAGATATAAGGTATGTTATTTATTGATAGAGTTTCTATACTTATACCACAGTCAAGTAATGAATTTCGGAGAAAAACATCTCATTAGGCTCAGTAAGGTTATCCTTAACATGAGTTTCACGTTACACAATTGGAGTACTGAGAACCGACATTATTATGATTACTTGTTATTAGTAATTATGTTATATTCCTCCTAATTACATAGTTTAGATGTCACCGTAACATTGTCAAATCCGTTCGGGCCGTTTGGTTCAAGAGGGTATGCAATGCGGAAAAGCATTTGAACATAGCAGGCCTTCAGCGTAAGTGCTTATAAAGAAAGAAAGTAAGAACATATTATACATGGTGTAAATCTGCAAGGTTGCCATATTCAATGATGGAATAGTATGGTATGGTACTGATTTAATTCGATAATACCGAAAACGGAATAAACGAAAAAAAAACAAGACTTTGTTTCGAGCTTTAGAGAATAAACCACCTAGGCTGAAATAAAAAATGTAGTGCATTGAGAATACCCCAACATTATCGCATCTGTGCCATGTTATTTTAGTGATGTGCATATAGTTTTGATGAATTAATGATGGGTACGCGAGTTGTCGATAAAAAAAATTAAAAAAAATTAAATTGTCAAAATTTTAGGTTTTTTATATTATTATTGATTTCAATTCTATATCAGCTGTATATTTGCTCCTGTGAATATGGCAACCTTGCAAATTTACAGTTTGTATAAATTGCATTAAACTAAACGAAACATATTTTGAAACTAATATGGTCGCTTTTTTCACATTGACGGTAATTTTTAATGCAACCTAATTACCTAACCTAACCGAACTTAAAAAAGCCTAACTTAACCTATCCTAATTAAATGCAGGCGGCCTTTGATTTTTCTTAAATGTATAATTATACTAGGAAAATTGTAATAATTTCACTAGTTACATTGTAATTAGGGCTTGTACAATTTTCTGGAGACATAGATATTATTTATCTGATTAATTCTTAGCTTCGACTTATTTTGTGTTATTTTGGGAAGAGTACTTCTTATGTCCTTTTTTTACCGTTTATATATCTTTTTAACATGTTTCAATTAGATAAAGTGTATTGGTTACATAAATGTATTATATTTTAAAGATATAATACGATGTTTTCTTTACTTTTGGAGTACAAAGGATATGATCACAATGGAAATGTGGATGGCGGCATTAATCTAATTAACTTCCCAGATATTTAGTACCAATAGGAAATAATAAAAATGAGTACGTAAACAAAAAATACATACGGTCTTATTTTAATTTAGTAAAGGGAGTGCACCTGGGTGTCTATTCAATCAATTGTATTTTGATAGTTCTGAATTTTGCCACCTGAACGGATGAAGTGGTTACCATTATCATTCCACCGCCTTTGAGACGCCATTGATTTTAATGGAATAGATGCCCTGAAACTGAAAAAAACATTCTTCACAGAACCTATTTTAAACGTTTCATAATACTTTACATTAAGCAATCATGTGACCGCACCTTTAAGAAGAGTAAATTATCGAGAAATTTTATTTGTATATCATTTAATTTCTCCTATCACATTGATATCAAGAACGCGTCTGTGATTTCGTACAAAACAATGTATTCCAAAAACAGTCAAAGTACTTCAAAGTGCACAACGCCGCTAAAGAAGTTTTCACTTCAATAATAAATAACTTGCCTCCTTCTTAGGCAAGGAGCCCCCTGTCCTCATGAAGGCCAAGAGCCTAAAATACAAGTTCAGGCGGAGGGGCCTTACGGATTTTCGATCAGGGTCACGTGACAGACAAGTGACACGAGTTTAACATTTTTAGGGTTCCTTACCTAAAGGGAAAAAACGGGACTCTATTACTAAGGCTCCGCTGTCCGTACGTCCGTCCGTGATAGTCAGACAGTTGAAATTTTCACATATCATGTATTTCGGCTGCTGCTATACTAAAAAGTAGAATAAATTAAATATTTAAGGGGCTCCCATTCAACAAACTTGATTTTTTTGCCGTTTTTATAGAGATAATGGTTTTTAAAGCGTCCGACTCGCACTTGGCCGGTTTTATAGGTAATGGTACGGAACATTTCGTGCGCGAGTCCAACTCGCACTTGTCCGTTTTATTTACCCATACTTCAAAGTTGCACAACGCCGCTTAAGAAGTTTTCTCTTCAAAAACTTTTTAGTCTAACTGCACAATGCATACTTTCTCTTTTCTAAGGCACAAAGTACATAGAACTAGCTCAAAAATATAATTTAAGTTGGAAGCATAGCTCCAGCTGTTGTTACGAAGTTTCAAGTTCGTTTTCATTTATCAACAGCAATACACACAGATTGCTGAAACTTTCCCCATGGGTAAAATGTTTTCGTGACAGCTTCGGCAAAGTTCGGCTTAACTCTTGCGGCAGCGCAATCATGGTATAATAAAATAACTTTAGGAAATCTGTAATTCAGTAGTTTGGTCAGCTTGATTGTAGGCTACATAAGCGACCATTTGCGCGCCGTGTATTCGCTAACTTTTGCCAATTTGTTAAGTTAGATGTTAATTGTTATTTAATAAAACAATTAAAAGCCGTCGTCAGCTGAGTAACGATTCTTTATATGTGGTTCATTGAAAGACTAGTTAGTGGCTCCTTGTTTCGGAAGCGTTTATAAATTATTTACTGATGTCTACTTTGTATTAACTTATTATAACTTATCGTAGAATGTTGCGTTGCGGTGTCTATGCGAACGTTTGTTTTGTATGTTTGTAATTATTTTTGTTATAGTTTGTTTGTATCAATGGAGATCTGTAGCCCTCTGGCGCTATCTTTGCTATATTTTACTTTCTTTTTTACTTTGATTGTTCCAAATATTTGGGCTTGACTTGTGCGACTATATGATGTTAGGTGATAACATCATATAGTCGCACACAGATTCCCCTTTTTGGTGTAAATAAGGAACAATATTTTATTTACCTAACATAAAAGATTCAATTCAATTATGAAAATGAAGAAAACTTGCAGCCAAACTCATAAATAAAGAAACGATGAAATCATAGAACAATGTGTTCTCATTTAAAATGATGGATTAATGGCGGAATCTTGTCACTGGCTTATTTGCACCTGAATGTTTAACTGAATAGCTTAAGCAGTAAGATTTCCTAATAAATCAGAAACTATGTAAAATTGTAAAACACGAAGAAAAGAAAAACAAAGCGAATATGATTTGTCTCTCTCTTCAACCCATTAACGTGACAAAACAAAGCAATGTGCGCTTTAAACTTTTAATCCGGTGGTTTTTATCACAAAAGACAAAGCCCTCCTCAGGCTGTTTACTTAGGCTTTGAGTTCCACTGCATAATTTATCACAATGATCGCACTTTACTGGGTTCATTTATAATTCCTAAACTGACGGAGCTAACGTAAATTATACCCAAACCAGCCTCGCCTGAATTTTGATAAAGTTATGATGAAAATTTGCGAATTTCGTACATGTAGGGTTTTGGTAAACCAATTACTATTAGTTTCGTTAAGGAATAATTAAAGTACAAATATAATAAAGATATTATTAACGGCGGCTTTTTTGCCAATCAACGGTGTGTCAATGGCAATGGACTATAAAAATTTCATACATTTGAAGACGGTTGCCTTGACTGGATGGCGGCACCACTGCTAACTGAGTGTTAAGTTTGTTTATGGTGGCGATAGCATTTCTGGTTGGGTTAAGTGTATCTGGTTTTGATAGTACTTAAATTCACCACCTGAACAGATAAAATGGCCACCATCGTCCATTGAGACGCCATGGATTAGCGGGAAAGCCTATCGGTACATGCATTTATGTTTAATGTCAATAATCATTTTAATTTATAATTTTTTTATTTCACGAAAAAGTCCTAGTTTCGTGATCACACAATACCGATCTTATTAAATACTAACCTTTCGCCTGCGACTACGTTCTCGTGGAAATGTGGTCTATGTCAATCTCCAGCCATCCCTCTATCCTATCTCTTTGCTAAAAATCTATTGATCCGTTGCTCCCTTTCATAAATAAACTAACACATTTTGACATTTATGAAATATAAGTAAAAAATATCGAACATAGCAACCGCAGTCTACCAAAAGAATTTTCTATTATTTCCACAAATGAGTTGTCAAATAGAAATGAGAATTTCCTCTGAAAGAAATTCTTTTATAAGCAAGTCATTGTTTGTGATCATCGGCATTTACGAAACAAAAATGTTTCAGTACCTTTAAATGCTTGGAGGGAAACGTAAATTGGTATTATTGGAAAATGTTGAATTCAACGGTAGATTGGCAACATTGTACATAGGAAAATGGGTTTCTTTTCAAACTGCCTGTGATTCATGTTTTCATTGATACGACAGGTTTTAATTTATTTTTAATAGTTATTACAAGAGATAGAGATTGTAGTTTTAATTTAAAATTATTAGAAATACTGCAAAATGGCCATATTCATCCACTTGTCAAGTAGAAAGTAAGTTGTGTTTTTTGGAGGATTTCTATCTGATGGCTGCGAATTTGTAAATATTCCACTTTGACAATGGTAACATCAAAAATCTACCCTATAAAATTCTGTCACGATGTTTTGTGATATTTACTATATTTAAATGGATATATTTTTAAGAAACTTTCTTAAATGTTCATTTTAAGATTTTTTTTTCTAATTTGAAAGCGGATGAAAACTACCTAATAATTTGTGAAACGCACTTAAATCCATTTTTTAAATTTCAGATTAGCCATCTAAATGAAAGCAACCCTCGTGTATAAATAACGAACTCTTCAAAGCTATGCTAAACACCTGCCCCTGGAATTAATTAAAATGTATAATTATGAATCTGCATAGCCTGTGTAAGCTGGCAAAGGCGGGCTGTAAAAATAATTTATTAAAAGGCCGTGTCAAAGATAATTTGGGACATTTTTCTAATGACGTATGAAAAGGGGTCCAGTTTTAGAATAAATAAAATACAATATATTCATCTGTTTATCAAATTAAAGGTTACTATCATTTACCACATTTATCTTTCTAGGCACGAGGTACATTTATAATTTTAAAAACATTTAATTCCTCAGTAGTTTGTATATTGATCAAGTATTAATTTCGAGCTGACGATTTTTGTACATTAAATGTGTATACAGGTTGAAAAAGAACCTCCTAGCTTTATTAAAAATCCTGAACCACTTTTTTTTTGGGGGGGGGGGGGGGATTTTTTTTTCCTAAACGTAGACACCACTCGGGCGCACCACCCGAGCGCTACCTGTACCCCTCGCGTGCCTGGTGAAGAAGTAATGTCTACGTTTAGGCAAAAAATGAACTATTCCCATTGAAAAAATATTTTCTTTGAGTGATACTGGTTCAGGATTTTGAATATAGCTAGGAGGTTTGTTTTCACCCAGTACTTTCAAGGTACGTAATAATCAGTTGGCTATTACACTTTAAAGTAGAACTATGAACTTAATAAGTTTATAAATTATCATTATTTATTAACTTATACATAATTATAATTACTTAATTCCGATACTAAAAGAGATTTTTCCCTTCTATTGTCCGGATCCTCCCTCATCCTCATTGGGGTAAGCTTGACCATGATCCCCAGTATATGGCAGACAAAGTCCTTAAACAGCATTATTGACTGATAGTTATTTATAATCGGTGATTAAAAAAATAAGAATGTGAGTAAGCCCATGAAACTGAACAATTTTCTCGAAGGAACATAGGTCGAAATAGGAGTAAATATGAAATATGAAAATTAAATAAACCAGCCAAGTGCGAGTTGGACTCGCGCACGAAAGGTTCCGTACCATTACCTATAAAACCGGCCAAGTCTCATTATCTCTATAAAAGCGGCAAAAAAAATACGTTTGTTGTATGGGAGCTACCTAAAACATTTAATTTATTCTACTTTTTAATATTTTTTGTTATAGCAGCAATAAAAATACATCATCTGTGAAAATTTAAACTGTCTAACTATCATGGTTCATGAGATACAGCCTCGGACAGACTTATCTATAAAAACAAGAAAAAAATCACGTTTTTTGTATGGGAGCCCCTTAAATATATTTTTTACGGCCGGTTTGGTCTAGTGGTAGTGACGCTGCCTCTTGATCGGCGAGTCCTGGGTTCGATTCCCAGTCGGAGAAAATATTTGTGTAAAAAGCAGATGTTTGTTCTCGGGTCATGGGCGATTGTGTCTGTCTTTGTGTGTTCCAAAGGACCCACGACACAAGGGAAAACCTTAATGTGGGCCTTTGAGTGTGAAGCGTTTGATTTTATTCTGGTTTTTAGTACCTATTTGTTGTTATAGGGCCAATAGAATAACATCATCTGCGAAAATTTCAAGTGTCTGACTATCACGGTTCATGAGATACAGCCTGGTAACAGACGGACGGATGGACGGACGGACGGACGGACAGCGGAGCCTTAGTAATAGGGTTCCGTTTTTCCCTATGGGTATGGAACCCTAAAAAAACTTGGCGACCTGCTGATTGCCTTAGTATGGAAAGACAAACATTTGTTTTGAGAATTTCATGTTCCTTAGGGAAATATGTTCAGCTTCATGAGGAGAAACACCCATGGCAAAGTTTAACTTATTCTTAACAAATTTAATAAATTTATTTTTCTTTCTTTCTTTATCTAAAATTAGCTATTTTAAAGTCAGCACATATCTACGCCTCATTAACCCGTCACGTGCGAATTTCGTACACCATGTGTTCAAAAAGCACGCGAGCGCTTAAGTTATACAAAAACCTGTTGTTCCCCTAAACTTTTAATCAGATTGTATAACGATAGCTCGAGTAATTCACGAGTTTGATTCAGTTGTTAAAAGTTAAAAGTTAAATGGAGTTGACTTAAAGTTAAAGACAGTAAGCGTTAGAGATAAACTGTCTAACGAATTCTTACGTAAGTCCTCCTAGGTTTTTCCATTTCCCAGTTTTTTTTCCTATAAATACGTTTATTCAAACAAATTTAACCTATTTACAAAAATTTATTTTCGCCAAACTGCAAAGTTGGAGTACGTTGGACAATTTCTAAGATTTGCCAGAGAAGTGATAGCCACCTTTTATTTTTTATTTTTTTTATAAGATGGGTTAACTCTTGATCTCAATCTTGACCATAAGGTCAAAGATGAGGTCGACGATGGAGCGAGTTAACCCAGAAAATGCCTATAAAGGCTAACCTAAGAATTACGTTACGTAAGCTCTCCTGTAAAATCTAATGAAGCCACTGGACTGTATTTATACAAATGGCTTACAAGGTCAAACTAATGAGATAAGTCATGATAAACGATACATACTCAAAGCCCCATACTTGAGCTTTCCTCTTGAGTCGTGAGTTCCTTGGAACATAAACAAAGACACACACGAGCAACCACAAGAACAAATATCTGCTTTTTTTTTGCAATATTTTCCCCGTTCGGGAATCAAAGTGGAGTCATGTAATAAAATCCTTTTTAACCGGATTCACAAAAGGAAAAGGTTCTATTTACGAGAAAGTTGCATTTTTAGGAAGTTATAATACAATTACTTGGGTACCAAAAGTGTCTTTATCACACTATATAGACGATGACTTTTGAATACCAAAATACATGCAAAATACGATTTTCATATCTTCTTTTATTTTCTGTCAATGATAATATAATACTATGTAAGAAATTTGACCAGTAATTAAAAAGTCACCCTGTTTAATAGTGACTTTCCTTCTTTTATTCTTTTTAACCGACTTCAAAAAAGGAGGAGGTTTCTCAATTCGACCGTATATGTATATTTTTTTATGTATGTCCTTGTCCGCGGATAACTTCGTCGTTTATAAACCGATTTTGATTATTCTTTTTTTGTTAGAAAGGGAGTATCCCAAGGGTGGTGCCATGGTAAGAAAACCAGGATCTGATGGTGGAATCCTGAAGAAATTGAGGAAAACTCTCGAAAAAATTGTCTTTTTGGGATTGAAGTCGGTGACTCTTATGTTTTTGACGTGGAAAATTATTTTCCTAAACTAGATGCATTAACTCATTTCTTTTTAATTATTTAGGAACCTAACAGTAGCTATCTCTATAAACCTATCCATATAATATTTCAAACGATTCATTTCGAGAACACGATTAAACCCGCGTCAACTTGTTTGAACAGATTTAAATAAACGTGTCCAGTGCCCACAACGAAATAATACCCTCAGGAATTGTGGTGTTTCAACACGTTCCGATGTTTGTGTTGCCACTGCTTTTTAATTAGGTCGACTGTTGCACGGCGGCGAAAATTAAATGCCAAATAGATTGACAGATAATTAATTTACTCACTGCGCGCTGTTGATTAGTGGTCTGCATAGAGGGCTCAGCCCGCGACAGACTCCGAATGCACATGAATTATCCATGAATTACTAGATTTATCGCCTTTAATAATTGAAATTCAGAACCACGCACTTTATCGTTTTTTTCGCTTTAGTTTTCACAACTGCTACTTTTAAGATTTATCGTTAATATTAATTTAAATTTAGCATGACATAGTTTATTGTTATTTTTTTATGATTTTAAAAACATGAAGTTTTCCACTACATAGTAAGAAAATAGATGCCTTGTTTATTGCCTACTAACATTCCGTTCGGGACTTCGTTCCCGTGGAAATTCGGAAAAATTATGTAATCTATTTCCATCGGGGATAATGTAGCTTTCTAACGGTGAAAGGATTTTTCAAATTGGTCCAGTAGTTTCGGAGCCTATTCAATAAAAGCAAACAAACAATCAAATCTTTCCTCTTTATAAATAGTATAGATATAGATAGATAGATATACAAGGTGTTTCAAAAAAACCCAAAAAAAAAGATATTCCAAAATGTAATTTTAAAAGTGAAATAGTCGCCACTCTAGCTACCAGTTGCACGGTTTGACATCTTTCAAAATGAAAGTTTCATATAATTAATATGACATACTTGTTATATTTGTAATAGAGCTGTGCAATCAGCAAAATTTTAATTAATTTTGAATTATCTTTTTTTTTTAAATATGTTGTAGATAGCAGATATTAACAGACATTGTGCCCATAAAGTGTAACTTTCTTTAAAATCCAGTCAATCCATAAGCCTTACTCTAACGTATAAGCTAAACTGAGCCCAGAATTTTGTAACATTCCATCTCTTAACGTGTAACGGTTCTAGTGTAAAGTAAACATTTGTCCATTAGAAACATGGACGTTAATGGTCTGCACATAGTGAACACATTGTTCTAAAACATGCAGCAAATGTGTGGACTTAGCCACTGTTTTACTCTGAGGAAACCCGGTTTTGTACACATCGCTACTTTTAAAGATAGTACTCTAAATTATAACAGATTTCTAGAAACAGTTCACATATAATATATTTTTTTAATAAACTCAACTCTTTTTTATTATTATTATAAGATGGGTTAACTCTTGACCCCAATCTTTACCAATGTCATAGATGAGGTCAACGATGGAGCGAGTTAACCCAGAAAATGCCTATAAGGCACTGGCTCTCCTACGCACCGACGGAACACAGCAAGCTGTTTGGCATCAGTCTTCGGTAGGAGGGTGGTCGCGAACCAGACGGCCCATCACAGAGCCTACCACACCGCATGAAACCATAGGATGACACCTCAGATTCAGCTCAAATTGAAGTGTCGTTGCCTGGGGTGGATTGATGGGGGTCAGGTCTCACTCCTTGGTCATATAGAAGATAGTGTTTTTATTTTGCAAAAATCTAAAATTAAATAAAACGATTGGGAAGTCATGGAAACTATCAATTAAAAAGACTCACCTCTATTAATATTGACCGTATTTGCTTAAAGGTCTCCACAAAATAATATTACTAATACGACTTAGGAATAAACTGTTATACTTAACCAACAAAAATCTTGCTTTCTAGGCACGTAGCACTTTGCTACGAGTAATGTAACCAGCTGCTACGTAATGGAGTGGTAGTCCACTACGATATTTTGCAAAGAAAAAGTTTCATAATTAAAAAAATCTTAAACTAGTTTAGCTGTTCCTAAAAGTATTTTCGGGAAAGGAAATACGATATTAAGAACGATATTAAGAAAGGAAAACGATATTAGAAGTTTTATTACTTAATTGTGATAGCCATGACAGCCCAGTTGATGATGAGCCAGACTTGTAACCAGAATATTGCAGGTTCAAATCCTGGTGCGTGCCTGTACCACTGCATTTATCTTTTCGGACTTATGTACGGATTTTTCATGAATTATCACTTGCTAAGCGGTGAAGGAAAATATCGTGATTAAACTCGCACGTTTCAGAAAATTTGTTTTCGAAAAGCGCACGGTCCACCAACCCCGCATTGGGCCAGCGTGGTGGACTATAGCCCAAATCCCCTCCATGTTTCGGAGGGAGGAAGTACAGGTCTGTTAACTAAAGCTGGCGCGTTCACAGTACTCACACTTATGCAATTTCACTATACAGGATGTTTAAAACTAAATGATTTTCAAATAATTGATTCATAAGTGTAGACTTGAGTTAGTTTTTAGTAATATGGGTGCGTTGTAGATAACAGACACTACACAAACGGAATGTGTAAATGTGTTGAACGCGCCAGCTTTAGTTAGCAGACCTGTATACGGGGTGATAAAAAAATAATTAATTCAATCTTTGTTCTTACAAATAACATGTACTTTTTTTTTGTCAGTTTAAATCTTTAATATCATTGTACCCATTGTTACACAAAAAGCTCAGTCAATAATTTTCTACTTTAAAAACGTAACAGTCAACCGACTTAAATCATCAACACAATACAATATAATTTATTTGCACACAAGGAAATACAGCACAATAAACAGAACATAAAACATTGTGTACAACAAGGCGGCCTTATTGCTAGGTAGCAATTTCTTCCAGGCAACCATAGGGTAGGCATCAATCTCGACAATGCCTATCAGCAGATATATCCACAAACCAAAACGTCTTCTAGATAAACGTCTGCTAAAGAATCTCATATAGATTCCTTAGGCAAAGTTACAGTTTTAAGGGGAGAATCACCCTCTAAAATTTCGCTAACTAAGTCACCTCATAAATTATGATTTTGTAATTCCATTAATATGATTATTATTTGATACTTTTAATGGGTGTTTTCGCTTTAAAAAAACGAATTTAAAGTGTGATATGGTATTATTTAGAATAGAACAGAATAGAAAGAACTTTGTTAAGTGAACCACATATTTGTGAAAATTTTCTTTCGATATGTGTCCAGGGCCCCGATTCTCTAACTTAAGTTGTGTGTCGATGGAATAGTCGCCATTTTATCCATTCAGGTGGCGAAATTGACAACTATTTAATTTTCACATGCTTGCTGACAACCACCCCGACCAGCAGCGCTACCGCCAACCGAACGTAAAGTTGCAAACTACCTGCAACAGAAAATTCAGTCGGCGGTGGCGCCACCAGTCAAAGCAGCCGTCATTAGATATATGAATTTTGAATAGTTCTCAATTTCACCACCTGAACAGATAAAATGGCGACTATTCCATCGACACACAACTTAAGTTACAGAATCGGGGCCCAGATCTATGACTATCAGTCCTGTCAAAGCCAGAGCTCGGGACCTTTTTATTATTGACCTTGACTCGCATGGTGCTTGTATAATGGAAATGAATTATTCCTTGCATCTCCCCAGGGCAGGCACGTACAATATTGTTGTCACTAAGATGGAGAGATGACGCAAAAATGACGGGATCACAACCTTTTGGGACGTGGGAAGGTCGCCGGATATTTTTGTAATTTTAGGAATTTTCTATTGTTAGAAAAAGAAATGTCGAAATGTTCATTGTGAAACGGGGTTTTTGTGAAAAGGGTGTTTGTGATATAAAGATAATTTGTATTTGTTATCCTTTCGAACTTTCATAATGACGGTTTGAGATGTAAAAGTCTTACATCTGTGTTTTACACAAGCTTTGCTGTATGTAGCTAGTTTGGTATATTGGATGACTTTAAATTAGATACCTTTGAGAGAGTATTTGATTCCTTTGGCTGATTCACATCCTTATTTTCGCTAACTAATTCAAAGAAAACCCTATTTACATTAATATTATAAATAGAAAAGATTTGTGTTTTTGTATGTAAAAAAAGCTCCGAAACTACTAGACCGATTTGAAAAATTCTTTCACCATTACAATGTTACATTATTCCTCAGTAACATAAGCTACATAACTTTCCCGAATTCTCACAAGAACGAAGTCCCGAGCGGAATGCTAGTATTTAATAACAAGGGACAAAATGATACCTTTGCTGTCCGAAAGAACTTAGCAAAACCATTTTTTGCAGCGAGTTTTAGTTGTTGATTTACAGTTGTTTAATTAGTATGTCAGATATTACAATATTAATTTCATGTAACAACTGAACCAATTTGAAATAAAAAATCTTGATCTGATCTAAACCCTATCAAAACAGCTATCCTATTTGATTCTGACTTTCAAAGTTGTCTATGAATATTAAATGTAATATATGAGTATATGACGTAAGTTTTCGATCTCCTTAACCCAATGAGACGTGAAAGATCCACATACGAACTCATTCACATAACTTATCTTTATCAATTTTCTACATCGTTTCATCCAATACATGTGTAGGTTAATGGAAATCTTCGTGGTTGTAGTTGCCGCACATGGCATGTACAGTACAAGTTAGATGGTTACGTGCCAAAGTCATACTTCTAAATTGACAAAGTTCTAGTCAGCTGTAGAAGTTGTGAATACATGAAACAGTGACTAGGTGCAGCTGGCGACACGCTGCTTAATAGAACTTCGAAATATGCCAGATTCCTTTGGCTTAAGATATGTGGAACAGTGTCTTCCACCTGTGAATAACATGGGTAACTATTGCAATACAATTTCTTTGCACTTCCTTCCTACTTCCTTAACGGGTATAATCAACTAATCGGTGGATATTATTCTTATTCTGGGAGCAACAAACACTGCGTTATCGTGCTTTGGGTGACAGACCTCGAAGATAAGGCTATTAAGGTCGGCTTTGAGTTTCAGTTTTAGTGCTGAACTGTCTGGCTGGTTTAGACTTGCAATCGTGGTGAAAAGATTTGCCAGTCAGCAAGAGAAGTTCGCTTAACTGTTGCCCAGGGTGGACCAGACGTACAAAATTTTTGTACGTCATTTGAGGAGGCTCCTTTCGTGCAGGTGAACGTTAATTATAAATAAATAACTTTCAAGGCAGGATTACTCTAATTGGATCATGAGTCAGGACTAGCGCTTCGGTTATTCTTATTTTATAGAAAATTACCTTTTCAACGACGCGACGTATCATTTATTTCAATTGGTGGCGGTACCAAGTTCCATACTAATGTGCCCATCATCCTTTATCTGTCAAGATGCAGAGTCCTATGATGATTGCCTTTTGTGTTCGTCTTTCTATTTGTCTATAATATTTGTGTTTTTTCCTGTGTACAATAAACTGTTAAATATTATTAATATATATATATATATATATATTAGAATTATTGTGTTAACTAATATTTGCATGTTCATTAATCACTTTTGATACTTGAACCTGTTACACACTAAAGTCACTCCTACTACTATACTATAATCCCTTTCGGGGTGTCAAGTATTTATATGGTACACAGTATACTAACTTCAGTACAAACAAAGACAATGTACTTTTTATTACAGTTCCCTTAAATCCCTGAATCTAAACAAGCTCAATAAATAAATGCATAAAATCCCGAACCATCTACATACCCATGAGAATACACTAATTCCTAGTACCTCCAATTCATGGATTGTTTACGCCTGTAGCCTTGTTACGAGCCTTTACGGGTCTCGGGGCGCTTACGACGCACAACGTAATTTGAGGCTATAATTTTGTACTCCAGTGCCCATAAAATAACACTGCGTATTAAATTACGTCATACTTTGATACATATTTTGGCCCATATTCTTATAGTGCTGGCATGTAATACAGTATATCTTGAGGAAAGTGGTATATATTAGTCTGCAATGCTACAACAGCTAAAATTGTTACTCTGAGGCTCCAGCTGTCCCTTTTCATCTTCTGTTAAGCTCCAAGTTCCGTTACTATAAATAAATAAACGCTACACACTCAAAGGCCCCTGACCCAAGAACAAACATCTACTTACACAAATATTTGTCCTGACCGGGAATGGAACTCAGGACCCGTCGATCCACAGGCAGCGTCACTACTACTCTATCAAACTTTACATAAAATAATAAAAAAGTGTGATATGTGTGTTTATTTAGTTGGAACTTGTTGCAAGTTGTAACAGCCAAAGTGTAACAACAAGATTTTTTTCACAACAATAATTGAAGATAAATAGGCTAAATTTTCACGCCTACAAGGTTGCGTAGGAAGGCGACTACAAGGTATTAGTAAGGATTAAACGATATCTGCAATACATCCAACTCAAAATGTCACTATCATTTATCCAAACACCAATTTTCGCGTTCAACCCCACCTATTAATAAGATACAACTATGTGGGTAGTCATGGTGTTTGTACATACGTCATCGTGACGTCATTTCAAGGCGCCGCAGATGATATGACAGCTTGTTTTGGAAGACTTCGTTATCAACGTTTGTATGGATTTTTATTATAAGTCAGAAAGTTTGTGAAAAAAGCTTTCTCGTTGGTAGAACGTAAGACATTCGTCTTCTTTGAAGACGTTTTTCAATAGGAAATATTTTATGGTAAACGTCAAATGGAAACATTTGTCCATCTAGAGTTCTTACGCTTTTAGTGAAGATATTATCAAAAAAAATTAATGGTGACTTATCTTAAGAAAATATGTTAAAAGGGTTGTTTTAAGAAATTAATTTGTTAAGTTTCATTTTGAGTTTATATTCAGTTTACATATATCATGAATTATTCTGATGCCATAGATGACATAGGTCATAAAAAGATGGCGGGGACAGCGCCCATCCCACTCTGCCACTGACAGGCATTTCTGTTCATTGGTTTTTTATAATACTGAAACTTCTTCAGATACATTTAATATATCCTATCGTTCTAATATTAGAAATGCAATAGTAAGTAAGAATGGATGTTTGTTACTCCTTTACGCAATGCTAATAAATGGATTTTGACGAAAATTTGTTTTGATAAAGCTTAGATATCAGAGGAGCAGAGCTGAAGGCCGAGCTCAGTGGCGTGCTATGGAGAGGCGTATGTTCAGCAGTGGACTGGCACTGGCTGATGATAAGAAATCAGTTTAACACATCGGTTACATATTTTTTCTAATTTTCACAGGAGCGAAGTCCTGCTGGGTGGAAAACTAGCTTTTCCATCCGGGAAAGCTAGTTTTAAAAATATAATTTCCCCTAGTACCTATAATAAAAATAGGGTAACATTACATCTCACTACACAACATGCGTGTTAGCTACGTGAAAGAAGCCGTAAGAAAGCCTCTCTTCTTCCTAGAAGTCAAAGTTAAAAATAGCTTTATTTTATAGAACATTCAAGCTTTTTTTGTTTTTTTTATTAAGAACGGGTTCGCTCTTGACCACAATCTAGCTCAGGGCAATAATGCAGTCGAGGATGTAGCGAGCTCACCCAGAAGAAGCCTAATTACTCGTACTCTAAAGATATTCGGGTTGTATGAGCTCGGAAATACAGACGCCGGTAGAGAATTCCACTCCTTGGCAGTGCGCAATACAAAAGATGAAGAAAAGCGCTCAGTACGTATCCGAGGTATCTCGATAAGATAAGGGTGATACCCCGCAGTGCGTCTGGACGTCCGATGGAAGAAAGGGGCAGGCGAAATGAGCTCATGCAGCTCCTGAGCACACTCCCCGAAGTACATCTTATAAAAAACTCATAGGCAAGCTACTTTGCGTCTATGAGCTAGGCTTTGGAGCTTATCCTTAACCAGCTTTTTATCACCAATGAGTCTCCTGGCTCTGCGATCTACCGAGTCTAGTGCAGCTAGTTGGTATTTGGCCGAACCATCCCAAAGGTGGCTACAATACTCCATGCACGATCGGACCTGCGCCTTATAAAGGGTAAGAAGTTGATCTGGCGCGAAGTATCGCTTAACTTTGTTAAGGATGCCCATTGCCCAGCTTTTTGGCTGCAGCTATTACTTAAAATAAGTCAAAGTAGTGAATTGCGTTAGCTATTTAACGTTGCGTCTATTCATCTTCCCCAGAGAATAATAGGCAAGATATTCCGAGGGTTTAATTCAATCATCAAACCTTATTTTCTTATTTCAATTGACTTAATATCTCACTAACTCTGGAGCTGAATTCCCGTTTCAATTTGGCAGTTCAAGTCATTACAGTGAAATGAAAAGATGATACCTCCTATAATATACAAATCCTATAATATGTATAACCTATAATAAAGATATAATAATATATGTTACCAATCAAACAACCCGCATTGGGCCAGCGTGGTGGACTATGGCCTACACCCCCTCCGTGTTTCAAAGGGGACGTTTATGGGCTGGCAAAAAAAATGTTACCAATCTTACATGATAAAATACAGTAAGTACAATCTTACTGAATTTTATCAATGGCTGTTTTATTTATTTGCCAAAATAAAATCGTATGCTTGAAATATAAATATTAGTTTATATTTCAAGTAAACAAGGCTTCAGATAATCTCACCTGTTTCTAGGGTGCTATTAACATAAATTGCGTAGGTTAAGGAAGACTTCAAACTAAATTAAGGCAAGATAAATCATAGCAAGAATAAGTAAATAGTACAAAACAAAAAGTTTATACATACATTTTAGTTAAAATTGAGTTAGACATTTTCTTAAGATAAAATCAACATTTTTCTTCCTTTAGAATCATGTTCTGTTTATTTCACAAGTACTTACATACAAGATTAATAGTTTTAGAATACGGTCACTTACATGGATGATATAAACATTTAGGTGAGGTAGGTCATTTTCTATGGATGTTATTATAGCAGTAATTAATACATGTAGTGAGTAAATATGTTTTTCTTTTAAAACTTAACTTTGTATCATTTATTTGAAAAATATTTTCTTAAAGAGGCCGTCTCTGTCGTTTAATTACTGTAAACATTGTTCAAAATTCCAGCACTAATTAAATGTACTAATCACATTAATTCTTCTGTCCTTTCTTACACTAAACAACGCCCAATCGGCCATTAAGAAACGTAATTAGGATTAGGTAACTAACCTAAAACGAGCTCTCAAGGACTTAACAATTTAGGATATGATATCTAAATCAAAATGGACATGTAGTTTAGTTAGCAACCACTAATATGTAATTAAAAAATATATTACGCATTTAGAGGATTAAGTTTGAAAACATAAACCATATTTATAACAAAGTATACTTAAATATACATCTACAAAGACTTTTAAGGAGAACAAAAACAACAGCTCGAATAATTAATTCACGCCTAATAGTGTTCTTTCTCTTAAAAATTCCTTGTACCTCCCTCGACGCAGTAAGCAAAATACAAATATTTTGAGTATATAATTGTATTAACTGTTGCCTTTAAACCACTGCTCTATCTGTTTAAAAAAAGATAAAGGTATTTTCTTTTTAATCCGATCAGTCAATCAATGTTCGATATTCTTTAGTTTTGGCAGGGTCTAACAAAATATAATTAGCGCAACACCTAGCTGCAGCAATATGCTGAGATAGCGCCTGTTAGTGTTCCGCAAGTTCTGTTATCTTACGGTTCACTTAATAAAGTTCTTTCTATTTCTATATAAATGTATGTATACTATTTCAGAACCCCTTGAGAGTGGCTACTTACTCCATTACATCGAATCGAGTGTTCGAACGTTACAACATAAGTACATAGATAAATGTATGAGTAATATACTAGTAGACATCGAGCCCTTTTAGATAGCTTTTATCGTTGTGGTTAACAAACATCTACGTAGGTTTGAGACCGCTGGATACCGGAACTGATTAGTTATTTCACAAAATTCTATTTTGTACAGAGAATTGTACAAACGTGGAAATGTGTGTTTTTTAACCACAAAACACCGCCTTAAGTTAGCAAGTGTCCATTGCGAAGGATGACTTGCAGCAAATTTAGAAAAGTTTAGGTTTTACTAAACCTAGATTTATCCCTAAAGGACTTAATTTGTACGTTTTTTTGATGTTTTTTGTTTAACTAAAAGCTAAATCGATAACGTACTAAACTTGGTTTATGGTAAAACCACGTTTAAACCTCACTTAATCGAGATATAAAAAATGCTACAAGTCGCTCAATCACATACGTGGGAATTCCAAATAATTGGAGCCGTTTCACATTAGATATTTTCCTCATTTAATATACACATCAACACTGTTTAGGGATATTGCACGATTTTTCATACAAAAGAGGTCTGTTTGATATTAACAGATTTGAAATTGCGTAAATTTGACCATTTTCATACAAAAAGCAGGCACAAATTGCATTTTCGTTTTCGTTTCCGTCACGTTTTCATACTTGCTCGTCTGAAAATTATAGCCCTCCATGTATCTCGAGTATGCTATTATAGCTTCTCAACCAGACCTCTTTTGTATGAAAAATCGTGCAATATCCCTAGACCGTGTTGATGTGTGTATATTTATAACATTTATTAATATAGTCAATAGAACATTAAAATAGAATTCATTTATTTTAGTCTGTGTCGTGATCATGAATATTAATTTGTCGTTTTCTCCACATACGTGTGATATCTATTTGTATTCGTAAACACATTATTTCGAGATTAATTCCACTTAATGCACAGATAAATCCTTCACAGTCATTCCAATTTGGTTATTGAGGGACAAAAACGCCTGCAATGTGATATTTCTTTAACGTTTTATAATTTTAGTCTATGCTTGATAAAAGATTAAATTTTTAAATTTTTGTGGGAAAAGAGTGACAGGTTTAAAGGTATTTTACAAACAAATACAATCGTAATTTATAATTTAAACGGTTTAACACTCACGTATCGTTATTATTAGTAAAGTAAAACCGCAAATTAATTTTACCTATCTACAGGATAGACTTAGGGCTCTGAGACTAGTTTTCTATTTGCCTTGCACTATCATTTCTCTATATCTTGAATTCAGCTAGTAAGAAGGCCCTGGATGCAGAAAGAAAAGTCAGCTAACTTTTCCAAAAAATATCAGTGACTATGATGATAATTTACAACTCAATAGATAGGTAGATCTAATAGGTACTAAATTACTAATGGCATCTTCTTAGAAGCAACCTCCTTAATACCAATTGATCAATTTATCCAAGTTCAGTTAACTGGAAGCGTAGACACAGAATACGTTATTAACAGCAAGCCAATGGCTTTAATACTAATCTGGGTGACGTCAAAGGTCAAGTCGAATGAGATGAATGGTTAAGATAGCCGGCTGAATATTTATGAATGTGACTCGTTTAAGTTTTTCTAGCTGCTTCTTTTTAGATAGATAGATAGATAAAAATACAAAACAAACTAATATACACAACAAAAAAACAACGGGTTGCACTCCGGGAGTGCCGGCAGAAGTGAAAACTTGAACATTAACGCTGTGCATTAATATTTAATTTATTTTTTCTATGCTGACACTGGATGACATCTTGACTTTTGCAGTTTTAATTTCCTATATTTCTAAACACCCCTCCGAGACATTTTGACTTTTGCAGTTTTAATTTCCTATATTTATTAAAAACCCCTCCGCCTTACGGATTTTCGATCAGGGTCACGTGATAGACACGTGACCCTGAGGCGAGTTTAACATTTTTACCCATACTTCAAAGTGCACAACGCCGCTAAAGAAGTTTTCACTTCAATAATAAATAACTTGCCTCCTTCTTAGGCAAGAAGCCCTGTCCTCATGAAGGCTTAGTTTAGGCTCCAATCTCCACAAAATCTGTAATAATAACTATATATTTATAGACTGTAAGATAATTTTGTGGAGAAAATAAACATTATTATTATTTATAGTTTTTCTTGTCTAGAATGTCCCGTTCATTACATCAAACTTTACAAGTCCCATTGCTAAGCAAACATTTCTAAGGAGATCTAAGGAAAGAGGATTTGCTTATAATCACAACAGTGAGCAGGCAAGTTGGTGATCGCAATAATGTAATCTATGTATAATAATAAATAAATAAATATTCTGGGAAAATTCACACACTTTTTTATTATAAGATGGGTTAACTCTTGACCTCAATCTTGACCACAAGGTCAAAGATGAGGTTGACGATGGAGCGAGTTAACCCAGAAAATGCCTATAAAGGCACTGGTACTCCCACGCACCGACGGAACACAGCAGGCTGTTTGGCATTGGACTTCGGTAGGAGGGTGGTCGCGAACCTTTACAGAGCCTACTACACCGCATGAGACCATAGGACGACACCTCAGATTCAGAAAAAAATGAAGTGTCGTTGCCTGGGATGGATTACTAGGAGGTAGGTCTCATTTGTGTTTCCTTAGTCGCCTCTTACGACACCTATGGAAAGAAATGGGGTGGTGTTATTCTCAGCCGATCACCACACGGTTAAACGCCATCTAACCCCAAACAAACCATGGCTTGTACTATGAGTGCTAGAGAACGGATCCACTAATTATATACTTTCTTGTTGTAAATACATAAATTTAATACATAAGCACTCACATGTACTTGAAAATACGATTTCCAAATATTTGTGTTGATCGGGAATCGAACTCGCAAGGTCTTTACCGAATGATCTAACAGACCACTAACGTTGCTATAATGATGATGTAGGGTGCCATTATACTCGTAAATTGATCCGTCCCTGCGCAACAAGCAATGACAACGAATACCTAGTACTCCATCTTAAATCATGTGTAAGACTCATAAGAAATAAAATTTTTAGAAAAAAAAACAACTTCAAAAACAGCAGTACTCAAAAACGAAAAATGAAGACAATATTATTTAATGTGCTAGGTTCTTACTAATTTGATTGAACTTCCTTTTTCTGATGTCGGTTAAAAACAGGTATCCGCAAAATCCAATCGACAAAACTATATAAACGTTTAGAAACGAGTAGAACTGCGACAACCCTTAAACGGTAGAGTATAAACCAATTAATCGGATTTAGCTTGGAAGATAGCATCCCTCTTGGAATGACCTTTAGCTAAAACCCTGGGCTCAATTAATGTGTATAGACTTTCTAAAACAAATGGTCAGTAAACGAGAACGAACCATCGGGTGAATGGGTCATTTACACAACCAATAGCGATTAATTAAACTCGGGTTTCATTTCTAATGTTTTTGTGAGGATCTTATTGCAAAAACGGCATCCCTTTTCGAAACCGTTCTACGGTTTGAAAACTTTTTTAGTAAAATGGTAAAAGGGCTCTTTTTTACCCGACTGGAGAGGGTTATTTTTTATTTATTCACAACATTCAAAGTACTCAGTATGTGTTTGATGTAACTGAAACATAAAAATACCTGTTGTAAAAATTATTTGGAGTACGCTAAATATTTTTTGCTTCTAAACAACAGTTCATAGTATTTCTTGTATATAATTTGACTTAAAAATAACCACAGATTACCGCCATATAAGATACTACACACATACGCAACAACTTGACTTACGTACAAAATCATAAATGCGTGGCGCGCGTTGGTTGCTTTATGGTTGCCTTATATGCGATATGTTGTAGGTAATCTGTTAAAATAACAGTCTAAATTAAAACAAGAAATAGGCTTTTCAAGGCCCATAAAATAAATGGAAATGCTCCCTCTTGAGGGAGAAGACGAAACTCTTATTTTACCACCACCGCAAGATCATTGACTACCTCTAGAGACTCCCTTGAGATGGGATCCAACTCATCGCTCTGACTTAACGTGGGTAGTAAAATATCATCTCATTTTTCTTTTAGGATCTCAAAATAAATTTATGTAAATTTGTAATGTTAACAATAAAAAACTCTAAAATAAATAAACAAATATAACCCCCGATATTGATCGCTTATAACTTTTGAACGGCTGAACCAATTTTGATTAAACAAAGCTCATAACATAACATCCGTGCTGTGGAGACGTTTCGCCGGTTCAAAAGGTGTGTGAAACTTTTGTTATTATATACTCAAAAAAAAATGTTGAAGACCTAGTTTGTCCCAAAAAAGATAGGTTCCAAGTCTAATTTTAAATTCTAATTGTTGCATAAAATTAAATGTAATGTATGTTGCAATTTATGTATTGACCTAAATTTATTCATTTATGTAATTTCTTACTTATCCAAGTTTTTAGTTCACTTCCCTCTTTGTGACTCAGGTTGGGTTTAAAATCAGCTTGCTGTGCCCACACCCTTTCCACCCCGCCTCTCTAAATGTTTGCTATATTATGTCTGTGTTTATATTGTGTGTGGAATAAAGGAATTTGTATTTGTATAACATAACATAGCAAACATAACCAACTCAATTAAGTCAGCTTTCAAACAAAAAGAAACCGCATCAGTCCATCCGTTTTGAAGCTGCGATGCCACAGACAGACACATAGATACACAGATACTCTCAACAAACTTATAATACAACTCTTTTTTGTCAAGGGTTACAAATTAAAATTTCATTGAAGTTATTCAAGTGACTGTAAGAGTAGCTGATAGACAGACGGTATTCAAGCTATTGGGCGGTTTTCCACTTGACGGCACGGTAACGGCACGACACCGGCGCCGTAACCAGGGAAACAAAAATGTATGAAAAGGAGTCATCGCCGTGCCGGTGCCGGCGCCGGTCAGTGGAAAAACCTGTCATATGGTTTTATACATTTTTGCTTCCTGCCGTTGCCGGCGCCGGTGCCGTGCTGTTGCCGTGCCGTCAAGTGGAAAACCTTTTAACCTTTTATCATTGGGCCTTTTTATAATTCGAACGGCACAGCACGGCACTTCAACATTTGAATTACCATTGCCTATTATTGCTATTACATAGGAGGCAATGGTAATACAATTTTACCGTGCCGTTTTCGAATTATAAAAAGGCCCATATTCTGAAATAAGTTGATTTGTTTTTCCTGAAGATTGTGAAATGGTTCTCAGTTGAACTACGTAATAAGCAAGATACTTGTAACGTCGATATAACATTATGAATCCGGTTATGTGAAACTCTCAGAACATTTTATCATGTTATTGGTACATTCCACAACAGGAAAATATGTATATAAAGAATGTTGCTGCTCAATTTTCCTTTCTGTCATTCCTCGAAAATTTTTCTTCAAATACGACCACTGAAAATCGGAAGATTTTCACATAAGTACCAGTACACTCACGAGCATTAACATATGTAGGTATATACATTGTCACATTTTCTAAAAGAAACACATCATCAACACGCTCTAATTTTTAATACAAAAGAGATCTATTTGAGAAGCTATAATAGCATACTCGAGATGCAAAATCTTATAATTGAAAAAACTGTTAACAAAGATTTGTTGTAAATTATCTAAATTACCTTACCTAATCATTATAAGAAACAGCTTAGCATACTTATTTATGCAATCTAATGTTGCTACGTCAATTTGAATTTTAAGGGTGTTTTATGTTATTGCTCGTCACTGTGTAATGAAATCGCTGACAAACAATAAAGGGGAAATGACTACACATAAAACAGGTTCTGTTTAAATCTCAATATAACTGCTACATCGTAGCAATACCATTGTCTACAAATAGTCGTAGCATGTAGCTACGAATAGGCCGGAGAACAAATACATTAATACAACGACATATCCTTAAGGAGCGTCTCTTGTTTGTTACATTCGCAATCTTGTTACGACTAAAGATTTGTTGGTCATAATTTGGTCTAATTTGCTGAGGACTTTACCTCTATAAATGACGCAAATTGGGCCTTTTGTGCCAAATTGACCGCCATTTGTTCTATTTAGCTTAAAAAGTAAAACTTTTGTCATTTTTTTTTCAAAAATAATTGGAACCTTGGAACATGATACAGCCTTCTAATACGAAAGTCGAGACTACTATTACAAGATTCTAGGAACTCGATACAAGTATCTTAATATGTAATTACAAAGGTAAACGACAAAGACGAGCCGACAAAGTCGGGTTTGTTCGAACACTACCACTCGAGAACGGCTAGACGGGTTTTGATGAAACTTTGCAGTAATATAGCTAGGAAATCAGAATAACACAAAAGCTACATAATTTTCCCGAATTCCCATGGGAACAAACTCCCGGGTGAAAAGCTAGTTTATTATAATTGTTGATTTGTTTTCATCATTTACAATATACATTGTTCAGAATCATAAGCGAAGCATCCCTTGAGGAAAAGCTGGGACGTTTTTAATCACAGCTTGTAAGAAGTGCTTGAACCTATTTCCAGGTCCGTTCCTCCTCACTACTGCCGAACTACCCACTGCTCCCTGCTGCCGCCACTATCGTAACATTATAAATTCGTAACAGAAAGATTCGTAATTCACAAAACAAAAGTTTAAATAGCGGTATCTGATTTAGAATTACGTAAGCCCGACCCGTGTGGATATAAAAAGAGCAGTCAACCACCCGCATTGGTAGTACAGATCATATCACAAGCCGAATACGTTGACATTGTACTGCAGAGGTCATAGATAAACCTGTCATGTATAGACATCGATCTATAGATTTTATCAATCACGTGTGTATAATGGGTGACACTAAATTGGTTCGCGAAAAATTATGATTTGGATCAGCCCACTATACTGACCGTCTTTTCACATGGAATATAGGTTTTTTTTTTTTAATTATTATAAGATGGGTAAACTCTTGACCTCAATCTTGACCATAAAGTCAAAGATGAGGTCGACGATGGAGCGAGTTAACCCAGAAAATGCCTATAAAGGCACTGGTACTCCCACGCACCGAAGGAACACAGCAAGCTGTTTGGCGTCGGACTTCGGTAGGAGGGTGGTCGCGAACCAGACGGCCAATTATAGAGCCTACCACACCGCATGAGACCATTGGACGCCACCTCAGATTCAAAACAAACTGAGGTGTCGTTGCCTAAGTTGGATTACTCGGAGGCGGGGTCTCATTTGTGTTTCCTTAGACGACACCCACAGAAAGAGACACCACAAGGTTAGGTCGTATAATATGATTTTTTTTAACTTCTTCATACAATGTAAGTGATCAGCAGATTGCCTTAGTAAAAGGGAAGTTGTAGTTCAGTTTCATGGGGATACCCCCTAAAGTTTCGCTAAATAATTTAAAGTTACCCCATATGAATATGATGATAGTAGAAGAGTAAGGGCCCTAGCAGACGGCGTATTTCTATTATGCTATTTATGCCTATTATTGCGTTTTCATAGATTTAAACGCGCGTTTTAGGCGCGTAAAACGCGCGTTCAAAACGCGCTGTAAACGCGCGTTATACGATCGCCCCGTGTGCTGATGCTGAGGTTACAAGGTTGCGTTCCAATCGCGTTTGAAGTGCGTATACGCGCGTGAAACGCGCGTTTTTAGAACCGTAGAAATACGTCGTCTGCTAGGACCCTAAGTATAAATAGATATTTAAATCTACCAAGCTCCTATGTATTAATAAGTTTATCTACCATACATATGTATACATATATTCCCTTTTCCAATCTGTAACCTCCAAATATATTAAAGAATTAAAAGCTTTTAATGTTATTAAGACTTCAAGAACGTATTTCTTCTGCTTCAAAGGGATTATATTGGAAGAAAATTCTTATTCTTTGATGTTTTTGCCATTTGCGGGTTCTACGAAACGGTATTATATGAAGATATTTTGTTTGGAATTTTCATGTTTCTATTCTTTTGAGAGCCGTTCCGTTCTGATAACAACATGTTAAAAGTCATGATAATTATAATTAAATTAGCTTTCCGCCCGGGACTTCGTTCCCGTGGGAAATCGGGAAAATTATGTAGCCCTATGTGTTAATCCAGGGTGTCAGCTACCTCCATATTTTATCAAAATTGGTCCAGCCGTTTGAGCATGAAAGAGTAACAAACATCCATCCATACATACAGATTTAGGCCCGTGTTCACCAAAAAAATAACCAACGGTTAAACCGCGGTTAGAAGCTAATCAGATAAAATGTCAAAAAAAAGTATGAAAATGACATTGTCAAATCTCTGGTTAACTGCTAATCGTTGGTTAAATATTTGGTGAACACTGGCCTTATAATATTATAGTAAGGATGAGTTTAGATATCCACTAAAAGAACACCTCAAGCCTTGTAAAAAATTTGAAAAACAATGTTATCTTCACAAATGCTAAAGTTTCGGTATTCAAAAAAAGCATTTAAAACATTCAACTTGTCTAGCTTGAGAATTAGAAGTTTTACGAGAATTAAAACCGTTTCAAACAAAGTCGTTCTTAAATCTAAATTACAGTTTAAAATTTGTTAAAATTTGTCAATAGAACGAATGCGTATGTATGTATTTAAATCCTTTAATGTTTGTTTGTATGTATTTCATGTAATTTTGACTTATTTTAAGTGGCATCCTGAATGTCCTATAAAATAAAGATTTTTTCTATTCTTTTCTAGATGTCCGTTACTAATCCGTTCCGTACTTGTGTTTAAATTTCAGTATTTTACAGAATAAACATTTTATATCCAGTTTGTTCATTGTTGATAAATATAATATTATTGGACGGTTTCCTTCACCCCCGGTTGCCTGAAAGAAATTGTTCTGTTGTAGTAAGGCCATCAAAATAAGTGGTGTTTTTGTTATAATTTTTTGGTTTTTTGGTGTTTGATAAAGAGTAGGTATTGTATTATTGCTCGACTGGGTTGTATTGTACAATGATAATACAGAGTATAACAAGTTTACAGTAATAGGAAGTTTACAAGGGCGGACTTATCCCACGAGGGAATTTTTTCCAGTCAACCTAGGTAGAACGTGGGGAAAGACGTATTTTTTTTTGTTTTAGCTATACGAGTTCTATGTTATAAAAAGTAAAGTTTGCTTTTTGTTTAACAAATCCTAAACTGAACTCATATTTAGTTCACATTTAATAGTCTGACACATAATGAAAGAGTCTGGCATATAATGTAAGAAAATAATTTTCTTTTTAAGTGGAAAAGAGTAGGTAGAAAAAATTTGTTTGCATTCAACTGTTTAAGTGTTCTGTTTTATAATTTTATTTATATTTTAATTTTGTAGGAAACTAAAAACGCATGTGAAGACTTAATTAATTTATTTTTAAATTATCTGCACTCAGCTGATGGTGATTTTAAAGAACTATGATAATTTTTTTTAATTTTTATGGCACAAATCTTAACTATTTGCTAATCTAACTACATGAATACACAGTTGTTGAAATATTATGATACGATACTTAGTAACTGTTTATAACTAAAGAGGGACTTTCTTTATTATTTGAACCAAATTGCCGTGATCCTGTAAACTTAATTCTGACATAATATTAGTATTTAATGAAATCTGAAAATAACATTTTAATGCTGTTGTTATGAATGTTTATTGTTTGCACTATTTTTATTTTTATTTGACCAAACTGTTATAAGTTAACAGGTTTTTAATAATTTTATTATTTTTTACTTTTCTGATCTGTTATTTTAATTTCAATATTTGCACGTAGATAACAGCTATTTATACAAGTTATTTTTGAATTGTAAGGGATTAGTTATAGGAACTACCTATAGATTGTAAAACTTACGGAGACGTAGGTATACATTACGTCAGACTATGTCTACCACCCCCCAGCGAGTGGCATGTCCATACTGTTCTGGAACAGAATTGTTTATTTTCCCCCATGGCCTAAATAGACACATAGGTTGTAAACACAAAGGTTCCCCATTACAGTCAGCCCAGAACCCTGCTGGTACTGCATCCACAGGGTCACCACCACTTGCTGCATCCTTAATACCATCATCTGGCCCATACGCCCTACGGGATCTGCCGGCTCTCAGGAGTAGTGTCCGGGTGCTTAAGCACGTCCCTTAGGCAGCTAGGTGCTTGGCGGCAGGCAAGCTGTCGGCTACAATTGAGGAGTGCTTGCGGACCAATGATATCGCTGACTGGTTTGCTCTTCTCTCTTTTGCCTATTCCGCCTTGAGGCTTCCAAAGCAGTCCACAGATCAGTCCTTTACAGCAAAAGTTAAGTCGAACATCGAAAGCGGCATCCTCGAATTCGGTGAGGTGGACCGACGGACTTCATCTCTTTACCGATCTGTCGAGGCAAAGGTCCACGAGGGAGACTTAAGAGGCGCGGCCCGCTTGCTTACCTCAAACAGTGCCTTGGCTCCTAATAATGACCAAACTTTGGCCGCCTTAAAGAGTAAGCACCCTGCCCCATCCCGCCCACTTGCCATTCCTCCAGCCCCTGACCCTTCTATCTCTCTGCCTACCTTGACACCAGAGAATGTGGCTGATGCTATAAGCTCCTTTATTAATTGAACAGCGGCTGGCCTTGACGGCATACGTCCCGAACACTTAAAAGAGCTGACGTCCCGATCTGCTGGCGACAATGGAGTCCGGCTTTTGGAATCACTGACTCGACTTTCCAATTTCCTCCTTAAAGGAAAATTGAATCCGGAGGTTTGCCCCTTCTATATGGTGCATCGGTATGCGCCCTATCAAAGAAAGATGGCGGAGTGCGACCCATTGCGGTAGGAAGCACGATCCGTCGACTCGTTGCGAATTTGGGATGTCGAGCAGTGAAACCCCAAATGGCTTCTTATCTTCAGCCGTACCAGATAGGGTTCGGGACCGCGCTTGGCTGTGAGGCTGCTATTCACGCTATTCGAGCGTTTGCCACACCTGGCGGAGACTCCGTCAATGTCATTGTCAAGGTAGACATCAAAAATGCCTTCAACAGCCTAGAGAGAGACATTTTACTCGAGGAGGTCAGGGACCAAATACCAAATCTATACCCGTTTCTCTTTCAATGTTACTCTTCGTCTTCTAACTTATTCTACAGTGACATTCCTATCTCTTCGCAGGTGGGCGCACAGCAAGGGGACCCATTAGGCCCCCTTGTTTTTAGTCTCGGCATCCAAAAGATTATATCCACCTTAGAGTCGCCTCTCAATGTGTGGTATTTGGATGACGGAACTATCGGCGGTAATCCAGGTGTGGTGGCCAGAGACATTGAAAGGCTTATTCCAGCGTTCAAGAGCTTAGGCTTAGAAGTCAACACTACGAAATGTGAGCTTTTTCCCCTTAGTCCGTTAACCCGCGATCAGGAGGATCGTTTTGAGACCCTGATTCCAGGTCTCAGAATGCTAGACAGGGGGTCCTTTACTCTACTGGGTGCTCCCATATTTCAGGAAGGTGTAGCGACTGACCTCGGAACGAAGACCGATACGCTGTCGGAACTGTCGGGCCACTTCAAAAATCTGTCAGCGCATGTTTCACTCACCCTTTTAAGAAACTGTTTTGCGATGCCGAAACTAACATACACGGTAAGGACAGCCCCGACGTGGCTATTTCCTCAAGAGGTCTCACGCTTCGATAACACTCTGAGACAGACTCTTGAGGAAATTCTGAACATCAGTCTCGATGACAACCAGTGGTGTCAGGCTGGCCTGCCGGTGTGTTATGGCGGTTTGGGTGTGCGTCGGTTATGCGATGTAGGCCCGATAGCGTTCTTGGCTTCGTCTCATGGTGTAGTGGGGTTAGTTTCTCGTATCCTCAAACTCGACGGGGAAGACGTCCGCATACGTTTTGCGTCCGAGGCCATGAACATTTGGAAGGGGATGTGTCCAGGAGGTGCTGTACCTAGTAAACCAGAATGCCAAAAAAGTTGGGATGAAGTAGCATCGAAAACAACTTATACTGGTTTACTGGATAGTGCCACCGGGGCAGAATTAGCCCGCCTGCGAGCCGTATCTGCTACTGAGTCGGGTGTCTGGTTGCATGCCTTGCCTTCTCCACACATGGGCACGCAACTAGATAACGACTCTCTTAGAGTGGCTGTGGCTCTCAGGATAGGAAGTACTGTTTGTGGGCCTCATCGTTGTGTTTGTGGCGTGATGGTGGGGGTGGATGGGCGCCATGGTCTTAGCTGTAGACTATGTGCTGGCAGGCGACCCCGGCATCACGCCATCAACGATGTGATTAAAAGGGCTATAACAGCGGCAAACGTCCCCTGTGTTCTGGAGCCCCCCGGCCTTTCCCGAAACGACGGCAAAAGGCCCGACGGTCTCACACTGGTTCCATGGCAGAAAGGTCGTAGCCTCATCTGGGATGCTACGTGTGCCTGCACCTTTGCACAGTCACACCTTCCAGGTACTCAAAGGACAGCGGGTGCAGCTGCGGAAACAGTAGCCCAGAGAAAACGAGTGAAATACGCCAGCCTGGAACCAGCGTATGAGTTTGTACCGTTTGCGGTCGAAACAATGGGAACATGGGAAGCAGACGCAAAAATCTTCGTCCGCGAAATCGGTCGCCGTCTGCAGGCGAACGGTGGGGATCCTCGGGCGGGATATTATCTCGCTCAAAGGATATCGCTGGCGATACAGCGAGGAAACGCCGCCAGCGTAATGGGGACCTTTGGGCGAGTAGCCACGAGCGAGAGGGGGTCTCGACAAAATGTGTTATTTTAACACATGTTTATTTTTAAAGTTTTTGACATTATATATGTATATATAGATAGATATATATTCTAATAAAACATAAATAGTTCTTATTACTACCCATGTAAAAGAAAATAATAAAAATCTGTATTAAAGTAAAAAGAAGACATTTTAATATGTAACCACGATTTATTATGTATTCTGTTAGTCTTCGGGTCTCCGTACTTTCAAACACAAGATCACTTAATTCTCTAAAAGAGATTTGGACCTTAGAATAAGAAATGGCTTCGAGAAACAGAGATTTTATATTTTTCACGGTATTTTAAGGATTATAATTTTATATTTTTCACGGTATTTTAAGGATTTTATTATTAACGTATTGAAAAGCTTTGAAAGGCTATGGTTTTATCACGTGATATTTTTGGAGTGTCCAGCTCAAAACTTTTTTTTATAGATTTGCTCTTGACCATAATCTAGCCTAGGGGGGGGAGATATGGTCGATGATGTAGCAAGCTCACCCAGAAGATGCCTATTCACTCGAACTTTAAAGAGATTCGAGTTATATGTGCCCGGAAATACAGACGCAGGCAGAGAATTCCATTCCTTAGCGGTGCGCAGTATAAAAGATCCGAGGAATCTCGACAAGGTAGGGGTGATACCTTTGGTGCGTCTGGATGTCCGGTAGAAGAAAGGGGTAGGCGGAATGAGCTCGTGCAGCTCATGAGCACACCAGCTATTAATAGTCCTAACGTACAGCCTATTGATCTATACATATTATAAAGAGGAAAGATTTGATTGATTGTTTGTTTGTTTGCATTGAATAGGCTCCGAAACTACTGGACCAATTTTAAAAAATTCTTTCACCATTACATTATCCCCGATGGACATAGGCTCCATAATTTTCCCGAGTTCCCACGGGAACGAAGTCCCGAGCGGAATGCTAGTATTTTATCAAATGTGACTGTGTTTTAGTAAAAGGTACCATTTTCCGGATAGCCAATAACAGTGATTCACAAAGTTACTCACAACAATTTTGAACCTTAACGACTATTCCCAAAGTATCTCTTCGAAGTAGCAATTTATGAATTTCCTGGAGTTTAGTCTATAGAACGACAATCTTTTTTTCTCCATGCATGAACCATAGAAAGATTAAAATTATTTGTCTGTATTTTAATATGGAGGATTTTTAAGACACTTTTCGTTTACTCTTACAGTAAGAGCTGACCGCTAATACATTTCTCTTCGAAACATAGACGTAGAAAAAGTAAGTTAAATACCACTCAAAACTAAAAATGACAGTAACTGAGAACAGTATGACATTTTTAGGGAAAGAAAATGTTCGGTGCCAATGGAACTTGAACAAACAACTCCTTCTTGAGCTTCTTTGCGAATATCCCTCTACGCGGGTAAACGTTTTAAAATGACTAAAACCCAAGAAACCCTTCTAAAAATTACAAACATAATATCAAAATTTATCGAAAATTTCAAAATAAAAATGTCAACAATTATTAGTCAAATAACCCGCCCCTTGTCATCCTTGGTGTAAAGGTGCCCATAACACTTGCGGTATTACCACGTTGAATGGCAATGGACAATCTTTGCACCAAGCTTGACCTGGAGCGGTGGTCACAGCTGGCCTCACAACGCAAATTCCCTGCGGTTTCCTCAGCGAAGGGAATAACAATGTATTTATGCCCTAGCGCTGCGTATTTTTCTTTTTTTTTCTTGCCGCATTTTCACTTCTAAATAAATATACAAGATAACCTAACGTTTAATAATATAGGATGTTTCAAACATGACTAACCAGTGTCAGTTTTTAAGACGGTCGGTTTGGCCGTGTGGTACTGGCGTTGCCTCTTGATGGACGCGTCCTGGGTTCGATTCCCCAATCGGAGCAAATAATTGTGTTAAAAGCAGATATTATTCTTGAGTCATAGTTGTTCGTGTCTGTCTTTGTATATGTTCCAAGGGATCCACACCACAAGGGAAAACTGTGTGTGGGCCTTTAAGTGTGTAGAATAGAAACCGCCAAATGGCCTCTGACCTGGTCTAACGACTGTAGTAATGTAGTTAGAAAAAAACAACAAAAAAAAAGATTTGAAACTGCTCCCCGACTTCAAAATAAAAATTCTCATTCATAATGTTGACGTCACAAGGAACGTGGAGCGATGGAGACGCGTCACTATGCCGACGGAAAACTGTTTACGCTGCACAGTCAAGGCTTGCGCGGATACTCAAAGTAGAATTTGCAATATAGGAACTGATATTTACAGATAAAATTGTGTGTAACTGTATATAATAACAGTAACCAATTATTAACATTACTTGGAAATTTCTCTAAAGAGTCTTACTAAAAAGTCAGCGGTACAAGTACTATCAATAAGGGGTCAAAAATCAATAGAAACCACAGCTATTTTAAAATACTATTAAAATATTGTGAAACGAAATGTGTTTACAACCGCAAATTGTTTATTTGCGAGACAGAACCCTTTCAATCTCCTATTTAATGAAAGTTATGAATATCGAATAAACCTAGTAAGTAATAAGTACCTAACATTTGAAGTCTAGCAGAGTACGTTACAAGACGACGATATTTACGAAACTGTAACACCCTTTTGCGGATTAGGTTAGGTACTTGGAAGCCATAAACTGTGTGTAAAAATAGGCAGCGTTATCAACTGGACGTAATAAACCAAATAATCATCTTAAATTTGATACTCACTTGCGTCACAGGGCTCCTAGGGTATAACATAAACTCCTGAGGGACATAAATCAAAGTTATGTGACTGAAAATAATGATGGTACGGCTATGTTTACGTATGTCACGTGCTACTTACCGGGCCGAGACTTTCGAAGCCGTGGTGCCTCGCTACCGTCTGCGCCTCGTCGTGAGCTACCGACCTCTTGAACCGCACCAGGAAAGAGTTGGTAAAAACCTCCTTGGAAGCCGCGACAGCGATTAGCAGGGTGGCAGCCAAGCATCGCACCCACATGATCGCACGATGGCCGTTGGCGGCTGACTGAGTCGCTTCAGCTGTTGACGTCACCACCTATCGACCGACGGGTGGCGCGTGCGTGCTAACCACAAAACTCTGAGGTTTGAGCCTTCACAGATTATGAAAGGCGCGTTACGTGATCATTGTTTTAAATTATAAGCTGATGGCGCGGCATTTTTATAATCTTTTAGATTTTTTTTTAAAACACTGGTTCCATTGATTTTGATTTTGATTTGGCCGGCTTAACGTGCCCTTCAAAACACGGAAACGCTTGTGGTAAATTACCAATTTGGTCACCCGTTAGGTCCCCTGTTGCTTAACCTCACTGATCAGATCAGATCATCGAGTACCACTGGGCTACGAGCGCTTTACTTCATTGATGTAGAATATCGTAATACCAGTGTTCTATCTTTGTCGTTACTACATTTCGCTACTGTTTGCTCGCGTTTACACCCTCGAGTTATTAATTATTTATATTATAATAATAGAAATCTTAATTCAGAAATCATAATTATGGATTTTAAATGTCAACGATAAAAATAAGTAATTTTAAAACAACAATCTCAATAACATACAGACTTAAATTAAATCAGGTTAACAGTTTAACCCGTCGCGCGCTTTTTTACGGCGCGTGCGAAACAAACCTTAAACACACCCGTGTGTGCGAGAATCGCGCGAAGGTTATTGCCAGTACTGTGCTTTACTGTCCGTAGGAAATCTTTTCAGGATGCTGTTTGGGCTACAGACAGGCGATTTAGCATGAAGAGCACATCTCTTGCGCATTTATGGCATCAAAACCATCAATTCTTGCTTCTGCAAACATGCCTGACGCACTAAAGAACCTGGGCAACCCCATCAACATACCGTTGTTGTATTGGACTCGATGATAATTTTGGTTATTACCTTTTTATTATTACACCATGCTGTAAGATTTGGTAACTTCAGCCTAAAAAATAAATCTTGTCACTAACCATGTAATACTTAATGGTATCACAAACCCATGGCTTTTCTTAATATCGGATAGTAAACTTGGGTCACATTCCCTTACCACAAAAGGCGTAGATAAAATCAACTACAATACTGCTGAATCGATACTAAACGATTTACGTGTATCAAAAGTAGCATGTAATCTGAACGAACACTAAAAGCACTCCATAATTTTCCATTTAAGGAGTTATAAAATCACCAATTAAACAAATATATTTCCAAACCGACTATAAAACCCATGATCAAATATAATTAAGCCAGAAGCTTGTAAAACTAGTCTAATGAACTTTAATACTCAGTTTAATAATGTTACTTTTCGTTTATATTTCTTTTTTGTTCATATTTTTACTTGAAAGTCGTGGACAGAATATGGAAGGCCGAATCATAGGCGGCAACTACGTTAACATCAGGTAAGTAGCTACGAAGTTTGACTGTTGTACTTACGTCCGCTTACAGAACGCGACTCAGGCCCGTATTACAGCAGGAGACTTAAGTCTTGATCTATACTTAAGGATTTACTGTCTCTTTCTCTCACTATCAGCATGACAAAGACGACTGTTACTTAAGTGTGGATCAGAGTCTCAGTCGCGTTCTGTAATACGGACCTCAGACTCTGATCTATACTTAAGTAGCAGTCGTCTTTGTCATTTTGATAGTGAGAGAAAGAGACAATCAATACTTAAGTATAGTTCAAGACTTGAGTCAACTTTTATAACACGGATCTTAATTTATGATGGGATGTAAACAGTACCAGGTGCCGCAGTGAGGCAGTGTCTTAGAATGTACCAGCTGCCAACTCTTCTCAGTATGCTGTAAAAGCAGGTGTTCTGTGTCTTCCAGGCAGTATGCGAGGGTTTTCTTGTATGGTGGGCGAAAGGCTGACAACCTCTCACCACTATACATCATGTTTCATCTAGTAACCCTCAAAACTTATGTTAAATGTGGCATCAAGTAGTTCTGAACCACTGGTGCTCTGCCTACCCCGTATGGGATCACATGCGTGAGCGTATGTAATGTTTATGTTATATAATGTTTGCCGGCAAACGATGAAATTCGACGGGTCCAGCGATTGTTGGTTCTACGACATTAGTAACCAGCCCATTGCCACATCAACTTACTAATTATGTGGTCTGTCGACTACCATCAACCTTGGACGAGTAACGCCTCAGCCACGACATTGGTCTGTGCGACGGGCTTGAGCGACGAGCGACGCGAACGGTCTTTGGTCTAACTTGGATATGCCACGACACTGATAACCTGATGTTCTGCTGTGTGTATGTATACCTACAAAAAAAAGATAATATACAGTCGAACAAAGAACCTCCTCCTTTTTTTTAAGTCTGTTAAAAAAAAAAGAATCTTCCAAATTTAAATTCCTATAATATGTATAGTAGGTACTAAGAATACAGGATTTTTTTAAGTTATACAAAGAAAATAAAAGTTCTGCAATAAAAAGTTCCGTGTCCATTGCAAAATTCTTCTAATGGAGCGGAAAAAACAAAATAATTTATTCCGGACTCGTGAAACTAAATTCGTCCTTCGTCCAAGCCGGTCGCACCGCTCCCAAGTCGTGGCCGCCGCGTAGTGAGCTAGTACATTTGTTTCGTATTGTGTCGCACAATGAAATGACAAAGAAATACTCGTAACTCTTTCGGTCAAGCTTGCTGATCGACTTTGAATTTATTGACCAATCGCGCTGTCAGTGTCAACTTTTCGGCTCCGTATACATTTTTGTACGTAAACTTTATGAAATTTTAACAGACCCGTATTTTTTTGTTTTATATCGTTTCGAAGCATGAAAATAAATCAAAATTATTGTATGGAAAAAAAAATAACATCTTTCAATTGACTTAGTAATAGTACTCTTCAACACAATTTGTTACACCCGTGTATCTGCAATTTACAAAACTCATCCTCTAAGACGTTAAAAAGGGGTTATCAAAATCTGAAAATTTTTGAAAAAAATTTTTTTCTCCTTAATTACTTTCTATAACGTTACTGACGCGTGCTGATTAAAAAGTCACCCTGTATAACAGTTAAACGCATTGGTTGAAGATCTTTGCCTTTCAAGGACTGCGGAATATCTGAAACTGTCTTAGCTTACCAAAAGATACCTAGTTTGGTATGTAAAAATTGTGTCTAGTCTTTGCGATTATGAACAAACAAGAAAATACCCGATTTTAAGTACAAAGCTCCAGTGATCTGACGTGAACCATCCAATCATCACGATGACTGTTATTTCTGTAATACGGAAATCATAGGAATAAACCATAAAAATTGCTCGAAGTGGATATATCCCAACTTAAAATCTGCTCATATAGCAGATACTAGTGACCAGCCTTGAATACTAATAATGACACACCAGTACCACAGCAGCCATTACATCTCCAGAACAGTCTGATAAGTTCAGCCATTGCAAAAGTGTTACAAAAATTGAGTAATGAGATCAAAGCTGATATTTTCGATGGCCCACAAACTAGGAAATTTATAAATTATAAAACCCATACGACAAATATCGAGAAATATGCATGGGAAGAGTTTGTTTGGTTATTGAAAATTTTTTTGGGAAACAGAAAGTCTGCTGAAACACTTCCAGCAGCTTCAATGCAAAAGGAGTATTAAGCTTCACAACCATCTAGACAGTTTTCCTGAAAATTTCGGTCACCTAAGCGAGGAACAAAGAGAGCGTTTTTAACAGGATATTCGCAACATAGAGGAGAGATATCAGGGATACTGAAACGTAAATATGATGGCTGATTATTGTTGTAGCATTCAAAATAGTACTCCTAACACACTTCACGCAAAAAAAAAATCAGAGTAATATTTAATAAATTTTTAAACCTTAAACTATGTGCATTTTAATGAAAAATTCAGCCACTTCATAGAGGCAAAACTAGAGCTGCTACATAAAAACGGCATATGTTTTTGAAATAAGCGTGAAAAAACTATTCAGATTCATGTTAAAAAAATAATGCATCAGACATGCTGTTATGTTGTGAGAAAGTACGTGAGAAAAAAATTCGAGTGTTTCCCTCGATTTCCGTGGTATTCCATCATCAGATCCTTAATTAGTAACAATGGACCACCTCTGGAGTATACTCTTTCGAACAAAAAAAAATTTTGAAAATCGCTCCATAAATGGTGGAGAAATCGGTGAATATGCATAAAAAATACGTACAGTCGAACATAGAACCTCCTCCTTTTTGGAAGTCGGTTAAAAATGATTGAAATAGCCTAGAAAGTATTGTTCTATTTATAATCTAAAAGCACGATCTTTATGAATAAAAGCATTTTCGAGAGCCCTGTAATGAATTTTAAAGTTGCCAAAAAATATCGCTAGATGTCGCTAGTTGCTTTCTAAAACGCGGTATTGAAATGTTCCGCGTCAAGTTCATAAGCAAAATGTAACTCGGTATTAGTTTGACGGACGGACGGAACTGTAGGGTTCCGTACCATTACTATTTTTTGGAAGAAAGTCTTCGGGTAAGACTTTCTAATAATGTAGTTATTTATTATTATATTATATATACAGGATGTTTGGCGCATCGCCGGCCAAATGAATTTAGCCGGTAGAATAGTTCATCTGTTATGCCTAAATGCCCCTTTAAATTTCAAAAGCCGTGCGGTTTTTTTTAAATCAATTTTTAAACTTTTTTTTAATTTTTACACCGAAATTGTCATTAAAAAATAAAAATAAAAAAAAGTTTTAAGTATAGATAGCAAATTTTAATTTTATTTAAATGTGTAGTGTTTTAAGCTTCTTTTAAGCCCTAAATCAATGTCATTAGTTAACTAGTTTTTCTAAAATTTACCTTCAAAGTTTTGGAATTGAATAAAAATAAATTCAAACTTTGACTTTTTATGCATATTAAAAAAAAACTAATAGCGATCAGGATCTTCCAAATTCCTCAAAAATTGTCTATTCTGTCCTCTTTCTAATGATGTACCACATGTTATAAAAATCTTTTAAAACATCGCAAAATTCGCTAAATTAGTGACAAGGGTCGAATAATGCTAAATTCAAAATTCTGGAAAAAAAAATACTTTTGTTTAAATTGACACATGGGAAACAAGTAGAAGCTGTTATCTCACTCTTGCAAAACAAAAACGTATTCCTTAACTCCATAACAATCAAATTTGAAATTGAATACAAACCTTATTTGCGGTTCTAACGTTTGAATCACTTATTATTATTGGGATTTCAAATAAAAAAGTAAGTAAAATTAAGAAACATTTATTCAAAAATAATAATCAGTTACATTAGTTATTAGAATGTTGTAGATTTTATAAATTCTGTTCAAATTGTCGTCCTCCATTTGAAATACAAGCCCGACATCTTTTTCTTATTTCAACAGTCGTTGTTCGCATTCTCATTTCTTCTCGAATGGTGCCGAAAGCTGTTTCTATTCTTTGTACTAATTCCTCTCTAGTCATTACCTCTGTGGCATAGACGAGTTCTTTAGCCCGTCCCCAGACATAAAAATCTAAAGGAGTAAGGTCTGGGGAACGTGGAGGCCATGGAATCGGACCATCTCTACCAATCCAGGAGTTTGGGAACACATTGTCCAAGTACTGCCGGACGGATAGCCGCCAGTGCGCTGGACAGCCGTCTTGTTGGAACACTATTGGTGTTTCCTCGTTGTAAATTGGGATTTCATCCAATAGTTCTGGTAAGTCGTTTTGCAAAAACTCCAAATAGTTATCACCATTGAGGTGATCAGGCAGGTAGTGCGGTCCTACCAACTGATCACCTATTACGCCCGCCCAAACGTTCACACTAAATTTTGTTTGAAAAGTTTTTTGTCTTTTTTTTCGTGGATTTTCATCTTTTGGTGCCCAGTAATGTAAGTTATGAAGATTTAAAATTCCTTCCCTTGTAAACTTCGACTCATCAGTCCAAAGAATTTTTTTTAGAAAATTCGGGTCGTCCACATCGGTGTGCAGTAAATAGCGACAAAATTCCATTCTTCTGCCATAATCAGTATCTTCGAGACCTACGACAAATAAAAATCGCTTAAGAATTAAGTTAATTAAGTAAGCTTTAAATTGTTTAAGTAAATTACGATGACCAAGCTCCATTGCAGCGCCATTATGTACACGACGCATATTTTTTTTCACAGCTGAGCTTGATTAATTTTTTTTAAAAAAGGCATATTTTTTCACAACTGAGCTTGATAATCGTAATTTATTAAAAAAAACATGGTATAAAGGTATTTCACAGAATTACTACCTGCAAATTACATACAAATAAAGAAAGGAATCGAAAATGGCGGCGGCGATGCGCTTTCACTCTAAAGTATTGCTTTCAGTGAGAGCGCATGGTCGGCGTTGCTTTCGATTCGGTGACATGGAACAGTGCATATAAAGTTGATTTAAAAGTTTCTTAAAAATTACCTACATACCTTGCACTGGAGTGTAATGAAATGCATGTTTTTCATTTTGACGTAGCACCTTCCACACCTTCCAAATGGAAATGTCAAGCTCTGCTGCCACATTTCGAATGCTTCTTGTTGGATCTTCGTCAAAAAGCGCCAGTATTCTCTCGTCAACTTCAACGTGATGTCGCACATTATGTCCCCTTGGTTCATTTGACCTGACACTGCCAGTCTCACGTATGCGTCGCAAAGTCGTTGAAAAGACGCTGCGGTGAGGTAATCGTCTGCCAGGAAATCGCTCTTGGTAAAGCCGTTGCGCTGCACGAGCATTACCATTAGCGGCTCCATAAGTCATAATGATGTCACCATACTCAATATTAGAGTATGTCGCCATTGCAACAACAAACAAACTTAACAAAACTCAACGATAAACTTAACAAGATGAAAACAAAACTCAACGATAAACTTAACAAGATGAAAGAATTACAGAGTTGCGGTAAGGCACAAACGTTAGGTAGCAGAGGCGGTTAAGACTCGACTAAAAATCAAAAAGGGAGAGGGGTAGGCGCACGCGGCGGCGGCGCGGCGGTGGCTCGACGCGGTGCGTCTTCACGTTATTGGTCTGCCTGTACGCGACTTATCCAAACAGGTTTAAAAGAGAGACAGAAGATAGATTTTACTTCGCAAGAGTGAGATAACAGCTTCTACTTGTTTCCCATGTGTCAATTTAAACAAAAGTATTTTTTTTTCCAGAATTTTGAATTTAGCATTATTCGACCCTTGTCACTAATTTAGCGAATTTTGCGATGTTTTAAAAGATTTTTATAACATGTGGTACATCATTAGAAAGAGGACAGAATAGACAATTTTTGAGGAATTTGGAAGATCCTGATCGCTATTAGTTTTTTTTTAATATGCATAAAAAGTCAAAGTTTGAATTTATTTTTATTCAATTCCAAAACTTTGAAGGTAAATTTTAGAAAAACTAGTTAACTAATGACATTGATTTAGGGCTTAAAAGAAGCTTAAAACACTACACATTTAAATAAAATTAAAATTTGCTATCTACACTTAAAACTTTTTTTTATTTTTATTTTTTAATGACAATTTCGGTGTAAAAATTAAAAAAAAGTTTAAAAATTGATTTAAAAAAAACCGCACGGCTTTTGAAATTTAAAGGGGCATTTAGGCATAGCAGGTGAACTATTCTACCGGCTAAATTCATTTGGCCGGCGATGCGCCAAACATCCTGTATATATAATATATTTATAAATTATAAAATAAAATAAAATGATAATTCAGCTCGGCGTAGTAACACCGGTAAATCATGATGTCCATGGGCCTAATAAGCCCAAGTGGGCATCATTTGGGTTGTTAGGTTGTGTCCAACTGTAGAACTTGCGTACAATTATGCATGTATTTAATATCACTGCTTTCTGTAAGTGTGTTAAGGTAGATCTATTGTTTTCAATGAATTGTGGAGTTGTTTCGGTATGATGCCTGTGGTATATAGAACTATAGGTACCTACTATTGTTGATTATTATTATTACTGTGTGTGAAACACCAAACAAAATATGTATTCACCAAACAAAAATATTATTAGGTTTTAGGTTAGGTCCTCACCTATGAAATTGGCGTTTTCCATACAATATTTTTTTTAACTCATTTTTTCATATATTACGAAAAAGGTTACCGTAACCCGTATGTCTGTGAAATTATTATAGACTAGCTTCCCGCGCGGGACTTCCTTCCCGTGGGAATTCGGGAAAATCATGTACCCTATGTCCATCCCGGATAATGTAGGATTCTAATGGTGAAAGAATTTTTCAAATCGGTCCAGTAGTTTCAGAGTAGTAATCTATTCTACTAGTCAAGATCTTTTGTTTGATACCTATATTGAAGGGGATGTGAAAAGAAAAATGAACCTGCCATTTTATTGGCGGCAATGTTGGATTATAATTTTATTTTCATAGGGAACTCTATTCTACTAATTAAGCCCTTTCATTTGATACCCTTATTGAGGAAGTAGTGATAAAATATCTAATCCGCCATTTTATAGCGGCGCCCATCTTGGATTTACGATGATACTGAATGAATTAAATTGTATTGTCATCAGAAGTAAAGGTGCGTACCAAACAGACCAATCTGTCAACAGGAAGGGAGTCAAATTTCAATTACTAGATTTGACCCAAATAAGCAGGTCAAGCTAAATAAAACTGTTTAAAATGACGAAATCTATAATAATTTCACAAAGACAAACCGTAAACTTTTTCGTAATATAAATGTCCCCGGGCTATAGATCTATAACTTTTTTGTATTTTTCTCAGAAATGCGACATCCTAACCAAATTTTGTGGGAAGATTTAGAAAACATTAAGTTAACTTTAATCATATTTAGTTTATTGAAAATTTTAAATATAACAAAGGTACAGCAAAAATAAGCACTGAAACGGGTAATACAGTAAACAAGCTATGTTTGAGCTTCGTTTTCTTCTATCTATTCTATATTCTATATCTATTCTATATCTGTCTTCTATCTATCTTCTATATCAATCTATATCTTCTATACATATTATAAAGAGGAAAGTTTTGATTGTTTGTTTGTTTGTTTATTTGCCTTGAATAGGCTCCGAAACTACTGGACTGATTTGAAAAATATTTTTACCGTTAGAAAGCTAAATTATCCCCGATGGACATAGGCTACATAATTTTCCCGGGCGGAACGGTAGTCAGTAAATTAATCTAAAGTAAAAGTGTATTAATTTCACGGAAACTCTCCGTTGTATGACCAAGTTTTTTAACAAAAAACAATTTTGTTAAGAGCTGTTTAAACAAATAAATTATGAACAATAAATAAAGCTTAAGAAAATATCGCAAATTACATAGGTCAGGACCTAATCTAAATCTATCTTCTTCTATACATATTATAAAGAGGAAAGATTTGTTTGTTTGTTTGCATTGAATAGGCTCCGCAACTACTGGACCGATTTGAAAAATTCTTTCACCATTGGAATCCTACATTATCCGTGATGGGTACATGATTTTCCCGAATTCCCACGGGAACGAAGTCAATTGGACGATGTAAATTTTTTTTCCATACAAAACTTTTGATTTATTTTCTTGCTTCAGACGATCTAGCTTGAAACATTATATGAAACGTAGAAACAAAAAAATACGGGTCTGTTAAATTTTCATAAAGTTTACGTAAAAACAATTTGGATGGTGATAAAAAAATCTTCCTGTGTTTATTGATTTTTGAGTTTAAAATAGAGTAACATAATTTGTATTTAAAACAATTTTACTCACGTTACTCAAAATCGGCATTGGGCCGACAGTTTCGATCCTATACGAGGGCCTCTATCAAAGAGTCAGGCAGGCTATGCGCCCCTGGGAGCACGACCCACCTTCTAATGCCGGCGCATAACCTGCCTCACTCAGGATCACTCCCTGATGAAGATACAATACAATATACTTTATTTGCACACAGAGACATGTAGTACATTAACATTACATTACAGATCCTTGTGAGTACATTTACATTATCACAAAATATACATGAATATGCCGTTTTTCTTCAATCACTAATTTTGTTCACATTTCCGTTGATTTACATTTGATTCGGCCAGTATAACGGAAATTTTTAATAAAGACATAAAGTAATCCGTTTTTACTTTGGATCTGAAAACAAAGCTCAGACTTAGTTGTTTTATGTCTCTTATTGTAATTCTTATTCATTTCTTATAATATTTGCCATTTTTATTACACTTGCTGCTTTCAACAGACTAATAGTTCTCACAATTTTTTGTAATATTCGATTTCGCCTTCCTGCGAAAAATATAGTTATTTTTTTATGGAAAGCATCAGATTTTTTCAGGTTCTCCTTAAACCGGTAATTTTAGATTTAAAGAAACAAAAAATCAAAAATAATCAAATTGCGGGAACAACTTCAAATTGCGGGAATAAAAATTTTGAAATTTTGCACAAAATAATTTTTGACTGTAATCTCGCGAGATTGTAAACTATGGAATAATAATGAACTGAAGGTTATTTATTGTGTTAATAAACTTATTTCCCACTATTGTAGGTATCACAATTTACTGTTTTAACACATAAAACCATTTTTTATCTGTGTAACGGTTTACAGAAAATTCCCTCATTGTGCATTCCTGTCTATAACGTGTGGAGACAACTCATTCAGCTGTGGAGCCTCCATTGTAAACCAAAGGCTTCTGTTGACCGCCGCGCACTGCGTTGAAGATTGCTTCGGAGGGAATTACGACATTACTGCACTCGTGGGCACTGACAATATCGAAAAGGTAAGCCAAAAACTCAAAAAGCCTTTGTTGAAGTCTCTTTTGGGTCAAGGGGTCCATAGAACATAAACAAGACACAAACAACATTCTAAAACAAGCTTCTTCTTACACAAATGTTTGCTCTGATAAGGAATCAAACTTCGAAGCTACTTACTTTTGGACTACTTAACTTTGCTCAGCATAGCTAACATAGACGCGTGATGTTATATTTGTCGTAAGTATCTCGTTCCGCTTTCTAAAGCATAGCGTCTGTACCGAACAGGCAGAACGACATCGACATGACATAGTTATGTCACATTATGTGACATAACTATGTCATGTCAATGTTACCTGTTACCTGGTTGTAAGGTTACCTGGAAGAAATCGCTTGAAGCGATAAGGTCGCCTATATTGTACCTTTTGTAAAATTACTTCCTTTCGGCCGGGTGTACCTAAATCGTAGAGTGACTACGTCGCGTTATGACTAAACGTCAAATTAAAAGGGCTTTAGGTCTAGGACGGTGTTTGTCCAATTACGATGTTTGTCCAATTATTATCAGACCTAAATATCAAGTATTTCTTTTCAAATTGTGCAATAAAGTATATTGTATTGGTTTGTATTGTATGTGTTATTAAAAAATCGCGTCTATTTTAGCCTGGGAATGACGACGATAACCTTTTCATCCGTGCATACCCTTAACGATTTTTTCGACCCGGGCAAAAACTTTATAGTGGGGCCCCCTCCCTTCAGAGTTTGAGAAAAAATGTTAAAACGAGGTTAAAACTGACAATTGAGTAGCATTTTTATGACAATTGGTGAAAATAATACGACGGGATTCCCCTGGCAGTAAGATCACGCACAATACGCACACGTTCAAAAAAAAATTAGATGCGTTCATAAATCACTCACTGCCGTACTCAGAGACGTCAATTAAAGTTAAGTACTATTAAACTCTGATGTTGTCATTTTCACTCTTGTTGATATAAACAAGGATAGCATGACATTTAATTACTTCTTAACTTTATTTGACGTCTCTGAGTACGGCAGTTAGTATGTGTTCAAAACTATCTTGGCGTATGGAAATACAAAGTTTGTTTTTCACCCATATTATATTAAGATTCGATTAGTTGATAAAAGTAGGAAAAGAAGCTTCACTTGTTCGAAATTTCAAATTCTTGTCTCAAGGATTGGGCGCCCCCATGAAACTGCCGCCCGGGGTAAGTGTCCCGGTTTGCCTCCCCCTTAGATCCGGGGCAAACAGTTGGCGGTGGCGCTGCTTGTCAAAGCAGCTGTTATCAAATATATGTACGTAATCCAGTAACTTTATACATCAGCGCTTGCGTCAAATCCGGTAGTTCTGATTTTTGCAGGCTTGTTCGTTATTTAAGCCCAAAGAATAATCCAAGTTTGTGACCTCGTGCGCCGAACGCAACTTTGTCAAAAATTCAAAAAAACCGATAAAATGGGCTTTGTACAATATATTTAAAATATTTTTTTTTTTTTTTATTTCAAGGAGGTTTAAGGTCCCATATTCAAATAAAAAAGATATCACATAATTTTGATCATAAAAAAATATATTTTTTTAAAATTTTGGTTACGATTTGTTGCTTATTACAGCATTCTATACGGTTTAATTCCTTTGCCAAAGTAAAAAAAAAAAGACGTTTGACAGTTGGTTGACACAACCTAACCGTTGTGTTTTTGAGTTGTTGGTTGCTGAGTTTGTTTCTGTTTCGTGGTTTTAATTATTTGGATATTTACTGACGACTTCACTTTGCTACCTGGACTCTACCGTTACCTTCTGTTTCGTGGTTTTGATTATTTGGATTGATATTTACTGAAGACTTGGCTATGCTTCCTGGATTTTCGAACTTTCGCAATACACTGGATTTCGACACTATGGATACCGCTCATTTCGTTACAGCTGATTCTACCAACTTACCTGTGGTATCAACCAACCAAACTCGAAAATAAACAACCAAACACAAAATGAAACAGATTATGTTTTTTTTCTTAATTGACATGACAGTTTGGCAAAGGAATACGATTGCATATAATGCCGTACTTAGGATTGGTTTACCGTACTGAGAATCTTTTAATTATTAAGCTATTGCATAGATTCTATCGCGGGCCTTGAGCGCGGGGACCGAACCCAGAAATTCCGTAACGAAAAAACCTAACGCTCCCCACTCCGACGGGCAAGGAGGTGTGGCTTGAAGGCCGTGCATCGTCTAATGTGGTTTCAGTTCGGCAGTCTTCGACACGGTGTTTGTGTGCGTGCAACAATAATAATAATATAATAATAATAATAATAATAATAAGCCCCCTATAAATCTAACACCACGTCCAGCACTAAGATCTGTTGCTACGTAGGGGGCGGACATTGGAAGCATTACGCTATATACTCACCAATGACAAACGGTGCACTAGTAACCAAAAACATGAAATGCGACTTAGGAATAGGCATATTCCCCAGGCGGGTCCTCGGGAGAGGGAATCCCGCCCCGGTCCAGTTCGGCCGGGCAGCCCTATCGTATCTGGGGGGGGCACAAAGTCGCCAATATCTACCCAGCTTAGAGCTGTTGTAGATAATAATCCCCTGACAAGACCATTATCCACGCAGGCTGCTTCACCCACGTCATCGGTTAGCCTTTTTCCATCTACTCCATCACCTTCATACTCAGACATCCTTCGCCAACAATGTCCTCCTAGTCCATCTTCTAGTTTTTCTGCCACACCTAATAGATCCCCCGTGAGCGTTGTGCATAAGGTGGCTCCCACCAATAAACCCGCGCCCGCCACGGGTACTCGTACGCGAAACAGATGGTCAGAACAAATGAATATATTCATCTTACGTACTTATTTTATTTTAACATCACTTGAAACGGACACTTCTGATTACCTCACACAACTGCACTTACAATTTACCGAACGCTTTCCAGATAGACAAGTTACAAAACAAAGACTTGGAGACCAACGTAGAGCAATAATACAAAAACATCTTTTGCCTCCTGAAAAAATCCTAGAGATACGTAAGGACGCTGAACAATACCTAAAGATCAATAGTTTAAACACATTAAATTCTACAACTAACACTAAACAAAATGTTAACAAAAGAATGAGGTGGACAGTGGAATACAACGAAGCTATAATGAGAGCATATTACAGAATTACTGAATTAGAGACCAATTTAACAACATACCGACCTCTCCTACACCAGGACTTCATCACGAAATTTCCACATCTAGGTCATGTTACAGAGCAACGAGTAGCAGATCAAAGAAGATTGATAGTTTTAAATAAGTATTTGACTGAAGAAAGACTACAACAATTAAAACAAGAGGCCGAAAATGAACAACTTAGAAACAACACAGACATTGAACCTACATCGACAACAAATCCATTACATGACGTCCACATATCGCTGACATCTGCAAACACTATGCAAGCAAACACAACCCAATCAGGCATCACACAATCACTCACATCACACACTGCACAGTCAGAACAGGGCGATCGAACACAGACACAACGCAACCAGCAAAATATCACACATAAAACAATAGCTGATAAACAACAAATTAGACAAAAATTTGATGAAACCATTCGAAAATTTAGTGACTCAAATCCAACAACTAGACCTTACATACCAAAACAGAAAACCTCTAGGATGTTTGCACAAATAGTTAGTTATATAAATGAGGATATCCTACCAGATCATGTGTCAGCAGAAGATGGCTTTGAAACTCTCCACACCATCATATACTGTGCAGCATATACAGCTTTAGTCTGTAATGGGACAAAAATTAAAGACGCTACACCCGCCGCTACCAGTACAGACACCCAACAGCACAATAAGAAAATCCCAGCATGGCAGAAGAGATTAGAACATAAAATTATTTTACTTAGGAAAAGTATTGGACAGTTGACTCAATATTCTCAAGGCAACAGATCAAGGAGACTTATAGAACAGGTAAATAGGATAAAAAATATTTACAGAATTCACTCACAGCATGAAGAACCAAACCTCACTGATGAACAATTTTTGGACACACTAAAGCAGAAATTAAATGCAGCCGCAAGTCGCCTTAAACGGTACTTTAATTGCACAAAAAGGAAACAGCAAAACTCACAATTTACAAATAACGAACGAAAATTTTACAGAACACTTTCAAATGACACATGCAATATTCAAACTAGACAGGAAGTAAATTCACCAACTCCGGGGGAAATGCACCAATACTGGTCAAACATATGGTCCAAGCCCGTCCAGCACAACTACAAAGCACATTGGCTACGCGCTGAAGCAGAAGCAGTGGAATCTGTAGATGAAATGGTATTTGAGTGCATACCAGTAGACATTTTTGCAAGAGTCATTAAAAGAACACATAATTGGAAAGCCCCTGGCAGCGATCACATACACAACTACTGGTACAAAAAGCTCACCACCTTACACCCCTTACTGTATAACCATATAAACAATTTTATTCATTCACCAGAAACTACGCCCTATTTTATCACGGAAGGCATCACACATATGCTCCCAAAGGACACCGGCCGCCTCAACCCTGCAAAATACCGGCCTATATCATGCCTACAAACAATATATAAAATCATAACTTCATGTATATCAGAGCTCATCAACCAACACATAAATCAAAACCACATTCTGGCGGAAGAACAGAAGGGGTGCCGCAGAAATAGCCAAGGCTGCAAAGAACAACTTGTAATCGATTCCGTTGCAATGCAATACGCTTGCAAGACAAAAAAGGATATTAACACCATGTACGTAGATTACCGCAAGGCATTTGACTCAGTACCACACAGCTGGCTAATTTTCGTTCTGCAGCATTATAAAATCCACCCTCTGATAGTTGCTTTTCTGGAGGATTCTATGAGGAATTGGAGGACAAAATTAAGGATAAGTGGAGATACAACTTCCGAAACAGCGGAAATACCCATCCGACGTGGAATCTTCCAAGGAGACGCCCTTAGTCCCTTATGGTTTTGTCTGGCTCTCAACCCTCTCTCCCGCATGCTCAATCAGTCAAATCACGGCTTCCACATTACAACAGATGATAGACATACATACATCCCTCACACACCTTCTGTATATGGATGACATTAAACTGTACAGTGATACTCAACAATCACTCCACCAGCTAGCAGATTTAACTCAGACGTTCTCAAAAGATATAAAAATGGATTTTGGCATTGATAAATGCAAAACATTTTCCTGGCAGGCAGGAAAAATAGTGCCTAACGATTACGTTTTGGACTCTGGAGATGTGATAGAATCCTTAGATCAAGATGCTTCCTACAAGTACCTTGGATTCCAACAAGCCCGCCAAATCGACCAAGGAAAAACTAAATCTGAATTAAGGAAAAAGTTCAAACATAGACTTAACGCTGTCCTCCGCTCTCAACTTCAATCTCGGAACCTCACAAAAGCTATTAATACCTTTGCTATTCCGATTCTGACGTATTCCTTTGGCATCATTAAATGGACTCAAACCGAACTCACAAATCTCCAGCGCACAATAAATACTTCAATGACTGCCCATCGCAAACACCACCCACGACCGTGTATACAAAGATTAACCCTACCACGAAAGGAGGGAGGCAGAGGTATTATTGATATAGTCAATATGCATAATAATCAGATTAAATCACTAAGACAATATTTCTACCATCAATCTGAACAATCTTCACTCCATCAAACTATAACCCAGACCGACAACCACCTCTCACCCCTGAATCTACAAGACAAAGACACACAAAAAAATGAAAGGGTTATCGATGACAGGGACAGGATCGCCGCATGGAAGCAAAAGTCTCTCCATGGAAGTCACTACCACGATCTGCAGCAGCCACATGTCGACAAGACAGCGTCGAACTCTTGGCTGTCGCGGGGCGAACTGTTTCCGGAGACAGAAGCTTTCATGCTGGCGATTCAGGACCAAATCATCGATACGCGGAACTACCAAAAGCATATCACAAAGACCCTGCAATCCACAGACAATTGTAGACACTGTCAAAGTGCTTCAGAGACCATACAGCATATCACGGGCGCTTGCCGATCTATAGTCCAAACGGACTACAAACACCGACATGACCAGGTTGCTGCAATCGTCCACCAAAATCTAGCACATCAGTTTAAATTTGTAACAGAAAAATCTCCCTACTACAAATACAAACCACAAACAATCCTTGAAAATAGTCAGTTTAAGATTTACTGGGACAGGACAATTATAACCGATAGAGAAAAATCCAAGATGGCGGATATGAAATTTTCGGGCATACCGATATGGGTGTCGTTTAATAGGTTTTCGGGGGTTCTGATTCCGAAAATGACATCCATTTTGAAATCCAAGATGGCGGACATGTATTTTTTGTAAAAAACCGTCATGGGTGTCGTTTAATAGGTTTTCGGGGGTGCTGATTGAGAAAATAACATCTATTTTAAAATCCAAGATGGCGGCCGTAAAAAACAAAAAAAAATGGTAAACTTTTTTGAAATTTTTACACAGCATTTTGTATCAACTTATGCAATTATAATTAAAAGTAAAGGGATACTTTTAATTATAATTGCATAAGTTGATACAAAATGCTATGCAATAGCTTTACCGCGGCAGTCCCCGAGTGCCACGCGTCTATTTTTATATTTTTATTCCAAAAGATAGATTTTTTAAATATTTTTTTAAGAAACGGGACTTTATTCCTATATGTTAAATAATAAATTAAACGAAATTAAAAATATTTTTAAAATGTCATACATAGCCCATTTCCGATCTTTTTCATATTTTAGCGGTTATAACCCTAAAGTACTAATTTTTGATGATACTTTCTCAGACATTTTTAAAGTAGACTAAATTTGCTACAGTATAAGTTTAGTAGGTATTGTCTCTGTAGACCCAATCGTTTTCGAGACTAAGCCTTTGAAAGTTTATAATTTTTTTATACTTCGCAATTTTTTGCAATATTTTAAAATCCACCTTGTATTCAATATTTCAACCTGTAACCTTAAATGAGAAGCAAGTTTGTAGTGTGGATGGAGGAAATCTACTTCACAAAGTTGTGTGGCCTCGAAGCTCATCATTTGGTGCTATAGCTGACAGATACATACAGTACATTACTGCTCACTATATATGGCTTAAACGTGGTTGTAGTTTTCGATGGTTACCCCATAGGTGCTATACAGGAAAACACAAAAAGCTCTGAGCGTCTTCGAAGAGCCTATTAGAAGATATGAAAATGAGAATAGAAAATGATGAATGAGATGTGATGTGTAATACTGATGAGTGAAATCGAGAAGAGTCTCGTATAGCAGGGAACCTGGCCAGATTGAAGCTGTTTCCGCCGTGTGGTGATCGGTTGAGAATAACACCACCCCATCTCTTTCCGTGGGTATCGTAAGAGGCGACTAAGGAAACACAAATGAGACCCCGCCTCCGAGTAATCCATCTTAGGCAACGATACCTCAGTTTGTTTTGAATCTGAAGTGTCGTCTTATGGTCTCATGCGGTGTGGTAGGCTCTGTAAAAGGCCGTCTGGTTCGCGACCACCCTCCTACCGAATTCCGACGCCAAACAGCTTGCTGTGTTCCGTCGGTGCGTGGGAGTACCAGTGGCTTAATTGATATTTTATGGGCTATTTTGATTTTTCCAATTTATTATACTTTCTATGACATTCGCGCCATTATGACGAATCCAACGACGAATCATTTATCAAAATCCGCCCCATTGTTTGGTTTAAATAGTGTGCCACAAAGGTACAAACATACATATATACATAGGCTGATAAACACATTACCCTCCTTTGCGTCGCGCAGTCGGGTAAAAACAGTATAGTATTAACGGGCATGCGCCTGCGATGGAAATTCAATCGGGTCTGTCATCCCAGCGAATGAGCTGTCAGAAGTGTTCAATTTCGAATTTAGATTAAGAATGCCAAAACTGAAGAGTAAAAATGTCGCAAAAAGAGAATGGAGAAGGAGGATAAAGACAAGGCGCATGCGCGCGCCTCGTTACGTTGTCAGTTTCGCATGCGCGCGCCTCGTTACGTTGTCAGTTTCGCCGTCTGAACGGATGAAGGGCCATCGTCATCATTCCATACATATAATAGTAATTTCTAATGAGATTTATTTATTTACTAGCTGATGCCCGAAACTTCGTTTGCGCGTCGTAGGTATTTTTATAGAACGTAGTATGCACCTGTACATTGCAACAACTACAGATACATGAATTGCCGTTTTTTATTCAAGCACTATTTCGTTTATATTTTCGTTTATTGCATAACTAAGGAACCTATTTCAACAAATTTTTTTACTTGAAAACTTGGTTAAGCATGTCATATTAGGGTGATACTTAATACATTACTTTGGATCTGAAAACAAAGCTCAAACATAGTTGTTTCATCTATAGCTTACATTTTCTATACCATTGTACCACTTGCTGCTTTTGATAGTTGCTTTTGTATAGTGGTGCCTCTAAAACATCTTAAAAAATGTTTAATGTTGTCTTAACAACCTTACAGAATGTGTTTAATATTGTATTTCGCTTAGCAGCCCATATACGTCCCCACCGAGGGGCTCGGGCCTCCCTTCGAAAAACGAAGGGGATTTAGGCCATAATCCACCACGCCTGGTTTCCCTTCAAAACGTATACTTAAATCTTTCGCCTTTTTAAGATTGTATTTCGCGTTGCTGTAAAAAACGTAAAGATCTTGTATAGAAAATCTGTTTTCCTAAAACAAAAATATGTGGAGTAAAAAAATATACGAAAATTGTATACTTATTGAAACAATATATGACACACGGATTCCTAAGTGCTAATTCCTAAGACAACCCCTGTGCATTTGAGATTTGAGCTACGCTGCTTTATCGTGCTCTTCGATAATTGTGTAAAAATGATTCATTAAAAATTTAAATTTCAGTTAGAAATGCCTAAGCTTTTACCTTCAATGGACATTTGTAGAAATAAACAAAGGTGTCACTGCTTGATCCAAACCATGAAACTTATAGAATAGTAATATTAAAATATTTATCCATGGCTTATATACGTACCTACTACTACGCTACTAATATCAAAAATCAATAAATAGCCCTTATTTCATGTCAGAACATCAAAGCCATATATTAAAACCCTATTCAAGGTGGTTTTAGTAAAACAAATGTCAGTTTCTATTGAGGTTCCCGCCTTTAAAAAGAAGAAATGCACTGAAAAAAATACCGGCTGTACGACCATAGATTCCTTTGCTTAAAAATATAAATCAAAATAAACCGTTATATTGTTTTCAAAAAGTGACATTCTAAAGACAGGTTAATGTCATTTAGTTTATCCGACAGGGCCGAAGTAAGATTTGAAGAACCTAAGTAAATCAATTTAGTTCTTATTAACACTGAATAATGGCCGAACTATTAATAGGGAAGCTGACAAAAGTCTCGATATTTTAGATATTAAATACACTTACGCCTATAATCCTTGTTGGGGTACGCAGGATATTAAATGTTCCTACAGTCACATAACTTAACATTTCATTAAAATTCTGAGGGTCAAAAATGGCATATTAGTATTAATACGTTGTCTGAATTTTGCAATGTACCAGGAAAGAGTTGGCAGCTGGCACATTCTAAATGTTTTGTTTATTCTAAGCATAAAAGTACAGCTCATGACGATTTAGTTGCAACGAAAAAAAACATTTTTTTTTGACTTGTCTCAAAAACTTCCTCAAAAAATTAAAATAACTCGAAAACTGTACAAAATCGCGGAAGATAAGTACCCCCCATGCTCCAAAGGGTGTTTAACCACAGGACTTCCGCTTGACACTATTTTTTGGGACAGCCTGTATTTGTTTTCAAAAAATGTTTCGATGCTAGTACTAAATCTAATTCATAAAATTCTTGTGTCCCGGTGTGTGTTACTAAACTCCGATTTTTATTAAATGAGTGCATATCGGGTTAGTCTGAGAATCGGGTAAACACCTTTATAAGATTTGTGTATATGAAAAAATATAAAAATACTTCTATTCCACGCAAGTGCAGCCACGGGCGGAAAGCTAGTATTAAACTAAAGGTTTCAAAAAGCAAATGAAGAATACTACTAGAAGTTAGCAAATATTTTACAGCTGTCATGTCATGACAAAGTCATGTCAAAGCATCAGTCATCTTGATGGTCGAAAAATACCCAAAGTAACAAAATATCATATAAATGTATCCACTAGAATGTCTATTACATGTATACAAATATTATTGACAAATGGCATGGTTAGTTAAAAATGGCATTAGAATGTGAAGTTATTTCTGATCTTGTTTCAAATATATTAATAAGAAATAAATGTATACTTAAGTTTGACATAATTTAATGGTTAGATAAATTTGAAACAAATTGTTGTCCACTTCATTCTGGATTGGTAAAGGTCCAGATATTTTAGACACTGTGACAACGTATATATATTATTGCTCATGACTGTACAGAAATTCGACCTTTACAGTTTTATTATATGTAAGTATAGATAGATTTAACAAGGAACATTTACATCAAACGCATTGAACATTCTTATATAACCTTCAAGGCTTAAATTTTGCTGATACATATGACGGTTATAGATGCACATCACTCTTTAATTACATAATAACACTAGTTTATGATATCAATAACTCCTTAACTATACTTTATATGGGGCGATTTTAAATTAGCATTAATTAAGGATGGTGAATCAGCCCACAAAACTGAACAACTTTCCCGAAGAAAAATAAGTGGGAATATGTAAAAAAAATTGCCTTGCTATGCAACCTGTGCATGTAGGATCAGCTATATTTCTTGGGAGATTTCATTGGGGAGAATCAGGCCCTAAAGTATCGCTGACTAATTTAAAGACCATATTAAAATTTCTTGTTCTCATATTCATTAAACGATTTGGATGATTTTTCAGGCAAAGACATCAAGACGAGTACAGAGATTTATCACCCACGCGGAATACGACATCGAGACGGTAGTATCGGATATCGCCCTAATGTACTTGCAGGCAGTATTGCGTTTGGGACCGGATGTGAAAAGGGTGTTACTCGGACCATCGGTGACGTTTAACAACGCTGCAGACGTGGCTGGATGGGGCATTATTAGTGTATGTATTTACTACAGGACGGATATTTTTAACCATCAGCTCGAGTACGATTGATAGCGCGCGTAAGGCGCCGTGGTCCTATGTCAAAATGTCAACACTGACAACGTCAGAGAGCGAGCACGCCTTTGCCCAGGGCCCTCGCGCAATCAAAGTGAAGTTTCAGCGTCAGCAGAGTGGCGCGCCGCGCGAGTTTGTCGCCATCGTGCTCGAACTGCAGTTGAGAATAACCCCATCTCTTTACGTGAGTGTCGTAAGAGGTGACTAAGGTAACACAATGAGACCTGCCTCCTATTAATCCATCCTAGGCAACGAAACCTCAATATTAACAGTTCCCCAACTAACATTTTGGTGACAGTTAAAGTTTTTATTATAACTTTAATCTGTTTAACTGAGTAATAATCATCTCAGTCGTAAATTAAAAAAAATATAGAGGAGTTAAAAATAAATAGCTCCAACAGTGGTTCTAAAACATGAATGAACGATGTAAGACAGCTTTTAGAGTTAGAAAAGTGCAACTGACAGCAAGAATAGTTAAGATGTTACAGCTTACAGCTTTACCTGTTTGTAACATCTAAATCTATACAAAGGTGATCTTTGACTCTCACTATCACTTATTGTTGTTTAGTTGATGCAGTGAAGTGTTTTATACGTCTTTAGGTATTATATTGACTATAATGTGCAGACATAGGTTGTAAAACAGAGTTTGTCAGGAGTGTAGTAACACAAGATACTAAAAGTGTTGAATAACTCATTTGTGTAGTTTTAAGCTGCAATGTTAATTGAACTAGCTTATTGTGTTCGGCAGTAAATATAAAAGTGTAGTAGATGACATAAGGGAAGACTAAACCTTTAAGATAAGTTCGCCATTGTTTTGGTGAACCTAACCTATAAATTGACTGGATTATTCAGTATTTGACAATAAAATGCTTCATTATTTATGTTAGTTTTTTTCATTTCATTGTTTCCACTTAATTTAACATGCCATTGGCCAGGAATCAAGAACCAAAAAAGATAAAAAATGTTAACTGTCTATTTTATTCTTTATAAATGTTATTTTAAATCTTTAATAAATCCTGAGCGCGTTAAAATTGAGATGTAAAACACGGTATATACTTACCGTGAAATTAAAAAAGCAGGTTGTTTTCACTTCACAAACAATTTCACTTCACGTTACATGAATAACTTAAATCCTTTATTATTCTATCAAATACTGAAGTCTCGCCATGTAAAGTTAAGCTGTCATATTATTTTATATGAATGTTACGATTTCAATGATTATTCGCAAAAAAATAATACACCTGAAGGCTATTTAGATAGCTAATGCATGTCAAAGTGTCAAACAACTATTTTAAACAGGTCTAATAAAGTTTTTTTTTATTATTATTATAAGATGGGTTAACTCTTGACCTCAATCTTGACCATATAGGTCAAAGATGAAGTCGACGATGGAGCGAGTTAACCCAGAAAATGCCTGTAAAGGTACTGGTACTCCCACGCACCGACGGAACACAGCAAGCTGTTTGGCGTCGGACTTCGGTAGGAGGGTGGTCGCGAACCAGACGGCCCTTTACAGAGCCTACCACACCGCATGAGACCATAGGACGGCACCTCAGATTCAGAAAAAAAATGAAGTGTCGTTGCCTGGGATGGATTACTAGGAGGCAGGTCTTATTTGTGTTTCCTTAGTCGCCTCTTACGACACCCACGGAAAGAGATGGGGTGGTGTTATTCTTAACCGATCACCACACGGCGAAAAAATAAGTAATAAATAATAAATTATTCTTAGCCGACGTTATATGACCCATAGTGTTAACCAACCCATCTACAAACTCAGTAATAACGGTTTAAGTAATAGCTGAAAATGAATAAACTCTCTTGTGTAGGTACTATAACACCTTTATGCCACCGCTCTACAGACTTTTTGTAACCTTTACCTGTAAGATCGTAGGCCTATTTCGCGGTTATAAGTGAGTTAGAGCACTCTATAACTCTGCACTAGAGGTATTTTTAACACTTTGTATCTCGGATGCAACCGATATACATATGATATACACAAGGGCGTCGCCAGCCCTTGGCCCAGGTGGGGGCAAGTTAATAATATGGAGGATGAGAAAAATATGAATGGTAGGTACAGTCAAGAGCATGAAACTTTTAGCTTTACAGTTATAGCGCGAGTCTGCCTGTATGACGAATTTGCTATTGTATTAAAATCTGTTCCAGCTTCAATTCGTTAAGCTTCACGAGCTCTTGACAGGATATCATTTTATCATATCCATCTAGGCGGCGCGGACGCATAATTTTTACTTAGAAGTTGTATTGTAATGTACTTATCTAGCGAATTTATTTGAGTTTTGACGTGCTGGATTTGTCTGCAAAGCAAATCAAAACTTTGGTTGCTTTGCAGTTGGCTAGATTTTTTTAATCTCTAGGGAGGGGGCAACTGTCCCTCCCTGCCCCCCCTTGGCGACGCCCTTGGATATACAGATTTTTCTTAACGCTCGCGTGCTAGTTGGATCCCTTCCCTTCTCAAGAGAACCTGCACTAGATTCTTACAAATAAACAACATTTTTTATTTATAAGAATTGCTGAACTACATTCTTACAAATAAGTAACAATTTATTACTCTTGTGTGTAAGAAATGAGAAGGCACCATTTAATTTGGTAAAAGCACATAACCTCACCAATTGTGGGACAATTTTTTTTTCTATAACTGCTATTTAATGGCAGAATCTTGACATTGAGGTTTGTTCCCCAAATGTCAAACTGAATGTATTTTAAGCTGCATACCCTTTTAAGAAGTGAAGTTTACTGGCTTCTACGCTAATGAAACCGTTTTTTTCCTACAGAGAAATCAAGACACAGATGAAAAATTAAAATCGATACAACAGCAACACATACCTTACAAGAAATGTAAACAAAGATTTGGATTTCTTCGTAAAGGAATGATGTGCGCTAAAGCCGCCAGCATAAATACTGGTCCAGCTTCGTGAGTGTCCACCCTTACTTAACTTACTTTTTAGTAGGATACTAATATACAGGATTTAAGAGACAACTTGGTAACAGTGTTCATATTTATGGGTAGATTATACTTAATGTTATAATCTATAAATATTATCGACTACAAGTTTTTTTTTCCGAGAAAAGTCAAATTGAGGTGTTTTCGTTATTTACCATATTTAATGTATGCGATGTCCATTGCTGGTTTTCGTATTTTGCGCTGTTATTATTGTTAAATGGAGTGTATTCGAAAAAAACAATTATTTTCAAATATAAAAAAACCGGCCAAGTGCGAGTCGGACTCGCGCACCGAGGGTTCCGTACAAACCTAGCTTAAAGGTATTGTAGACCTGAGTATTTGATATGAATTTCAATTTAATACCTCAACGCGGGGTAGTAAGTTTAAAAATATTAAAAATATTTTTATGATATGATGTAATTAAAAATTTATGGTTTTCGCAATTTTTCCTTTATCTGTGCTATAAGACGTTGCTTCGTACCAAATTTCAAGATTCTGTGTTCACGGGAAGTACCCTGTAGGTTTTGATTCCTTTGCGAGTGTCGAAAATTTGCGGAAATTTGCGGCATAAACGGCTGTATCTTTTGATTGCGTTGGCTTAGAAGTTTGATTTTTTCACAGCTTCAAGGGACAGTAAACCTGAGTAATTGATATAAATTTCAGCTTCATACCTCCACGCGTTCCTGAGAAAAAGGGTCTTGACAGACGGACGGACGGACGGACAGACGGACAACAAAGTGATCCTATAAGGGTTCCGTTTTTTTCCTTTGAGGTACGGAACCCTAAAAAATACTTAAACATAACTAACTATTATTTTTTCTCCACAGTGGTGATTCAGGCAGTGCTTTGGTGCTGAAAAACAACTACCAGGTGGGGATAGTATCAACTGCAGCTGGCAACTCAGGCGTAATTATATATACCAACGTTACTTACTACTACAACTGGATACGAGATAAAACCGCATTCCTGTATTGCTACAGGAGAAAGAAAAAAAATTACAATAAATAAACAAATTATTATTTTGCACGAATAGATTAGCTGTATAACTAGCTGTTTCCAGCAATTTCACTTGCATAAGTCCCATTTATATGCGAAAATTGTTCTACTTCAGAATAAAGTAAGCTTCCCTTTTGGTGAAAGAAGTTTTTTGAATAGGTTCAAAGGATTTGGAGCCTGTTCATTACAATAATATAAAAACTATATTTTTTTTTAAATATTTCCGTTTCACCTAATAGGAATATTATATAAATAAACATACTATAACATATTTTATTTTAGGTTAATAACGCTACACACTCATAGGTCAATTAAGCTTTCCTTTGTTTTAAGGAGACACGATGTCTTTTCCTGTACCTACACTTAGACCCCAGTAGCTCTAGCACGATAACTTCGCTTTGATTGTGCGAGGGTCCCGCGCGAAGGCTTGCTTGCCCTATGGCGTTGTCAATGTTGACATTTTAACATAGGACCGCGGTGTTGTCGCGGCGCTGTCACTATCGTACTCGGCCTGCTGAACCAAACATCTGCTGATTAAAATGTTTGCCGTGGCTGGAAATCGATCCCAGAATGGTCGTGTTAAGGCAAATCTCACTAATTTCCTTTGACGGGAATTACAAAACAGATTTTAAGAGCTTTATTTAACGAAGTTAGTAAACAGGGTGTAACGGACAGCTTAGCCAAAATTTAAACTATGAATTGACATAAATTTGTTCTGAATGATTTTTCTAAAAAAAACCATGTTTTAACGTTTTTCTTTTTGCTTTATTCGAATACACTACATTTTGTAACAAAAAACAATCATAAAACCGTAAAACCTGAAAACCAGCAGTTTACATTGCGTTCTGATAAATAATTAAATTACTCGTACATTGCGTAGGTCAATAACGAAAACTCCTTAACTTGATGTTTCCAGGAAAAAAAATACTCGTAGCTGCGGTCATAGTTGTGGGTAGATTCCACCATTTCAGTATTTACGAAGCTGTACGTTACACCCTGTATAAGCAATAATACTGTCAAAATAATTCCAAAAAAATTTTTTTCTAAAAAGTATCGAAAAACCAAATTTTCATAATCCTCACAATTCATCATACATACATACATACAGTCCCGCCTATAATCCCTATCGGGGTCCTATTCAGTGGCGTAGCTAGGTAACCAAGGGCCCTGGGGCAAATCAAAAAATGGGGCCCCACTGCTATCTAAACTGGTTAGGTTTTATCAAGTAAAAATATTAAATACTAATACAAATACTTTAACATCGATGAATAATAAAACGCGCATATCCCTATCCGTCAAATTAACAACACTGCCAACCCACAGAAAGAATTTAGGGGAATTCCCTAGCTAAAACTTTCAAATTTCTCTCAACTGAGTTGACATGATTAAATTCGGGTTGCAACCTGTCATATTTATTTTGAAAATGGGAGAAATTTTCAAAAGTTCAGTTCGATCGAGATTTTCTGGTAAGGATTCGAGGGCCCTCTGAGCTTGAGGGCCCCGGGGCACTGCCCCGCCTAGTCTCTAGGTAGCTATGCTACTGGTCCTACTGCTTCTTAGCAATGGGGCCACCTTTTGTACCCTAACTTTAATACTGTCCATAATGTAACTTTTACTCTGTATCATATTCTGTAATGCTGGTGTGCAATAAAGTATATTTGTATTGTATTATAGACAGAGTATCAGTGGTTCTAAAACCACTTGATGTCACGTTTATCAAATTCAGAGGGTTATTAGATGAAAAATTATTTAGTATACGAGGTTGTCATCCTTTCGCCCACAATACAGCAGAACCCTGGCATCCCACTTACTGACTTTTAAGTAAGCCTGGGAAGAGAAGGCAGCTGGTACAGGGACAACAGCACATCATGCTATCCAAAACTGTCAAATTTCTTCAATCGATTTTCAATTTTATCTCCAAGCATTAGAGTTTACTATCCATTGGGGAAATTTGACAGTTTGTGGTAACCTGATGTGCCATTGACTGTACCTACATTGAAAGTTTTCCTTTCACTCGCAGTCCAGCGTAGAAGTTTCATCATTTTTATGTTAAAAGTGGGATAATATTATATTTACAACAAAAAAATCGATTGAAGCATTTTAAATCTTTAACCCGTCACGCTATTACGGCGCGTGCAATACAAACCTTGCGCACACGAGTGTGCAAGAATCGCGCGGTGGTTTAATTCAAAAGTACTAATTAATTACGATTACGAGTTTTTAAGTGAAATGTCAGCGACCAATTACGTTTTACGAGCAATTAATGGTAATGGACGTTATGCAAGAATTTTTAAGGATGTTAGTTCTGTTTTTTTTTCTTCAGAGATGTGCAGTAAAGACCACATCAAGCTTGATAAATGACAGACTGGATGTGTTCTTTACTGTATCGAAAGGGTATATGTATTTGCGAAATGCAAAAAGCGAAAATCACGGATAGATATTTTGAAAGGTAAGCTGATCTATAATCTTATTCTAGGTATCTCAATATTATTGCACTTTTTCTACAAATAGAATGATTGACATTTAAAATGTGTTGTTTAAAATATTTAAGGAGGTCTGAAGATGAAATCCTAGAATCTTCAAAGCAAACGAAGTCATGGGCGAAAACAGTTTTTTACTTTTTTGTAAATTTTGTACTGACTTTAAAATCATTTTAATCATGGCTTATATAAAAACTAGCTTTCCGCCCGCGCCTCCGCCCGCGTGGACTACATGTTATATCGTGCCCAACTGTGGGATAAAATGTAGCCTATGTCCTTTCCCAGGCTCTACTCTATCTCTGTACCAAATTTCATCAAAATCGGTTTAGTAGTAAAGGCGTGAAAGACGGACAGACGGACAGAGTTACTTTCGCATTTATAATATTCAGAACTATTTAGTTAATCGCTATTCGTTAGTGGAAAAGCCTGTCACCGATGAGCTTGAATTTCTCGGCATGAAGTTATCTGCCAACCTTAACTTCGGCACGTCCATCTAATCCAAAGCTCAAACTGCGGCCAAAAAGATGGGCATCCTTAATAAGGTCAAGCGATACTTCTCGCCTGACCAACTCCCAACCCTTTTTAAGGCGCGGTCCGGACGTTCATGGAGTATTGCAGCCACCTATGGGATGGTTCGGCCAAATATCAACTAGCCGCCTTGGAATCGGTGGATCGCAGAGCCAGGAGGCTCATTGGTGACAAAAAGCTAGTAAACAATAAACTCAAAAGCCTAACTCATAGACGCAAAGTAGCTTGCCTATGTGTTTTTTACAAGATGAACTCCGGGGAGTGTGCTCATGAGCTGCACGAGCTCATTCCGCCTGCCCCTTTCTTCTACCGGACGTCCAGACGCACCGCTGTGTACACTCAAGAGCACGTCAAGCTTGACATTTTGGACTTTGGACCGGCCCTGCATTGTATGGCTTGCCGTATAAGTCAGAGCTCAGCTTAAACTGGTAGTGTAAAGCGTGACCTGCTCTTGACTTTACCTTGTCGATTTTCCTCGGATCCGTACTGAATGCTTCTCTTCATCTTTTATATTGCGCACCGCTAAGGAATGGAATTCTCTGCCTGCGTCTGTATTTCCGGGCACAAATCTCTTTAAAGTTCGAGTGATTAGGCATCTTCTGGGTGAGCTTGCTACATCCTCGACCACATCTCCGCCCCTGGGCTAGATTGTGGTCAAGAGCAAACCCTTTACCTTAAAAAAAAATCCGCCCGGTTCCACCTATAAAATAGCCCCATACTAATTCCAATTAATTGTTTCAGGCAAATTGATAAAGCCTTCTAGGAGCAAAATAAACACTGAAAATTACCAGCAGCCAAATTTTACATCCATACGTCTTTAGTACTTAAACTACCTAATTCAAATGACGCCTGTGCTTTGGACAGAGAATGCTTAAAACTTATCATCACTTATCAACTCTATCTAGAAGCTCTGCCTACCTTGATAGAGAATGTAGGTGTGTGCTCATAGTATTTGCTTCTAAAGACGACTAATTTTCTGAATTATTTTTACCGTGTGGTGATCGGTTGAAAATAACACCACCCATCTCTTTCCGTGAGTGTGGTAAGAGGCGACAAAGGAGCCCAATGACGCTTGCCTCCTATTCATCCATCCCAGACAACGACAAACTGATAGAGTATCATGGATTTTCTAAACAAGGAAAAAATCAGAACAGTAGGTCATTTGCTATTGTAGTGTGTAGTAGCATTTTTTTTTTCTACTATAAAGAAACACTTTTCCGCCGGCCACTGCGTTCGCATTACATATTTCATTCCACTCTAATGACATTCCAGCCTATGTCACTCTCCGATCAATTCCAAAAGTATCTCAGTGTCAAAAATAACGTCTATACGTTGATATAGGAAGAACAAACAAACACAATTTTACAAAAGAACAAAGAATGCAGTAACAAATGCAACGAATCTTCTTCGATATGAATAACTTCTTAGAAAAAGAAATTTAAACCGACTTCAAGAAAACGAAAAATAAAGACAACATTATTTAATGAGCTACGTGGTACCTAATGATTTGTTTGAAGTCGTTGCGAAGGCGGCCTATCAAACTTATTTGGCTTGACACCACCTTCAAATAAATGAGTAGGTAGTACGTAGCTTGGTAGCACATTAAATCATGTTGTCTTTATTTTTTGACTAATTTGATGTCGGTTAAAAATTACCAAGAAATATTCTTAAATGTAAGTAATTATTAATAACAATATGCTAGTGAAATAGAATAGTTTTACAAGCTTCTGATTTTGTGTTTTTATTGATACCTTAAAAAAGATAATTAATGTGATAAATGATATTCTTCTTCTTTCGTGTCGATGGCGTAAATATTTTTTTCCAGCATCTAAATACTGGCCCGTTGATGTGGTTAGTCAATAGTAGCCATAAATGTTCTTCCCGAGTGCAGCAGGCCGAGTACGATAGTGACAGCGCCGCGACAACACCGCGGTCCTATGTCAAATGTCAACGTTGACAACGCTATAGGGCAAGCAAGCCTTTGCGCGGGACCCTCGCTTAATCAAGGTGAAGTTTCAGCGTGAGCCGAGCGCGAGTTTGTCGTTATCGTGCTAGAGCTGCTGGATGGCTATTTCACTAATCCTAGTGGCTCAATGGCGGTTGAATGACAACGGTCACCTTTTGATCCGTTCAGGTGGCAAAATTAAGAACTATCGGAATTTGATACATCCGAAGACAGCTGATTTGATTGGTTGCACCACCGCCAACTGAATGTTCGTTGCTACGTAGGCGGTGGCGCCGCTAGTCGGGGTGGCTGTCAGCAAGTATAGGTATACTAAAATTAAATAGTTCTCACCTGAATAGATGAAATGGCCTTCACTGTTATTCAATAGGGCCCCGATTCTGTAACTTAAGTTGTGTATCGATGGAATGGTTGCCATTTTATCGGTTCAGGTGGCGAAATTGAAAATTATCCAAATTTCATACATCTAATGACCGCTGCTTTGACTGGTGGCGCCACCGCCAACTAAATTTCCAGTTGCAGGTAGTTTGCAACTTTACGTTCGGTTGGCGGTGGCGTTGCTGGTCGGGGTGGTTGTCAGGTAGTATATGAAAATTAAATCGTTCTCAATTTCGCCACCTGAACAGATAAAATGACCTGCATTCCATCGACACACAACCCTGCTATTGTGACGCCATTGATTAGTGGAATCGTTCTCTAGCATGAAATGAAATAAACCACGGTTTGTACAGCATCATCACATCATTAAAGGCCTCTACATCTTGACTTACTGAAACTAGGCAATTTGGTTTACGAGCAATTACTACTTACCAATATGAAATTGTGCACATACTCGTAGTAAGTAGTGTAATGACGTCTGTTTAATTTAATAGGTTTTGAATACAATTTGCTAGTTGTTACAAATAATCTGTTAGTAATTTGGTATTATTAATTTATCAATAGATTAAATTATATTTTCGGGTAAAATAGTTACTCTTCAAGCCTCACACTTTCACATTAAACAGTAAAGGAAAAACATGAAATTTTCCGTCATTTACATCAAAGTTCAAAGCAGTACGCCGCTTCGGCCGTTTATTGAACCGGAGTTTCGGAACTGATTCCGTACCGCGAGACTTTTAATTTACTCGGCATATTTAACGAACTAAGGCTGCTTGTCCAGCGCCCTTTTGCTAATACGTCACCGAGAACAAGATGACGTATATAGGAGACCAGGGGGGCTACCACCTATGCAAAGCTGATGCTGATTGAACGTATGGAATGTTGTCAATTGCTTCTTCATAAGGAAACCTTGATTAACGACATGAACTAAACACAGCAATGTACATCGTTCTATTCGTTCAATCAGCATCAGCTTCGCTAAGGTGGTAGCCCCCTGGAAAAGGCAGAGAAACACTTTTACGGCATTTATTGATTTATAGAGAAACCTGACCCGTGCGGCCGAAGCCACGGGAGATAATGCGTCACATACGTTTTTCTTCGCCAAAAGCCACGAATCAGTTTAATTACGGAACCTTTTGCTAAAGGCGTCCAAAGTAACAATTTACTTTTCCTGGGCATAGAATCTCTACAGTACACACACACATGCTTAATTTACTATAGCCGCCTATGGCCACCACCGCACCGCAAGCCCGCGATGTCATCTTGATCTCAGCCAGAAATAATCTCGTTTTTGGCGACGAACGACGAACGAGAAATTCCATCAATTGGCCATTGAGCTCAATACTTCAATGCAATTGGCAGCGAAATAAAAAAAAATCTTTAAATAAATTACATAACTTCACGCCCTATACCGATGATAAGGCTGAAGAACTTGGAAAGTTTGAGTTCTGGTTGACACAGGAACGACCCTTGGGGTCGTTCCTGTATATTTTTGGGGTCGTTCCTGTATAGAAAAATTAGATATATTTTTTGGATGATGCTTCTGGTTTTAATTCTCTTTTGTCATGAGCTCTGCAGCTCTTCACATAACAAAGGTTTGCACAACTCAGACAGAACTGTCGGTGTAAAGTAACAGAATTCGTACAATTATTGAATTTATTTTAATATAGCACATAAATCTCTACGAATCCCTACTATCCTTACCTACGTAAGTTTGTTTGTTTGTTACGCTTTCACGCCTAAACTACAGAATCAATTTTGATATAATTTGGTACAGAGATAGATTAGAGCCTGGGAAAGCTAGTAGGCTATATTTTATCCCGCAGCTGGGCACGATATAACCTGTAGCCCCCCCCCCCCCCCCCCGTACACAATAAAAAGATAATTATTTTAATTAAAATAAATTATTTTTTTAGATTAAAAGACATGGTTACAGCACCAGGAGGTCTAATCTTGGGGTGTGGGTATTTATGGCCATTTTTAAGCGGAATAGACGCCAGTTGTCAGGTCGAGAGCAAAAAAAACAACAGTATTCGTACGATTTTATTTTCCACGATAGCAATATAAGCTTTTGCTTTTCTCTGCAATCCAATAGTAATAATGAGATACGTTGGTGTAGATGGTCATACCGACGTCAAACTTCGCTCGAAACGAGACCAGACCCACTTGGTGATGGTCTTTGAGGATAAGCGCGCTTCCAGAATCTCCACTGTAAAAAAAATGTGTATTTTTTAAACGTCATACACTCAAAGGCTATTATTAAGGGTATTCCACACCCCTATTGTCCAGACATCCAGGCTGATAACATCTTAGTGCTCCAAAATCGTCATCCTCACCACCTGCTAGCGGTGCACCCTGCTGACCAACGGATGAGGTTTTGACGTACTACAACCCGTTAAGGGTGTCTTTACTTGATATCGGTGACTTCTCCGTTCTATATTTTAATTTTGATTCAAATTCTAAGACATTGGCAAAATCACGATTGTGGGAGCCATATTTCAAAAAAAATGAATTTTCCGTTGTACCGTGGGTCATTTGAGACAAGTAGGACACTACCCGAGAAGAACAGAAGATCCGAGAAAAAACAGCTGCTTTTCACTCAAACTCTTGCCACGGCCGACCGGGAATCGAACCTAGGAACCGTTGATTCTAAGGCAGCGTTACTAACCAATGGGAACTTCATACAGTTTCCTAGGAAAGTTTTTCTGTGTCATTCCACATTCATTACCACACACGAGTGCTATGGATCGTTTACAACGCATGCTTAAACTGCACAATGCCGTACTATACAGGGTGTAAGAGAAACGCTTTTCAAAACGAAGACAGCTATTGCTGGTTCTTAATGCAAAGAAGGACTTTTTTTTAATTTTTCGTAGTAGTTCTTGTAACTCGAGTTGATGGGAATTGAACCCAGAAACGGCCATTTTTGTTATGTAGGTAACATTTTTGTAACACTATTTTATGTGACAAAAAACCTATTTTTTGTAATCAATTCCAATTTGGGATTTTTTTTTCATTGTATATGTATTGAAAATCATCTGCATGGTGAGCTGTGTTCGTTTTCGTAAGCATTTCCTTGCACTCTTTGTGCTTAGTACTACTATCTATTCCTAAGCATATCAAAAAATGTGTACGTCAATTTCGTATTTTATATTTTTTATGCAGTTGATATAATTTTATCCTGGGGTTGTGGGCTCAAGTCCCATTCCATAAAATTATATATAAAATAAAATAATTATATAATAAAATAAAAATAAATAAAATACATTTGTAGCGGTGATAGCCCAGTTGGTAATGAGCCAGACTTGTATTCGGAGGGTTACGGGTTCAAATCCTGGTGCGGGCCTGTACCACTAAATTCGTGTTTTTGGATTTATGTACGGATTTTTAATTATCACTTGCTCAACGGTCGGTAAAGGAAATCATCGTGATGAAACCCGCCCGTCCAAGAAAATTCGTTTTCGAAAGACGAGCGGTCCACCACCAGACGAGCATTGGACCAGCGTGGTGGACGATGGCCTAAAGCCCGTGCCCCTCGGTGGGGACCGTATATGAACTGATAACAAAAAAATATATATGTGAACGTAAACTTACGCAGCAGGATGATTCTTGCTTGCGCGCCGGGCTTTAGCACATATCACTCCTCTAAGTCTTACTACTCTGCGGCAGTCTTTCAGAAAATGCTGTGTCACCTTTTTCAGTTTAGTAGTTTCTGCTTCGGTTTCGTCCTGTAGATTAGTTATAAATTATAATTTAAAATATAGGAAGAAGTGTATAATTCTTCATCCTTCACTTTTATTTATTTTCACTGGTACGGTAGGGGCCAATCATAAATTACGTCACAGGAATTTCATGATTCCCGTTCTTGTCACAGCTGGTCACATTTGTGAGACTCCCCCTCCCTAGTATGACGTCACATATTTTGCAATTTTACATCTAGTAGGTAATTATTGAATAAAAAAAGCAATTTCGAAATAAGTTATGTTTCCATTTAAATTATTTTTAAATAAAATTAACATCAAAATTAACATTTCAAGAAGTTAACAGTTTGAACCTTATATTTATATACGTAGATAGAGTTTTAAATGTATTTCAGTTCTTCGTTAATAGTTCAAAGTTCGTGTTTTAACACTTAGATTATAATAGATTTTGAAATGTGACGTCACGAGATGAAGGACCACCCCCTTGTCACACAATGTCACACTTCGTCGACCCCCTCCCCCTTAACGTGTGACGTAATTTATGGATGGACCCGTATAAGCTAAGTATAAAAGCTGATACTTACCTGAATATACAGGTGACTTTTTAATCAGTACCCAAATTTTTCTTACGGTGTCAGTAACGCTGGTAGTAAGGGGAAAAAAATTTTTTTTTTCAGTCTTTAGATTTTGATACACCTTTTTGACGTCTTAGTGGATGAATTTTGTAAAACGCAGAAACACTGGTGTCACAAATTGTGTTGAAGAGTACTATTACCATTGAACGATGTAATTTTTTTCCATACAAAATATTTGACTTATTTTCATTGAAATTTTTATATGAAACGATATAAAACAAAAAATACTGTTCTGTTAATTTTCACGAAGTTTACGTATGCAGTACAAAAAATTTGGGTACTGATTAAAAAATAACGTGGTATTTTATGCCACATCGCACAAAACTAAGTAAACTATAAAATAATTCCAAAAAACAAAAAAAATAAGAATAATAAGTAATCGATATCATTTAATATTGTTTGCTGCGCGGTGGGCTCCTGGAGACCTGCGATACAGGTTTTACCTGGTGCAAGCTCCAGTCTCCCACTTCTCTATGTGCTCAATTTTTATGTACAACTTTTTTGGAGAAATATAAACATTTATTATTATTATTTATACAGGGTGTAAGGAAAAGCTTATCAAATACTTAGATGGTGGAATCTACCCACAACTATAATAAGCTACAAATATATTATTTTTTCTTGGAAATGTCAAGTTAAGAAGATTTCGTTATTTACCTACTTTGGCGCTACGCAATGTACCGCGAAACCGCGCCCCGTGCGTAGTCCCCTCGCACCGCAACGCCACAACGCTGTCTGAATGCGATGTACATTGTTGGTTTTCATATTTTACGCTGTTGTTATTGTTTTTTATTGTAAAACGGAGTGTACTAGAACAAACAATTTAATTTTAAAACAGAAAATAATAAAAAAGCTTGGAAATATGTTGAAGATTTTCCGGATGGTCTGAGTTTCTGTTTTTGCTAACTTGTCTCTTACACCCTGTATTACGTAATTTATTTGTGACTGTAAAAATGGAAATGTACAACTTTCGTGATAGTCGTTAAGATTCACAATTATTGTGATGAGCTATTGTAAATAGCTCTTATTGACTACCCCGAAAGTTGTACCTTTTACTAAACACAGTCACATTTATATGGTAGCTCCACCTACCCTGAGGAGTTTACTCACATTAGTGATGCCCCATCCAGCAATGTCACCTTCTTTGTATCTGGTGTACGGTGCTAATATCACTCGTTGTACAGCAGGCCCCAATATGAAACCATTTCTCACCATCAACAAAGCTAAATCACTCTGCACAGTCACCGAGTTGTAATCTGGATGTGCCATGAATCTTCTTATTTTCCTTTTGATCGTATTCTGCAAAAAGCTTATTTAAAAGTGTAAAATATACTTTATACACCACTTGCATCTGGAGCACGTATTATACGTCAAGTATTCTCTATTTAAAGTAAGCCATTAAAGCTCAAGGGAAATAAAGTTGTATGGAACTTCCCTTGGGTAATTATGCAGTTAAATACGGAATGCCAAAATGTCAACAAAAACTTCATTCAAAAATAATTTTGAAAAAAAAACAAGGCTGTTGAAGGCTTAACTTCCTTGGTTCAAGTAGATTTTAACTATAAAATTTGTCACATCAAAGAGACTTTACTTTTATTAAATTTAGCATAAAAACTTGGCTGTATGTCTTAGCTATTGACTTTCCTTTGCCTATGGAACTAAATATTATAAGAAAACGTTGTCAGTCATTTTCGATATGTGTTTGTTGTAAGTTTTTTAAATAAATCTGTGAAATTTTTTCAGTAATTCCAGTGACTCTGATATAGAAACGGAGGCTCAAAACATTATTGATGGGATGAATTTATAATTTCTTTTTTATGTCTGCTACGCGTTCACGCCTAAACTTTGATCAAATTTGGTAGAGACATGGATTAGACTTTGGGAAAGCACATAGGTCATTTTATCCCAGTTGGACACGATATAACCTTTAGTCCACGCGGGCGGAAAGCTAGTATGGAAAAAATGTAATGATCCTCATAACAATCCTGATAATAATGATCCTGATAATGAGAAAACAAACAGTTTCTTACCCCTAATATATTGTCACTTCCAGCCATAGCAGTCATTTTGAACGAATTTGTACAATCTTCCGTGCAGTGAGCAGCTGTCAGCAAAATATTTTGATTTAAAATAGACGAGCCACAAGTGTATTCTACTTCACATTCCGCCATCAAAAAAACCGAATGTGGATACGCATGTATAGACGCGTAAGATCCCCCTACTATGTAAGGTTCCATTGTTCCGTTACCATCACTATTATTCAAATATAATACAATTAAAATTATATAAAAATATATACTCGACATTAGATGTTGAGTTATATTTATGATTACATAAATAAGTAGTGAAAATTAAAGTATGACTACTATAAGGTATTTTTTACGCGAAGTGTAATTGAAGGTCATTTGAGTGAAATTAGAAAAAAGTTAATGAAAATTGAATGATTTCGTGACTCGTTTCAAAAATCGTTAAAGTTTAATCAGGCAATTATTTGAATCCAAACATTAATGTACCAAGAAACAACCTTTACTTACGTAAGTACCTAATACAATTGACTATCACTTTTTTTACCAGCCCATGTACATCCCCACCGAGGGACACGGGTCTCTCTTAGAAACAAGAAAAATACTTTAATATTATTATGTTTAAAAACTAAGAAGCACCAAGATTTTTCAAAAAGACGGCCTTATTGAAAATCTCAAAAAACGCTACTAAGAGTTATCGCTGCCATTAGGCACTGACTGAAATGTAAAAAAAAAAACAATCATGGCGAGTTTGTGCAGCGACTGTATAAATTACCTACTTACTAATATGTACAATCACACAAATATAACACTTTTACGATGCAGAGCTTGAAAACATTGTTTTAAATAAATAATAATACTGTGAATATTATTTTTAAATTAATTAGCCAAATTCAGAGGGTGATCTTTCCCCAATAAACCAATATGAAACTCTAAAAAGAAAGTTTCAACTTCTCCTACAAAGGCAAATCTTATGTGTGCGGTAAACATAGCACGTGTATGCGGTAAACGACAAATAACACCCGTATGCCGTAAGGATTCAGTTTTAATTTTTTTCATGTCGGTAATTAGTTTTCTGATGTCTGTAGCAATTTGTTTAACTGACAATAGACCTAACTATAATTTAAGACATAAATCGTTACAAATATTGTCTGTGTGTCTTTCACCGCACGCTTGTTTGTCGGGCGTTTTCTGCACTTAGCCACTCGATTGAGTTGGGCCATTGTACATTTTTACTACACGTATATCGTTAAGTGATTTTTTATTAAAATAATATTATACAGAACAAGGACGTAGCTATAGCTTTCAGATGGGGGGTCCCATCTTAGGTAGGTTCGAGAGGTTATACTAAAAAAAAATGTATGTGTACGTAAGTCATTTATTTAAAAAATAGTAAGTAAACTCGAACTTGAAACTAGCATAATATATATTTTTTGATACGATACATTTTAAATTTTTATAAAGCCTCTTGCGTTTCGAAATTAACTTACTATGTCGTTAGGATCTGTCTTTACAGCGAGCTCTCGGTGTACGCTCATGAGAGCAAGACCACTAAGTCTCTCGTCTCCCATTTTATTTCTTATGTAGGTCTTCAATCGTTTGAGGGTGGAAAAACTTATCTCAGCGGTCGCCGTAGACACCGAGAGTGTCGCTAAAATCTGCAATATTTTTTGAATTCCTCCATGACGAACGACGAATGTTGCTAGAGTTGAATTAAATTTTGACAGACTGACGCAATAGACATCAAGGCTTCGTTATTTTTTTACCATTTATTTATTATGCAAGGTGTTTCAAAAAAACCCAAAAAAAAGAAATTACAAAATTTTATTTTAAAAGTGAAATAGTCGCAACTCTAGTAATCAGTTGCACGGTTTGACATTTACAAAATGAAAGTTTCATATAATTAATATGACATACTTGTCAATTTGTTATAGAACTGTGCAATAAGCTTAATTTTAATTAATTTTGAATTATTATTTTTTTTGGGTTTTTTTTAAACACCTTGTATACGTCCTTGATACAGAATTACAGTACCTACTATTCGCGGCGAACATTTTTCTTTCCCTAAAAATTGTTTGTGAATCCCTTCAATTCTTTGTGAATTCTTTGGAAATCCCTCCGCGCGAGTATATAAGCGTTTCTTAAACTTATAGATAAAAAACTGGGCCCCAATTCTGTAACTTAAGTTGGGTGTCAATTTAATGGTCGCCCTTTTTTCGTTCAGGTGACGAAATTGAGAACTATCAAAATTCCATACATCTAAATGACGGCTGTTGTGGCTGGTGGCGCCACCGCCAAATGAATTTTCAGGTGCTAGGTAGTTTGCAACTTTACGTTCGGTTGACGGTGGCCCTGATGGTCGGGGTGGTTGTCAGCAAGTATACGAAAATTTAATAGTTCTCAATTTCGTCACCTGTACTGATAAAATGGCCTCCATTCCATCGACACACAACTTAAGTTACAGAATCCTGGTCTATAAACTGATGTGCTATTTAAGCAGAATAGCAATTCTGTTGTATGTCTCAACAAGGAAAAAGTGTAGTGCCAACCAGTGTCATGGTATGTCAAAATAATAATAATAATAATAAATAATAAAATGAAGTCCGAAAATAGTATAATGCGAAATGCCTTCAAAGTCGAAATTTTAGCATTCAGATATTGAGGTTAATAGTAAGGAGAAGAGTAATAGCTTAAGAATAACAATTAATACGGTAATAAAATGAAAATGAAATGAAATGAAAAAAATGAAATAAAAATTTATTTATTTCTAAAAGTAATTTTTACATTCTCACTTGAGGCCAGCCCAGGAAGCATTAATTTGCTTGTGTTGGGTGTGCTTCGCACATTCCCATTTTAAATAACAAAATTTCTTAAACAAAACAAAATTATATAGGTAATAGTAGGTAGATAGAGGCTATCTACTTTCAACCTTAAAAAAAACATTCGAGTCTTTAAGATATCACCAATAAGTGAACTCTCACGTGTGGTCGAGAAAACCCGTGAAAATGATTCTAACGGAAAATTTGAAAAACTTTGGTGTTACCATTATTAATACGACATAATTATAATTATAATATATTTATAATTTTCCACGGTGAAAACGTATCAATCACCGACTTCAATCCCAACAACAGTTCGCACAAAGTAGATTAGCAGATAACCACAAACGAAAATGTCACTCATTTATTTAGATGATGTTCTGGTTTGTAGTATTTTTTGTTTTTGTTGATTTTTTAGAAAGCGCTGAATCATTTTCGATAAAATTTATATGGGACCATTTCTGGAATATACTCTTTCTAACAAAAAAAGAATTTTGAAAATCGGTCCATGAATGGCGGAGAAATTGGTGAACATACATAAAAAAAATACAGTCGAACATATAACCTCCTCCTTTTTTGAAGTCGGTAAAAACTAAACAATAGAAAACATTATTAAAGCATGTTCGTTGGTTTCTGTCATATTTCACTTACATTAACTCCAAACCCAACCAACATTGTTGTTGAAAAAGCTTGCTTGCCATCTTCTTCCCATAGAAAAGCATTTATTTTAACTGCGATAAGTTTTTTAAAAGAAACCTGCTTTTGTACATATTTTTGTCATTACGTACACATAAGTACTTCTATCAAACAGTGTCTGACTCGTTCTTGTCGTGTCAAAATCAATATAAGCAAATAAGAAATTTGCCGAACCACAAAATGAAAATAGAAGCACTGTAGTTATTTTGTTTTTTGTTCTATATTTATAAAAGACCGGCAAAGTCCGAGTCGGACTCGCACAGGAAGGGTTCCGTACCATTATCTATAAAAACGAGCAAAAAATCACGTTTTTTGTATGGGAGCTTATTTTATATATTCTGTTTCTTAGTATTTCTTTTTATAGAAGCAACACAAATACATCATCTGTGAAAATTTCAACTGTCTAACTATAACGGTTCATGAGATACAGCCTGGTGACAGACGGACGGACGAACAGCGGAGTCTTAGTAATAGGGTCCCGTAGTTTTTACCCTTTGGGTACGGAACCCTAAAAACAACATAATAAAACGCAGGTTTAACAGCTGAACTATTGTATTAATAAAAACAGCAAAGTACGTTTATGCTACACATTCGAACTAAAATACAATGTATGGTTGTATTAAGATTTTTTATTATTGATTAGTATTATTGTTGAGTTTCTAGGCAAGATCTACGGAATTGCAGCAAAGAGAGAGCTAATCTTAAGATAATTAAAATTTGATCCTTATGGCATCCACTACACTGGACATACCTAGTGTATCATTTGTTTACCTACTGACAGTACAATTTCTGACTGTTTTTCTCTATCCAGTCTTTAAAATACGAAACGTTAGTAAATACTACAGCTTTTCTGTAGTCAGCTTGGAAAGACACTATTCCGATTTGATACATTTGGTCAACGACCAGAGCAGACCCCGAATCACCACTGAAAAAAAAAGTTATTTAATTAGATTTAACACTTTGTTGAACGAAAATACAGGTTGAAAAAGAACCTCCTAGCTTTATTGAAAATCCTGAACCAGTATCACTCATTGAACACTTTTAATTTATTTTTGTTTTTTATTTTTATTTGGGGGGGGGGATTTTTTTTTCCTTAACGTAGACACCACTCGGACGCACCCCCCGAGCGCTACCCGCACCCCTCGCTTGCCTGGTGTAGGAGTAATGTCTACGTTTAGGCAAAAAATGAACTATTCCCATTGATTTTTTTTTTTTCATAAATGTGTTCCTTGAGTGATACTGGTTCAGGATTTTGAATATAGCTAGGAGGTTCTTTTTCACCCAGTAGTTAGTAGGGGACACCGGAGTGAGTTGTGACAGAGGATGGTTGTAACCAAGTCCATTTTTCGAAACTGCTAACAAGCTCACAACTTTTGTCATACGTTCTTATGATGAGCTCAGAACATATTAATAGGGCTGTAGGGTTTCTCCTTTATTTTTAATTTTTTATGTCTTCTAATGAGGCTGACATAGACAAGATGATTTAAAACCTCAACCAAAGGACCATGGGCAAAAATGCATGGACTCCATCCCCACCCTCCAACAGACCTTTTGTGTATGTCGTCAGTTTCATACGTATTTTTAAAGAGATTAATAGCTACGTTCAATGTTAAAATCCATGGGGTCTACAAATAACACATAATTAAATATTGCTAAAATACCTATCGGTTTATATTTTTATATGTGTTCTAAATGTATACCTGAGATGATAAATATGAATATAACAATAAAAATATTATAAATATGGTAATAATCAAAGAATTATTAAATAACATACTGTTACTTTTGTTATCAATATTAACATTAAAGTAATATTTTCCCAGAATATCCCACACATTTGAGGGATGTCGCCATAGTAAAAAGTCATCACTACATTGATATCTTTCATTTGAGATACATTTCAAATCTGTTGGTCGGAGGGGGGACGTTTTGTCCCATCGTCCTTTTAAATTAAAAAAAAATACATCCGAATTGAGAACCTCCTCCTTTTTAGGGTTCCGTACCTCAAAAGGAAAAAACGGAACCCTTATAGGATCACTTTGTTGTCCGTCTGTCCGTCCGTCCGTCCGTCTGTCAAGACCCTTTTTCTCAGGAACGCGTGGAGGTATGAAGCTGAAATTTATATCAATTACTCAGGTCTACTGTCCCTTGAAGCTGTGAAAAAATCAAACTTCTAAGCCAACGCAATCAAAAGATACAGCCGTTTATGCCGCAAATTTTCGACACTTGCAAGGGAATCAAAACCTACAGGGTGCTTCCCGTGAACTCAGAATCTTGAAATTTGGTACGAAGCAACGTCTTATAGCATAGATAAAGGAAAAATTACGAAAACCATAAATTTTTAGTTACATCACATAATATATTTTTTTTTAATAATTTTAAACTTACTACCCATTTCCTCATAAACGCGTAAAGGTATTAAATTGAAATTCATACCAAATACTCAGGTCTATAATACCTTTAAGCTGTAACAAAATCAAACTTCTATGTCAACGCAATCAAAAGAAACAGCAATTTAAGCTGCATATTTTGAAACTCGCAAGTACTCGCAAGGGAATCAAAACCTAAAGGGTACTTCCAGTCGACCTAGAATCTTGAAATTTGGCATGAAGCAACGTTTTATAGCACACATAAAGGAAAAATTCCGAAAACCTTAAATTTTTAGTTACATTACAAAATATATATTTTTTAATAAATATAAACTTATTACTTTTTTCCTCATGAACGCGTAGAGCTATCAAGTTGAAATTCATATCAAATACTTAGATCTAATTGCCTTTAACCCGTGAAAAAAAAAAATTCTAAGTCAACGCAAAAACGCAAAACGCAAAAGTACAACCATTGATACCGCATATTTTGAAACTCGCAACTACACGCAAGGGAATTAAAACCTAAAGACCACTTCCCGTTGACATAGAATCTCGAAATTTGGTAAGAAGCAATAGCTTACAGCACAGGTAACAGAAAAATTCCGAAAAGCTTAAAATTTTAAGTAGTTATACCACCAAAAAAATTGTGATTGTAAACATAATTGTAGTTAAATGATATGTGTTAATATAAAATAAAGGATTACTTAAACGATAAAGAGATCTTTGTCTTAAATTTATGCTCCTCCATCTTTCCCCATTGTAATGTTATGAATTTCATTTTGCAATAAAAATACCATAGTTATGACTCGATTGTCGTAATGAACGAACTTTGTAAACCTTGCAGGTTTGTACGGAACCCTCAGTGCGCGAGTCCGACTTGCACTTGGCCGGTTTTTTTTTTGAAGTCGGTTAAAAAAAACAGTGCTCTTGTGTGAATTAAAGTCTTGAATTAAGAAACGTGCACTGCTAAAGCTCACTAGCAGTTATAGGTTCGTAATGACCCTCATAATTTTTGTTCAGAATATTTAGCAGAGGCAGAATCTTTTTCTAAGCTAAGTTTACTTCTATAGCAGCAGAATACCAACGTCTGTGCTATTCTTAGTGTCCCGGCACCATGCTGAGTTGCACCCTATTTAACTACGCCGCGCCTTATACTATACATGTCACCGAAAAATTTGAAAAACTGTAACTAGTGAAGTTATAATCACCCGCAACATTACAATTTGCCCAGTAAAACTACAATTCCACGAAACTTTAAGGGCCGACTGATTGAAATAAGTTAGGTTATGTTATGTTGAATATTATAAAAAAGACCGTCAACATAAAAAGCTTGAGGCAGTTCAAAAAGAACCGAGCGATTATAATCTTACTAAATAAAATAACAATATGTGCCTGTGTTTAGTAAAAGGTACAACTTTCGGGGTTATCAATAAGATCTATTTACAATAGCTCATCACACTAATTGTGAACCTTAACGACTATCACGAAAGTTGTATTGTACACTCAAGAGCACGTCAAGCTTGACAATTTGGACTTTGGACCGGCCCTGCATTGTATGGCGCGCAGTATAAATCAGAGCTCAGGTTAAACTGGTAGTGTAAAGCGTGACCTGCTCTTGACTGTACCTTTCTATTTTCACAGTCACATATTACGGGATCAAAATGTTACGGTTGACATCTTACATAAACGCGACCTTACTGCTTTTAAAAGGCGTTCTGTACAGTGTAATGTAGTGAGTATATTTTCTTTATTTCTTTATATATTTCTATTTCTTTATATATAATTTTAAATAATTTTATATATATTCTTTATATATTTCTATTTCTTTATATATAAAGAAAATTCTATTTTCTTTATATATAATATTTCTTTATAAGCACTTACGCTGAAGGCCCGCTGTTTTCAAATGCTAATCCTCCGCATAGCATACCCTCTTGAACCAAAGGATCCGAAAGCTTACAATCAGACCATAACAATATTTGGAGTACTGTTTTTCTTAGTCGAGTAAATTCTTGCTGATCCTCCTGTAAAAACAACAGTAAAATGTTTTTTTTTTATTAATACTTATTATTAGAAGTGTTATAACTTTATAACTCTTGGCCTCATTCATGATCAAGGTCATAGATAAGGTCGATGATGGAGTGAGTTAACCCAGAAAATGCAATTCACGCATGGTCCTCCCACACACCGACGATGGAACACAGCAAGGTGTTTAGCGTCGGACTTCGGTAGGAGAGTGGTCGCAAACTAGACGGCCCTTCAATTCTCAACTCTTTATTGCTCTCATAATCGTTGTACAAGGTAGTTACTTAAAAATAGGAAATTTTTAAAGAGTGTGGACAGTTTACACTGACGACTCCTGAAAAATTTAACGTTAATTTAACACTTTGCTTGGGACCACACAGGACGCTACCTCAAATTCAAAACAATTGACGTGTCGTTGCCTAGAATGGATGAATAAGAGGCAGGTCTTATTTGTGCCCTTAGTTGCCTCTTATGACACCCACGGAAACAGATGGGGTGGTGTTATTCTGAACCGATCACCACACGGCAGAAAACAAATTCGCTTACAATTTCTATTCATTTATCGACTGCTTTATGCAGCTATTTCAAATAGTAAAACACCCTTTTTAATCTTGAAATGGATAAACTAAATTTGTAAAAACTTTCGCGTAGGGCGAAGCACGAAGCGTCACCAAGTGTCGTACCCGCCCACCGCCATGGATTTACAATGACGTTACTTAGCCAACCATGCATTGCCATCCAAACTAAACGTGAATGCAATATTTCAGCTCAATCGGTTGAGGAATTTGACTCAAACAAACACACTTACATACCTACATACAGCGCAAGTTAATAAATAAATTGTAATCATCCTAAATTATAAAAATTGTTTCACGCCCGGCATTAACAGTCTATAACTCTTAAAGGGCTGAACCAATTTTAATCAAAATATGGCTAAGAACTATCTCGATTACCGCAGCTTTAAAAAAAACTATCAAAATTGGTCCATTCGTTTAGGAGCTATACGATACCACAGATAGACACACACATCTTTTTTTATACGGGGATTAAAAAAGAAGGAAAGTCTCGGTGTAGTGTAGATTGTCAGACTGAGGATTCACAGTAAAGTCAAAAGCTGTGATGAGGCCTAGTCTTTGCTTACTTGATTGGCTTCTGAGATTCCCCAACCAGCTACTGTTCCATACTTATACAAATCACTCCAAGGTGAAATCAACACTCTCTTGATGTTATCACCTAAAGGTAACTTGTCGCTTAAAATCAGCAGACAAATATTAGGTGATATCATTGCTGGGTTGTAATCTTCATGAATTACAAATTGTGAAACTTTTCGCGATACTTCGGCCTGAAAAAAAATTGGTAAAATCACTCGATACTTTGCGAAACTCAAGGTGTCTATCTATATACAGTGACTTTAAATTAGCTAGCGACAATAAAGGATCTGAATCAGCCCATCAAGAAACTGAACAACTTCCTCCAAGGAACATAGGTCAAAATATGTAAAAAAATGTCTGCCATTAATTCCTCCATCCATCGCTCCTCGCTCCATCGTCGACCTCATCTATGACCTTGGTCAAGATTGAGGTCAAGAGTTAACCCATCTTATAATAAATAAAAATAAAAAAAATTACGCTACATACTACACACTCAAACGCCCACACTAAGGTTTTCCTTTCTGTCGTGGGTACACAAAGAAAGACACGAACTTCCATAATTTTAATTTGTATGTCTTTTCATAATTTTTTACCCCCGGCAAAAATAGGGGTGATAAGTTTGACGAGCTGTGTTTCTGTGTGTCTGTCTAAGCAAATCTACCGGTTCCGATGCGTTATTTTTATTGGAAAGCTGACGTAATCGAGATTGTTTTTAGCTATATTTAATCAAAATTGGTTTAGCCGTTTATGAGTTATAAGCAATGAATGACGGGGGAGCTAGAACTTTTTCAATTTTAGAGTTTCAAAAACTTCTCCGGGACTTCATTCCCGTAGGAATTCGGGTTAACTATGTAACTGTGTACTCAGGGATAATGCTATATTCTAATGGTGAAAGGATTTTTAAAATCAGTCTAATAGTTTTTGAGTTTATTCGTTACAAACATACAAAAAAACCAATCTTTTCTCTTTATAGTATTAGACCCGTATAACAGAAGGAGACACAAGTCTTGATCTATACTTAAGCATCGATTGTTTCTTTCTCTCACTATCAAAATTACAAAGACAATTGCTACTTAAGTATATATTAGAGTCAAAGTCGCGTTCTGCAATACAGCCCTTCTGTAGATTTAGGTGTGTGGTTACCTCTTCAATGATTGTGCTTCCTGCGAAGGTATCCAAATGGTGATGTTTAAGTTGACAACTGTCAGTACAATGAGCTGCTGTGAGTAGAATTTCTTGATTCAACACAGATGCTCCGCAAACGTACTTGACGTCACAGAAACCTATTAAGTAGACAGAGTGTGGATAATGAGTTATTTCTGTCAATTCACCATCTATAACATATGGCTCCATATTTCGCATGTGGCCGTTACATCCCAAAATGTAACTGACGTAGAAAAAAAGTACCCGCTTCAGAGTTATCAACATCTTGGACGTTAATTTCATCGTAAAAGTAAAGTTTAGTCCACATAATTAATAATTAATTTGCATCCAAATTGAAGCCATCAACAATTTTAATTGCCTATTTCACAAGATTCGCTTTCGATATTTGCATCAGGAACTAATTGCATTTTAAAGTATTTTTGGTTAATTAAATTATGACTACGTCCTTACGACACGGCACGACCTATGTACCTAGAATTTGTAACTGTACTTTAATTGGTTTTTAACTAGACTTCATAAAACTTGCATTTCCACCTTGTAATTAAAACTCTATGTTATTAGTATTAACAATATGTAACATAGAGTTACATAGAGTTGGTTTAATGGTAAATAATTTTAATCTAAAATGGTTTAAAAGCTTTTTCAATACAGTTGCTCGAAAATGTGGACGTTGAGAGGGTTTAATCATCAGCCCATATACGTCCCCACTGCTGGGGCACGGGCCATACTTGAGGGGTAAATGCCATACTCACCATGCTTGGCAGACGGGTTGGCGAGGGTTTTGATATAATTGCAGAGTTTTCCTTCTCTATGTGCAGATGAACTTGCGTGCATATTTACCTTAGTCGCCTTGTACGACACCTCGGTAAGAAAGAGGGTGGTCCTATTCTACTCTGCCGGGGACTCACACGGCTAATATGGCTTGAAAATTTAATTTCCAACCCTAGGGCCATTACTAAAAAAATATACTTAAATAAATAAACACTAAACACTCAAAAGCCCACAAAAAGGCTCTGTGTTCACTAGTGAAATTGTAATATTACGGTTTTTAAAATTTTCCGGTGACACTTATATTAAATGTAACTCTAAAATTAAACATTTTAACTCTTAAAAGGTTGAACCAATTTTGATCAAATATAAGCTACGATGCCACAGACAAACACACAGTAGATACACGCGTCAAACTTATAAAACTCCTCTTTTTGACGGGGGTTTAAAATTGGCAGTCTTTCAAAATGGAGGATGTAATTACTATGTTTATTCCTCGATCATCCAAAAGCTTTTGAAGGGATTTAATGTTTTTGTTCATCTGTATCTATCTAGCCTACCAAACCGTTACAGCTGAAAACCAGCGTCACGGCTCAGGCTGTGGCTGTGGCATGAACTGAGCTGCATTTATTTCCGCAATTTGTGATTTAGTTTTTAACTTAATACTTACTTATAGTGTGATTTGCCAAATAAATATTTTTCGTTCTATTCTGTTCTAATATACTTTTAAAAACATGTGATTCAACCAACTCCAATACGAGCAATGCCTGTTAGAAGATAACCACAAACATCATTTAAATAATTAGTGTAAGTAAGTATTTTTTGTTTTTGTTAATCTAAAAATAAAAAAATATTCAGAATATGGGACCACTTCAGTAGTACTTTTTCGAACAAAAAAATCATTTTGAAAATCGGCCAACAATTCTTGAGTTATCTCGTAACAAACATATACAAAAAAATAAAAACATACAGTCGAATTGGGAACCTCCCCTTCTTTTTAAGTCGGTTAAAATAATATAAATATACGAGCCTTGAAACATAATTTATTTAGGACAATACACTTTTACACTGTTAGAAGTAATCCAATTGTAAAAATATGAGACGTTGGTGTAAATGATCACACTATGTTCCGCTTTCATTCGAAATGACACTATTCCGATTTGGTAAAGTTCTTTGATAACCAGTGAGCTGCCAGAATCCCCGCTGTGGACGAAAATATTTATTAAGGCAGGAGAGCCTACAAAAAAAATTCAGGAAAGAGATATTTAAGGCGCTGTTAATCACAAGCGACGTGGCGCGGCGGTCGAAACAACGTTGTTATCCTTACTATATACTATATTACTATATTTAGTATATATTTACTATTTACTATATTTAATATTATAAATGCGAAAGTAACTCTATCTGTCTGTCTTTCTGTCTGTCTGTTTGTCAGTCTGTCCGTCTTTCACGCCTAAACTACTGAACCGATTTTTATGAAATTTGGTACAGAGATAGATTAGAGCCTGGGAAAGGACATAGGCTACATTTTATCCCACAGTTGGGCACGATATAACCTGTAGTCGACGCGGGCGGAGCCACAGGCGGAAAGCTAGTGTCAATTAAATGTCTTGAATCTAAAATGAATCGTAAAAACAAAGAAATAAAGGTTTTTTACTTCGTTCGTACAACGAAGTCGGGTTACCACACGCGTGCACTCTTTGCTGTTGTGATAAGAGCGGTTTTGCAATTAAAATGAAGTAACCTGATGAGCTGGCCTCAGTACTTTTGGCAAAAAACCTTTTAAGATCTATTTTACGTTGCTTTGATCGCTACGCTGCCACGCTTGTGATAAAAAGCGCCTAAAACACGGAATCACGGTAACATATTTGACTATCTATACTATTTATTCAATATTGTATAAACTCTGCTGTTGTTTTTGTGATTGTCTATTTCTACAAGTATACTGTCTCTTTGTAAGTATGTATTGTATTGGAAATTTATTTCTTATCTATTCTATCTATCTATATGTTTGTACAGTAAAGATGGTAACGACAAAGTTATTGAGTGCCAAATATTGTATCTAATTTTAAACAGATAACGTTGTGTTGCTTTGTGTGCTGAGTATATTTGTGATTGAAACTAACATGTAGCTACGATCGGACATTTATAGGTTCTTGGTTTGAATTGAATCTATGCTTTGGTAAGATAAACTTGGTTCGGCCGGCGGCGGGAGTTTATGTCGACAAAATGGCAAATCAAATGGGGTGTCCGTCGTCAGTCAGTCGTCTGCAGGAGAAAGGCCAAGATCACGTGACGGGTGTTTCCTGGTGCAAAGGGTAACCAATCAACGCGGCAACGCAGCTAGGGTTATTGGTGGCTACATTTTGCACCCGAAATGACATTTGACAAGGTAATTAAATGATTTAATGTAAAACGGTGTAAATAAATTTTAATTACATAAACTTACGGGGCAGGCCTGTTTTTGTGAGGATTTTCTGGAGCTGTCGCACAAAACGTACCCTTACTTAGTTTTCCATATTTTTCTTCACATTGCAAAATAGGAATCATTTCTTGTGGAACCGTTTTCAAACGTTCATCTTCGTTGCTTTCATCCTATAGTATGAATAAAAAAACACTTCGTTTGTATGCGTAAGGGACCAATTTCATAATTGCGTAAGTTACTCAAGATCACTTTAAGATTATTTGGAGTAACAATTAAGATTTTACACCCCCTAACACAGGGCGTATTTTTTATTAAAAGGCGCTTAATGATCTCGCGAATGTCGAGTGCTGACAATTAAGTCTACAAGTTCTACGACCGACATCCAACCGATTCTTATGTCAATGTCATCTCTACATCATAATATAAACGTACTAAAATCGGACGCTCAAAAAGTTTCGGTCGGCGACTAACAGAATAAACGCTCTCTGTATTCCCCGTTTGACAATAGGATAACAAATACTTTATACTTACGTCTATAGACCCCCATCCTGCTACATGAGCAACATCAGTGAAATAGACCGATGGATTAATAATCACCCGTTGTGTGGTTTTGCCCAGGGTTAGGGCTTCGATAAGTTTTATAATAGAAATGTCGGATCTAGCGTCCTCCGGATCGTAATTTTTATGTATCATATAGCTTTGACCACTTATTACGTACAGCGCCTGTAATAAAGAAATATTTTGCTTAGGGTTTGTTCTAGCATAAATTCCCTGAGTTGACTTAAATTGGAATCCGAAAGCAACAGTGGTAACGGTGGTACTGATTTTATTGATAGACACCATGGCTTTTCATTTCACTGTTATCAGTTGACAAAAAAATGGGATACATTGTTTACTCTATTGAAGATGCTAAGCTGCGACATATTCGTATCCTCGCCTGCTAGCGGTGCACCCTGCTTATCAAAAGACGAGGCTCTGACATACTACAACCTGTGGGTTTCTCTACTTGATATTGGCGACTTTGCCGTACTTTATTTTAATTTTATCATGTGGACGCCATTATATTCAACAAATTGCTGTTGGCCCTCAGATTATACATCAAATTAGCTGTAAAGCGAGCCAATAAAAGAAACGGTGTGTATACCTTATCAACGCTATGATGACCAGCATAAATGGTAATTTTACTGTCACTATCCACTTCTTCCAGACAGTGTGCGGCTGTCAGAACTAACATTTGGTTCAGAATGCTGCCTCCACATGTGAAGTCGTCTATTAGAATGAACACAGCATGAGGGAATTTTTCTATATTTGTATAACTACCACCGATTATGTAAGGCTGCATCCGTTGGCCTCCGCAACAATTTACGAAAGAAAGAAATGTAACTAACAAAACAATCAACATTTCTAAACTAATATATTTTTTTTGTCAACCTAAAATTTGTTTTATTTTTCACACCTTTATATACCATTAGTTACGTAATTTAGGTACCTAAATTTCTGAACAACATAATTAAACCACGTTTTTAATTTAGTACTTAATCAAGCAGTTAAAGGTTCAGTCGTAATTATTTTTTTATTTGCACTTTATGCACGAAGTCATAAAAGTCAAACTGGCAACAAACGGGAAATGTTTAGGGTCCTAAAAACTGTGTATAAATATGTAATTTAATTTTTTACATTCGATAAATTTATATTTTTTTTACATTAAGAATTTGCAAAATGTATTCCCTGATGTCACCTTTCTTAAAAAACAAGTTAATTATGCTATAATAGAGTACGGTAACGTAGCGTAGGGCGCCCTGTAACTAGGTGGAGTAACGACAAAGTTGTAACTAGGTGGGGTAATAAGAATAACAAACTCGTATTACTTGTTATTCTTATGGTGAGCTGACGATATTCGTAAAGTAGCGGGTAGTGGTTGGAGGAGGAAAGCTGAAAACCGAGCTCTGTGGCGTGCTATAGGAGAGGCCTATGACCAGCAGTGTACACATGCCGATGATGATGATCCCCTGAATGTAAAGGCCGAGTTTTACGAAAGAAAAAGATTTTTCTGAAGACGAAATTCAGAAACGTCTTGTATTTTTGCTGACTGAGATTATTTTATGCGTAGGTAGACAATTACAACTGAACACAACCACAACATGAATCAACTTAGTATGCTAATCAATGCTAATTGATACGATTCAAAGATGTACACAGATACAATACTAGAAACAAGGAAAAAATTATTGTGCCCAGAGTTAGACTAACAAAAGCATCAAAACATCGATTTAGCCTAAAAATCAAACTTTACAATGAGCTCCCTACATTTTTGACAAATCTTCATGACATTGAATTTTCTAAACATATAAAGAACATACTGACATTAAACCCACTATACAATATTAACGAATATTTCGAATTGGTACGATCCAACAAAATGCTCATTTACTTAACTAAAAGAGAGCCAAAGTGACAAACGTGTAAACTTGTGTAGCTAATCTATGACGTGGTTTGAGCCGATCTAAATGGTTACTTTAAAGATTTTATATATTTAAGATGTATTTTGTAATTGACGTACTAAATGTTGCGTTGTCTGCAACAAGGCGAAATTAAATAAATAAAATAAAACAATGTTATCATATCAATTAATTGATTACCTACCTAGGTATATATCGTAATACATAACCAAAACAAAATCTTTACTTTCTCAGCTTATTAAAAAACCGTACGAATAGTAACCATGTTCGTTCCATACATAGACTTTTAAGACTTGCGTGGTATCTATAGATTTAATCCCTGATTTCAGAGGTTACTCTGTAACATATTGAATGAAAGAAACATGTATTACCATATAGCATCCTATCACTAGTTCATGGTGATGATGATACCGCAGACAACTGCGCTAGATAGATTAGGCGTAGGCCAGAGCCATAGGCGCAACCGATGCGCGCCGCTCCCCTTCTGCCTGGCTTGCGCCTTTAAGTGCGCAAACACAGGTGCACATAGTCGTCCTCCCCCTTCTCGATTCAGTCAAACCGAAAACCTGTATGACGTAGAGGTTTCTCTTGTTAGGCAATTACAAGACTGGGCCTTTACAACTGCTGATTGCACGATTTGAAATATTAATGGTCACTTTTATTGCAAAAATCAACTCAGAGAGAGCTCTGAAAGTAGAATGAAGTTAAAATTTAAAATGGAAGTTGTAGTAAAGATATTTTTACTATTTGTATCACCAGGAGTAAAGGCTTACAAAGAAATGGAACCGTTTATAGTTGGAGGAGAAAGTGCTGAAATATCGAAGTACCCTCATGCAGCGTTCATGCACGCAAATTGGCCCGAGGTATACGGTTGTGGGGCATCCGTGCTGAATCAATGGGTTCTCCTGACTGCAGCGCACTGTGTTGCAGACCTTACGGAAGAATTTGGAGTTGACGTGTTTACTGGTAACTCGAATGTGGAAAAAGTAAGGTTTGAAAACTATCAACGCCGAAGCTACTAGGTAGTAGGAAAATGTAGCGTGAAAACAACGAGGTCGAAATGACAAAGCCAAAGGGCGAGCAGTGAAGTTTTACCGTCATAGATGTGGCGTGACGCGCGAGTTTGTCGCGGCCATGCTTACTATGCCGAACTACGTACTTTATTGTTGTTTCATTTTAATTTTCATGTCTATTCTTATTAGATTTATGCTTTACAACAATTTTCATGTAGAATCACGTACGTTGTTATTTCTGTTTTGTTACGCCGGCTCAACACGTTGGTCCCAATGTTGGCGCCAACGCCACTTGTCCAACGTGTGGATCTGGAAAATAGTGTCCCAACATATACCAAAACGTTGGAGCCAACACTATTTTCTAGATCCACACGTTGGTCCCAACGTTGGCGCCAACGCCACTCGTCCAATTTCGCCAACGCCACTCGTCCAATTCCGGCGTTATAATTTCGGAGACCAGAAGTTTGCCAAGAGACAAGAATACATGTATAATGTCCTTACCATTTCATTAGAATCTCCCCAACCGGCCACGATGCCAGAAGTAATGTGTCTAGGGGGTGAAGGTGTAATCCAAATCCGTTTGACTTTGCGGGATCAAAGCTATCTGATTGATTAGTGTACCTGTACATTACACTTCTCACCACTTGGGGGCTGGGGCTATAAAGAAATTCGTTTTAACATACCTTCACGTATACACATCTATGCATATTGTGTTGTAGTATAGAAATAAGAAATAACGGTCGGGAACTTTTTGAGGAGATTTTAATATGTAACCCTAATCCGTAGGTAAAACAATTGAATGTCAATGGTAACCACTATGGTAGATAGATGGCCCTGGTCACCAATACACATAACGTTTGTGTTGTATGACAAGTATTATCCTATAATTTAGTAAATTCATGTTTTTATTTATTTAATCAACCGGGTAAAGTCACTAAAAAAAGTAAAATCTCATGAGTATTGATAAGATCAATTTGACGCAATTTCCTTTACTTACTTCCAAAGTGAATAAGATCCTTCAACCCAGCTTTTAAATCGTCAAAATTTCTCTTTATTTATCTTAACTTACTCTTTATGTTTTAAATTGCAGTCTACAATCTATAGATCCGTTACAAGTTATGCGTTCCACAATGAATATGATGAGATTACTACAAGTCATGACATCGCCTTACTGTTCCTATCATGTCTCTTGCCTTTAGGTGGTAAACTCAACGTGAAAAGAGTTATCATTCTTGACAGATGGCCGAATAATATAAAAAATGCAGTACTGGCAGGATGGGGCACAACGGATGTGAGTATTGAATAAAAATCATAAAAATACCATCTTTCATTAATCTTTGATCCTTTTCATAAGCTATTTCAAAACATTTTCCAGGACTCAAATCCTGATCACATAATTACATCGAAAGTGCTGAAGAAAGTGACCCAAAAGGTGTATGTAATAGAAGAATGTAAAGTGTTCGCATCGTCTGAATATATTGAAGGTACCATTTGTGGCGGTGACCCCAACGAACTTGAAAAGCGACCAGCGCAGTAAGTTATACCTAAAGTATACATTGCGGTGAAAACTTTAAAATGGCTGCGAATGCGAATTCCGTCACTTTTTTTTCTTTCATAACTGAGGTCACCAATGAAACTAGTATGCATCGACAGCTAAAATTAAAATAAAATAAAATAAAAGAAAACTGTTATTTTTAATAATTTTAGCTGTCAATGCTAAATTATTGGAACAATATTTTTGCGATATAAGCTGTCAAAGTTGTATCGGTAGCACCAACTGTGGACAGAGTTGCAACATAAGTTGATATATATATATTTTAATGTTGATATATATATATTTTTTTGGCTTTTTGAGACCCGATATCAGCTGGATTGTTCTCTTTATCGTTTAACATTATCGTGATTTTAGAATTTTTTGTCACAGATAAACGTATTCACAAAGAAAATTTTTCATTTTCAATTAAAATATACTTCATTGTACATACGTGAGAAAATAAAGTTCATCAAAAAGTACATAAAAGTACTTAGTTTTTCACTAAAAATGCTTTTCAATTACAACCCAAATAAAAAGTCCCTTATTATATACCTACGTGTAAATAACTAGATATTTGAATGAACTTTTCATTCTATACGATTATTTCAATGATTTGTATTTTAGCTGGTTTTTAACCACCGACAAAAAAGACCTATTATAAGTTTGCCGTGTGTAAAAAAGTTTATTTTTCCTTGCAGGGGTGATTCTGGCAGTGCTCTTATTACAAGTGATTTTCAACAAATCGGCTTGGTTTCGTACCGGATGGACGCATCTCCAGGATTGGTGTACTATACCAACACTACATACTATAAGTCATGGTTAATAAAAAGCGTTGCAGATAATATATGCCACACAATTAGTTTGTTCAAAAAAAACAAATGTAAACGTGCTTTAAAAAATGACGGCAAAGTGAGTGAGCAAGTTGATAATTTAATAACTATCCATGATTGACGTAGATGTCAAACTGGTACCAGGTACCAACAATTTGTGAAAAATCGGAAATAGGAACATATGTTTATTAAGTTTTTACATTATAAGTCATGACATAAGCAAGATTTTGTATGGATAGTGCAGTACCACATCTATTAATCACACAATGGGCCTTTTTATAATGCGAAAACGGCACGGCAAAAATGGTATTACCATTACCTCCTATGTAAGGTAATGGTAATACTAGAAGCTGGGAACATAAGGGGCAATAGTAATTAATTTTTTTCCGTGCCGTGCCGTTCGAATTATAAAAATGCCCATTTAAGACCGGTTATTTAAACATGTTATTTTAAGATCGGTTTCTCAATTAAAACGATGTAACCTGATGAGCTAGCACCTATACAAAACTTACTGTTTTTGTAAAGTTTTTGTAAAAGTCTAGATGTGTCTAGTTAGAATTACACCTTGTCGGCACTACAAGTATTATAATTAAGTCAATGTTTTATTTTTTAGTTTTATTTTTTATTTCGGTGTCGCACTATTTAGATCTGGGACGACCTAGGGAGCAGCAGAATACCAGCGTCTGTGCTATTTGTTTAGCGCAGACACTATGCTGAGCTGCACCCTATGACACTACGCTGTACCCAACGTCACCTAATTAGTTATAAGTACCTACCAATCTACTTGTAAACAGTGTAGTGAAATAAATTTATTTTCTTTCTTTTCTTTCTTTCTAAAAGCAGTGAATAAAGTTTTTACCTGTCTATCTACAATTGTCGTTTAAAAAAATTAAATCAACACTGTCTAGGGATATTGCACGATTTTTCATACATAAGAGGTCTATTTGAGAAGCTATAAAAACATACTCGAGGGACATGGAGGGATGACGGATTGATCAAAAAACAGAAGGCAATGAAACTATTTTGACAAAAACGTCCAACTAGTTCTATCAATGGAACCACCAATGGACTAGTGGGAACGGACGTAATTTTTTCATAAGTTCTAAGCTTCAATTTTAGTTCTTATTAATGAATTTTGTTTATTTGTTTTTTTATTTGTGGAAACGTGATGAAATTGAAATAAATGTAAGCAAATTGCATTTGCGTACAAAAAACAGGAAAAAATGCGTTTTCGTTTAAGTTTCCGAAACGTTTTCCCAAATTTCAAGCAAAGCATTGATTAGAATTGAAAAATCGGGTTTAGCACTAACTTATCTGAAATTTTTTATCCTTAATGTGTCTCGAGTATGCATTTGAGACGCAATTGATTAGTAGAATAGCCCTCCAGGAGAGCTCGTCTCAATGGTAGTGAAATGACAATAGCCGCCATTTTATTAGTTACCTGAACTAATAAAATGGCAAGAAATTTTATCTTTGGTGACGGCTGCTTGGACTGACGGCGCCACCGCCAACTAAAGGTCAAGTTGTTAAGGGTAGTTTGCAACATAACGTTAGGTTAGCGGTGGCGCTGCTGGTCGGGGTGATAGTTCTCAATCCTACCACCAGAATGGGTAAAATGGTCACCATTGTCATTTTAACCGCCATTGATCAGTGGAACAGATGCCCAGACCTCTAGGTAATAAATCATGAAATATCCCTAGACTAGACAGTGAACATGTGTGTAGGTACTCGTAAATCTTATTGTAATAAATCAGTATCGTATTTTTTAAAGTAAAACTCAGTTAACATTATTTAACTGTTAATAATTATATGTCGCCGGAAAATAAGAAGAATCGTAAGTTGATCAATTTTCGAGGTAGTTAATCAACTAGCGGAAAATCATACACGGCAGTTGAAATGTATTATTTAACGCAATACATTTTAGCTAATTGATCAACTAACGCTGCCTGACTGTATGTTTATCAACTAACGATTTTGCCACACGTCAAATCATACACGAATGGACCAATCGCTGCTCAGAATAAACGTATTATCTATCTATCTATCTATCTCAGAGTACATTTTTACATTTAACTGACATCCGTAATATAATACACTGTTCTCTGATTGGTCGATGCGAAAACCGCTTAACGCAACCACAGTCGAGTCGTTTCTGGCACTTCGCCGGCCTCTGCCGCGGCACGCTCGCTACGCTCGCTCGGCTCGTGCGTTGGGGGTCGCAGTTCTAACCTAACCGATCAGGGTTGGTTGGGTTAGGCTACTAACAAACCTACTTGTTTAAGACCAGTTCCAAGTGAGACATTCAACCACTCAGGGTACAGCTCGCGTTTTCAACCAATCAGCGTACCTCTCGCGTTCATCGGATCATTTTACCGTGAGTCGCCGTAAATTGATAAATTTTTTCTAACATAAAATTTTCTAACTACATTTTCACCAAACTAAGTTCAAACGCCGATTGCATCGAAAAATCGCTTATTAAGACCAATTTTTAAAAAATGATTTGGTAAGCTGAGGAATCACTTAGGTTTTTAAAATCAGTTTGAACCTATGAAACAGCCATTTAATATTATTAAGAAATTTTTGAAAATTATCCTCCGTTCATCGCAAACCAAAAATTTTCACTTTCGACCATTTTTTTGATAACTTACAATGAAGAGTGTGGCATAGTTGATTTATTACATGAAAGGATGATTCAAGGTGATCATGCTGCACAATAAAAAATTTGAAAATTCTTACTATTAAACAAATTATGATTTTTTAAAGTAGCGATGGTAGGAAATTCGGAAAAATCTTTCAAAAAATCATAACTTCTAAACTACAAAAAATCGCGGAACATAAATGGGGTATTTTCGGATTCACCCAGAAATGAGGAATCTAAAAAAAATTATTTGACGACACCTTTTGGACTACCCTGTATCACCTATTATTATTTTACGGCGTGGATGGCTATTGTCAAAGCTAAAGAGGTGTAAGAGGTTTAGAGGTGTTAAGTAGGTACCTTATAATAATTTAAATGTACCTACGTTTAGGTAATCATTATGAAGAACGGGGACACATACTTTATGAAGAGCGGAGACACTTAACACAGACTTTTCGCTTAAAAAGTTGCCCCAGCTTGTTACACTTACTGTATAATATTATTAACGTGGTAAACATTTTTGTTTATGATTTTTTTGATTCTGAATATCTTGGACTTCTTTCTGGGACCGATTAAAAATCATTTACTTATATTGAATTTTCTAAGTGACTAAAGTGGCAATTTTTCACGAGCGTTTCCGTGCTTCGGAGGACAAGTTATGTTGTCGGTCCCGGTGGTTGTCGATGGACTAGTCGTTAAAAACCAAGTCAAAGGCCATTGGGCGGTTTGAAAACTGACCCCCGGAAGCCAAGTTCGCCACACACTTGACTATACCTACACGAATAGAAGAAGAAGAATTTTCTGAGGCTTTGGACTGTTCCTCCATCAGTTCCCTCGTCACACCTTAGCTCATAAAAATTGTAACTTGATTGAATAATTTTTATTTAAATCAAAAGATCACGAAACTGAACAACTTCCTCCAAGGAACATGGGTCGCAATATGACAAGAAATGTTCGCCTCTCCGTACAGCTTGTGCGAACAGCTGATTTGACTTTATATGGGGAAGTTTCATGGGTAAAATCACCCGTAAAGTTTTGCCAACTGATTTGAAGTCATCCTATAGATATTCCTCATAAACGTATAAGCATAGGTATTAAATATGTGGCTATGCGTCATTTCTTACTTCACTATACAGGGAGTAAAGGACAGCTTAGCAAATACTTAAATGGTGGAATCTACCCGTAATTATCATCAGCTATAAGTAATTATTTTTTCCCGGAAACGTCACGTTAAGGAGTTTTCATTATTTACCTCCTTTGGTGCTACGCAACGTATCGCGAAACTATCGCTGCTATCGGAGTGCTATGTACACATTGCCGGTTTGTGTGTTTTACGTTGTTATGATTGTTTTAATTGCAAAATTGATTGTATTCAATTCAATAATAAAAAATGTAAACAGAAAATATTAAAAACATGAAAAAAAAATGAAAATTTTCCGGAAAAAATGCCACTGGAAAATCATTCAGAATAATTGTCTGAGTCCAGGGTTTCAGTTTTTTCTAAGCTGTCTTTTACACCCTGTATACCTTACACAAGTATACCTTAAGGTTCTCATCTGGGGCTCTAGCTTTTTAATGTTTTAGTATTATGACGACAACTATAACATTAAAGATGGTTCCTTGCTGTTTTGGTTTATCACAAGTTAATTTTAATGAAAATATGATGGTTTTTTTTTCGAATTGAGGAATTTCAGACTCAGTTGCAGAAACATTCCAAGTTAAAGCTTCTTTAAATGTAATGTCGTCCTTGTTTAGGTCGACAAGACAGAAAATTAAAGTACGTTTTTATAGAAGCATTAACATAATGGATTTTTCTGCAACTGGGTGTGACTTAGGCAGGTTTATAATCTTGGAGCTGCTAGATAGACCAGAGCAAGACCCATTGATGTCACAATTTTGTGAAACCATAGCGAAAGCAATATTTAACAAAATCATTAAGCTAAGCTTTGTAAAACTGAAAGTTTCATGAAACGGTACGACATAAATTGTGTTTTAAAAACTTTTTAAAAACGTTTGTTGTTGATTTTGAGCGATCATGTTTTTAAAATTATAATCATTTATTTATTCATTTGAAATATAATAAAACTTACACATTTTTTTTAAATATCATAGAAAGGTCGGTTAAATAATTGTTTAACGTGTTTTTTTATCATTCGAACGGCACGGCACGGCAAAATTCGTATTTACCACTGCCCTCAAAGTTCCTAGCTTCTAATATCACAAGTACATAGGAGGTAATGGTAATACAATTTTGTCGTGCTGTTTTCAAATTATAAAAAGGCCCATTTCCTTTTCTTTTTCTTTAAAAGCCTCGTTCTCGATACTAATTATGTCTCCGGGAATTCGATTTGACTTTGTGTTGGAGCATTTATCAATTTTAAAAACCTATTAGTGTTAGAATCCAACCGTGGTCGCTTAAATATTTGATTCCTAAGAGTATATACCAGGTTATTCCTTTTATTAGAATTAGAATGCAAATCAAACGGCGACTGTTTCACAACCCTACTTTGAAATAGTTTGTTTCTGAGAGTATCTATCATTTCTGATGGTTCGTAATTTTTATTTTTTTTTGTGACTTTCTCACTCATTGAATCCGTCCACGAACTTTGCTCATTTATGTTTGATACAACCGGAGATCGTAAACGTTTCTTGAGCAGTAGCTTGTCTTTTATTGAGTCTATCATCATTGCATACTCGTCAGTATTCTTTAATATTGGTGATATTAGCATATCCTTTTCAGAATTGTTTTGAGTTGTATTTATTGAGTGCTCTTCTGCGACCTGATCAGTGACCAGAGTCTTCAAATAATTTTCTCGTTTTCGTTCTCTTCTTAGCGATTTGATCCGTGGAATATACACGCTATGAACTATGTTTGTTCTGGGAGTAATCAAACCGTTCGTTAACATTTGTTTAAAAAAAAGGTATGACTTTGGATGTTGATAATGGAATTCATTTAATTGTGCAGCATTCGTAGAAAATTTCAACTTGTCTCTTAATTTGTGTATTCCTAGTGCTCCAAATATTACTTTTTTCATAAACTCATCGTTACTTTTTTTTAACTTTTCCATTTCCTGAATATTATCCGAGAAATGTCCTAGATTCCTTATTTTGATGAAATCAGCTATTTTAAATATTCGATTTGGCTTATAGATACCTTGCATATAATAGTTACTTGATTCATCACTATGCAAAATCGTAGCTATTGTTACGTATCTGCAAATATATTATAATAACTATTGAAACAGTACAAAGCACAGAATATTTATAATATATACCCCTCTAGAGGATGTCCGGGACTCCGTTCCCATGGAAATTTCATAAAATTCTTCCTTATTTCATTATTATTTTCTTGCCTTCGTTATGAAAGGAAACTTCGTGCCAAATTTCATACTTCTCGCAGTAAAAGGATTTGGGCTGGGCGTTGATGAGTCAGTGAGTCAGGACCTCCAATTTTAAACATATAAAAGAAGAAAGTGAAAACTATGTAGAAAGTAAGAAGGTAATTAATTACTTTTGATTAATTGATACAATTGACTGTAATATTATTATTTCTCTGACAAAAAATGTTTATGTGTTACGGAAAGAAATATACATTATTGATTTTAAACATTATTACTTAAACATTATAATGAATTACCTAAAAGTTTAAAAATGCAGAAGTCAATTTAATAATAAAAGATTTTAAAATACGCACTCATTGAAAAACAAAATTGTGCACATAAGAAGTAAATACATTCGCACGATTAAATGAACAACCATACTCGTAAATCAGAAATCAATATAGGTACTTATTCCTTTAACGTACCTATTTACCTACCACTTACATAAAACGAAACAGTAACATATACTTACGTTATAGTTTATGGAGTAATTAAATATTTCTTGAAATCGTTTTTAGCTTACAACGCAATAATAGATTTTCAAAGTCTTTAGAGTCAACCCATTCATGTTTTATTTCATTTATAAACTTTCTGTTTTAAATATGTTTAGATGACTTGCACAATTTGCGGTATTGCCTAGATTATACAGAATTATATTGTGACTTGTTGGATTCCCATAACAATATCTGAACGCCCAATTTACCGATGAATGATGCAAAGACTAACTTATACCCCGATACGGCTAAACATGACTTTCGAAAAGTCGTTGCATAAAACGCCATGGTGGTTCTAACTGTGTCCCATTTTGGATAAAGTCACGGCTTTAATCACTTCTGCTGTTACAACAAGACATTTTCAAACAGTAGTCGCTGTAGATATTAATTATGTTACTGAAGTGCCTTCTGCTTCTTTGTTTGAATGTGATCGCGATATGGGGCATGGAAGGGCATATAGTTGGTGGTAACAAATCTGACATAAATCGCTTTCCTCACTCTGTGTTTTTATTCGGAGAGTTGCATTTTCATACATTCGGGTGTGGGTCATCGGTGTTGAACCAGTGGATCTTATTGACAGCTGCTCACTGTGTTGAAGACTTAGTCGACGTTGATCACTACACACTGTTGGCGTATGCTGGACATGAAGACTTAATCCAGGTACGTAAGTACCATACGGACGAAACATAATGTACCTATGTTCTACATATATGTGTCTAAAGTCCACGGTCAATCAATGTCTACCAAAGTACTGACTGTCACTTAATTGGAGAGCCAGGGATCAACCAAACATTTTTAAACCGTTTTTAGCCAACAAATGATTTTTTATCTTGATCCGCCCTAACAGTCTACCACAAAGGAAAATATTTTTCGTAAGTTTTCTTGACACAATATGTGCGCACCATTGCCGTGGTATTTAATAAAAAAAATGTAGTATGATCTCCCCACATTTCTATTCGACTACTTTCCTTAAATATCCAGTGTAAAATCCTCAAAAATAAATATCTAAGTAACAATTTTTTATCAAACTCTTACAGTCTCCAGTGGTGAAAAAAGTTGATAGATTTGTAATGCATCAAAGTTACAGACATGATGACAATAAGAATGATATAGCCTTGCTGTTCCTCGAATGTGAACTTCCATTGGGTAAGGGATACAAAGTCAAACGGATTTGGATTACACCTTCACCCCCTACACACATTACTTCTGGCATCGTGGCCGGTTGGGGAGTTACTAATGATATGGTAAGGACATAATACATGTATTGGCAGAGTTTTCATTCAAACCGCCAAATAGCCTCTGACTTGGTTTAACAACTGTAGTCAATGTTTCTGATGTTTGTTCTTGGGTCTGGGTGTTCGTTTTTGTCTATATTAGCCCTAAAGGACCCACGGAACTAGGGAACGCCTATACAATATGGGCTTGACAGCTTATGGCGTTGGTTTATTAATCATTTACTCAGACTGAAATCGTCGACTGATAAGCTGCTGATTTCAGAAATTCTTAAGGTCTCGCGTCTTTTTAGTATTACGGTTTACACTTTAAAATTTTCGTAAACAAATTCATAATAATCACCCATTAATCATTCCAGTTATTAATTCAGAACGGCTATTCTGCTAATCTCAATGGCAGTTGCATGACAATGACAAATATCGAAACCTTACTCTTGATAACAGCAGCCCCGACCGACAGGCGCGGCATAGTATTTAGCAACTTAACATTCAATTGGCGCTGGCATCGCCACGCAAGTCAAAGGAGCCGTCATAAAATGTACAGGTCTACAAAGATCTTTTGGCCCGCGGTTTCCATGGTGACGCCTTTATTTCCAATACAAGTTCTACTAGCTACAACTGTCACCCGTCGGCCACAAGATCTTTGTAGACCTATATTTTTGGATGAACGGATAAAACAGCGACCATTGTCATTCAACCGCCATTGAGAAGCCATTGAGTAGAGGAAAAGCCGCTTTTTATTATAGGGACCCTCTATGGAACATTCGATGGTTCTAAAAGAGGTGGGACAAGAAGTATTCTATCCCCACACATGTGAACTGTATAAAAGCTTCGACTATGGGATGTTGTGCGCTGGCGACATACATAGCATTGATGACCGGCCTACCATGTAAGTAAACGAGATATTACGAGGTCCTATTTAGATTTTAAACTGGATAAAGATCGCGATTTAACTAGCTTGTCAATACTTCCGCCAGACAAATGGAAAATGACCCCGAATTCTCAGAGGCGTAGCGTGGCATTCCGGCGCCCGGGGCGCCAAAAATTCGCCGCCCCCTCTATTATTATTTTTTTATTCGAAATAATTTGTAAACGACAAATAAAGCATCTTGGAATTCTATAATCAATTAAAAATGTAGATAATTTTAGATTTTTTTAACGTTTGATTTGATAGCCTCCGGGCCGCGCCTTTGGGGGGCAGTCAGAGTCATACCCGCCCAGGCAGGGATAAGAACCGCCTTTGGCCTTGTATTTGTGCCACTAACAAAAAAATTACCAGAATTTCACCGGAAGTGACAGATGTTATCCTAATTCATGCCGTATGCCATGCTCTGATGTCATATCACGTATCTATCTACTAGGTTAGTCTAACGGACTATTCAAGAACCTTATGTAAGTACCAAAAAAAAGGAACGACAATAATAATCAACAAAGAGAAAAAGCCTGTAAACAACAGAAAAAAGAAATAATTAAAAATGATGTGCGGCCAAAAAAGCAAATAATATGATAGATAGAAGTCATACAATTTGTGCCTTCCAGCCTTAACGGCAATACCCCTTGGTACAGGGTATTTACAGTTTAAGATAGAGTAGTATCCAAGTTCCTAAGTATTCAGTATTCGCACAAACTACCCTTATACCACGTTATTTTTTAATCAGTACCCAAATTTTTTGTACGTTAACTTTATGAAAATTTAACGGACCCGTATTTTTTTGTTTTATATCGTTTCATATAAAAATGTCAAGCTAGACTAGACCGTCTGAAGCATGAAAAAAAATAATAAAAAAATTGTATGGAAAAAAAATATCGTCCAATTGCCTTGAAACTTGGTAATAGTACTCTTCAACACAATTTGTGACACCCGTGTTTCTGCGTTTTACAAAATTCTTCCTCTAGGACGTTAAAAAGGGGTATCAAAATCTGAAAATTTTGGAAAAAATAATTTTTTTCTTCCTTATAAATTTATGTTCTATCAACCTTACTGACACCGTAAGAAAAATTTGCGTAAGTACTGATTAAAAGTCACCCTGTGTTTGTTCGCCACCCCGAAATTAAGCGACTAAGTACCTCTAATAATACATTTCTTTTGCAGTGGAGATTCTGGGTCCGGTTTAATAGTGGGAAATCATCTTCTAATAGGATTGGTTTCCTTTAGAAACAATCAGAGACGTGGCCTGATATTCTACACGAACGTTTCACTATTTTATGATTGGATTACGTTTACCGCAGCTAATAATGTGTGCGTTTAGATGTAATTAACCGACTTCACTCCCAGCAATGACTCTATCAACAGATAACCACAAACCGAGTAAATAATGAGCTTAAGTTCGAGTGAACAGGCGTCGTGCTACATCCTCGACCACATCTTGCCCCTAATGCTGCACTGTGGTCAAGAGCGAACTTATTTTCCATTATAATAAAAAAAACTAAAACGCTTTTGTTGTTTTTACAAAAAGCGCTTAACCATTATCATGTATAAGGGACCACCTCTGAAGTATTACTTAATACCACTCAAAGAAGAATTATCAATATCAATTCAGAATTTGTGGAGTTGTTATGGACCAAGTGATTAATGCGGGCATTATTAATATTTCCTTCACCTATTCACCATATATATTGCATTATTATAGCTGGTCATTATTAATAATGCCCGGGCATTATTAATAATGACTAGCTATATCGGGCAAAGTGATTAATTACTATCTAAACTTCATTATTTATCATATTGCCTGGTCATTATTATACTGCTACGTGACAATTGGTCAATTTGATAGTAAAGCTAAGTTTGATGCGGTGCGGGGAGGGAAGTGCCCTCGTTGCAATTTAAAAAAGTTTTCGTTTCTTTTCACGGCCGCCATCTTAGATTTCAAAATCTAAAACGACATCCATGACGGATTTTTACAAAAAATGCATGTCCACCATCTTGGATTTCAAAATGGATGTCGTTTACGGAATCAGCACCCCACAAAACCTATTAAACGACATCCATGGCAGTTTTTTTAAAAAATGTAAAGCCCCGCCATCTTGGATATCAAAATGAACGACTTTTTCGGAATCAGCATCCCCGACAACCTATTAAACGATACCCACGTCGGCATGCCCGAAAATTTAATGTCCGCCTTCTTGGATTTGCCGGGGTTTGCCCTTCTCGTCACGATTCCCCCAACTAAAATCAAAATTGGCGGATATGAAATTTTCGGAAGACAGTCGGCGGGTAAGACGCTTGGTGCGGAGCTCGGCCTTCGGCTGCCCTATACGCAGCTTGCCTCGGCATACGGCTTTAGAATCTAAATTTGTATGGCGGCCATCTTAAATTAGGGGAGGGGGGGACGCTCCGGTCTTCGCCCTACGACCACGCCTCACCGTCAGAATCAGAATCTTAACTCGTATGGCAGCCATCTTGGATTGGGGGAGGGGGACGCTCCGGGCTTCACCCTATGTGGAGCTCGGCCTTCGGTCTCGCCTTTTACCTCGCTAATTAATCCAAATAATGAGTCTGATTATTTAAATTGTTTAACATTTAGTTTATTTGAAGTTAAATGACTATAATAATAAAAAAATAGCAATTAAATATGTTTGTATTACTCTGCCCAAAAGGTGATGGATATTATGTATAATGCCCGGTCAATTTGATTATTTGAATAATTATTACCAAATTGCCCTCTCATATTGTGCATTTTATGCCCGACCATTATGAATAATGCCCAATTTATCACTTGGTCCATAACAGAGTAATTGCGTTACATAAAGTCGAATTTACAACCTCCTCCTTTTTTTGAAATCGGTTAAAAACTGATTTTCCGCCTTCCGGCTAGCCTATCACGTCTATCGAATGCTGCGTTACATACACCACGTCTTTAACGTTATAATAAACAAAAAAAAATCACGAATAGGTGAAGGAATGAGAAAGTAACATTTGGGTGACTTTAAATTACTACTTACTTAGTGATAAATTGATAATTCAGAATGTGAATCAGCCCAAAAAACAGTGTTTTTCAAACTGTTAGTCGCGACCCCCTAGGGAGTCGTGAAGCCTTACTCAGGGGGTCGCGGGTAAAAGAAAAAGACAATTATTTATAGGTAGGTCTTACGCTACAATAAGACACTACAATTATAGTGAAAAGGCTGTGCCTGATTCATGATGCCTTCCGCCATCCGTGCCTACCACGCGGCAAACTCTTAAAACTATGATTTAAAATTTCCGACATATGCACAGTGTAACAATAATTGTAATACTGTGACATAGGTAGGTCGTAGATTTAGCCTATGGGGTCGCCAGAACTTTTCAACTTCCAAAGGGGTCGCGAATTCAAAAAGACTGAAAAACACTGCACTAAACTATAGTAAGTATAAAAGTGTAAATGTTGACTAAAACAGGCAAGTGCGAGTCGGACTCGCGCACGAAGGGTTCCGTACCATTAACTATAAAACCGGCCAAGTGCCAGTCGGACTCTATAAAAACCATTATCTCTATAAAATCACGTTTTGTTGTATGGGAGCCCCCTTAAATATTTATTTTATTCTGGTTTTTAGTATTTGTTGTAATAGAACCAACATAAATAAATCATCTGTGAAAATTTCAAATGTCTAACTATCACGGTTCATGAGATACAGCCTCGGACAGACTTTCTATAAAAATGAGCAAAAAAAATTACGTTTTTTTGTATGGGAGCCCCCTCAAATATTTATTTTATTCTGATTTTTAGTACTTGTTGTTATAGGGCACATAAAAATATATCATCTGCGAAAATTTCAACTGTCTAACTATCACGGTTCATGAGATACAGCCTGGTGACAGACGAACGGACGGACGGACAGCGGAGCCTTAGCAATAGGGTCCCGTTTTTTCCCTTTGGGTACGGAACCCTAAAAAATCGTCTCTCAACTTGTACGATCAGCCGATTGTCTTAATGTGAAAAGAACTAGTATTTTCAGTTTTATGGAGAGAGACACTCGCTAAAGTTTCGCTAACTAGCCGACTTCTTGTCGTGTAGGTTAGGTATGTAGGTAGTCAAGTGCGAGGAGAACTTGACTAAACCTGGTGTTAGAGTTATCAAACCGCCAAATGGCCTCCTGATTGATATTAACGACTGTAGTCAAGCGACAGCAGCCGGGACCGACAACTTAACATGCCCTCTGAAGCACGGAAACGCTCGTGATAAATTGCCACTTTGTTCACCCATCAAGTTCCCTACGATAGGAGAAAGGGACCCTACCTCTGTGTACTAGGCACCTATTTGTAATTAAGAGTCACTCCATATAACGCTCCTTGGCACGGCTAGCCAGATAAAGCTTCAGAAGTTCTTTATCGATTCTTCTCAAGGAAAAACTGCACCTTTATACAAGGACATACTCGTAAATAGTTACATGTACATACACGGACATCAAAGTCACCATAATATTATTGATGTAGCTTCTCTCTATGTTGTCACCAATAAAATCGGTCTTGTTTTAAATTCCATTTATTTTATTTTATCTTGAGATGGGTTAACTCTTCACCGAGGTCATAGAGGAGGTCGACGGTGGAGCGAATTAACCCAGAAAATGTCTATTAAGGCACTGATACTCCTGCACCGACGGAACACAGCAAGCTGTTTGGCGTCGGACTTCGGTAGGAGAGCGGTCGCGAACCAGACGGCCCCTAACAGAGCCTACCACACTGCAAGAGACTATAGGACGCCACCTCAGATTCAGAAAAAATTGAGGCACATTGAGGCGTCATTAAATCTGTTTAATTACACAAATACTATGAAGTTCCTTCAAAAAGTAAAAATACAAAGTGTCAACTGTAATAAATAATGTAACTTACGTACCTATGTCAGCAGACACTCTTAAATATGGTATCTTCTAAACGCGGAGGCGTTTAGTCAGCTCTTGAACCGCACAGCGACATCTCTCGCACCAATCAACAACTACTCGCACTTTCACTACCGAAAACAGGTGAATTACGAAAACCAACACTATTCTAAACGCGATAAGGCTGATTTCAAGACCAACATGTAATGTCTCACGTGCTGTCGTGCGCTCATTGACATGTCTCAGTGTAATTGTTTGGTTTTGAAACAATCAGGTTTTCAAATTTTTTTCTGCTGTTGAGTCTGAAAAGTATGACTGAAAAAGATACTTGTTTTAATGTATGCAGTACAGACGACAGCACATCAGACCCACCACTGTTATAATTTTTGTTAGATTGATGATTTACAATTACAATCCACGATAAAGAAATAAAAGTTAGGTTGTGTAATTGTAACCGCAAATAAAGGAATTATTGTTTTGAAAATAATGCAGTAGGTAGAACAATCAATCTACACTTGTTTGTGCAGTCTAGAAACAAATGATTCATTATAAGAAGAAACATATACTTAAGACCACTAAAGCTTTGTTTTGATTGTTAAAACGGTAACAGAATATTTCTGCAACCACTTTTAAATATATGATTAGGGATTGCAATGCGGGATCCGCAATCCCGCAATACAGCTGGATCCCGCACATTTTTTTGCCTGCGGGATCCCGCAACATGTGCGGGATCCGCAAGTATTAAATTACTCTGCGTTTCTTTTCCAAAAGCCGTCTAATGCCAGCAAGCAAAGATATAGCAAAAATATATACTTACTTCCCAATAATGCATTATACAATGTCGTACATAATAATAATGCATTACACAATATAGTTTTATATAGCATTCAGCAAAGTTAACTACAACTTTTCTTTCTTTCCTTCGTTAGTAATCGCAATAGCAAATACTTAACTACATATTATAAAGGCCGACCAGATCCAATAGACAAGATGCAATAAAGTCTTAAAGCTAATAAAAAAATACCATTTAATCTATACTTTGTGTGCCTACAGAAACTGCATAGGTAATAAATAACTTTCAATTTCTCGAAACGATGTTTGTAGTTGCTGCTACCTTGTGTCTTTGCTTAGACATGACATTGTGCACACACTTCATTTTGTGCTTTCGATGTACACTTATTACATGATTTGGTGCGTTTTTCTACATAATTTACCTACCGAACAAAATATTATCTTCGTAGATAAGACCTAAGAAGTACTTTCTAATAAATGAGCTCATACCATTACACGAGCGAAAGGGATTGCTTATTTTCTCTCTTTTCAATGTATCGCCCCCGATAGCTAATTAAGGACTTTAATTGAATCATTCATATTTTAATAGACCGTTTTTTATAAGTAACTGTGCCTTTAAATGTAAATTTAAGTTTCAGGCTTTGAGTTTGCACGTAAAATATTTGTTTAAGGCTTAAAAATTAATAAGTGCGGGATCCGCACATTATCCAGCTGTATTTATGGCAATCCCGCGCGGATCCAGCTGTATTGAAAATGGTGCTGTATTGCAATCCCTATGTATGATTGCATTCTATACTAGTATAGTAGCAGTATAAATTCTAGATGAATCTGAAGAAAAAAGTTACCTAAATAAAGAAAACAAAGTGAGAAAAACAACAATATTGCTCAATTAAACTTTATTACATTTTGCCTTTTTCGTAACAAAATAAACAGTCTGTACATAAACCCTAGTCTAATATTACATTACTTAGAATTGGTAGTTTGTTCAATAGCATTCGGAGGATGTTCTAACACATTATCAATTAAACCAAACGATTTAGCATCAGTAGGGGTCATGAAATAGTCTCTCTCCATGGAAGACTGAATTTTTTCCAACGGTAAACCAGTGTGTCGTACGTATAAGCCATTGATTTGTGCTTTGAGTTTCAATATTTCTTCAGCTTGGATTTGAATGTCTGTTGCTTGTCCACGCACCCCTCCTGAGGGCTGATGGATCATGATTCTTGAATTAGGAAGAGCATGGCGCATGCCTGGAGTACCAGCCGTTAGAAGTAGAGACGCCATACTGCAAGCCTGCCCAACACACCACGTTGCGACTGGCGGAGTGATATATTGCATCGTGTCATAGATACCTAACCCAGCAGTCACATTGCCACCAGGAGAATTAATATAAAGGTGAACGGGTTTCTTACTAGATTCCGATTGTAAGAAGAGTAGTTGAGCAACAACTAGTGAACTTATTTCGTCAGTAATAGGACCCATGAGACAGATGATCCTTTCTCTAAGCAGGCGCGAGTAGATGTCGTAGGCTCGCTCGCCCCTGCCTGTTTGTTCCACCACGATCGGTATCATACCAATACTCGTCGGATGTGTAACAGATAGAAATCTGCGCCCGTTGATGCATCTAATAAGGGTGCCAGAAGTGGAGACAGTTTTCATAAGTTGACGCACGTAGTTCAGAGCCATTTTCGAATGTTATATATCACTATGTCTAGTCAAAAATTCACACCATCAATTTACCATTTAATGTTATTCAATATTTAACTAATTAAAGGGGTAAAAGATAACAAAATTAATTTAAAATCACTCACAAACAAATGCAATGCACCGTCTATTAATTGTCAATGTCATTAATGTCAGTTAGTTTTTCTTAAATTCTGTAAGGCAAAAGATTTTTAGCTCGTACAGACGATTTTCATACCATTTTCCTCTCTGATCTCGTTATCTACTTAAAAGATGTTACTCCACACTCCACAGCAATAAAGCCAACGCACAAGCTTGCCTAAAAAAATGTCTAAGAAAGAAATAAAATTAGGCTAGTAAAATTAGGTTACCCTGGACTTAATTCATAAACTCGCTTTTTTTAATACTTTGTTGGTTTTTGTTATTAACCCTCCGCATACCAGGTGGGGTCTAATAAACCCCAGGCGGTGAAAAATCGATATATTTTCAAAAATTTTCGTGCGCAGAATCTGAAGCTCTCAGTAGCTGGAGTTGCGACGTTCTTACACTGGCAAGTACCATTAGTTTAGTGGTGCGTGCGTTTTTTAGGGCTCTAGATGCGTTTTTGTTTAGAATTGTTGTTATTTGAGCATATACAAAATGCAATTATGGCGAAATAAAGAACTCCTACCTCGAGATTGAAGTAAAAATTTAAAGATGTATCATCGTTGTTCAATTTTTTTAAATTTAGTCAGTTTAATTACAAACATTGGTAATTATCAATTCTTAGGGTGATTTCAAGTCTAAATTAGTAGTCAGAAGATGGCATTTTCGCTACCCTTTTTCAACAAACCATTTAATCTATTTCATTTTTTTTTATATAGTGCTACTCAGGTTATGTTCAATTTCAAAAATATGCAATAATAATTCAGTACCCCTATTCCTATCTGATTACAGCGACCATTTTGTTAGGGTATGTCAGACCCCACCTTGTATGGCATGTTACAAATTTTCACCTGGTATGCCGAGGGTTAAGTATCAAATATGAATTAGATATATGAAGTAAACAATTCGCAGTGGTAACTGTTTCTTATAAAAATTAAGTAATTAATAGTACGAGAGAACTTTTTTCTAAAAGTAAAATAGGTAACCAAATACCTTGTTAGTATAATTTTGAGAGGTATTCGAATGCTATCACCCAATAGCAAAATTAAACAGAAATCAAACTCACATGCATATTTTTTTTTTCCAGAAACCATCTGATCTCAATATCTAAATAACCCAAAATGGTAACTATGGTGTTTGCATCTACTTAAGCTATTTTGCGTCTTTTTAGACATCTGAGACAAAAATTAAATATTAGTTTTTAACGTTTTTAGAATAATGTATTTTTCAGGTAGTTAAAAAGTGTAACTGTAATTTTTTTATTTAATAATAGGTTTTAGTGTACTAAAATCATGTTTTCATCATAATTAAACATGTAAATATCACGATTAAGAAGTTGAAAATATAAATAATAACACGCGTGAGCAAGTAGTGAAGCGGGATGTAGCGGTGGGTGCGGGGCGCGGTGGGGGGAGGGCGCGGCGAGCGAAAAGAACGAGTTTATTTCAATTGCGCGCTTTGTTTGTATTGTACATTGTACAGTCAACAGCACATCAGGTTACCACAAACTGTCAAATTTCCCCAATGAATAGTAAACTCTAAGGCTTGGACATAAAATTGAAAATCGATTGAAGAAACTTGACAGTTTTGGATAGCATGATGTGCTGTTGACCCTGTACACTAAAGAGCACGTCAAGCTTGACACTTTGGACTTTGGACCGGCCCTGCATTGTATGGCGCGCAGTATAAATCAGAGCTCAGCTTAAACTGGTAGTGTAAAGCGTGATCTGCTCTTGACTGTACAAATGCGTTAAAAATTGAATTTCCTAATTGCAGGATATGTAATTGTGCATTTTTTGATGTGGTGACGGTAGGTCAAAAGCAGAGGTTCCCAAACTTATTTCGTCTAACGCCCACTTTGAAAATCAGTTATTTTGTAGCACACCCAATTTTTTTTCACCTTAAAACCTCAATAACATATTAGTCTCGCCTGGAGTTTAATTAATGTGACCGGTGTCAGAATTCGGATTTAAAACAAAATTGAAAGATATTTTTTTGTTAATTAATATTTATAAAGACAAGAAATGCGGGTTATAATTCTTAAAAAATATTTCATCCAAATGTTGTCCATCACGTTGAACACACTCTTCAAACCTGGCCTCAGTATTCCGTGCCACTCGCTGAAGCAAAGGTGCTAGGATGGGATTAATCTTGCGAGCGATATTTTGAAGCATCACGTAATCCTGGAATATTTTATTTTGAAAAAATTTCTACAATACAATATACTTTATTTGCACACAAAGACATACATTACAATTAACAGAACATAAAACATAGTGTACAACAAGGCGGCCTTATTGCTAGGTAGCACTTTCTTCCAGGCAACCTTAGGGTAGGACAGCAGTAAGATAAGAAGTAGTTGGTGGTGCATAAAATTAAATATATATAAATAATACAAATAAACAAATATATAAGTATACATATTGTTAAGAGAAAATCGATCAACGAGACAATTGGTACAACACTACTAGTCCACGCGGTGTGGCGCAACACTACACGGCACTTTTGACAGATCGTTTTCGCGCGTAGATCGGTGTTTATGTGTTCTCGCATTATAATTTGTAAAATATTGAATTAAAAAGAATGTTTAAGAAATGAAAGGTGTTTTAGTTTAATAATATATAAATAAATATATACTTAAAATAAGTATAACATACATCTATATATAAGGTCCTAATTTATTAGTCACTTACCTTCTAAGGCGTTATTGTATAGGTTGATAGTATTCCAAAAAACAACATAAAAATTAATTATCTGAAAATGAAATTTTGTAAAAAAAATAAAAAAAAATACATTTAAAGATAAAGGAATGGTTCTCTTTCGATTATAGCGTCCACTCCCCGCTCGCCCGCTCTACTACTGCCATTATTACTTACGTTTGAATGGATGGGTTTATTCAACATAGTAATGAAAAAATATCATAACAAAATTTTTCAAGACCTTTTAAATTTAATATTATGCTTTTGTTTTTTGACTCAAATGATATATTTTGACCTACACAATAACGTGTTAAAAGGAAAGTGACTAATAAATTAGGACCTTATATACAGGGTGTTACGGAATTAATGGATCAACGTTAAGGGGATGATAGCAGAGATAATTTCCAACAACTAATTTGCCTAGTTTTCCAAAATCCCCCCGGGTCTAAAAAAAAAACATTTTTTTGTGTTTTTTTTATCTTTTTTCTACTTTGAGTCAGTCTTTTTGATGTTGTGTCTACAAATGATAACATTTTCAAGATCTGATTTCTGTATATTAAAGCTGGATAGTTTACCAATGTTATTAAATGCATTATTTGTACCTAGAAACTTTCAGGAATTTTAAAAAAAATAAAGATTCCCAAGTTTCTGTTTTTTGTTCGGAAAAACCAAAACTTTGAAAAATTCTCCTGTAAAAAAAACGTATGACACTACACTAGACCATTATTTTGAAAAGTTGTACACTTAATCTGCTTTCTAACGAGGTATAAAACGTTTGCCTGGGCATTAATTTCACAAAGTTGTTGCTATTTTCCGAAAAAACGGCGCTAATTCATCAAACATGAAATTCTAACTAAGATGTTCTTTTACTTACAAAAAATAAGTATAAATTAGTTTGAGGTCATAAATGCATTAATTGGCCTTAACTTACCTACTAAATTGAAAAAAATAATAATTATTTTTTTTTTATTGCAAAAAAAATTATTTAAAAAATACAACTTTTAATAAAATAATAAAAAAAAATTTTTTAAATAAAATAAATAAATAAAGATAGACAATGTCTTGTTTCTACTTAAAACATATAAGTGCTAATTACATATAAGTGCTCGCGCACACTACAATATAGATAGACTAATCAGTAGAGAGCGTAAAAGTCAAAGGAAAATATGCTCTACTTCATTTTTATATATTTTTTTATTTTTAGGTTCGGTTAGTTACTAAACTATTATATTAGTATTTTTATAATAGGGTGTAATTATAGTAATTAATGAAATACCTACGTGGAAAAGTTATACAGAACTTATTTAGAAATCACAATATTTTAAATTGTCATCAATCACTCATTTCAGAAATATCTGATTCGGAGTCTGATGTATGACCATGACCAACATTTTAAAACTGAAATAAAGATCACAGTATCCCATGTATTCGTCTTCAATTTTTTCCACATCCTGACAGGTAATGGACGAGACATCTTTATATGTATATTCGATCAAAAGCTTGATTTAAAATGGGCATAATTTAAGTATCATTTTATATGATATTGCGGCTAGCAACGTCATTTTTTAAAACACCCAAAACGTTTCCAATCGGGTAAAATAAGGAGTAGATGATAAGGAGGCAGCGGAAGCACCGTGAATTCATTTTCTTTTAATAAATCGTCAACTTTGTGCTAGCGGAAGTTTTGTTTATATTATTACATTATACTTTCACATGTACAGTGGACAGTACATCAAGTTTCACATTTTAGTTGAAAACTAGACGTTATTACTAACGCGCAAGATACCCCTGTGTATAGCTTAACGTGCTGTCCAATGTACAGAAGCCAGCACGTGCGGCTGGACACTTGCAATACGAAAGCCGCCTCTATTTGCGAAGGCGCTCTCAAGGTCAAAATGCGTGGCTGGCCACACGTGCTGGCTTCTGTACCTATACGTGGTACCAACCACGCTTTTGTTAAAATATTGTGTTAATTTTTTTCTTATAATATGAGAAACATAATTTGGGAAGGTAGTGTTCTTTCTTTGATTATATTTGCTTGTAAGCTCTCAGTTTTCTGTATGGAATTATAAAAATAAAAATATTATTATGTTAATTGTGATAAGCAGACAACATATAAGTTTTGTAGGTCTTAAAAGCAAAGTGATTGATGTTCATAAGATTACAAACGTTTTTGTTATGCAATTTTTTTCTTCGTATTTACGTTCTATCAACGTTACTAATCACTATCAACGTAAGATATATTTGGATAGTGATAAAAAATTACCCTGTATAAGAATTATTAACAATTACTAGTGTGTTTTTATGCAATCAACTGTCTTAATGTTTCATTTTGAGAATTGAACACGTTGTTTCACTACAACATTTAGATTTTTGGACATTGATATTATCCGTAAAGCATACAAAAACTTATATAATGTCTATTTATCATACAACAACAACTAATAATCGTTTCACCGGTTCCTTGTTTTGATACTCTGCAAATCACAATCCTATCTTCTTGGTGCTTTTTAATCTGGTTTCGAATAAAATCCTCCGAAGCATCTTCCTTGCACAACAGACACTCTTTTTGGTAATCAAATGTAGCTACCATTTGAACAGAACTCAGCTTCGTCGTCGGTTTGTTTTTTTCCGCACTTTTGATACATCGTACATTGGTGTAGACAGCTCTGCACCTGCTGTGGTGTTGTAGCTTATCTTCAGAAACTGATAAAAACTTTTCATCCTCACGCCTTTTACTAGATGCTATTAACTTATTTTGTCATTTTAGACCAGTGTTTCCCAAAGTGGGCGATAACGCCCCCTAGTGGGAACTGGAGGCCTGGAGGGGGGCAATAAGGGGCCCAGAAAAAATTAGGGGGCGCAGATGTTGTTAAATGCGATGAGCTGAACGATTATTTTCTGCCAATATTAGGATACCATCTCGTCTTTACTGCGCACCAACCCGACGACCATCATAGCGCTTAAAGAAAATATCGTTCGCGAGATTAATGCCATCCTAGCACCTTTGCTTCAGCGAGTGGCACGGAATACTGAGGCCAGATTTGAAGAGTGTGTACAATATTTTATTTTACGTTTAACGTCAATGACCTTACATATCGTTCAGTGTAAAAAGTCTGCCTGAAATAAAACCCGCATTTCTTGTCTTTATAAATATATTTTTTTAATTATCTTTCAATGTTGTTTTAAATCCAATTTCGTTAAATGAGTCTAATTTGTTATTGAGGTTTTATGGTGAAAAAAATGGGGGGCGCTACAAAATAACAGATTTTCAAAGTGGGTGTTAGACGAAATAAGTTTGGGAACCTCTGCACTAAATCATAGGTGTTTAAATAATTACCAACATATGCTAAGCTTGTGTTGGTAGGCAATCACTTTACTGGTAGGTCTTTTACACTGAACGATGTCTAAGGTCATTGACATTATACATAAAATAAATCTGTAACGGCGAAACTCCGGTCAGGTCTCATTTACGAATATAATTAACTACCTAACTAGATCTGCCCACTAATAGATAGGTAATAATAACTATTCTTCAATATCAAGAATATTTAATATTCTTTATATCTTTCAATATTCTTGGGAAGCAAAAAGAACAAAACGTTTTCATTTTGACTACTTTACTGTATATAAGCACCCAAATGCTAAACAATATTTTTCTCTTTACGTTTAGTAGCCATCCATACATTGGAAACAAATTTTATAAAACAGCGCGCGTCTCGTGACAGTAGACGTACGGTTGGGAGTTGGGACACAATGAAATTACGACCTTATTCTGCATAGGATACCGTTTATATATTGAAACAAAACTAAGAAAAAATATCAATTGATGAATAATCGTAGACATTTTTTGCTTAATTTGTCTCTTATAGTACTAATTATATTTTTAAGGCATAAATTAAAAACTTTTAGAGTAGTTATGAATTTTGGTTTTCTTAAAACTACAAATATTCGTAACTGTTGAATTCTGCAAAGATAATCTGCTTAATTTTTATTAGTTTATTAACATACACAATATACTATTCAGAATAAACTGTTGAAATGTAGTTATCTATAATTTCTGATCAGATAAGCCAAAAAATCCGTAACTTACTGAACATTCTTTATAAATGATAATTCTGAATGATTAATTAGTTTAATTTTAATTTCTAAGACTGGAATGCAAGCATTATATTATAATATAGGCACTTTTACGAAGTTAAATATTATGCCGCTTTACTGAAATCAAAATGAGTAGAAAATTAAATTTTTCAGTTTTTTTATAATGATGCGGAAATTTAATTTGCTTAATTTTGTTTATTTTAGTTATAACTAACAATATTTTATGTCATCGAGAAAGAAGTTTACAGTTATCGAAATATTTCCATGTTTAGCTAATTTTCCTAGCCCAAATGATTAAGTCAAAATATTGTACAGCACAAAATAAAACAATGTGGGTTGATCAGCACTTTATAAAAAAAATTAATTATATCACTAAAGTAATGGCAAAATTTTTTTAACTTACTTAACTAACTTAATAAAATGTGGATATGTATCACAATGTTTATCTTCAACACATAATTTAAAAAATTCAACTTCAATACATAAAATAATGAAAAATTACAAGATCTATTTTTGTGTCTGCCTTTTTCTTAACTTCATTAACGCTTCTTGTCTTTTTTTCTCAATCAACTGTTTTAAATCTACTTTTGAAGTTTCTGTTTGTTTTGAGGGTGCATTTGATGGGATACGGTTGTTCAGTGGCCTGATGGTTGAAGAACTGGGTACTTTAGGTTGGAATTGTGTCTTCTTTTGGACAGGCTCAGGAACTGATTGTTGACTGGCCTGCTGTGGTGTCGATGTGAAAGGGAGAAGTCTTTTGGCCATGAGCTTCTCTCTTGCCATCTGATGCTTTCTTTTGATTTCTTCTTGTGTGCATCTAATAGGGGAATCTCCTGAAACAGAAACAAGTTTTTGAGTTAATTTCTTCTCTCAAAAAACTAAAAGTGAAATTAAAAAGTAAAATTTCACAGGAAATACCTTCTTTTGTAGGCATTGAATTATATCTGCCAAAAACCATTCCACTCGTAGATGGTTTGTTGTCTGTGATTGATGGAGATTCTGGCATGGAACTGTGCCGACCAAATATTGATTTATTTGTTGAACTTCCATCATAAACAACTATATCTTGTATTGTCCAATCTGTTTTGGAACTATTCAGATTATTTCTATCTGTATTACTTTTTCCAGGCATTTGTGTAAGGTGCTCCAAAGCACTATCATTTAAGTTACCAACAAAACTGTCAAAAGAATCATTAATTAATCTTGGAGAACCACAATTATTTGTTTTATTTATAAGTGGGGAATCCAATTTAATACTGTTGAGGATAGCATCCATGGAATCATTGTCCATTTTTAAATTGACTCCAGGTTTATAACTTAAAACATTTTTAGATGTTTCATAACAAAGTCTCTTTGCAGCTGTCGGTTCATTAAATATTTCCTCCTCCACAACTTGACTAGCTTTTATAAGACACTCATTCATTGAGTCATCTGATTCTAATGCAGTTTCAGTTTCTGGTTTATTAAATTTGGAACTAAGAACATTTCTTCTCAAGCATCTAGGTTTTGTTCTAAGACCACTTTTAGGGGAAGATTCTCCCGAATCATTGAATATATCATCTTCACTCCCAGATGGACGTTTTTCAGTGACTTTGTTTGATCTCTTTGCTATTAATTCATGTAAATTTTGATTGAGCTCAATGAGATCCTGAAACAGCTCTGCATTTTTCTGAGTAGCTCTTACAGGTCTGCGTTTTGGTATGGGTTTATCAATCAGCTTTGATTTGGTTGATTTTTTTGTTTTTCTACTTAAAGGTGTTGAATTTTTAATACGAGATGTTGGCTGGTCTGCTTTAGGGGTGTAGAAGTTCCAAACAACATCTGTTTCACCCTCGGCCCCGTCTTGTGTGCAGAGGAACAACACTGGACTGCCTGCGTCTGAGTCACAAAGCGAGTCACTGTCTCTCGATGGTGATTCTGATCTATGCTCAGGTGTAGAGCAAGACAACACTGAAAAATTGAAATACTAATTAGTGAGATAGAGAAAAGCTTGAATTGGAGTGTTAATAGCTTGACGAAGTAGTAACTATTTATCCATAAAAATTAGAAAACATGCTGAAAATGGTACCTTTATTTTTACTTTTCGTTGCAACCATCTTTGACGAAGACCCACCACTGTTTACACTCATGGATTGATTGGAATATCAAGTAAAACGATGGGTACACATACAAGCTTTAGTTGCGAGTAAACCTGAACGCCAGTGATTATCTACTCAATGAGTAAACCAACAAAATTTGGAAAAAAACTAATAAAAACAACAGTGACAAAGTGACAATGCATGCCTTTGCATTGCCAATGCCAACAGTTGACGATCAGTGTTGCCCATGTCTGATTCTCAAAATTAACATAAGATATTAATGCTATTTATTTTAATAATTGTTTATTATTCCATTCACGTTCCTCTGTTACTGCTTAACAAAAAACTACTGGAAGAATTTTTATAAAACTTTGTATTGATATAGCTTAGATATCAGAAAAAAACCAAATTTGCCTGGATCCCCACAAGATCGAAGTCCCGGGTTCCTGATAAGAAATAAAGTACTATCTATTACTTTATCATTTGTCACTAACCATGTTCTTAAATAATTTATTTCCTTTACTCCGAAATCTAAACTTTTCGGTATCATTCTGAGTCACGTTTCACATTCGGTCGTCATGGTCAAATGACCCAAAGGTCACGCAAAAGGTTAAAAAGTAAAACACAATGTATTTTATAGAAATCTCTGGCAACACGAGGAAAAGTCAATGTCAACACTTAGTTCCAGGCATGGGTTCCAGGCTACGAACAATTAAAAAAAAAAACGATGTCAACAACGTCATTAACTTTTTTAATTCTTACAGCTTCGATTCCATAATATTTGACTCAACATTCATTCATTTGTCCATGATACAATAAAATATTATGTACGACCCTTGTAATACATAACCCCGTTTTTGAAAACACTGGGGAAATGCTGCAAAGATTATATTTTTTCTCTCTTTCTTTCTTCGCCTCACTGTTTGTTTTTTTTTCATACTTATTTTTGTCGTCGGGTTTTTGTTATTGACTAATTTTCGTGTTTTATCCATATAACTACAAATGAACGCTTGGTTTTATGTGTTTCGTGTACATGTTTGCATGCGGGGATCCTCTTTTCGAGTAGTACCTTTCAAATGATAGTAATACCGATTCAAAAGTCATGAGACCAGAACGTTTCTGAAATGTAAACAGATGGATGCATTACGATAATTTAGCTGAGTTAAACACCCGCGCGAGTGCGACTCGACACACGCATTTACCGCTCCTCCGCCCGCATCTCTGCCGCGGTTTCGACACGTCAGTGTCCTTTGCCCGACCGCCTCAACTTGGGTTCTGTTCTATTCAGTTTAGCGATCACATGCGCGCGGTTCAGACGTATTTACACGCGATGCCCTCGAAGTGACTGAACAGTGTAAAAAGTGACCAAGAACTGGTGTAAAGTTGCAAAATGTTGGCGGACGGCGAGATAGTGGGCGATGGGTCGTGGAACCTCACGATCTACGTCACAGACCTTAACGAGAAACGTACCATGGTCGTGAAGGGAGATATGCACATTGGAGGGGTCATGCTGAAACTCACTGAAAGCTTCGGTAAGATATTTTCGTTTTCTGCATCATGCATGACTAATGACGTGACTGCTACTTTACCTAGAACTTCAAGCTTCTCAGGCCCATAAAAAGTTATTCGTCTCATAATATTCTGCAAGGTCGCTAACAAATTCATAAAACTAGAATCTAGTTACTAGATAATCTGGAATGTATACTTTAATCTTCATCCCTAGGACTTCTTTCACCTAAATTTATCAAAAATCATTTAAATTTAAATTCTATAGGTACTTAGAGAGTTTAAATAAGTATAGTAGACTATAATGAAATCTGAGAACTGAATAATCTCTTATGTTTAGTTTTTTGAATTTCTTTTATTCAAAGTTTATTTATTAAGGGTTTTATGAAACTTCAACCTCATCATGACACTCATAAAAATAAAACATATCCAAAACAAATCATTAATTTACATTTATGTACCTACAGTGTACAGATAGGTATGTTAGCCTTTTAAAAACAAGCGGAGACTGCTATTTTTACCAACTAACACAAATTGCAAGACGTCCTTGAGAAGCATTTTATTATCACGGATGATGAGTCATTGTTGAAAAATGTTCAATTTTGTTTTCGTTTAACAATTGGCTTTTATTTGTAAGTTTCTAGATTCACTGTGTTACTACTTCAAAGTTAAGGTTTTTTTTATCAAGTTTTAAGAGAAAATTATGACTATGCTCCTTTGCTCTACCTATATCCTTTATTCTGTTGCACATGTCTCCTTATAATAATTATTATTGACATTATATTAGTAGTCTGTACTTACCAACTTTGTAGAGAAACATTTGCAGATACTATCACAGAACTGTGTATCATAAATTCATGAGAGATTAGATAGTAACATAATCTTGTGTCTATAATAGAAACTTGTTTAGGGTTTACACTAAGACTGATAGGTGTTTTGAATTAACAGTATTCCACCTTCGGAAGACTACTCCTTTGGGCACATATACATATATGGGTGACTTTAAAAGAACCTTTATGAAATTCTCAAAAAAATTTTTCGACTTCTCACACTAAATCTAATCAGCTGATTGCTCAAGTTGTTTGAAGAGGTAAATTTTTTCTTCTTATATTTCGACCTATTATATTCCTTGAGAAAGTTGTACACAGTTTCATGAGGAGAATCACCCCCTAAAGTTTTGTTGACTAATTGCAAGTCACTCAATAAAAAGAGTTTAAAAAACAAATAAGTATGTGAGGATGGATGCATGTATGTTTGTAACTCCTTAATGCAAAAACTACTAGCTTAGACATCAAAATAGAACACGGCCACACAACCATCATAAATTCCCACAGGAACAAAGTCCTACACGGAATACTAATACTTTTTTTTACTTTGACTCTTCTGAAGTTTTAAAAGTACAACTTGAAAATTCTCCTGCCTCCTACAGCAATGAGTTGGTTCCTTTTTAAATGCTAGGTTGAATGAAGTTGAAACAAAGTTAATTGGTACAGTGGTTAATAGTAAACAACCCAATAGAGATTGTTTCAAAAGCTTAAGAATTTTTTAAGTTGTATAACCTATTCATTTTTACTATGTAGGTGTAGATACAGAGTGTATAAAAATTAATAAGTACTCAACTTGAATATGATGGATTTAATTAATGTGTACATGATGGATTTTAACTCAAGGAGTAAATACCTGTTTGTACCTAGATGGAAGGTCTCTAGCCTAAGAGGACATACCTACCTCTCATCAAATTGAGCTTAAATTAAAAAATACAATATTGGCATGTTAACTCATTCCATAACAGTACCTGACCCAGTAGGTATAACATATTAATATTCATAATATTCATCATTCTTAGAACGTGATCCAGCTTGCTAACAGGTCCTGATGGCAATAAAAGCAATGGATTGAAAGGGTGACATGAGTGAGAGAGCGCTTGCGTTGGAGGGAGACGGATGATGCGCGTACGCAGGCACGCGTCCTTCGCGGTCGATATGCCGATCCGGACGGGTTTTTTGCCGGGTCCACCACAGGTGAACTACCGATTGACTATGTCTGGCAATCGGTATCCTCTAAGAAATGAATTATGCCTGTATAAAATATAAAATATACAAATGTAAATCAAAAAGACTCCTTCCTGGCACTGTTTTATTAATTTCGTTATGAATCGTGGTGCTCCAATTTGAATCAAAGATACCTAGACACCGAAAATCTACCAAATTCTTCCGCATGAATAAAAACATTTAATCACTAAAATGCTGTTTACCTAAATATTCAAATCTCACCCACGCAAACCTAGTAGTTGCGACGAACTTTCAAAATGGCGCCAATCGCACACACCTACTCGCTCCCAATCTCCCAAACTTTTATGAATTATTCAATATCTGAACATTCTGCGTACTGAACAGGTTTGCAAATTGCTAAATCAAAGTTGTGAACCTACCAGATAAGTAACCAGATTATAAGATGGATACGATACGATACGAAACTCTTTAACTTTGGTTGATCATAATCGTAATTTCTAAAAAGACGGAGTTTTATACAACGCAACGTTTTCGTATAATACAAAACTAAACAATTTTTATGTCCAATCGATGATTCGGTGAACACTAGGAAATTGATTTTGTGTACCTGTAGTTCACAAGACAATACGACAAAAGTCATTTTCTTGCTTGTCGAACAATGCGCTCAGCTGCACGAAAATCCGTGTAACATTTCTCAGCAAGATTTGTGCAAGAGTGACTTGAAAATAATGCGATGCTCTCAAGTCACTCCTACACAAAGAAAGCTAGCTATACTTAACAAATATAACAAGAACTAGGTCGTGTTAATATTTTAAAATTATCTAAAACGGTACCTACTTTATTTTAAAACACGTTGTGGTAATTATAACAAAGGATTTATGCTAGATTTGAATAACAAATTCCACACTTACCTACTATCCGATCGCAAATTAGCCGTATCTGGTATTGACATTGAAGTTTGACCATAAATAACACTGAAGAGCACGCACGTTGTTAACTACAACTTTATTTAAACAGTAAGTCATGAATACATCTAGAAGTATAAGATAACACATCTAGCGACAGGATAGCTAATAGTGATGCAGATGAATTGATATCATATGTGTGTGTATGATTAAATCAATCCTCGTGTTAATTCTATGGATTGAAGTAAAGGTCGTGATGACATTAAAAAAAACATTATATAGGGGAGACCAAGTAGTGCTTAGTTTGAAAAGTTCTAAAGCAAATATAGGAATTTATCTAAAATAACACCTAATATAAAACCTTTTGTCATCAGAATCATGATTTGAATACCTTCAGACACCGAAGGTTCTTACGTATGGCATTAATATAATTTTTTACATGCAACTTTGTCGCTGATCTTGTTCCAATCAGTCATTTAGCGTAGCCGTGTATGGACGCTATAAATACTAATCGACAACGTATCTCATACATTTTGTAAGCAAACTGAACGAAAAAAAAACATTCCTAGATATAATGAAGAGAATAGAAGTGATTGACATCATTTCAAACCAAACTTAGCTTACGAAAAACCGCTTTGACGTAGAAAAAGTATTATTTCTTAAGAATAATGATGATGATTCTTAATGAGCCCTCGTTTTTGTGTGGCCCTTAATACTCTAACAATGGGAAAGAAAACGTAAGAAAGCGTCACGGTCATTTTGAGATAAAGCAATAATTAATGTGCGTTGAAGGAAACGACACGTAGTGGGACGCAACGACATCAGTAACAAACATTTATTACTCGAAGACAGACAGATAGACGGGCACAAGTCAGCTAGCTATTGAGATAACACTAATAGCTATGTAACTGTTTTATTCAGATCGATTGAGAAAAGTTCTACGGCAGCTAGGGTATAAGTATAGTTAATTAATTACAGTAGGGACAGGTGCTTGTTCTATGACATAGCAGTGTCAAATAGGTGAATGCTATTCTCGAGATGTATTTATCATAAGAATAATAGGAGCCTAGACTTCTTCCATCAAGTACCTAATGCTAGAGCGAAATTCGTTGTAACCGTAATCAAAACAAGTACGTTTTCAATTTTAACTTCACACATTAATGTTTACATTTAATACCTACATTGTACTTGATCTCCCCTATATAATGTTTTTTTTTATGTCATCACGACCTTTACTACAATCCACCAATCCGCATTGGGCCAGCGTGGTGGACTATGGCCTAAATCCCCTTCGTATTTCGATGGGAGGCCCGTGCCCCTCGGTGGGGACGTATATGGGCTGGTAAGAAGAAGAAGACCTACATTGTAAGAGATTGGAGCTTAATATAGGCCTTCACCTGTGACTTAGATCTCCGGGTCCCTCTTAAGTTATTTTGTGCTGAAAAAATCTGCTACACTCCTCATAAAATAATATTTACTGAATCTTGCAAAATCACGAATTACTGTGATGAATGTATTGTTTAAAAGATTCTCGCGGTTATTTTCACTATTTTTAAACATATTACTGTGATGTGATGAGTTTTGTAAATCGCTTTTATTGACTGCCCCGAAAGTTGTACCTTTTACTAAACACAAGCACATATTTGTTTAAGACCTGATTCTGGAATCGAAATATTTCATAGTATGACTACATGGCAGTATTTCTGTTTATCCTGCGACAAAATTATGCGTGAGTACAGATTATCTCATCGGAATATAACCTCGACAACTTTTGGAAGTTGCCTTGTGCGTCCAATGTCAAGCGATCAATGTAGCTGTCCTTTTTAGTACCTTTGCATTGCTGCCCAGTCTAGATTCCCAAATAGGAGACAGCAACTTACAAAGAACTTGCCCTTTAAGTTTATTTTCATAGCTTAATATTTCAATATGCTCTCATTATCCTGCCTAATAAGATAGAATTACAATTTACAACAGCTTGTTAATTCATATAGGGATACTGGAAAAGTATTTTTCAATGTCAATTACGAGCATCGTGTCGAAAATTCCTGAAAAGTTTACTAGACACGAAGAAATAGGAAGGATGCTGATGCCCGCAACTTCGTTTGCGTGTTAATTTTTTCTTTTGAACAGATTACACTTGATTTAGTTTAAGATTTAGATTTTTACATACAAAAGTTTTTTCCCGCTAACTCCCGTTCCCGTGGGAATTTTGCAATATCCTGTTGCAACTAAGCTTTAAGTTTACTAAGGTACCTGCATGCCAAATTTCAAGCGTCTAACTTAAGCGGTTTAGATTTTTCATATAAAAGGATTTTCCCGCTAATTCCCGTTCCCGTGGGAATTTCGGGAATTCCTTTCTTGGTGCACCTCTACGGTACCTAAGCTACGTCCCTTCCAAATTTCAAGTGCCTACGTTTAGCCGTTTAGGCTGTGCGTTGATATGTCAGTCAGTCAGTCAGTTTCTATCCTTTTATATCAGGGGTGGCCAACTTGATTATACCCAAGATCTCCTGTTTACTAACGAAACCCTGTGCGATCTACCAATTACATACTTCTTGAAATCTTAAATGAATCAGCATAGTTCAGTACACAATCATGTAGTATTTTTTTTATTATATTAAGAGAAAAAACTTAATTCTGAAATGTTTTTTATTTTTTGCCTTGCCACGATCGACTGGACTAACAGTCACGATCGACCGGTCGATCGATCGACCGGTTGGCTACCCCTGTTTTATATATTTAGATTCGGAGATTTTGCTATACTTTTTTGCCATATTCGAAGACTTACAAATTCAATTTACTTAAACGAAATACGGAATCAAGTTTACTAATTCACAATATATTTTCTGTTTATGCCAATGAGACAAGGATTTGAGCTTATGTGTGTATGTAAAACTAGCTGATGCCCGCAACTTCGTTTGCGTGTTAATTTTTTTTTGTACAGAGTACACAGATTGAAAACATCTATCTTACGTGATTTAGATTTTTACATACAAAAGTTTTTTCCCGCTAACTCCCGTTCCCGTTGGAATTTTGCAATATCCTGTTGCAACTAAGCTTTAAGTTTACTAAGGTACCTGCATGCCAAATTTCAAGCGTCTATCTTAAGCGGTTTAAATTTTTCATACAAAAGGATTTTCCCGCTAATTCCCGTTCCCGTGGGAATTTCGGGAATTCCTTTCTTAGTGCACCTCTACGGTACCTAAGCTACGTCCCTTCCAAATTTCAAGTGCCTACGTTTAGCCGTTTAGGCTGTGCGTTGATATGTCAGTCAGTCAGTTTCTCCTTTTATATATTTAGATAAGGAAAGAGTTACGTAACGTCAAATGCACTCAAATAGCGTAGCACCAGTGCATTTTATCGCTAGGTAAATTAGTTATAAGAAAACAGTCTGATGAAGTTGTCAACACCGTGTTTTTTGCCAGCAGCGATACGATAAGATACCATTTATAGTATTTTACGTAACATTTGCATAAATTGTTTCGTAACGCGACAAGGACAAGATTGTCATACTTTTAGAGCACACAATTGGTAACACTGAATAACCTAAGAGAAGTTAAGTATAGTAGATTGTTACACAAGGGTGTTATTGATACTTCCACCCGAGGTAAACACTCTGCTTTTCATCCTCTATACGAGGTAAATAAAGCAATTTTAAGTAATAATATTAAAATATTAATATTTGTTTATAAATTTAGTTCGCACTTAATTCAGAGTGAATTTTCCCGCGTTATATTTTTTTTTTAATTTTTGCAAATTGGACAAAACCCGCCGTTCTATTTTTAAAATCGAAACATGAACGCGACATTTAAAATCGTAATTATTCAGCATGAAGATTTTATCCCAACTATTTTTTTTTATTATAAGATGGGTTAACTCTTGACCTCAATCTTGATTATAAGGTCAAAGATGAGGTCGACGATGGAGCAAGTCAACCCAGAAAATGCCTATAAAGGCACTGGTACTCCCACGCACTGACGGAACACAGCAAGCTGTTTGGCTTCGAACTTCGGTAGGAGGGTGGTCGCGAACCAGACGGCCCTTTACAGAGCCTACCACACCGCATGAGACCATAGGACGACACCTCAGATTCAGAAAAAAATGAAGTGTCGTTGCCTGGGATGGATTACTAGGAGGCAGGTCTCATTTGTGTTTCCTTAGTCGCTTCTTACGACACCCACGGAAAGAGATGGGGTGGTGTTATTCTCAACCGATCACCACACGGTTAAAATTGTATAGGCAGATCTCGTTCCAATTTTAAATTTACTTACAGCCCTGTTTTGATTTATAAAGTCTACTTACATCCCTGTTTTTGGGGAGGTAAGAAGTCTTTCCCGAGTATGGAAGATGAAAAATAGATTTTTATCGTCATTAAAAGAACATGCGTTTGTTCAAAGTCTTTTTCCACTTGTCGAGCTACATTATTTTCCTTTAATTAACTTGCATAAAAAGAGTAAGGTCTTTTTTGATGATGTTAGACAAAGAATACAGTTGACATTTTTTAAATTTCCTTGGAACTAAGTCCTGGGTGATCTCTAGGAATTAGAGCCTGGCTGTTCATATTTTAGTGGAGATTCTCAGTTAATGGTAATAAAAAAAAAATAGATCGATTCTGTGTTGATACCTTTTGAGTTCGTTGTTAGTATTATATTTAGACTAGTAGCCTATTTAGACAAACGTGCTATTCAATTCGGCTAGTAAATTATTTTTTATATGTTAGATTATCTACTGATTAAATTGCCTTCTTCATTAAGTCATTACAATACTTAAATAATCGTAAAAATTTGCATAGTCTGTTCTTAGAGTAACACCTTAAACGTTCAGTGAAGGTTGTCTTTCCCTACAAGGCATTTGAGGATTTGCTTACAGTTTTCCGCCTTTGCACAGAGGCCAGCACATCAGGTTACATCGATTTTATTGCAAAATCGTTCTTATTGTAACTGTATAGAGTTCACCTTGCGGCACCTTCTTTTTAACTCGATTTCTTTGTACTCACGCTTACGTCAACTGTACAGGATGCAATTTTCCCTATATTTAAAAGTCACATTTACATTATTAAATATTACAAAAGCCGATAGAGTTTAAAAAAGATGAATCCGAATCGGATATTCGACTTTGTCAAGGAAAATTAAATGACTAGATATATCTACGTTGTACTTACTTGATTGTAACAAAAGTTCAGAAATAAACAATGGAAAATTAAAACTACACAATAACATTCAAATTCTACCTGCGGCAAAACATTTTGAATAAAATGCACCTCAAGTCGTTAAAAGACAGTAACATTAACACATCGTATCGTAATACTCATTAAACGAACTTCTGACACCATTGCATCATATTGACATCTTTCCGTGGCATTTCTTCGCATCGAAGACGGATGCGTCGGCGCATGGTACCGAGAAGCCGCCATGTTGCGTTTCCGGCGGTGCTCCCTTCTCTCCCTCCCCCCGTGTGTAGATAACGCCTTATCATCCGCTCATTGTTCCTCGATGCTGATGAGCTAGGGCGTTGACTTGCTCGTATTTTTAGCACAAGTAAATATTAAGGGCCACTGATAAGGGTTCTTCAAGGAAGTACTTTTAAGTAGCCGGTTTATAAGTGCTTTTAAAGCCACTGCACACTTGAAAAGTGCTTAAGTTGATTCCGATTATTACTCGAATGGGAAACAAAAATGAAGCCATCAACAAGAAATACTTAAAAATATGTTACGTATACTGCGACATAGTTGATTTTATTGTATTGTTGAACTAAGTTCAAATTATCTTAAGTATTTCATCTAGAAATCGCTTGGATTTCAAAATTCCTTGTCCTCAAAAAGCATTTGCCTCAAAACAGCAATTTAAATCACAGTTTAGTGAAACCACTCGAAACGTGAAGTAACATCTAAGTACGCAAGCCAAACGCATCCTAAGTTATCTAAGCAACTACTAATATGGAAAACCAGGCATTGTTTGCATCAGTTAGGAAACTAATTGCATTCAGTTAAACCTTAATAGGCATGGCAACACTTTATTTAGGCATAACATGACAGGATTCTCCATTATGTTTAATCTATGCATTAATTTTTATCAGGAATTTGTCGATGCGCCAATGGGAGTAAAATAAGGGCCGTGCTAACTAATGTTGATAGCCTTTTACCTGTAAAATACCCTTACTTGGTAGAGATTAAGTTTTTCGTGAGCTCAAGTAATGTAATGCCGCATTTCGATGGAAAATTGCAGCTTTTACTGCGATGTTTAAAAACCTTTGGTATTAAGCACACAATATAGTCTTTATTTCTCAATAAATGCACAAAACTATCCCATCCAACTATTTTATAGAGAACGAAAAATTGTGAAACGTTCTTCCATTGTTTTTTCCCTTATTGATAGAGTTTCGTTTCAAGTGCTTTATCGTGTGCGGGTTTAGTCGATTTCCGTATTGCCCACAATACAGCCTTTACAACCAAAATTATTACATATCACCTTTGGACGAGGGGAGCATTCCATTGATATCTCAGAAGTACAGATAAGGTTATCGTTCAGCTTTTAGTATAATATACCCTTGTTTGCAAAATACTTCTGTGCAAAGAGCAATCAAGTTACTACGTATTGAAATGACTTATTTATCAACGGTGGAAGGCCGTACCAAACCAAATGAACAAGAATTGAAACTTAGACGCGCGATGTTGTTGTAAAACGTCGCTTACTTCTATTCTAAACTTGTTTTTTAATTTTTATTTGCTCTTGTTGCGTACAAAGGTTCAATCAAATTTTTTTAATCATTTTTTTTTACTCAGCTCTAAGTCGTGAAGTACCCGCATTGTCTATATTCATTGAACGAGACCATTGTATGGCTTGCGATACTTGAACCCCGAGATAAGCGTATGAACAATATAGCTTAAGAAATTAACTTGCAATAACACAAAGTTTGCAAAAGAACTTTACGAATGTGTATAAATTACACATAAATATACCAACCGGTTCATAAGCGAGTTCCTAGACGCTTATCTACAGTTTTTTTTTGTGTCTAGTCGAGTAAAAGACTTGAAATGGCAGATATTTTGTCTTTTGATGAACTAAGAAAGGTTATTTTAGAACAGACTTTATCTAAGATAAGTAATAATAAATATGTATATAATTATTTAATTTACATTTCTGTTTTGACAAAAATAAATCCTGTTCTATAAAGTTTCTGTAAGGCAAAAGTTAAACAATATAAAACGTTAAAGATGACAAATCATACTTGCTCTAAATAGTTGGCATACCCGTATTACCCGTGCACTCTAGGATTGCTAGGTGTCCAACTAAGGCGGTACACGGACATCTTGGACACTAACGGTGCGCAAGCTCATTCCCCCTACCTCATCCCTCCCCTGTGAACCGGCTAATTGCACACGTCTTATACGAGAACATTACAAACTCTTTTACCGCCTTTGCTTCAAATAATTGGTAATTTAACACCGCATCTTGATGGAAAATTGAAAATTTTACTTTGAAGATTGAAAAGACATCATATATTCTCCTATTCAGAAATTTAGTTACGTACTGGTCATATCAGAAGTCATCTACCAATCCCGATATATTGTAAGAAAATTAAATTATGTGGGTTATAAAGCGACTGCGAACGGATTTGGACCAGAGATCTGTGTGCGGGTGTTTTATCATAACAAATACATCCTATAAATTATATTCAATGAAGGAAAACTGTATCTGATGATGTCATTTTAATTATTCGAACAATCGCACTCTTATGTTTAATCTATTAAGTATAATCTTCAGCGAGGTAGACTCCACAACAAACGTTCATTCATTAATTAAACAAAATGGTATGATATTTCAATAAAATATTTTATTCTTTTCAACAATTTTATAGAGAAAACGTAATATTTTGAAATAGATCTTGAATATATATATATATATATATATATATATATATATATATATATATGATACGAAAGGCATCAATTGTTCACTCAACACTTAGTTATCTGGAGATATAGGGAGCTGGCAAATTGTCTATTTTCCGTCTTGTGCTTTAAAGCTTAACCCATATCTTACTGGATATGAAGAAACACCTCAGAATCTAAGTCGTGATTGTCACATTTACAATGTCTGGTTTCAAGTTGCCTCATAGCTCGTTCATTTGCAATGTAATAAAGCAGCCAGCTGTCCACATAAATAAAATCCAGCGCCTGTAGATAGATAAATTATCTCTATCATTCGACGATCTATAGAAAATTACGTTCGTAGGTAAGTTAGTAATTCTTATCGGGAGTAAATTAATTCGAAAATGTCCAGTATTATTATCTTTCAAAGACAATCGCCAGATTGGTTGCAGCAACGAAAATTTAATATTAGTTGCTCCCTACCTGCAACTAATATTAATATTTTAAAAAAGACGCGATGTGAGCATCAGAAAACGTCTTCGTATCTAATTTTGAACAAAAAACTAAACAATCTCGAAATAGAGATTGATGACGATTTATAGAGTAAGATAATTGAAAATTCACCAGGGTCGCCGAAATAGATATTTTTATAAAACGCTTACATTTTTATTAACACTATTCGGGTTCTTTGAAACGTTTTAACAAATACCCAACCATATAAATAAAGGCACTAGGTAGGTATACGTTTGAGTTCATGATAAGGTTATGTTTACGGTGAAGTCACGTCCAGCGTGTCCATTTTAAATACAGTGTCATTCTCATTCATTAACTGTGCCACATTTTAATAGATACGCGAGCTGTCACGCAATATGTGTCGAAATTTAAACGTTAGGCGAAACAACTGTTCAATTATAATTGGTGGGAGTCATTGTCTAAATATTATTCGTTTGCAATATTCAGATCTCACTTAAATTTCATTTCGAATAACTTTTCAAGCCGGTCTAGCTAACATTTTCTACCAAGTTAGTGCGATAATTACCCCAACGACAATATGCTTTTAAATTTTTTCCTTTATTTTACGAGATTGTGTGTTAATATTTGCTTAGTTAAGTACTTTATCCTTTGTCTAAGGAGTCCGACAGTTAACACACCAAGAATTGTCCCACTACGTTTCCAACAGCACGTGAACAGAATCCAAACAAACGCTTTCAAAGAAAATTCTTTGTCCTTCCATATAACTCCTGCGTCAATTTGAATGTCAAATCCACAATAGTTGTGTTCTGTGTTACGTTTGCTAACGGTACATTGGTCAATTGTTTTCATTGTCATGCAAACCGTCACACCGGTAGTTTGCTCTGCGCTGTTACACATTGTCGAAACATCCTCAGCAGTCACCATTGTCAATACTATACCTCGAAGTACTTCCTTCTGTTTTAAACTTAAGTACATAATTAATGAGAACTGTCACACCTAATAATAGTTCTAATTTAGTCTTCAATAAGTTGTGATTATAATTTGTAAAGATATGTTGATGATAGTTCATGTGTGGATGACGTTATAGAATGAAAAATAAATTTTAGTTTTAAATTTGTCTAAGAACCTGTTTTTACGTCTTTATTTTTATCATAGATGTTAAAACAAAAGAACAACCCTGACCTTAATTCATTTTGTTAAAAGACGCATACATTGTTTATTTCGGGATGTTTCTGACTCAAACAAGTCAATGACATAGTCTCTTCAACCTCGCTTTCCAGTGACTGTAGGGTTAAGTCCTTTACCAAAGGTATGTGTTAACCACAACAGTGATTCAAGTGTGCAGATGACTCGACTTCGATCACGCGTGACTACAACCAGTTTTTCTGCTGGACCACTTGTGACGTCACCCACACAACTAGCTATGTCGGCCTCCAAAAATTCTTTAACACTTTTATCAGTTTTCTCTGCAAATTACTCAGGAACGTAGCTTTCACCTTTTGTTGTTAATTTACAAAATGGAAACTTTTTCGAAAGAATAATTGGTTGGTGCAATAATAATGTGAAATTGAATAATGGAGATGAAACCGGCGAGACACTACTTCACAAAGCTTCACATAATTTACGCATTCGAGATGTTCCGCTTCAGATTGGAATGGTAACGGGTTGAAGACCTACTTGGCACGATTCCTGCCGCTTATTATGGTAATATAAACTCAACCTGATATAAGTTGGCTATGTTAAAATTCTCGTAAATGACACTTGTTTTGAAAGGTTCAGCACATTAGCGTAGCACATTACATGCTTTTGTAATGATGTTGTAGGGTAGCTACATAAAAGCGCCGCTTTCAACATACTTTGAAATTGTTTTTCTTTTGCTTGTGTAGTACCTGCACTGAGTTTTGTATTCGATATACATACCTATTTAGTTGTGTGTTGTAGTTAGAAAGTAGTCGTATCTACTCTTTACAAAATAAAGGTAACACTATCTGAACCTCAAGGCGTCATATTACAAAATCACTTTCCAATTTTCTGGAGCATTGTTCCCGTTTCACAACCCGATAGTGGTGAAGCTTTGTGTTTTATTTTGAGCCCGGTGCGGTCATAAATCCGAATAGTGCTGTGAAAATTCAAACACCAATACGATCCGATTCGTATTTCTATTTATAATCGTCTGACTTCACCGGTGCACGGTGTGGCGCTGCTAGTACAAGCAGGGCTGTTTCTTAAGAAAATTTGGAGACTGTCCCGATACATTTGCGGTCATTATCTCGACACGATAAGATGAGGCTGTCTCTTTCATGTATCAGTTAGTGGTTTTGGAACGAAGCCTTCTAGATACTCTTAAAAAAAGATAAATGAATTGATTTGGCCCAATCAATTCATGTTCAGTTTGTTTCTTTCAATAAGAACCAAAATTAGCATTAAGACATCTTTCTTGTAATATTTAAACAAAATCGTGGCTGGGAACCGTATAGTATAGTCCATAAAAAACAACAAAGCGTATGATTAAATAGATTGAGTACATATTAAAACACCCAAATGTTCGTGTCAGAACTTCATTTAAACAGCGAAAATAGTCAGTCAAGGTTTGATGATGACTGACAGCCCTAAAGACGCGTACACACGGGAAACACAACACGCACTGTTTTCAACGGCCGTACGCACCAGTTACAGTTGATGTTTTGCCAAAACGATTTCTTGTGTGAGACTTATGAAAGGTTTAGTATATTCAAATATTGGCGATACTCGTTGGAGAATCGGTCAACTTCTACTCTGTGATCCATCTTTACATTGTGAATTATTTCCACTACGTTAATTCAAATCTATTGTACCTTAGTATCTCTTCTAAGAATATTTGTTTATTTAACTCTGTTGACAATGTTTTGCTTTTAAATGCTATCTCGAAGATAGGCTCATCATATCGTTATTGCAACAGTTTATCATTTTATTCGGGTTATCGTATCTGGATACTAGGTCAGTTGCGTGTTTTGCAAAATAGTCGTAACCATCTTTCACTGAGTATGTATTTACTATTTAGTTTCTTTTCTACACCAAGGTCAAGTGTCTAGACTATGGAATCTTTGATTTTCATTTTTTTTCTTCATTTTGTATCTTTTAAATATCTCCAGTCTATTTAAAGTTTTGAATTTACAAAGAATTAAGATCCAATATTACATAGAATAAAGAAAAACCACATACATCGATGAAGAATCTTGTAGAACGCGGTTGAGATCTTAGATATACTCTATGTAATATTCCAGACCTCTATTTCTCATTAGTCTTCTATAATATCTAGTTCCTTTAACATTTATCTTCGTTTATTTCAAGGTGTTCTTCTCTGTAATTACCTACGACCTTAATGACGTCATGAGCTATTTTTGCATCGTCTTCATCAATTATATTCTTAGTGTGAGTAGAATTTTATGGTCTGAAATTGGTTTGAAGTAATCTGTCATTTAAAGCATTGGTTCACCTGTGTCCTATTTCATAATTAGCCTGGCAAAGAACATCTGATTTAATTTCACACAGAGCTGTCACTGACGTGTTGCTCCCTTCTTGTGTCGTTTAATTAATTAAAAGGTCTCTATTTTTACATCGTGACGTTTTTCTGAGCTGTTCTCTAGCAATTACAGTTACTTTATGCTTTACATGTGCTCCGGACGTCCTTCAATGAGTAAGGTCAAGGTCTCTAAGCCGCTCCTTGTTTACCAATGCATTAAGAACAATTGTTTTGTCTTTTAGATTTTATGAGTGTGTAGTGTACTTTGCTTTCATCTGCCTGTGTCAATATTTGGTTCTTATTTTAATATACAATCGTCAGCGGCCTTGCATAGGTGTTTGAGTTTTTATTGGTAGCTAATTTGAAAACTTGAATTTTTCGTTATATGTTAATGGAGTTGCCTTATAAAATGGTTTTTGTTTATTTGACTATTGTATTACTTTTTTACTATTATTTACTGGCTTTTGCTATTGTAAATTTTATTGTAAATTCTATAAGTAATGTGTTACATCAAAATTCACCTATTTTTCTATCTATATATGTATATATAAAAATGGAACCCGATTTTCGTTGTCACGGCATCACGCGTGAACGGCTGGACCGATTTGGATGATTCTTTTTTTGTTGTGTTCCTTATTGTCAGGAGAAGGTTCTTATGAAAGAAAAAACTAAAAAAGTGCCACGGGAACAAAGTCCCGGGCGGAAAGCTAGTATTTAATGAAAGGTGACCACTTCGTTGATGATATTTTCGCAATTTTTTGAGCAAGAAGTTTCTAGAGAGCCGTAGGTAAATAATTTATAATTGTAGCTCATAATTAGGCCACCAACTGCTTCTAGAATACCCGTTACAGCAAATTTTAAATTAACTTTCCTTGTTTGTTATATTTACTGCAAAATGTTCGTGATATAAACATTGATAGTGACATAAGCGTGCGTAATGTAGACTGAATAATTTTACTTTAAATAACCATGAGGTCAGTTTAGGTGCGAACTTTTTGGGACAAGGACGATGCGCAGAAATGAAGAGCGAAAACATCGGCATTAATAAATTTGAAGCCACGAAGGTTGTTAGTGTTTTTATGTCATTTTTGTTGGATAATCTCTTAAAATAACCGGTTAAAATGTTAATTTCGCTGTATTACATTTGAAAAATAGGTGTAATATCTGATTCTGACTTTCATGGACATGCGTGATTGTTTGTTCACATAATACAGTTTTTGACTAAACCATCACATCACACTAACCTCTCTGCTCTTTGTTATATTCAGCCCGCGCATTTGTTTATTATTAACCCCCGACGCAAAAAGAGGGGTGTTATAAGTTTGACCGCTATGTGTGTGTGTGTCTGTGTGTCTGTGTGTCTGTCTGTGGCACCGTAGCTCTCAAACGGGTGAACCGATTTGGATGCGGTTTTTTTTATTTACAAGTAGGTTTTTTGGCGATGGTTCTTAGATACGTTTTATCAAAATCGGTTCAGCCGTTTCAAGGTCATCAGCTCTTTTGTTAGCTGCGGTAGGGTTCTTAGACTCTTAATGTGTATTTACTTTACTTTCAAACATACATGTGACCTAAAACTTGAAACACTCATGTATGCTTAATAACTATGCAGGATTATGGAACTCTTGGTCTGATGCTGCAGCCAGGATATCCAGAACACTAGCACACTCTTAAAAAAATAATAGCAGATATGTCGTGTTTGGACTCGTTTTGTTCAGTATTTGATTCTGCATACAATGCAATGGTGGCAACACGGTGAGCTGATGCTGCGGCCAGGATATCCAGAACACTAGCACATCCTTGAAATAAGTTAAAAATTTTGAAATAAAAATTAAATTAAAAATTTAAAAAACCCCCCCCGCAAAAAAGTAAAGCGGACATTTAAAAAGTAAAAAATAATACCTTTCGTTGAGCCATCAAATTCATTTCAGAAATACCTATATATATTTTAATTATCGAAATCGATGGATGGCACGATAGGGTTTGCTCATTAAAATGGCGCTATAATGTCGCGTCGGGGTACCGCTTTAGTGAATCAGACCCTTCATTTGATTGGGTCATTATAGCGCCATTTTAATGAGCAAACCCTATCGTGCCATCCATCGATTTCGATAATTAAAATATATATAGGTATTTCTGAAATGAATTTGATTGCTCAACGAAAGGTATTATTTTTTACTTTTTAAATGTCCGCTTTACTTTTTTGCGGGGGGGGGGGTTTTAAATTTTTAATTTTGTTGTATGTACATACATATACGCGAAGGTAAACTCAGTTGTAACAGGAAGGTTGCGGGTTCAAATCCTTGTGCGGGCCTGTACAACTAAATTCGTCTTTTCGGATTTATGTATGAATTTTTCACTAATTATCACTCGCTCAGCGGTAAAAGAAAACATGGTAACAAAACCCGCTCAATTTCAATTTCGTTTTTCGTTTTCGAGAAATTTCGTTTTCGAAAGGCGGGCGGCCCTTCTACCCGCATTAAGCCAGCGTGGCTAAATCCCCTCGTAAAAGACGGAACCCGACCGATAAAAAAAATGTTTTACTCAGTAACCTCAGAGTCATGAAGTAGTAAACATGTAAAATTTTTCTTACCCTTAAATCTTATACAACATCTTTGTCTTGTTTGAACTTATATTCTTACTACATCATTTACGTTGTAATTCTATTGCTTTTAACAAACAGCTGCAATATCTTTCCTTCCTTTGATTGTTTGTTCAGTATTTAAGTCTTGAAAAGCCGCATATTTCGCCCTTTTCAAAGCTGACATTTCCTTTGGGAAAGCGAGTCATCCATTTGCAGGAGTAATGGTCTCTTTGTCTAGCTAATTTCCCTTTCAACGGCTTGTCTCTGCATTCTTTGTGGCATTTAAATCACTGCTTTACGGCTTTGGCTAAGTGGTAATTATACCCGTGGTTTAAAAGGGCTTTTTGAGATGCTCTTTAAATTCTATAATTTTTTTGAAACTTTAGAATATTCTTCAAGTTGACATCATCATGTAATTTCCTTTTTATATTTAATTATTCACTTGAATTGCAATGTATTGTATCAAAATGTTGTAGGTCAGTAATAATTTTGTTATTTTCCCTATTTTACTCTCTGGACAATGTAAGGAAAACCTGTAACTTTTATTCAGTTGTGAATCGATAGATGAACGATATTGTTCTTCATGTCGATTCTTAATTTTGTCATCGTCACATGAAGTCATTTTTTGAAGATAAGGAATTTGTGTTATTGCCATTTATTCAGCTATCTCTACAAATACCTACAAAGTAGGTACGTGGGGTTCAATTATCTCTATTCTCTAAAACTGATTCTCTGATTTCTTATCAAAAATTCTATTTCCGATTATTGAATGAAGCTATAAACCGAAAAATACCGTGTATCTTCTTTTATGTTGTTGTTGACCCAATCGTTTTCTGTGGTTGTTTCGCTCTTAAGTTTATTTTTTTTTGCTTGTAACCGGTTTCGACCACCTACTAATAAAGTTTCTGTAGCTCTTTTATCGTTAGGTTTTGCAGGATTCTTCTTATTTGTAGTTCCTCATGAAAACCCGAATTGTCAAGTACTGTGAAAAAGTCTCAAGTCTTTCACAGTCGGCGAATAACTATTACGAGTATATTGCTTTTTACTGCTTCCTCCCAGCGCTTAGTTCCGTTTCTCATTCAAGGTACGCTTGACCATGATCCAAGATTTGGCAGATCAAGTCATTAGTCATAACAGTAGTGCATCTGACTATCATATGACTTAAAAGTCATTACAAAAACCCTGTCATGAAAATCAGCATCAGTTTGCACCGGATCCACAGTTGAGCGAATTGCGTTAACGAAGCGTTGTGCAAGCTCATGCGCAGACGGTCCGGTATGAGCCACTGAAATCTTTACGGTGTTAGTTACACTAAAAGCAACTTTTCAGGTTACGCCTATTTCTGTCTTGGGTTTCTTAACATTTAATTTACAATCTTGAATTTTGAATACATTAAAGATTGTATTCCAAAGGTCTGCATTTGAAACTTTTTCATCTTCTATGCGGTATGCAACCTTCAATTAATTTAGAGTTAAATAGGATGAAAAAGCTACTTACTTACCTTGTTGATTTCATTGACGTCATAGCAATTTCTGGAACGAATCTAAATCAATCATCCACGTAATTTGAAACGGGAAACTCGAAATATTTCTATCTCATATTGAAATGTTTAGTTTGCAAACTCAATGTTTTCATTTAAAATTTTGCAAACATAGGAATAGTTCTGGCTAAGTCATAGTTAAATAATAAGATGCGATGTCTCAATTGAGTATGCGGTATGCAACCTTCAATGAATTTAGAGTTAAATAGGATGAAAAAGCTACTTACTTACCTTGTTGATTTCATTGACGTCATAGCAATTTCTGGAACGAATCTAAATCAATCATCCACGTAATTTGAAACGGGAAACTCGAAATATTTCCATCTCATATTGAAATGTTTAGTTTGCAAACTCAATGTTTTCATTTAAAATTTTGCAAACATAGGAATAGTTCTGGCTAAGTCATAGTTAAATAATAAGATGCGATGTCTCAATTGAGTATGCCTGAAAGGTACTACGTATGGCACGTTTGTTCACAAAATGATGTAGTTTGTTTTTTTTTTATTACACTTAATTATGCATCCACAGACTTGGTGTCCGTGCCCTTGTCTTATTATAATTTATATTTTTAATACTTATTTTACATTTTCAACAGATTTTATACTCTCCATTTGAGTTTACAATAAATACATATAAAGAAACTAAAATATACTTAAATACATTTTTATTATGTTTATTTACCTAAGCCAGCGGTGGTTTCTGTCTATTGCCTCCAATCCTTAAAGCATCGATAACAACCGTATCCCGATTTTTGATGGCCATTTTTAGGTTATAATCAATCACTTTTCCTCGGCCCGCCGCCTCTGCTTCTTTGATAAAACTGCCTATCGCATCATTACCGTCATCCGCGTAATATACACAGCTGACGGTATGGCTGACTGCGTGTGGGATGCTGTTGTGTAGCTCCTGCCTGGTTGTTATAGTATTTTAGGTTATATGTTAAAACGATTTAGTTATCTCTGCATCACGCTGAGCTGGACACCCTTTTTGGTGCATTACATAAGGCATATGCATAAGTTCCATTGGTATATTGTTACTGATTACTGAATAAAAATTATTCTATTCCATTCTAAAAAATTACAATCAGAGTTTGTCTTTTTTTAGTCCAATATTAAGTTATTTCTATGACGTTTTCTGTTGTTTCGCAAACTTGTCAATAATGGAGTCTTTTTCTACACTAATATTATAAAGAGGAAAGATTTGTATTTTGGTATGTTTTAACCAATAAATTAAAAAAACTAATGGACCGATTTTAAAAATTATTTTACTATTAGAATGCTACATTATCTCTGACTAACAAAAGCTACATAATTTTCCCGTATTCCCACGGGAACAAAGTCCCGGGCGGAAAGCTAGTATTTGATAAAATTAATATTTTTACATCACTAATGGTTTTGTTTGGAATAAATTCTTTAAAATTCCTCATTTACTGTTGGTAAGAGACTGGAGCCTGGACTGGATTGTTTAGGTTATTTATAGAAAGTGTAACCTAACAATAGCAACAATAAATAACAGCTTCGACTTCATGCATAAGTTTAATCAAATCAACGGCAATTAAAACATGCCTGCAATCTTCAATCATTTCATTAGCTGATGCATACTGCGCATTCACTGCATTTCTCAATTAATATTAATTCGTAGGCACAACAAGGGGAATCTACTTCTCGCCTTGTAGAAATCTTCTAAACGTTGACCAACTTGACTAAACATTTACGAGTATTAGATAAATGAATAAATGTTGGGGACAACTCGCTCAGAGCCATATAGCCCGAAACTAAGCCAAGGCTTGTACTATGGGTGCTAGGTAATTGATATACTTATATACTATTTATATGAAACTGAGCTATAAATAACACAGGTTTTCTCGTTGTCAATCGGTTCTCTGTATATTTAAATTAATTCTGTAAAGCTTTTGCTATTCAACCCGACATGGAATGGAACTCATGATTTCTATAGTATATCAGAACTAAGAAATGGCCAATCAGGTTGGTGGAACATACGTCTGTGTCTTATTATTCAACGTCGGCGCATGTCAAAGGGTGAGTTCAAAGGCACCGCGAGCGTGGCCAGACACTGTACTATAATTGTATCAACCGACGCGTTAAAATTGTAAGCTGTACTAATTATAAGGGCAGTCGATTCAAAAACCAAGATATTTCTGAAAAAGTAGAACTTATCTTGAAACTTTCAAGTTGAAAGGCTCAAACTTTTTTCACGTATTCAAATTCTTTTAGCAAAATTAGACAGAGACGTCTCTGTATAGTGAAGAAGTAATAACTTAGTTGCGAATTTCTGTGTATACTTGTTTGAAAATAAAATCCATTTTGAGTAGCACGGCAATCCTTTAAATTGACGCTATAAACACCCCTTCTTATGCTCTTGAATGTCATATAGCTAGGGTCCTATTGGGAAAAGTGTGCCAAAATTGCGTCGAGCAATGCCACTTGGCATGGCTACTCTACAGGTCAAACTGAGCTGAAAAAGCCCGTTAGCCAACCTTGGTTCCGTGACAGGGGGGAGGGGGAGGGGGTTAAAGTACCGAACTCCCGGCGTTTAGAAAAAAAAATCTAGTGGATGTAATTGAGGTACAAAGTCAAGTTTGGTATCGTTTTCGGATAAATCGAAGATGGCCAATTCATTGGCCATCTCATTTTTGTATGTTTTCATAGAAAAAAAATAAAAATTGCATAAAACTCTGCATTCCAAGTGTTAAAAAAATATAAACAAACCCCAATATTTTCAGATTTTTATATGGAAGATGGTGAACAAAAAATACTCACTAAAGGCTCTTTAAATGTAGATTACAAAAACATTAACATCAAATAACTTATTACCTAATGGTAATGTAAAAAAAATAGAAAACTTATTGCGGTATTCAAATATCTCAAACCCGGCGCTCGGGAAAAAATATATCTAGTGGATGTTGTTGAGGTAGAAAGTCAAATTTGGTGTCGTTTTCGGATAAATCTAAGACGACGAATTTATTGGCCATCTCATTTTTGTATGCTTCTATAGAAAAAAATAAAAATAGCTACAATTGTGCATTCCAAGTTTAAAAAAATATAAAAAAATCCCTTATTATCAGATTTTTATATGGAAGATAGGAAAAAAACTCAGTTAAAGTTCTTTAAATATAATTACAAAAAAAACCACACAATTATCTTTTTACCTATTAATAATGTAACAAAAATATATTATACTTATGTACGACCATGTTCAGCGCCATAGTACGAAAAAAGCTAAAAATGCAATTAATCATTTGAATGTGTCGATTTACATATAATATAAGGTGAAATAGAAATAATTGCGACTCTTGAAAGGAAAAACTGACTAAGCGCTGCAGGGCTAAATTTACAGGAAAACAGTTTAACTTTTGTTAAAAAAAATAGGTACATAAATTATTTATTCTTTCAAGTAATTTTTTTCCTTTCAATCGTCAATCTCCATCCTTCGAACCATGAACGTACTCATGAAAACAAATAATTTTCTCCAAAAATCAAAGCTGTGACGAATTTCCATTACCTGTTACATTGATAACACAGCAAAAATACCTACCACTAAGGCGCTTTTAGCTCTTTTCGTACTATGGCGCTGAACATGGTCGTACATAAGTATAATATATTTTTGTTACATTAATAATAGGTAAAAAGATAATTGTGTTGTTTGTTTTTGTAATTAAGTTGAAAGAGCTTTAACTGAGTTTTTTTCCTATCTTTCTGATAATAAAGGGATTTTTTTATAGTTTTTTAAACTTGGAATGCACAATTGTAGCTATTTTTATTTTTTTCTATAAAAGCATACAAAAATGAGATGGCCAATAAATTTGTCGTCTTATATTTATCCGAAAACGACACCAAATTTGATTTTCTCCCTCAATAACATCCACTAGATATATTTTTTCCCGAGCGCCGGGATTGAGATATTTGAATACCACAATAAGTTTTCTATTTTTTTTTACATTACCATTAGGTAATAAGTTATTTGATTTTAATGTTTTTGTAATCTACATTTAAAGAGCCTTTAGTGAGTATTTTTTGTTCACCATCTTCCATATAAAAATCTGAAAATATTGGGGTTTGTTTATATTTTTTTAACACTTGGAATGCAGAGTTTTATGTATTTTTTATTTTTTTTCTATGAAAACATACAAAAATGAGATGGCCAATGAATTGGCCATCTTCGATTTATCCGAAAACGACACCAAACTTGACTTTGTACCTCAATTACATCCACTAGATTTTTTTTTTCTAAACGCCGGGAGTTCGGTACTTTAACCCCCTCCCCCTCCCCCCTGTCGCGGAGTCAAGGTTGGCTAACGGGCTTTTTCAGCTCAGTTTGACCTGTAGAATAGCCATGCCAAGTGGCATTGCTCGACGCAAAATTGGCCAGGTCTCCATACAACGATGCCCAATAGGACCCTAGCTAATAATGCAGTCGTCTACGTAAACAAGTTCTAAATTGGTAAAGACCCTTTCTGTTATTTAGCTGGTTGTTGACACATTTTCTTTGTATTTGGTCTTATCTGAAGTCATAAAATCTGTAAAAATGATTTGGTTTACTGTGAGCTCTTCAATAACCGAAGCAGAACTTGCATTTATATGCTAGTCATGTCGGCAATCTAACTAACAACGAGATAGTGCATTATTGTTGAAATTTAATCAGGATTAACCCTATTATGAGACCACCCGCATACGTTTGACATCTGATTGGTATAATGCGTTACATTGTACTATCATGACTTTGGAGATTTCCAATTATCGTTGCCACTAAGAGCATTATCCTTGTTAAACATCATTCTTTGTTTAGGATCTCGCTAATCAATAAACGATCTAAATATTTGCTGTTGTTGGGTGGTCGTTAAAGCCCTCTATTTTTAAAAGTATCTACTTGACTCTACTATGAAAAAAATAGACAGATTCTGTTAACAAGAATCAACAAGCATTTTATCACAAAGTAATGCCTTCGTTATAAATCATATCTGCTCGCTTACGTAGGTACCTTTAAGCTTAAAATAATTAAGTATTAGGATTCTTGAAAATGAAAGTTGTAAAACCGGTGAGACATGCTAAAATTTGTCTCTGGGAAAGACGACATGTATGCTTCATTTTTAACCACTAAATACATCTGTCAACTATGAAACATATCAGCTTCACATTTTAAACTCTATGTAGAGCGATATAGAGGGAGATTAGAAAATAGTTTTATGTCAATAGAGATTGGACGCTGCGTTCCCACGCGAAAAGTGGTGGTGTTAGTGGCAAGTGGGTAGATAAATATTTGTAAACTACTCGTGAGTCCCTGACCTTGTTGGACAGGCTAGTCGCGTTTACTGACAACTGGCTTTATATACGAGAGGCAATCCGTCTTGATCTGCCAATGACTAAAGTGCTCGATCTTATTTTAGGTCTTGTTTCATTTATCAGCTTTCTTTTATCCAAGTCTGAGAACCGACAGCGACTGGCATTCTCAGATACTTAAGAAGATATATTAATACTATAAATACTTCGCATTAAACAATTAAAATTAGGTACATCATTTTTATTGGCGGTTTATTTAGTTAGTTGAATAAATCTAAATAAACCCTCTTTATTGATATCTCGTTTCACCAGATGATTCAATACTTGTGGAATTTAATTAATTTGAATGGTGAGTCTGGGATGTCGGCGGGGCACATGGCTGGGCGCAGCGCCCGCCAGAAATAGACGCACTATTTATACGTAAGCGTATCCGCCCTGCGCGCGCGCCGACCGCATAAACACGGCGCCCCGATTTGTACTCCGGTTAATGTAAGGGTTTGTACTTCATTAATCAACATAACCAACACTGCTTGCTGAGTGATGGAAAACCGAAATAACTATTAAAAACTTGAATCGAAACAGACACGACAATAAACTTAGTATGGACAACGTATAGAGCAAAAATTCAAATTTCAGTCTATCCAATATCACGTAAAGGCTTTCAGCTAAACCGGTAATGGCTCATCAATCATGGCTGGGCAAGAAAGGCGATGGAAAACTAATAATTCATCTAATGCTATACCGCACCCCTTTTACCTTGCCGCTATGAAATACTTACTTTGCCTCAACCGCTAATAACCTGGAAAAAAATGATGGGGTTAAGTTGTTGCTAAGGTGGAGCATTTATGTCCCTCTTATTTAAAGGGCTTATACCAAGAAACAATTTAGATACAATGTCTACAGTAGCATGTTTTTAATGAAATCTAGAAAACAAAACGAGGAAACCAATAAACGAACACTTAACAGACTCAACAATCTGCATAACTGCGGTTATTACAGATATCGTCTCATTTGTTTAAGTATTTGCCCAAATTTGATATCCGAATCATTGCTCATCAACTCATCGTCCTGCCCACTTCAACTGATTGCTTACAACTATTTTCAAGGCAAGCTCATTTGGTTATGTTCAAACATATTTCCGCCGGTTATGAACAAAACAAGCAATACGACGCGCCCATACACTATGATGTAACTCCGTTGACGCTATCAGTCTCACTATTTATAAAGTTGCTTAAAAAACTCACACATTTAATGCGTGGTGGCTTTAACATTACTTTGTCAACATTAGCATTTATCTACATAGAAACTAGTAAGGTGTAATATAAAATGGAGGCTATGACATGTGGAACTAACTGATTCGATTTGGTAGATAACATTTTGCATTATTTGATACCATTTCGATAACATAAAACCATTGAACGTATCTATCAAGCATTGACGACCGAGCTAATAGAATTACTTCTTATTAGTGAGACCTATAACAAGTTTGTTTATATGTTCGATCGCTATCGTATTTTTAACAGTTTCCCGTAACACGATAGGAGTACATACACAAATATACGTAACCAGGTCATGGGCTTTGGCTAATTTAGAACACTATACGTAGTATACATTAGTGGCAGTCTTAAATTCTGTTTTCCTCGTAAAACTACACTGATGACATCGGCAAAAATCATATAACCACACATCCGTAGTGTAAAATTCATACGTATTTTTGTTGTAATCGTTTACTTTCAGTTCCCTAATGGAGAACAATGCTGTTTTATTTTTACACCGCTTATGTGTGAACGTGCATATCCGCTTTATCTCTGCAACATGCAGCTAAGACCACCCACTCTCATGACTTATAATAATGTTCATCATTTTAATAACTGAGACAACGAAACATAATAGGTACTTTTGCTATGCACTATTGCTTCATTATGCTCTCTTTATAACTAGAAGCAATCACAGCCTTTATCAAACGTGACCAATCTCGGATCTTTAATATTCATCATCGCATTCGTCCCTACTTTACGGTCGTAGCAATTTATTATACATTCGTTATGTACATATGACAATTGCTTTGGTTACGCTCCAATTGTTCAGTTACTTCAAACGATCTCATGTTTGGTCTGTACTTCCTATTACATATTCGCAGAACACATTAGTTTGACTGTCTCTCCGTAGTCTGAAATGTTTAGTCAACATTCGTGACTTGTGGCAAGGCTTACAGCCGTAGTAAATGGACAATTACAGAAGCGTGATGCATCTGCTTTCCCACACTTCTGAAAGTCAGCTTTAAGGACCACAGAAAATTGTTCTGACACGAACCTTGATTTTAAAACTTTTTGCGTCATAATTTTGCTTTGGCATAAACTTTCTTAGATAATGAATTCGTGGGAACGACTTTCCTGAATGTATAAGTTATTTCGAAACCATGGTCTCGGTACCAGCGATATTCTTTATGGAGTATCTAGAGAGCGGCACCGATACCTACCTACCGTCTTAATTGCCGCTATTTATTCAAGTACTGCGACACTTGTCGTATCTGCATTTTCTCCCCATTAAAATCACTGCACGTTACTACAAATTGCCTTACGTCTATGTATATCGATTGTCGTAAATCACTAGTTAAAGATATTGTGTCCTGATGCATCGCAAAAAGTTAAGCATTTCACTGGCGCCTGTGTTGTACGCATAATTAATTTGCGTAAGGACAGGGAATCACAATAGCAGCTGTTGACACAGATGGTGGCCCTACTCATTGTAGGTATGTCGGCGCGTGACGTCAGACCCCATTTATGGACTGAGTGCACACAATCTCATGTGATTGTCCCATACACTGTCAAGTCATTATGTATTACGCAATGCTTCACCACAATACTCACAATTTGACATTTAACGGTCTTAAAAAACAAAAAAACAGCATTGACGCCCCAATTTTGTGTACCCATCAGCAATTTTACACGACGAAATATGTTGCAGCAAGTGTCCAGTCAGAGGTTAACGACTTGATTGGACAAGATGGCGATTCGCGAACGTGTTAAGTGGATGATGGTTCTTAACTCCCGCCAATTTTAGAATAGACTCATGAGGAAAAGGCTGTTGTACAATATGATGCATAATTGAATCTCCTTTGATAGACGTACAGAGAAATATTGCACGAAAGGTTACCCCGTGAGAAAGGGCCTCAGGCCGAAGTGTAATATGAGAAAAGATAACGCTGTATAGGGACTACGGGCTCGGGAGTTATTTGCTGTGCCACTTTCTAGCTATGCTGCGCTAAGCGTTTTATCGCCTGCCAAACATTTGCTTAACCGAGATTTCTCGTAACATTAGCTCAATACGCCTTGTAATGGGCAAACAAATTATACTACCAAGTTCGTTGGCCGTTCAATCGCTTCTGAAAGAAACCCTTCATTTATTACTTCGAATTCGGCACCGACATATCAAGTGAGTCGATATGGGGTTTCGAATAGGTTTGATTAGTTAGCCAGACCTCGCTAATGGTCGAGAAGTCGGGCACTATTGCTTCTTTTGTAATTGTTTCGGCATTGTTAATTGTGCTGTTACTAATTGTGCCACGGACCACGTTCTGATCTGACCTGTAGACACGTTAATAAGAGAATTTATGGCTTCCGATCCGGTTGCTGTGTCTCAGCAGGGGGTATTTAGATAATGATTCGTATATTGCCTCCGTGTACATCTACTCAGTTATTGAACAGGTTCGATACCAAGAAAATCATGCTTGGATACAATGTAGCTATATGCCGTCTGCCCACATTGTCTATTTCACCATCGTTATAATTTCCTGTATTGTTTTTCCACCTAAGCACGTCAATATTGTAACAAAATTATACTATTTAGGTACTACCTAGAAACATGCCGTCATTCGGTTTTAGTTACGCAACCGTTTCGCAGTGGCAAGTACTTAGTCAATAATTTCATGTATTCTAGTGATGGAGGACCACTTTCACTATTCACCCACTCTTCTGGTGGGCGACAGAGAAAGCAATGTGCTAATATATCATCTGAAGGATGCTTGTAACTGATACTACCTATAGTAGCTGTGTTTATTTTCGAAACGACGACATTTAAAGTGTAGATAACTTAAGCTCGTTTAGCTTCTATGAATGTATTTATCTAATCAGTTTTTGTTTTGGTTTCAGGTAAAGGTGAGAAAAGAAACAGCTTCAAGTCTTTTTTAAATAAAAACAAAACAAGTAAGTTTGATAAAATTAATGAATAGGGCGCACTGTAGCCTACGCGTTAAATGGTTTTGTAATTAACACGATAAAGTTCCTCGTTTCCTGCGTAATAGACACATATAATATCAGACTCACTTAAAAAACTAATGATTATGGTCATATAAAAACAATTAATTGTTGGTGGAAAACAATTCTAAAAACTTAAATAAAAACGTTAACTTAATCGTAGAACGTTTTTTGTTAGTCAAGGTCCGAGCATGTAAAATTAAATTTAGCAACGCATCATTTTATGGTCTTAGATACTTTTGTCTTTACTTGTCTCTTTTGCTTTTCTACTTTTAAAGAATGAAGCTTTCTCTAAACTTGTTTCTGCATGTCATCGTACGCCCAGCACATTATTCAAATTAACATCACCGAAAGTATCAAATCTACTTTATATTCAAAAACTAGATACATCGTGTAGATATGTGGTCAACAATTTAGGTGGCCACGGGTTATAGAGATGAAATGATAATGTTAACCGTGATGATAGTTATATCATAATTAATGTTTCTTCAATCGATCATATAAATTAATTCATCAGTTGATATAGCTAGTCCGAAGGCGAGCCAACAGTTGAGGAGTTATCTAATCTAAGCACGTCGATTTGAAGGCGATTGTGCAGTACTATAACACCTACTACGAACAGCTGGCATTTGTCAATGAAATTGTAATGAATGGACTTTATAATGTCCATGAGTTGTTGATTTGTGTAGGTGGTATTTGTGCTACAAATGTTAACAAAGTTAACAAAAAAATTTTAAAGTTTTACTATTTTGCGTTACAAAGTTGACACGCACACTATGAAGACAGAGATTCACAAAAATGGTGGATTGATAACTTTGATAAGTCTATATAGTTTCTGCAATGTCTATATAGACATAAATAGCGTTTATTTTATTGCTTTAGCCCTTAGATGTAATAAGCTTATCAGTTAAATAACAACAACAGTGACGCGTATTCTCTTTATTATACAAATATACTTATTTTTCCTACACAACCATACAGGCAAGCAATATACAATAAACGAAATCAAATTGTGCGTATAGGCGAACATGGTCTTATTATAACGTAATGGTCATTTCCTTATTACGTTTTGAAATACATTAATGTTGTTTTTAATCGGATAATTTCAATATTTTACTCCAATTCTCATATACTTCGCATATCTATAGGTTATACGTACTTTCGAGTCCTAATATCGATACTTCCTATGCTTTAAATATTTATCTCGTCTCGTTCTATATCATCATTTCCGTTTATGTTGTTTCGAGCACCATCAAATCTTTGTTAAAAGTAATAACCTTAATAGTGTATGTGCAATGACAAATGATCTACTTTATGACACAACGTGTTCATGTTCAGTCCACTAATGTTATAAAGACACGCTAGCTTCATATCAGTCAAAGGTTCACTTCAGTTGCAGTCTTCGTTTTACGTCAAACTACCTGCATCCACCAAATTGGTAAATGTGGCAACTGTTTTTTTTTTAAACTGTTTTGATGTTACAAAGTCATCATCACGCAAATCCCATAATGACCCCCATCCTGTTATTTCAGATGAGTTTCCTTTCCCGTCATTATGTATAGTGACTCCAATATTTTGTTTTGCCTTTCCGTTTCCACGCGCCTACACGTGTCCCATTGTTCCGACACTTATTAATCTGATTAGAATGTTGCAATAGATGATTACATTGCTGCTTTTGTTTTACGTTACAAACTTCTGCTTTTAGTTTATTTACATTTAAATCGTTACTGTTGCCCTACTTAGAAACAGTGGTTTCTGCGCATTAATACTTGCTTGAATTAGACTACGAAATTGGTTCTATCGTGGGCTGAACCGGATAGCGTAACCAGGAGTCAAATTAAACCAACAGTTCAGATTAAATGATCCGAACTCACAGTTTCTTTATAAAGTTGTGGCCAGTAGACCGGTACGGTATCCCAATGTGCCACAACCTTCGTTGACAATTTATCTGAAAGCTGGACACTGGACACTCGGTCTTGGAACCGAAGCCATAAAACTTAAATTTATTACCTTCCACCACCGCAAGTAGTGCGATTGTATCGTCGATTCATGTTTACAAATTTAAGATCAATCTCAAAGAGATACGATCTTCTTTCACGTGACTGCCGAATAGATGTGTGTTCTCGATAACTTAAACTTTATTTATATCACAATTTCTTTTCAGTTGTATTTTATATGTGACAGTTTTCGATTTGTCGTTTAGTGCGTACATATCGTGATCATATCACGGAGTGTGGGCCTCGGTACCACTAGCCCTTTGTAATTTTACTTTGATATTGTTCCCTTTATCGATACTGTTTATTTCAACGTATCTACCACCCACACATGTGGCCCACGACTCTCCATTACAATAATTTTAACGTGCAACAGTTTAACCGCGCCCTAATCCTATTAACTTGATTTATTTTAAGAATTGATGTTATTCATGTCCGTATGAAATCGTTTTGGGTTTCAGCATACTCTGTGCCCTAAATTCTTCTTCTTTGATCTGGAATGTATGAGGCGTTGAGATGGAACTCACGGGCTGAAGAATTTAAATAATGCCTTTTGATGACATACTAAACGTCTATTTCTATTTAAGCCGCTTTAATGTGTTTTTGGTTAATTCGTTAATGCTGAACAGATACAAGGAAAAGATGTGACCAGTTGACCGCAAATGGTAAAATTATTTGTATAATTATCCGTACATGAGTGGCTGCAAGCGACATTATGACGGATCGAGAGGTAGTTGACTAAGAGCTGGCTTATCTAAAACAACAATGAGTAATATTAACGCGTGCGTTGGTATGCACGTTGTGATTAGCCAGCCGCGACTGTGACTGTCTCGCTATGGACACGCTTAACATTCATACGTCAATTATAATAGCAGCATTGAAGACTTTAGTTGTATTATAATTAGTATGATAGAAGAATTAATAAGAGACGACACTCAAATAGAATACGAACTAGTAGTTTGTATTTCAAAGGAGATCGAAGGCGTTGCAAGTTTCATTAGAGGTGTTGAAAATAGAACGCATTAGCTCTCACCACTATGCTTCAAAAACGCCCACATGTCTGTTTCGTCAATCACTCGCTTAACTAAATTTAACGTCCAATTGAAATGAAATTGGCAACTTTTTTTCACTGAGTGTAGAGGCAAACCTTAGGACTCACTGGAACAAACATTTTGCTATTGAAAATTGAAAGTAATATTGCGAATATTACGCTTTTAAGATATAGTGACTACACTAAAATAGTATCAAAGTGAGTAATAATATTAATACTGATATTCTGTTATTAATAAAATAATACGTATGATTATTTATTATTTAGTGATTGATAAATCATACCACCAGGGTTAGTCAAGTAAGATACTTGATTATACCTACACGATAAGGAAGAATACCAACACTAGTACACCAAACTGTGAAATACTCAGTCACATTTCAATTGTAGTTACACAATAAAATTTAAACTTTCAAAGTGTCAAAAATTTTAAGTTTCATCCTATATCATCCTACAGGTGCTTAGCACAACTTGTTATAACTAGTCAGACAAGAATGCAATTAAGTAGATAGATCATGTATCAGTGTGAGCAAGAATGAGGAAATGGTCCAACTGTCTGAATCTTACCTGGCTAATCTTTGAGATTGCCACACGATCAGGTGCGGCTGATTCGCCTCCGCGACGGAAGCAGTGGGCGGCGGCAAGGCGTGCTCCTACGCATACGATTATGTCACCTATACTCTACCCGTCATATAAGGACAGCTATTCGTCCTGGCGTCTACTATAACCGTAATCAAGTACGAAAGATTCATTGATTAAGTTGATTATGCTTTGATGAAGAAAGAAAGGTACACAAATATATTCCTTCACAACATGTAACAAAGTGGCCGTCGTTGCATTTATTATCTAAGTTAACTGTGATTTTCGATTACTTATGATCTGAACCTAAAAAATGGATCGACTAACAATTTGTATCTACATTTTCGTAAGATTGCTTTACTGTGGATATAAATGTAGCATGCCTCAATTAATGTCACTTTTAACTAAAAGTTTTATTTCACGCTTGTTTCTTAACAGTCGAAATAGCCTCGAGGTGTAATTTATGATTCAAGCCACCGTTCGGGGAATAGGGAGTAGTGTTATTTCTCCGTAAAAATGAAATGGACTCTGATTAAAGCCGAAATCCGGTTGCTAATGATTTACTTCGTAGTTATTGTCAACGGTGTTGTTAATCTACACACCTGCTGTGTTTCGACTATGAAACCTTAAACGTGTTCTTTCCAGAGACTGTTTTAATTTTAATATATGCATCAAGGGAGAACGGTAATGCGCTTCATCCATTATCCAACAGTAGTGGTTTACGGTAAACAAACGTCGGAAAGCCGCCTTTAGATCTGAAAAAGGTTTTATACACTGTCAATCACAAGTCATCTAAACTCGGCACTTACGGAGTAATATCAAAGCTTCCTTACAAGGCGTATATCGTTTACGTCGTGAGATGAATAAGGTAGACGATTGTTATCTAAGAGCGGATCTCGCGAGTTCCCGCCCAAGAGACGAGATCAAAAGGTGTGCCGCAAGGGAGCGCCATAGGACCGCTACTGCTCTTTATTAATGGGGCCACCTCATCACGATAGACACCGCGTTGAATCGTATTAGTAAATTGAATTATCTATTTTCCGTCAAATTAAATGACGTACTTAGTTAGAATTTAATTATAAAACAGACGCGTGTTTAACGTGAATGTTTGAGGTTTTATCTATGTGCGACTACTATAATATAATAAACATTTGCGTAGCGGACAAATACGAGTACTCTGTCACATTGTGGAATTGCTGCCGCAGAGTAAATCTTTAAAACATAAACAGATGACTGTGGCGGCGGTGGCTGCGCGTACGCTCTTATTTGCTGCTGTTTGCTTTACGAGTCGCTTGCCTGAGATTTATTTACTATCGCAGATAACGGTTAGTTTAATTACTTTGCCTGGTTTGTGTTTGTCGAGTGTACTGTTTTGTTTGATGAAAGCTAGTCAAAATTGGCTTTAAGCTGATTGAAATCTAAAATGAAGTTTGAAGTCAATTCCTTGTTAGACTTTGCTTATTACTTATTACTCTAAGGTCGTTTCTTTAGAAATTATTTTCTACTTTACACGAACCACGTATAAAAGTTAATATACTAGTTTCAATATGACAATTACGCTAATGGCAATTTTATTGCAATCGCAATGACATTGTTGCTTGCTCATAAACATCCTGCTTAGCTGATCCAGTTAAAATGGGTCAAGTTGGCTTTGCGTGATGTGGCGGAGTAAAAACTATGCAGGCACTTAACAATTGTTGGCAACGAGGGGTCAACGTTTATCCGATTAGTCGCTCAAGGTTACAGTGTTCATTGATAAACTAGCTTTGAGCCAATGCGACATGAGATAAATTAAATGAATAGGTTTCTTCTAGGCGAGCTTTCAACATTCCCGACCAACGCTCCTGAGGTAGATTGTGTACACAGTTAAACACATTTGCAAATAATACAGATAGATGAAGGGTTTTCATACATTAGTGTACAGCTCTATAAAGCGAGACTCACAATAAACTTCATGGTAAAAGACGAGAGAATATATAGAACTTGTAGGTTATAAATGCTTCGTCGTGGTATACTACACACTTCAAACGCTATGCACGGACAGACCGTCAACGTTCTGTTTATATCCATCAGCTTATCTCCAAATCAATAGTGGCACCAGGGCGCTATTCTGGGCCCGTAGTATGTTATGGTCATGTGTAGTCGGCATTCATTGGTCGTAATAGATACGTTGATAGTAAACAATTGTATTGCGTTGATAAATTGTCGAAACAATATGAGCTTGTCTGTTATTGTATGAGTTTATGATGCGAGTATGTCAGTCGAAGTTTATTGAGATGAAACAAGGAAGAAACAAATTCCGTGCTGCTAAGTCCGATTATCATTTTGGGTTTTTGGTTAAAACGTCCTTTATTTTCTATCTGGATTACAATATAATTCTTTGGATTCATTGTGCGTAATTCAACACCAACCTATTGAGTAGACATATGCATGTGAACTAGATTTCTTTATGCCCTATCACTAGACTAAGTACCGGCAATAAAATTGCGAAGTGCCCTAGATTCGTAATTTACTATTTAGCAGAAGTGATCGCTTCGTTAGTAGACCATTCCGGATCATTTATTATTACTGACTTACATATATGCTTATTAAATTCAAGCTGGTGTTAAAGACCTGTAACGATGCCATAACTTTAATAGACAGTGTAAGTAAGTAAGTTGGCAATCGGTAGTTTCTTGCTGCTATTGAACTTTTCTAAGCTATCTCCGGGGAACCTGTACCAGGGATTTTATATCTAAAATACATTTAACGCCTGAACAATTTTTTCAGGGTCATAATGTTGAGTTGAATTCTTAAAGTATATTACATATTATATTTTTAGCATATTCTGAAAAAATTAGCTTACGCTAACGCACGTGGCACTCTTGCCAAAAAAATAATGAAAACTGACTTAACTAAGTGTGTGCGTATTTTTTAACCATTTTGTTTATAAAATGCATTATTTTGTCCCACCAGATTCACTATTTGGTCTTAAAGCAACATAGTCTCAAAGCAAATCGTTGTTTGTGGAAATTCGTGAACTTTCATCAGAGACCTTTTAGCATACCACTTTACGCCCTATATTTTTAGTATCTAGTTTCTAGGGCCTCACCATAGTCCTTTGTCTCGTGCCGATCCGTTACTTTAGCATCAGTCTTTAATCAAGTGCATAATCAACCGATGTTAGAATTAAAGGCCTTTAAGCCTCTTAATGTGCCGCTTGACCCTTTTGATCCTAGTGCCGTTAATTCTGCTTCTTAACCTGTGGACCTTTCAGTTTTGTTTTCTGTGCTGTTGAATGGAATAAAATTAGTCTGACGCTCAGTTGCAGAAACTTTCTTTAAAGGTAATGCCGTCCTTGTTTACGTCGACATGAATGAAAGTGACAGTATGATATTTAGAGTAGCATTAACTTTAATGGATGTTTCAGCAACTGGATGTTAGTGTAAGAAATTTAATCCAAAAGAAATAAGAAAGTTACGAGCCGCACCGCCCGCCGGTGACTCAACTTCTTTATCATAGTTCAATAAGATTATAATTTTTCAAAATTTAAAATCTTTTTATCTACAGTACTTCTATTTTCTTAATGTCTCTCGGCAAACAGTGTCTGTTTCATTCTTGTCATTTGAAAATCAATTTTCTTATTCGAAATACGAAATTGGCCGAACCACAATAAGAAATAATAAGCACTGTAGGTATTTGTAGACGTTAGGTAAGTTATTTACGATATGAGTTTTATAAGTACCAACAACATTTCATTTTTCAACAGTCCCACCCATGTTACCTTTACACATCATAAAAAGTTTATAATCATTGAGACTTGCTAATAAATTATATTTTTTTAAAGAATAGTTTGTTATACGCGGTTTATGGCTGTCTTTATTGACGTTATGTCTATCTTATGTAGGACATGCGTTTATTTCTGGAGCGAGACGCCTTGACGTGTCGACTCTTAGACGACTAAATAATCTGCTGGTGGTACGTGACTACATAAATTAATATATTTCATCGGGTTTCCTCATTCCCTATCACATTTATATCGATAAAATAATCGATAGATATGTCATCGTAACATTGTCAAACCCGTAATATTGGAATTTGACTTAGTAAAATTATAAACTCTCGATACTTTGTGAACCCTATTTTTATGCGATGCCCTATTTTTTCACATTGATAGATTTTTTTTATAATATTAATGCATTCTAACCTAGCCTAGGCAAACCTAGAAAAGCCTAACTTAACCTAACATAACCTAACTTATTTTAATTTCATGCAAACGGCCCTTAAAGTTTTGTAAAGGACTTGGCTAAATGACTGCCCCAGCAGTGTATATACATTTCATAATAATACGAGTCATTAAATTATTCATTCATTAATTATTCCGAAGTTACTAATCGTATAGAACTTTCAGGAACTAATTGATTAATTAAAAGTATTTTATTCTAACTTATCATCTGTTCTAGAACACGGAAATCACTTAAATAGTGCTGTTCCTTACCTTTAAAAATATACAATCGACCATTCTCGATTCACCTGTGTCTACCTGCGTGAAGGAAGGATCGAGGTATCTAGTATTGCCTACCTATTCGCTATCATATGTGCACGATAGTAGCGCCACCTAGCATGCGCAACTAATCGGGATTATGCCAAATAATGACATATCATTATTTTATTGCTTTCTATTATCACTATCACTATCATCACTACATAGTATAAAAAAAAGTCGCTTCCCGCTGTCTGTCTGTCCCTATGTATGTTTAGATCTTTAAGACTACGCAATGGATTTTGATGCGGTTTTTTTAATAGATAGAGTGATTCAAGAGGTAGGTTTATTATGTATAATACATGCATAATATAGTTACGAAACACTGATAATTTTAGAAGTTTCTAATGTGATGTCGTAAATAAACACATTTTTTACGCTTACATTGCAAACGCTGGCTGAACCCTACGAGATAGATCAAAATAATGTACTACAGTATTATACACCTTAAAAAGTTCTACAAAAAAGTCTGCAATAGTATGTATCTATCTCTTAGGGATAACCCACAATAACAATTTTTTATCCTTTACTTTTTTCGAGAAATAATGACTACTTTACGAAATGATTTTAAGCAGTACAGCATTAATCCTTATCCAATCAAGTAAACGATTTTAACTTACTATGAAAACTTTTACAAAAAAAATAATTGTACAGAGGCAAAACCGCTCTTTACTCCATTTTCATTGCAAACCGCTCTTGTCGCAATATAGCACAGAGTACGCGCGTGGGATAACCTGAGTTGCGGCCGTCCGTGCCTTTGTATCGTACCTTTTCACATAACAATTAAGACACAAATGACGCAATAACTTTCTTTGACAATTTATCGACGGAATATGCATGTATTTTTAAAAAATATTTTTATTAATAATTTTTTTTTTAGGTTGATTGGAAGAAATCCTTTTGTGGGATAAGTCCGCCTTTGTGCTATTTTTCAGACACTGTGTCATGTATAATTACTTTTCAGAAACTGGTCCTTTTTCATATTATCTTATAGCATTCTGCTTCTGCACATCTGCCAACGTCCAACAACTATATGATACAAATATGCGTCTTGGAGAGTGGCACCCATTTTGCGCTTGACGTCGAAGACTTTACGTGACTTTACTACGCCGCATCGATAAGATCGGACTTCACCCAAAAAGGTCTAGCGATTCCTAAATGAAATCATCCTCCGCCTAGCCAAGTGGACACTGTGATATTGATTGTGACACTGTGAAAAATGTTGACCGAATAGTCGATACTTAATCGATAGATTTTATACCCAAAGTAAGTTGCACATTACTATAAAAAATGTCAGACATAGTAGTCTGTGGACATATGTCAGTCAGACATCGTTTGATCGCTTTGCTTCTTGCTTTGCTGTTCGGTCGTTTGTATATTTAAGAATCTATCTATCTATCTATGCTTTTCTCTTATTATTGATACATCCTTTTGACCCTTGCTTGTGATTCGGACTTTGTGTGATTGCCAAACTACTGAATGCTTGCTGCTTAACGGACATTTGCTTGCCTATCGATTTATCATGAGATGCATAAACTGTGGTGTAGCCACGCAAAGACTGCGGAGGCACATCGTCTCTTCTTTACCTGCTCTGTTACTTACCATCCTAGCAGGATGGTTAACAATTGAGGTAAATCATCTACACTCAGCTAGATACATTTTGAACCCGATAATTAAACCAGTCAAATAGCAGAACACATGGGTGGGGTATCGTCAAGTTAATGAATGGTATGGGTGTGATAGCCCAGCTGGTAATGAGCCTACAAGTCTGGCTCAAATCCGAAGGTCACGGGTTCAAATCCTGGTGCGGGCCTGTACCACTAAATTCGTCTTTTTTGATTTACGTACAGATTTCTAATTATCACTTGCTCAACGGTAAAGGAAAACATCGTGATGAAACCCACCCGTCCAAGAAAATTCATTTTTGACTACTCGTACCAACCCGCATTGGGCCAGCGTGGTGGACTATGGCCTAAATCCTCGTCGTGTTTCAAAGGGAGGCCCGTGCCCCTCGGTAGGGACGTATATGGGCTGGTAAGGAGGAAGGTTGTGACCACACAATGATGTCTGTGGGGTCATCGAGCTACGCAAATCCGGTTTGTATGTGGTTAAGGTGAGTAAAATGTAAAGCTGTTTGTTACATTCTCAAGTAATTTATTTGTTCTAGGTTTTAATGGATGCCAACATTTGTCATCCTTGTTTTGTTCTGATAAATTCAGAAAGAGCTGCTGGTGTCCGTTTATTTGGACATATAATGGTGTGCATTACCTGTGGCCATTCTGGGAGAAATGCTCAACGTCACATAGTGGACATGAACAATTTAATGCTGCATAATTTACCGAGGTCATATCCAGCTTTTTACCAGGTAATTTGTCATTTCTGTGCTATTTAACATCTTTCTTTAATTTTTAAGCGATGATGGTGATATTCTGTTACCCCTCATCATAGACACAGAGCTCTTAGAAGGCATTCCCATTTTTTTAATCTTGCTCAGTAGTTTCTTAAAAGTACATTTTGTTACTTGACTTAGTGTCTTAAAAAACTCTTTTTTTTTTAATTTTGATGGTTTGAAAAATATTATTTTCATAGGTTATATGCCATGGCAAAAACATCCATTAAAAAGTAGATACCACTTTATCCTTATATGATGACTACATAAATGAACTGTTTCTTTTAGGATGTAAACTATGCCTGTCATCCCTGCTGGATGAGACACCAACGGCAAACAGCTCAGGATAGGAATCGTGTAAACCTACCTGCACCAGAACCAAGACTTGAACCAGCAGCCCAACCTGATCCAGCACCACTACATCAACCAGCACCGCAACCAGAGCCCGAAATAAATCTGTCTAATTATAAGCGGACTGCAAACACTTCACGACACTGTATTTAATGGATGTATGTTTCTGCAACATTTACATGTCCTCCCAGATTTGTAAAAAAGATGCTTCTTGAAAAGTACAATTTATACATATTATATTCCCCACAGTACCAGAGTTTGCGAGATTTGAATTTGAATGTTTGGCATCTGTTGCTTGAAAATAATGTTTTATACTCAAACTTCACTGTGAACCAAATTGAAGGTGCAATTGATATTGCCAAGTCTGAGATTCCAACATTTAATTTTTAAAATATTGCTGAAATGAAAAATGTGACCATATTATGGTCACATAATCGTTTTAAACATGATTTCAAATTATTTAGGCAACGGTATTTTAATCTAACCTTATCCTACCTCACGGAAGATTTTAAAATAGCGGTAGCTCTAATTAATAAGTTCCATATTGTCCTGGAAGACGGTCCAAACTCAGGTGAAATATCCAAAGGGCAGCACGTTACATGGATCAACCTAATCGTTTAGGAGCTTTTGTAAGAAATAATAATAATAACAGACAAAGATCAATATTTACTGGAGTCGATGCTTACCTGCCCCAGTTGGTGAATTTTCCTATTTTCCAATATAACGACTTATTATTGCTGGCATTGGGACCATATTATTGCTGCCTACGAGTATAATGTTTTAAATATATATAAAATGTTTCTGCCTATAACTGTTGAATAAAAAATTAAAGTCAATATCTGTTACATGTTGTTTTTTATTTAAACACAACCAAAATATAAGTATGCCAGCGATCGAGCAGTAGCAGTGTGGTGTGAGGAGTGTTAAAAGGCACTGACGATGGTTCTAGGAACGCCCCGTTTGCCACTTCAGGCTTCCCTCCACCCAGACTCCCAGCAGGATATTCCTATTTATTGAATATTAAGGGTCGGAAGACCGGAAGGGCGTTCTAGGTGAGAGTATTAGACCTTGCAGATATTATAAGATAAGTCTAGGTTGGGAGTTCCCTAATTCGACGTGCATTTATGAAGCGAATTATTACTGTAGAGAAAGCGAAATAGGTGTTTTTGGATCGTACCAAGTGGCAATCTGTGGTCTCTGCCTACCCCATTGTGAAAAAGGCGTGAGTTTATGTATGTACGTATGTATTTAGAAACTCCTAGCAAAAAGTTCATAGCCAAGGCTTTTTGTTTACGTGTGTACTTAAAATGACGGTAGGAGAGTGCTTTTACGAATTTCTTTTTAGAATTGTACAACAATCAAAAGTTCCTGAAAGTTATTTCTTTGAAATTATTAATACTCAGCTATTCAGCATTATATATTAATAGGTACGATGTTTATACATTACTGGGGCAGTCGCCTATATTTCAATTTAGCCAACGTCTTTATAATTTTAGTAGGCAAATTGTAATACCTAACGCGGGAGATTATAATTTCACTAGTGAACTTTACAATTTTCCTGTGACATATACACGATTTAGTTTTAGGTACAGATAACTCGTTTTCTATGTATATTCTGTAAATATGAGTTTTACAATTGCATTTACCAAATAGAGGCCATTTAAAATGAATGTTTATCAAAAATTACAAAAATTCTAATTAATTTTTTAGGGTATTTAAGCTCGCTGTATACTTGATTATTGAGGTAGTTCCAAAAGTTTTAATTGGCAGGTATAAAAACTAATTTAAATAACTTGCCACAGATTCCTTTTTGATGTGGACTGACATTGCGACGAATATGTCTGATTGATCTTTCCGTAAACACATCTTATTGAGCATACCATCAACTATCGACCTCAACTAGTTTTTTGTTTTTACATAAATAAATATTAAAATCAAACCAAGATTACAACACAGCCTCAGATGAATCAAAGTGATGAATCCATCAAGTCGGCCATAGAATTAGTTATGGTGGATTATGTTTGGCTATAAAAAACAATCAGCCAGTCGAAATGCCATGTGGGGTGCATTAAGAGCAGGTGTTAATGCATGTTACTGGGGTCTCGGATTAGATAACGAGACACACTGACGAATTACTGTTATGTCTTCATTTATACAGGAAATTTTGCTGTTTTTTTACTGTATCATTAGATACTCTAGAGCAGGGGTGGCCAACTTGATTATACCCAAGATCTCCTGTTTACTAACGAAACCCTGTGCGATCTATCAATTACATACTTCTTGAAATCTTAAATGAAACAGCATAGTTCAGTACACAATCATGTAGTATTTTTTTTAATTATATTAAGAGAAAAAACTTAAATGTGAAACGTTTTTTATTTTTTTGTCTTGCCACGATCGACTGGACCAACAGTCGCGATCGACCGGTTGGCCACCCCTGCTCTAGAGCACTTTCTGATAGTAACTGCCAAGGAATGGAATTCCCTGCCTGCGTCTGTATTTCTATGAGCTCATGTAACCCGAATCTAAGTTCGAGTGAGCTTCTTCTGGGTGAGCTACATCCTCGACCGCATCTTCGCCCTTGTGCTAGATAGTCAAGCGCGAACCCATTAAAGAAAAAATACTAAGATTGTTTTTGGCTGTGAAATGGATTAGTGAGTCGAAATCTTTTCTAAATGGTAATGAGTTGGATCACAAAATACCACGTAGCAATGATTTTCTGAATTATAAATGACTTTATGTACAATAAACGCCATGAGGAAAAACATTGTGCGGAATCTGCACATTCGGAAGACTGAGTCCAGTCCGGTGAGGTTCTGAGGCCATACCAGATGGATACTGTTCCGATGTAATGACCTGCCAAATTTTGAAGAATACTCAAACGTAGGTACCCAAACAAAAGAATGGACAAAGGAGGAAGAAAAAGCTAGACGTTCTGAAGGTGAGAAAACATCGTGAAGAAACCTGCACTATTGCACAGTTCTGTAAGAAGAGTCACGGAGCGAAGCCCTCTTCACCGTAAATTGTCTGAACAATATAATTCTTATAGATTGTACTGTACCTACATGCTATTGTATTAAAAAAAACACTAATTTGTGTACACAGCTGGGAAGACCTAAGTTTTGAAATAAGTTTAATACTTAAACAGCTTTTTAGCGTCAATAATAATTACACCATAGCGACCCTCATATACAAATTACTTGTTCCGAAGTTTACTTTTCTTTTCTCTATTTCTGCTGAACAGTTCAATAAATGTCAAATATTTTTGTTAGCATGTGGGAATACCAGAAATTATTACTTGAAATGTGGTAATACAGTTGTCAATTTTACATTATTTTGTTTGCACATTCGAGCTATCACCAGCATGTAAAAAGGAAAATAGTTTCTTGCGAAGGTTTACCACGGCAGGCTTCGTCGGGTTCTTCAACAAAACATAGTAATATCACTGATTAATTGGTAAACTTCCTACACAGACTTCCTAATATACATATTATACATAATTGATTTAACGTGTTAATAATTTAATACCACGATGCACCGTGATGTTTTGGAAACATGATTTAATTGTAAAAGGTTCTTAAATGATAGCAAAAAGATATTTTTAAAGTTCTGGCTCCGGCGCCGATCAAGAGCTGAATTTGTCACTTTTTGAATTTAAAATAATAATCCGAACAAAAGGAGATAAAGAAGGTTGAGAACGAGACGCATACAGCCACATTGCAGGTCTATGTAACTAAAAGCTTGTTCTACTATTCAAAGATACAAAAACGTGTTAGTGGCGAAAAGAAACATATTTACTACCTACTTTTGCTCTGTACATCACGAAACTACTATTAACAGTCACACTGCGTTCATATCTCTTTCAACGAGTAAGGTGCGAGCAATGATATTCCATGGTGCGAGGCTATAAAAGATCCCTTGCGCCTGTCCGGCGGTGCCATTATTGACCATTTACGGATAACACTAGCCAATGCTTGGAATTTATTATGCTTATTTTAAACGGTATTGATAATTATTTTTTCCTTGATAGGAGTAACACGTGATATGCATCATGTAAACGATTGTACAGAATTTCCGGTATTTACAAAATTAGATTGGGGTAGGCAGATAATCAAGTTGTGTTTGTCTTAGGGGTCGGCAATCTTTTGAGACGAAAGAGACAAATATCAAAAATGTATCTAAAAAATGTCCAAGTGTTTAAAAAAACCACAAATATTTTTTATTGAAATTAATCGTGCCCATTGTTTGCGCGAGCGCAGTGCGTTATTGTTACATGGTACGGAAATATTGAATATAATATAGGGAAATAAATAATTCAAGTAATTTTATTGAGCAAAAGGAGTGAGTCAGTCAACGTAAAACTCACTGTCGGCACTTAGGAGCTTTTTAGGGTTCCGTAGTAATCTACGAACCCTTATAGTTTCGCCATGTCCGTCTGTCCGTCTGTCCGCGGGTTTCCTAAGAAACCCTTGGTACTACAGAGCTGAAACTTAGCATGATTATACATATGAATCACGCCGACAGAACTGTAGAGTAAAATCTTAGAAAAAAAAATTTTTTCGGGTGTCTCCCATTGACGTGAAAGGGCGATGATTTTTTTTTTCTCGCCAATATTTTTGAGTGGGGTGTCATAGGATAGCATATTAAAAGATAGAAGGGGTTTACTAAAAACGTTTTTCGATTCAGCACTCCGTTTGCGAAATATAAATTTTTAAAGTGAAAATGTTTGTCAAACACAAGTGTCCCCCCCCTCTACCTGCTAAACGGTTGTTTCTAAAAATGTGGAAAAATTTACGTTGGTAGAATATATAACGAAATTAAAAGGAAAACTATCACACATAACTTGGTCCTTCAAGTTTGCGAGTAATAGTCGACCAAGTGCCAAACACTGTTGGGATTAATAAGAATATATTTACTAATATAAGATCCTTGGTTCTGCAGAGCTGAAATTTGGCATGGTCATAGATATTGATAGCGCCGACAGATCTAAAATAAAAATTTTTGGAAAAAACATTTTTTCGGGTGTTTCCCATACACGTGAAAGGGCGATGGATTTTTTTTTCTCGCCGATACCATCGAATTGAATGTCATAGGATAGATTTTTAAAATATAGAAGGGGTTTACTAAGAACGTTTTTCGATTCAGCACTCCGTTTGAGAAAAAAATATTTTTAAAGTGATTTTTTTGTTAAAAACAAGTTTCCGGGGGGGACACTACCAGCTAAACGGTTGTTTCTAAAAATGTGGAAAAATTCACGGTTATAGAATATACAACGAAATTAAAAGAAAAACTATCACACATAAGTTGGCCCTTCAAGTTTGCGAGTAATAGTCGACCAAACGTTTTTGGGATTAATAAGAATATGTTTACAAGGTTCCACGCTAAAAGTGAGGGGAGGTCGAAAGCCAAACTGTAACATATTGACATTTTAGGTATCGTTAAATAGTTTTTTGGGGGTGTTAATTACGAAAATGACATCAAAATTTTTTTAACAGCAGGTTGATATTATTTCTAACAGTAATATTGCCGTAAAAAAAAACCAAAAAAAAATTCGCGCTCGCTTCGCTCGCGAACTTTATACTTACATTCAGTTGTATTTAGACCAAAACAAAAATTATTTCCCAAATTACAAACTCTTTAATAATACATTTGTTTTTAAGGGTTCCGTAGTAATCTACGAACCCTTATAGTTTCGCCATGTCTGTCTGTCCGCAGGTTTCCTAAAAAACCCTTGGTAGCACAGAGCTGAAATTTGGCATGGTCATACATACCTATTGATTGTGGTGACAAATCTAAAAAATAAAATGGAGGAAAAAATTTTTTTTCGTGTGTTTCCCATTAACGTGAATGGGCGATGGTTTTTTTTCTAGCCGATATCATCGAGTGCGTTATCATAGGATAGCTTTTTAAAAGATAGAAGGGGTTTACTACAAACGTTTTTCGATTCAGCAATCCGTTTAGGAAACATTAATTTTTATAATGAAAAAAAATGTGGAATAATTCACGAGGGTAGCATTTACGACGAAGTGTACCCTAATCCAAAATGGTTGACATACAAGGTTCCACGCTAAAAGTGAGGCGAGCCGAAAGCCAAGCTGTAACATATTGACATTTCAGGTGTCGTTTAATAGGTTTTTGTGGGTGCTAATTACGAAAACGACATTAAAAATTGCTGTTTAGCAATAAGCAATAAGGCCGCCTATTGTACATTTTTCCGTGTTTTTATGTTTCTGTGATGTCCTGTTTTTTTTGTGCAATAAAGTATATATAATAATAATAATAATAATAAAAATATACATCTGCTTAGCTTGATATTATTATATTATTCCTTACAGTAAAATTGCTGCAAAAAAAAATAATTCGCGCTCGCTTCGCTCGCGCATTAAACACTTCCATTCTATTATATTTAGGCCAAACTTTTTAATACATTTGTTTATGATACTAAGTATAGTATTTGGGGATTTTAACATCAACTATGACAATATGCTTGTAGAATTAAGAAGCCAGCTGCATATTTGAACCATGCTGCTACGGAACCCTACAATGCGCGTGGCCCGACACGCTCTTGGCCGGTTTTTAAGGTTTTTGTATCGCTTTGGTAAAGATTGTTCTAAATTATTTACTGTTATTTCCTTGCTGCAAACCAAATAAAGGTTGTCAAATTTTAACGATTAAATCAGATTTTTTTCACAAGTAAAGGCACAAGTAAAGATTTTTTTCGTAGTGCTTCAATTTATTCAGCATTTTAACCAAAGCGTTATTACATGGTATGACTCATACTTAGTTCGAGGGTCAATGTCTGGCGTCATATTTTAAAGTTCGGAAAAACGGCTTTGAAACACTTTATCACCAATTTTTAAGTATCCGATACCTACTATTTATTATCCTTAAGACTTTTAGTTCTTATTTAGGTACACACGCAACACAAGCATGTAGTGATGAAGAAACTCGAGCCCTTTAGTCGTTTATATTAAGACTGGCCTCTTTTTTAACCGACTTCAAAAAAGGAGGAGGAATATACGGTCGAATTGTTTCTTAATTCGACCGTATATATATATATATATATATATCTTTTTTTTTTTAATGTATGTCCGCGGATAACTTCGTCGTTTATGAACCGATTTTGATTATTCATTTTTTGTTGGAAAGGGAGTATCCCAAGGGTAGTCCCATGGTAAGGAAACCAGGATCTGATGTTGGAATCCTGAAGAAATTGAGGGAAACTCTCGAAAAAAATGTCTTTTTGGGATTGAAGTCGGTAACTCTTACGTTTTTGACGTGGAAAATTATACACGACTTGTCTCTAAAATTAAAGGTTGGGGACTGAAAGACTGAGTCAGTCTTGAGGCGTCAAAAATAAGGCAAGTCTATCAAAAGCCTTAAAAGACTGAATCTCTTTTATCGCTTCAAGCATGGCATGGCATTATGTTTGTAAAGGGTTAAAAAATAGCAATCTACTAAAATGGTTTCAGTTATGCTTTAGAGCCACATGATGCCTATCCCGTTAGGGATTGTAAATGTAAATGTATGAAAGGTCGAATGTTTTAGTTTTACTACATGCATCCTAATGCAATTTGACCTTAATGCATAAATGCCATAAAATGCGATACAGCACTCCGCAATAAAAATCTTAAGCAAATGAACTTTCTAACCTATCGTTTGTTTAAGCTTTTAACGACAGTGTTGTACAGTTACATCGTAAAAATAATCTCTGTTATGGACACTATGGGATGAGTCACAAAGGCATAATATAAGTACTTATTTAATTTTATTAATTTAGAGATCCGATGGTTGTTCTTATGACTAGCCAAAAAATATCGCCAACCTACTGTGCATTAAATAAATAATCACTTAATTAAATAATTTGTTACAACCAGACTAATCTCTATTCAAAACAACTGTCCAATGAATGCAAGGACAGTTGTTTTACATCATTTCTATGGAAAGGAGACGGTAAGCAAGGTTTTCAACACCATTCTTGGTTTGTAATCGTAGGACAGTGGGTTTGGAATGGATTATGAAATCCGAGGGTTGACATAGGTGACTTCTTCACGCATAAGAATTCAGTCGCAAACCATTTTTCAATAAAAAAGCCGTAACTGCAGCCCATAAACATGTATTGTCTTTATGCACTGCTTGGGAGATAAAGCATTATAATAGATAGATTGAAAGAGAGTCACGAACACGTTCCGTGGCGCCTCTATAAAAGTGCTTTCAAAGACACTTCGTTACCTCAAGCAACAAATAAAAACGTCTGCTTTTAAATAAGCCATAAAAGAAACAATTTCCAGCATTAAACCTCAGATACGAATCTCAAATCGATGTTTTAAAGCAAAAGGACACTGCTTTCAACGAAGCGATTGCTCACAACAAAAAAGAAAAAATCTTCACGCTGATCATCCGGCCTCGGTCACGCAACGTCTGAAGATGAAAAAAAAACGATTTTAATGACGTCATCACAGTATGAACGATGAAAGCTGATATAATGTGAGATCGGATATCCTTCTCTACATGCAGGCTTTAACATAAGTAAGAAGGGGAAAAGGGTAGTTCAATGTTCACTGGTCATCTTGGTTGTAAGTACTCTTTTGCTTCCGTTGAAACGTGAGTCAGTGAGTAAGAAACTACAAGCTCACAATTTGTAACATCTATCGCTATGAGTCATCGAAAAAATTCGAAGCTGACAGGTTTTTTGCTGATACAAATTCGTTGGTCTTTAAACCGTATTAGTTAATTGGTATTGACTATTGCTACAAATTAAATGAGGTCGTAAGTACTGTTATTGATAAATAGGTTGTTGCTTAACAAACACAACAATTTTCAAGTTTTTTAAAAACTAGTTGAATATCCGCCTAAAAATTAAATAAATCAATCAAATCATTCAAGAATGATAAGGCCGCCCTTTCCACCGCCTTTGTGCAATAAAATCCTTTCTTTGTTTTGTTTTATTGTGCAATAAAATATTCATTCATCCATAATCGAATAATCGTATTATTTATTTACAAAACGGCTCTTATGAATTTTCAATTAGGGGAAAATAATTTTATTTGTGTTTTCTTGATCGCCCGGGTTAAAAAGAATTTATTATTAATAAATCTGGTCCTTACTTAAATAGATGTGAAAGAAAAAAGTTGAATACATATTACCAGGACCAACTTTCTTGCACTCTATCATATTCAAGGATTTTCACAGCTGTCTGTCTGTACAACCAATCTTACTAAGCAATTATTCACTAAAATTGTATCATCAATCTTCTTTGCAAGACCTTCATCAAATTAAACGGTTCTCGTTATTGAGATGAAAATGCAGTCTTCTTTAATTCGCGAGCTTCATTTTGGCAATTTAGTGCTCGCTCTCGTATAGTTTTGATTTTAGTTCCAGTGTATTCGTTAACTTACAATTACGTCTTTTTTTTTAATAGTTTATTTTAAAGTAATAATTTAGCATTGCAGTTGTTTGTTAATTTATTACGAAACAAAACTATTTTTATGCATTTTTCTGCGCCACGACGCATCGTAACGAAAATACAAATAAATATTATTTCCAGTCTTAGTAAATACGTTTCAAATAAATAATTGAAGAATCCTCCCGAAAGCAAGCATTTATTTTCAATCCAAATCTGTTTTATACTTAACAATGCTGCAAAATAGTAAATATCCGTAGGAGAGCTACATTAAAATTCAGTTTGTTCTCTTTGAACTTTGTTTCTATAAGGAGACTATAACCTTTACTTATACCAATCTTGAATCACATCAATTTATTTTCAGAATTCAAGAAAGACTGGTCTGATCACGCGTTATGGTGGCCGACGCGCAACAAATGGCTGTCCCGGCCGAAGCACACACTGGACCAATATGGCGTCCATGCTGATGCGGCACTACACTTCACGCCTATGCACAAACCCCTGCGGATCCAGCTGCCAGATCTACGGTACATTGACGTCAAGATTGACTTCAGTATCGACACATTTAGCGCTGTTATACAGCTTTGTAAAAATCTTGGTGAGTTTCTTAACTTGAGACCATTTCTGAATTGTATGAAACGCTTTGTTAGTTGATATAAAACCTCGGAATAGAAAAAGTTTGAAATGTTATTCATAGGTTTATGTAATAAATCTACATTAGCATGAAGTAGTTGAGCGATGTATTTTACTTTTGTTAAGAAAAACTGGCCGTATCAGTCATGTTTGGAAAACGACAAATTGAAAGACTTCGCAAACACAAAAACTTAGTGTACAAAAGGTGAGAAAAAATCTGCCGATTTTCACAACATCATGGAGAATGGCTGCCTTCATAAATCACCTTTATCTTTATAAACCTAGCTAGGGTTATCTTTAAAGCACTGGAAAATTTACACGTTTATTAAACAAACTTGTAAAACATTTTAAACGCAAACCGCGAAGTAAAGCCCTCGCCTTACGCCTCGTCTTCTGCTCTTATTTAGTCGTTAATGTCATGTTTTGTCTTAAGTCTATCTCAGTCACAAGCGCAGAGTGTAAAATGATAAACAAAATGGCGCGTTTACGACAAAGTCTGCGAAAGACACTTCGATTTATTCCGTAATTTATGTATGGAATGCAGCCATTTTCCATAAACTCCGTAAGACAAATGTAATTCTATGCAACACAAATAGCAGAGAGATTTGGTTATCTTACTTGAAATAGCAATCCATTTACAAGCGGTAAAGTTTTTTACGGTTTCTAATAAAACTAGTATTTATTTATTTAACAGAAGCTATAGTATTTGCTTCTGTTAAATAAATAAAGTATCGGGACACATTCAAGCATTCAACATTATTTGCGACAAATACAGACATGGGCGAGCACAACAAGACAAGAAATCAAGTCTAGGTCCATCGCATAGGAGACAAACACCAACATCATAAATAGACCTTTTTAAAAAATTCCGACCAAAAATTACAACCAGCTTTTTCACCTTTCAGGTATACGACACCCAGAAGAGCTTTCCCTATGCTATCCTCTAGAACCTTCCCACTTGAAACAGAACTACCAGAACCTGAAAGAAGCTAAAAGGATAAAGTCCAACCAAGCTCCAGATACTAATACCTTTATAGCAGCAACTAGAGGGTCATCCAATAGCCTCGACAGGTCGAATGGACCTTGTCCTGCGACGCCACCGCCGCCCCGGTCGCTCTCTGCTACTCCTGTGGCTTCACAACAGGTAAGAGGGAGATACCACTATATTAGCCAGTTCTTTGTAGGTTTATCATGTCAGAGCAGCATCGCCTTGACAATTCTTAACGTAACGTGGGCCCCACCTCCTTCTCGGTCTTTACCAGTCAATCATATGAGTTCTGAACAGGCAAGAATGAAAAGCTTTCGGTACACCAAGTGTAAGTCTAATCTAAATATCAAAATGACAAATACAGATGATTTTTATCTAGCAACGCAATGTCAGTATCATCGATCGAACTCAGTGGCCTATCTTAGTTAAAAATTACACCCATCACCCAGCAGTATTCTTTATGGACTGATTTTATTATGACGACCATTGGCATTGCGCCTTCCAGGCACTTTTTTCAAGCAGAATTTTAATGTCTGCTCAAGAGTACCTACCTAATCATCATCTCGGCCTGTCTTATGGAAATTTGTTGATGCTGGTAGATCTTCCGATATGCAACCAAACTACTTCACAGAATTTAATAAAAATGAATCTAATTATTTATAGAACGGCACACTCCGTCGCTACGGAGGACACATCTACAGCACCCAATCAGACGGGTCAAGTGATGGAGGCTACTGCGGTACCCCTCCTCGGGCCGCGTCTTTAGATGCCCTCGACGCTTTATCAGAGCTGTCACTCGCTGACTCGCCTATTGAACCAGACAGCCAGTCTCGAGAGTCACTCCTTACGCCCAAATCGCTTATGGAGCGTGCTAGGATGAATGTTGGGTAAGTAGAATATGTTTAACTTAATCTAAAGATGCTGAGATTATCATGGCGTGGTCAGGAGCAAGGAATGGCAGGAGTTTTTGGAATGTGTATCTGCTCATACGTAAAAAGCAAATTACTATAAATAACAAGAACGTCAAATTGAGTTTAGCCTAATAGAGATTGCCACTAATCGATTCCTTCAGTCCTTCACGGGACTCGAGCACACATCAGAAGGAAGAGTTACTGTTTTGGTTAAATATAAACGCTGCAGCCTACCTGTAACAGTAATGCTGAGCCAGTGCCAATTCGAGCGACTTTTTAAAATTCATTTATTCAATACCGTGAAGGCAATGAATCCATCCAAAATCATAGCATAGTGACGGACGATTTGGTCGAGTTATTAAAATAAATAAAAAAAAACACTCGCTGGGGCATTAAAAACCTAGGCAAGGTTGGCAACAATCGGCCAGCGTTTCAAGGTATTATCGAGTCTATATAAAAATTATTTTCTCTTCAGCTGGCTAGACTCATCCCTCTCCATAATGGAGCAGTACGTCCGCGAATGGGACACGCTCCAGCTCCGGTTCAAGTTCTACTCGTTCTTCGACTTGACTCCTCGCGCGCAGGACGCCTCGCGTTTGAACCAACTGTACCAACAAGCTCGCTGGCAGATCCTCAACCAAGAGGTGCACTGTACTGAGGAGGAGATGCTGCTGTTTGCTGCTTTACAGGTAAGGCAACGGCGATCTTTCTTAAGTTGTCAATAAGTTCGAAAATTATCTTTGTCAGGTACTACACTAGCTTCCACCTGCGACTTCCTTCGCAGGAAAAAGTAATGTGTTTCATTCTTCAGTTATCCTCATGGAGTGAAGGAAGGACAACTTCAAACATTTATTTTATTTTTTTGTGGGCCTCCATTTATTTTATTTTTTTAGTAAGAAAGTTAATATTCCATCAAAATCTTGTGTTGTAACCAATGCATATTAACATTAGTTACCTATTATTATAGTTACCGATAAGATATTGCTTCTTAGCAATGGAGCCGCCTTTTGTACCCTGACATATCTGTTATGTATTATAATGTAACTATGTTCTGTATTTGTGTTGGAGTGCAATCAAGCATATTCTATTGTATTATATTATTAGCCTAAAATAATCAATGTTAATAAATTATTTTCAACAATAGACTTAATCTCTTAGATAATAATCTCTATATAATAACTCTCTAAATAAGTAATAGATATAATAGATCTCTCAGATAATGTATGTATATAAACACTTTAATGCACATAATCAGAAGTACACAACAAAAGAGATGGATACAAAGAAAACTAAATGTACAAAGGCGAGCTATTGTGTTAACTAATTGTTAACTCCTTTTAATCATGCTAAAATGGCTCGCCGTGCGCGGTACTGAACTTTTTTTCACGTGCAATTAGCTATAGACATATGTTTGTAAACTTATGCGTACAGTAAAATAACGGTACAAAATTCAGTATTTTTTCTTATCGTGTAGGTATACTCAAATGGGTGGTGAACTTGACTGGTGTCAGAGTTTTTAAACCGCCAAATAACCTCTGACTTGGTTTTAACGACTGTAGCTACAATCGACAACAGGCGGAACCGACAGCTCTCTCCGAAGCACGGAAACACTCGTGCCACTTCCGTCACCCATCACGTTCCCTGCCTCTGTGCACGTTGTTTAACCTCACTGATCGGTTGTGGTCTGCGAGCGCCACTGGGCTATAGTTTCCACTTGGACAAGCATACCATGTCCCGCCTGTCGGACAACCGGCTTAACGTGCCTTCCGAAGCACAAAGTACCAAACTATAGACATGTACAAATCTAACAAGATTTTTTTTATCGTAGCTCCAAATCGAGCTACAGACCCTAGCGGGGGGTAGTATAGACGCGGCGGACGGCGCTCACAACTCCACCGCCGCAGCGCCCGAAGACGAAATAGACGCAGCTCTTAGTGAACTACAGGCGCAACTCGAAGGCGGGCCCCCCTCGCGGCCTGACATCACACACGTACCTGAACTGGCGGGGTATCTCAAATATCTCAGGTAAGTTGGATTCCTGTCACCATCCACGGAGATTGACTCCACATTTCCACAACTGCCGTGCCCGAGGACGAAATAGACGCAAAACGCCACGATTTTGTAAGGAGAGTGCTAAGACAGCGCCAATTCGAGTTACTTTTTAATAAACTAAGTGATTATGCACGCAGCTGCAGCTGTGACATAGGTGTAGAGCGATTTTGGAGCAGTGGTAGCCCAGTTGGTAACCAAACTTGTAACCGGAAGGTTGCGGGTTCAAACCCTGGTGCGAGCCCGTACCACTAAATTCGTTTTTTCGGATGAATGTACGGATTTTTCATTAATTATCACTTGCTCAGCGGTGAAGGAAAACATAGTGATGAAACCCACACGTCTAAGATTTCGAAAGGCGCGCGGTCCACAACCAACATTGAGCCAGCGTGGTGGACTATGGCCTAAATCCCTATGGAAACGTATATGGGCTGATAAAAATGTGTAGTAAGTTAGAGTACAATTATAAGATAGTTTTTTTAACTCAACTCAAATGAGTAGATATTCAGTACCGTGAATGTCTTTTCACTTGTCAACTTACCGGCATTTGCGCAAGACGGTAAGAAGTAAAAAGAATGTGAGAAAGCCTATGCCTATCAGGTAGGGTTTTATAGACTAAGGATAACGATATCTCACCACAATCTCTGTTAACTAGTCAACTATTCTCAGCCATAACTTTTTATAGTTTCAATAACTTATCATTGGGACACGATCAGCATAACTTTCACTTTAATTTGTATCATTTTTACATTTCTTAATCTAATTTATGTATTTCTCAAATATCATTCATCTTTATTTATATATTTTGTTATTATTATACTATGTATCTAATTGCAATGTTATTCTTTTACCGTGCGCTGGGGCCGCCAAAGCAAGTGCCACACCGAATACTGTTCTATCGCGTAAGACCTTCAAATTACAGTTTACACCTATTGATGACCGTACTACTCCTTAACAGATCTCGATTTCAATCACAAATTCGTCATGAATTGCTTCAAAACAAAGTGATTTTAACCCACGTTGTAAAATAAACGCAGCAATCGATTCGTGTTATCGAAATCGACGTCATAGGAGTAGCTCCAAGTAGTTTTTGAATAATCATAATCACGCACGAGAAATGTACAGTACAGTATTACTTACTATACTAACTCTTATATGTATAATATATATATACTCAGCTTAGCAAAAATTGAAACCCTGTATTCAGACTGACATTCTGAATAATTTTCTAGTGGAATTTTCTTCTGGAAATTTTCAAGTTTTCTTTCATGTTTTTGATATTTTCTGCTTGAAAATTAATTATTTAATTGAATAGAGTCCATTTGTAACAAAAAAATAGTAGTAACAGGAGTAGCGCCAAAGTACGTAAATAACGAAAACTCCGTCACTCGGCGTTTCCGAAAAAAAATACTTGTAGCCAATCATGGTTTTATGGGTAAACTCCACCATTCAATTATTTGCTAAGTTGTCCCTTACACCCTATGTAGTGATATTTTATTAGATAACACGCCCGTTGCGAAATAGAACACGCGAATTAAATACGTCGATGTTAAAAAATAATTTCTTGAAATAAGTTTGTCTTTATATGTAACACTTTAAAATTTCGCGATTTGAACACATAATACGCGAATTTAGACCCGTTTCAGAATTTAATTATTTGTCTTTATATGTATTATTCGATTTTTTTATGGTTTATTTTGTCAAAACTACTAACAAAATATCACTATAATTATAATCAAGTAATTTATCAAACTAATATCATCTAATACAATGAGATATTGAATTTACATATTAAGTATTCTATTTTATGTATTGTGTAACTTTCTAAATCTTACTTCTGTTTATGTTTCATTGTATTTACTTATTTTTAACCTTTACCTATTGTTTTGTACATTTTACTGTACATTCTATAAATAGTTATTTATTTCAATAAGTCTAGGAATGAGCTTCCTTGTTACAAAATAGTACAAATATTAGTGTAGGCAGTATTTTTAGTAATTATTACGAACCATTTCAATAACTTCCTTTTATTTCTGATGCTATGTTATTTAGCAAAAAATAATCCTTATGATGAAGCCTTCCGATCGGTATGATAAAACAACAGGGTGATTTTTTGTTCTCTTGTACCGGGTTCGATTCCCGTTCAACCAGGCAATTATTTAAAAATTTATGAATGCAGTTTAAGTTGTTTTAAAATTAAAATAAAGTCTCCTTTCAGTAAAATGTATCATCTACAATAATTAACGTCCCACGGCTATGCCCTCCATGTGGCATAGCCGTGGGACGCCCTGTATCATGTCATTATGTCTTTATCCGAATTTGGACCCGTGTTAGTATAAAACTATGTGTTGTGTTTCTACTAAATATTGTCAATCCACATTGGCGCGTGTCCGTACATAAATACGTATAAATGATATTTTGTGCGTGCGTGCCTGCAACTGCCTGCGAAAGTGGATCACACACCACGATTTTAGACCTTCGGTGAATCACTTTAGACATTAAAATGGTATGGTGTTGCAGGCCGAAACGCTTCACCCTGAAGGCCTACAAGCGCGGCTGGGTGTCGTGCCGCGACGGGGTGCTCCGCATACATTCGTCTCGAGACGCGGCCGCTAAGGGAGAGACCCCTTCGTACGCTGTCGAGCTCAGAGGCGCTGAGGCAAGTAGTTTTAGAACAATACAGGCTGTTAGGCAGATAATTGAACATACGAAAATGAGTTTAGGTGGGGTCATCTTCTTCCTATTCAGGCAATAAAAAAATCCTGGTCATAAATAACTTTCTATAGGATTTTTTATTTTTAAAGTTTCGTTACTTTCTTACGTTTAAACCCCTATAACTTTTTCGTTGTTTTAGCTAGACCTAAATTTTATTTTTAATTAGAATCTTAGGAGATGGTAGGTCCTAAAAAAATAATATTTTTTTGCAGCTGATTGCTAGAAACAAAGTTGTGAATCCCCAAACCTAAAAAAAGTTTTTAAAAATTTTGAACCACGAAGCGTTGCATTTAAAAAAAAGGATGGAAGGCTTCTGATGTTTTAAAAACATCTCTTAAGTGTAGGGTTTCTAACGGTATGTAATTTCTATAAAAAAAAACCTATATAATGTATTTTATGACCAGGATTTTTTTTATTGCCTGGATAGGTAGGATATGAACCCCCCCCCCCCCCCTTTTATTTCCCCATTTTCGTATGTTCAACGACCTGCCGAACATCCTGTATAATGATATGTTTTTTTCTTTAACCTGACTATTTATTGAAGGTTTTATGGAATGTCACCTTTTTTTTTTGTTTTTTTTTTGTCACAAATATATTTGGTTCCAGACACCAACGTACGAAGTCCCGGGCGAAAAGCTAGTGTTTATTAAAGTATGTGTATTGTTGGTACAGGTGACTCCAGACGCCCACCCCGCGTCAGGTCGCTACAGCATTAAGTTGGAAGTGCCCTCGGAAGACGCCATGCATGAGATGTGGCTCAAGTGCGATAATGTAAGTCCTGTTTCCAATCTTACCTATAAATGCGAGTTTCTAAGGATGGATAAAAAAAATTTAAAACTATTTATTTCCAAAAAAATTACATAATACGTTGGATGGATGCTTACTTCTTGACAAAACTTTGCACTGCAAAGTTTGCAGTAATGTATTCTAGACATCAAAATAGCACAAAATTGAGAGCGTGGGTTTATCAAATGAGGCGCAGCCGAGAAATGACACAAGCCGTTTTTAAACATTGACTTAGTTTTAGTTGTTGTGGTAAGGCCCTTGTTTTTTTTAAGTCTACGTTCTAGATGTGTATTAAGTGAACCACATGATCCGTATTACAGAACGCGACTCAGACTCTTATGTAGTTTACTTGAGTAGCAGTCGTCTTTATCATTTTGATAGTGAGAGAAAGAGTTAATCAGTACTTAAGTATAGATCAAGACTCCTGTAATACGGGTCCCGTGGCCGCTCGCTGGTTGACGCGGCGCCGGCGTTTGCTGCGGAGGCGGGCGATATACTTTAATGTAGTAGTGTACCACAAAAGTCCCACAACCGAGGATTTTTGTGGTACACTTTATTGAAAAACTATAACGCCTATAGATTTGTGCTTTAACATAGTAATTTAAATTCTTATGTAGATGTGTTATCAGTCAAAAAATATCATTTTAATACCAATAACAAAAAATGAAGATTACCGATTTTTTACTGCTAACGCCATCTATTAGAAGATAAAAACATTAATATCGCTGCGAACATAACGCCGGCTCTACACTCGCCCGCCGATATCAATAATTATATTAAAAGTGTTAAAAAAACTGCCTTAAAAATCTTACCAAGCAGAAAATCTACGCGAGCCCTCGGCTTTCAGCTAGTACTACAGATAGTGTTACGGTACAGGAGGAGCAGTACGCGGAGTGGGTGGCGGCGTGCCGGCTGGGGGCGCGCGGGCGCTCGCTGGCGGACGCGGCGTTCGGTGCGGAGGCGGGCGCCGTGCGCGCGCTGCTGCTGCTGCAGCGGCCGCAGCCCGGCGCCGCGCAGCACGTGCCGCACCTCGACACGCTGCAGCCCAAGCACTACCTCGCGCCGCGCTTCCTCAAGAAGCTCAAGGGGAAGGTAAATATCACATACTCGAACTCGTTGAGGTAATATTACTAGCTTACAGGGTAGACATTGCAAACGAATCATGAAAGCGCCGCGCCGCACGCTGGATGTGTCTCGATACGTTCCCATACAGAGGTAAATTAGCTAATCGCACATGTAATGTGAAGAAACGTTCTTTTTTTTGACCTAGGGGCCATTCACGTATTACATAAGCAGATTTATTACGATCCTCCCTCCCCCTTAATAGCAAAAGTAAGAAAAGCTCTTACCCCCACCCTCTCCCAGGCTTACGTAAACATTGGTAATGCATCTTTCTTTTAATATATTCTGATTTATAGGCTTAGAATAGAAGACTAAGGCCTGTGTTCACCAAAAATATAACCAACGGTTAAACCGCGGTTAGAAGCTAATCAGACAAAATGTCAAAAAAAAATTATGAAAATGACAGTGTCCAATCTCTGGTTAGCTGCTAATCGCTGGTTAAATTTTTGGTGAACACTGGCCTAACACATATTATATTTATTTAAACAAAATTAGACAAGTGAATAGCGCGCGGTAACGGGCTATGTGCAAGATTTTTTAAATAATTTGTTTTTTTTTTTATTTTAAGCAAGTTTAAGGTCCCATATTCAAATAAAAAAATATATCAAATAATTTTGATCATAGATATAAAAATAATTATTTTTTTAAATTTTGGTTACGGTTTGTTGCTTATTACAGCATTCTACAGATTAACTCCTTTGCCAAAGTAAAAAAAAACGATTGACAGTTGGTTGACATATAATCTATACCGTTGCGTTCTTAAGTTCAACATTTAAGTTTCAGTCTAACTAGAGATACGTTTCAATGTACTTACGTTTAAATGATCCTCACAGCAAAAAAGTGGACGTTTGGGACAATTGCTGTCAACCATTTTACACCAACTTTCTTTCAATTCCTTTGGAATGATAACAAACGTCAAATCTGGTGAGTTAATGTCAGTGTTTGAACAAAAAGGTATAAAACATTTTTTGGTTCTCTCCATCGCTGTAACTCGTCAGATGCCATGTTGAGTAGCAAAGCCTGCTGCGCTGTCGTTATTAGTGTTATTCCACAAATCCGAAGAGTATTTATCACTATCGTTGAAGCAGTTCTCGGAGTCCGGTATGAATAAGGTGTAGTCGTGAGAAAATCAGTCAAAATCTAGCACTACAAGTCCGTGCAAAGTTAAATCGTAATCCGGTATGCGGTAGCAGTAAAAGACTTGAGAAAAAATTAACCAAAACCAAAAATAAAACTCAAAAATAAACAACCAAATACAAAATGAAATAGGTTATGTTTTCTTTTATTGACATGACAGCTTGGCAAAGACACGATTGTATAATGCCGTATTTATGATTAGTTTACCCTACTGAGAAACTTTTAATTATTATATTTTTATTTCAAAAGATAGATTTTTTATATATATTTTTTTAGGAAACGGGACCTTATTCCTTTATGTTAAATAAAAAATTAAACGAAATTAAAAATATTTTTAAAATGTCGTACGTAGCCCATTCCTCAACTCGGTTCTAAGCTAGTACCTAACTAAAGGTATCCATTTTTGTGGGAATCCCCAAAAATGCGTTTCGTTTTCTAGCATAAACAATATGCGAGTTATTTGTGTCATCAAAAAAATGCAAAAGTGCTTACGTAATACTTGAATGGCCCCCTATGTTCCTTGGGGAAAGTTGTTCAGTTTTATGGGCTGATTCACATCCTTAAACCTTCGCTAGGTTTTTGAACACATGATGTTTAAGATTTGTATCGCACGCGGCGTAAACAAACGCGACGGGTTAGCTAATATCTAATACAACTTCTGAGATGAGCTTTCTTGAAGTTGTTCAGTTTCATAAAGAGAATTAGCCCCTAAAACTTCGCTAGCTAATTTGAATTCACCCCATATAAAAATTTGTAAATTATTCAAAAGTCTTGTGTACAATAAAGTATACTCTATTAAACTTATCTTTTCCAGTTCACCCAACGCCTTCTCGAAAGCCACGCGAACGTGAAAGACCTCCCTCTATTGGAGGCGAAACTGCAATACATAAAGACGTGGCAAAACCTACCCGACTACGGACAGACATTGTTCGTAGTGCGTTTTATGGGGCATCGGAAGGACGAGCTCATCAGCATCGCCAACAACCGCATCATGAGGCTCGATCCCAACACTGGAGATCACATCAAAACCTGGAGGTTTAGTACTATGAAGGTTGGTACTGGTACTCTTCAACATTTGCTTTGCTTCCGCTAAAAAACTGCAAAAACTTGGAATAACGTGGTATTACTGTTGGGTTTTTGAACCGCCTTCATTGGTTTTTATTGAATCCGTGGAGTTTAGATGTTTATTTTTGTACTTTTTAATAAATCCAGTTAAACGAGTTGCTCAAGCCACCTCTTTGATTTCATATGACTTTGCAGAGAAAGTAAAATTGTAATTTTTTTTTGAGCTTTTAATAAATTAAGCATTTGCTTTATCATATCTTGCCTGCATTAGGTCACTATTTAGGAATACAGGCAGAATTTTTGATATTTGAATGAATGAATCTTTATCTAAATGACACAGAAATAACTTAATACGAGCCGCTCAAAAAGGCGCTGTCTCAGCATACTGTTTTACAGTGAGGCTGTAGCGCTGATATTCTCCCAGAACTGATTTTTAGTATTTTGTTGTATCTGGAAAATTTATTATCTATTTTAATTTCGTTCCCCAGGCATGGAATGTCAACTGGGAAATCAAACACATGATGGTGCAGTTCGAAGAAGGCAACATCATATTTTCCGTGCAATCCGCAGATTGCAAGGTGGTTCACGAGTTCATTGGAGGCTACATATTCTTGTCCATGAGGTCGAAAGACGCTAACCAGACCTTGGATGAAGAACTATTCCATAAACTCACTGGAGGGTGGACGTAAAACTACAGGTTTCAACTTATATATGTAACATATTCCCCTTCGAGTTCACCTTTGTTGGGAAGAAATGCATTATAAACAACAGTTTATTTTATATGAAATGAAAATATATAAGAAATTGTTACAGGATCAATTAAAATAATTATAGTATTTTTGTAATTTCAAAGTGTGATCACGAAATAAATGTTCGTTAAAGGCGCATTATTTCCGATTGGCAAACCAACTTCATTTTAGTTGAAAATGTAGTTCAAATTTCTGCAACATGGCGAACAGTTTAATTTATTTTTCTACTACATGGAGTTGAATTCTCAAGATGAAGGCAAAAAATTTTTACAACTGATTGTAAATGAATCTAGTTGTTTTGTGAGTAACTATTTCATTTCATTAAAACTTGGGGACTAAGTTGTCTTGTGGGTTGCCATGTAAAGATATTTAAACCTTCGCGTGCTTTTTGAACACATGTGTTGGTGTACGAGATTTGTATAGCACGCGGCATAAATAAGCATGCGACGGGTATCTTCTTAACGGGTTAAGTTTCTTCTTTTGCACTCGGCCTTTATATTATTTATTTATTATACATACGGAGCCTTAAAATGTGCCTTTTATATGAATTCAAAATATGACTGACTTACAAGTCGTTAAAGAAAAAATAATTTATGGGTTCAAAATCAATTGACAACTTCTGAATTCTATATGAACTGCATACCTATGATAAAGTGTTTTAAAGGTATTTTTGTAGAAGAGAATGCACTAAATTGTTATTCTCTATTCAATATGATATTTAGATCTTTTTAGTAGAGCTTCCATTAACTTTAAATTAGCCATTTTGTAAATGCCAAATATAACTTTCTATGCAGAATTAAGTTGTTTCCGATTTACATCACGTTTGGATTTGTATAATTAAGATTTAATTTAATTAGAATAATTAAATGTGCGCGATGGATACGAGCTTTTTTAATTATAATACAAATAGATAATGTTAATTGTTTATTTTCGTTAATTTTAATAATACGAGGGTCATTCATGAAGTGCCATTACATAATTAAAATGCGAAATAAATACACATATATTTTTTAGTTTTATTGTTTTACAAAACTAATTCTATATTTCGATACTAAAGATGGCGATCTTCAACTTTTGTGTAAACTATTTCAATCTAACTTCAGTTTTTGGTGCTAAATATTCAAAAATATTGAATGAATGATAAAAGTGGCCTTAAAAGTGGTGATTTATTAATTATATTTCTTTTATGACTAATTTTTATACATTGTACATAACATTCTTGTATAAGTTTTATTTTTAAACCAGTGTCGAGGATTTTGAATAATTTTCCTATAGATCTTTACCTACCTTTCGCGTTCTATATTTCATATGCCTTTATCAAAATATTTTTTTTTATTGTTGACTAGTCTCCTTGAGATCGCATAAAATGCCGTAATTTTTAAGAATAATGAAATAAGTATTAACATTATTTCGCCTTATTTTAATGTAGAGTTGTACAAATGTACGTACATTTTAATAAATTAGTATGTTTGTAAATGAATGTCGAAATAAATGTACATGAATAACAATGTCAGTGTTTTTTTATTTCAAAGTTATATTTCTAACGCTTTATTTGAGACTATGAGTATACTATGGAATGTTTCAAAATACTAGAAAAAATCCACCCATGCAAAATTATCAGACTAGAGGTATTAAAGGCGAAAGTTTGTGAGTGTGTTTGTTTTCAATTTTGATTTTAAAAATTGTAGGGAGTTAGCTGACACTCGATTAACACATAAGCTACACCATTTTTCTAAAGTCCCACGGAAACGAAATCCCGGGCGGAAAGCTAGTAGCGATATAAAATTAATTTACTGCTGAATGAAAAAGAAACTCCCTCTAAAAGACTTCTTACTTATAAATGTGAAAGGGAACTTATTTGTTTGACCTTCCTATGTAAAACCAGTTATTAATAAAAATATGTATACTTTAACTTCCTAGCGAGTAGCATTAAAAAAAATATTTTATTATATCAAAAATACAAATTGACTTCCTAAAAACTAACAAGAGTAAAAACCAATAACAACATCCAACCTGAAATGTACACAGTAACAGAAAATATAATTTTTGATACTCTTAATAACTAAGTTTAACCTATCATAGGTTCCACATATCCTCTTAGATATCTCTTATGATATTCTGATATTTCCTGATGTATCGGTGGCATTTTCATGACAAGACTACAAGATCCTGCAACATCATTGATCTTCAAGTTTGTATCTTCTTGAGACCAGATTACCCTGGGTGTTTCGCCTGGTATCTTCCCTGAGAACTCTTCAACAGCTAGCATATCAGACTGTCCACACATTGTTCTGGTGAAAAATAGCAATCTGTCTCCTGAAAACAATATTATTAAAATGTTGAGTAGCCATTGACGTTTTATCAAGGAGTTGTAAAAGCAAACTCAAGATTGTTTTATCTTTGTATATTCTTAGCAATTAATAAAATTAAAATGCATGGAGAAAGAAAAAGAAATTAAATATGATTAATAGAAAATTATTAATAAAACAAAAAAATCATGTATGGATTGAGAAATACATAATCTGTTTTTATTTAATTTAAGCACATTTTCTTAGAGTGGTAGCAATAACACCTACCTAAATTACAAATTGCTGCTGGCGGATTAGTGAACGAGGCAAGCAAATCCAGCTTCTTATCCACATCTGGTTTGAATCGATATAAGTAGCTAAAATAATTCTGAGTACAATAGATGTAACCTTTGAAAGAAATCATGCAACTCATTCTTATTTCAGTGCCAATGACTCGTATCCACCTGTCCGTCTCACCGAGATCTTCGTGGCGATAAATATTGTTATGACCGGCCGCATACACCGTCCCTTCATGGGCACAGACTGCTGGATTTTGTATTGCATCTGGCAACTTTGATATCTTCCGATATGTTCTATTATTTAAGTCATAGATTACTGCCGTATCCAAAACTACCCTGTAAAAAAAATGTGAAGATTACAAATTTTTAAGTTGAAGTAGCTAGTGCCTCGATCAATAGTTAACTATTTATGAGTAAATAAATGCACAAATGTCCACTAAGTATAAAAAATAGCTAAACCTTAGACATTATCATTCTGGCTTCTTATACTGATCAGAGTTATTCTACCCATTGTTGTTAAAATTGAACAGCTAAAAATCAGGATGGACATAACAAAGCTAAAAATCAGGGTGGGGCTGTGTAATAGCTTTCTGAATTGTATCCTACTACGGAATATTTCGAGACATTCACAACAAAAAGTAACAGAGATTAACCAGTGAGAAGAAAGGTAAGCAAAGAAAAACAGATCAAACTGACCTAAACCCACCTACACCTCCAATAATGAAGAGAGAATCATCAACTACAGCCAGGCCCCCGTGTCGTCGTGGTGGTAATTCAACCCCATGATGTATCCACTCATTTTTCAGTGTGTCGTAAACTTTTACATCCTTCATAAATATTCCAGTTCCTCTCCCATACTCTCCACACACAACAACAAGTTTCATAGGCCCCCATGAGGCCACACCCCATCCCCATAAATTTTGTTCAGCCACTTCAATCCATTTCTCAAACCCATCTTTCTCAGAGAAAGTGTACATGTGATGAGGAACTTGTTCTGGCTTATCATTTTTTATTTTCCAAATTGGCACAGCTGGGACATAACTTAGCACTCTACTTTTACTTTCTTTAACTATATTTACAACTTCATTGAACACCCTTTCAGAAAATTTTTCATAGAGAATCATTTTTTGTTCATTAATTTCAGAAACTGTTAACACAGTATTATTCATAAACAGTTCTATTAGGCAGTCTATCGTTTTTACAGCAAGACTTGATTGATCATAATCTTTTATCAATTTCTTTATTTCCACCATTTCACTCATTGTGATTCGTTGCATATCTAAACAACCAAGAATTATTAATAAAGCGTCTGCACCTGTTTCTTTAAGAGCTATCCATTTAAGCCCAAATGTAAAGACAGCTAATTCGCTTTCAGTTGTCAAGTATGGATGAGAAAGATACCAAAAAAGTTTATGAATAGATGGAGTATATTCCGGTTTCATATTTTTGAATGATGACAGCCCGAATGCTGCACAGGTTTGTTGCAACTTACTATAATTTGAATTTTCTGCTATACTCATTATTTCAATCCAATTAGAACTGATTAATCGTAATTCTAAAATGTATTCTATTTGTTTGTTAAGTTCAGTAATTTGTAGAAAGTTTGCAGCCACAGCTAAATCACCTATTGTAGGTAATGTGTGGTCAAACAGGTCTATTAGTCCCATTTGCATGTACTGAATGATGAGTTTCATTGAATTGGCATCTACCACCTGAAATAAAAAGTCAATTTTTAAACATTTTTACATTTAGTTAAGAACAATCAATTAGTTTTATAAGAAGGTAAGAAAAACAAAAACTGAAGTTTTACAATTATTGGGTCAGAGGGTCATGTTAGGGGCGGATATTGTTCAATAAAATGGCATTCACGATTTTCGTGATTTTGCCAGGGAGAGAGAAAATAGAGAGTGTTGAAGTTGCCAATATCAAGTAAAGAAACCCCTTTGAGGGTTGTAATACACCAGAGCCTCGTCCGTTGATCAGTGGGATGCACTGCTAGCAGGTAAAGTCGATTTTGGAGCACTTAGATGTTATGACCCCACACCCTACAATGAATATTGGTTGGCGCCAAAGAAACTTACACACTATTAGATAGGTTACCAGCGGTTCAGTTAAAAATATACAATCGGAACGCAGCTGACATATTGAAAAAATCTAACTTACGTCTATTTTTATAACTTGTTGATCATTCTCCACGTAATGTCCACTAAACATAGCACGGAAATAATCACTATATTCACAAAGTAAACTTTTCTGCACTTGAAACGTTTCACCTTCAATTAACAGAGTAATTTCATCCATATTTAAGGTTCTAATTATAGTTTGATAAGAAACAGCTGTCAACTAATAGCTCGCGTTAATTGTATCAATAGAAATAAGTAAGTAACCAAGTGCATTTAGCGATTTTCGAAATAATTATAAAATAAACCCGGCAAAACAATTAAATCTACCCGTGAAACGTCACTTTTTTTTTTAAACAACTATTATGGTCTGGATACCAGTATTGAAACGTCATTTTTGAATGAGTGACCAGCATCATGAATGAGTAGTTTGGAAGTTTTATCCGTTTTTTTTTGTTAAATTTATCCCTTTCGGGAAAGGCAAGGGAAACTAAGTCCATACAGCCATGTCTTCAGTAAAAAATCTTCTTTCTTCAACTTAACCTAAGCCCTAAGCTCCTCACGTTCTACGTAAAACCGGATAGCGTCTGTTTTACGAAAACTGGCGGCAAGAAGCACAACCGCGAGGATCTTTGTCGGTACCAAACGGAGCAGAAATACTGTTATCAGAATTTTTCATCACTACACGAATTTTAGTCAATTTACTGCATAATACACTATCACTATTACACATTAAACAACTTTTTCACGCAGAAAATGAAAATTCAATTGACAAAGCAACCGCTCACGCCGAGTTCCCGCCAAAGACCCCCCAGTTTTATCAGTAAGAAAAATTAAATTTGATACTCTTTACACAGCCCAGTTTTGCACACCCCCCATTTTTTTAGCCATAGACAAACAAACAAAATTGGAAATGGTGGGAAAATTTGACATTACATTCGTTCTTGAAGTTACGATAAACAATACAAAATTTGTGACAAAAAAAGATCTCTTCTGGTTGATTCTGCATGCAAAATAAAGTGTAGAAATAAGGTGCAACAGTTTCAGTAAATAAAGTACTTGAATTTAAATGCGTCGGTGATATTTAGACGCGTAGAGAGTAGAATGACTGCTACAGCGTCAGCTTCGACTGTTACCGCTGGAATAGCGGAGGATGATGACGAATGCGGGCCTCAGATGATCTCCAAATTAGAGGTGATGTCATAATCTGCGACTATTCATTTAAAACTATTACATATGAATTGAATACCTATTAAAAGTAGTACATAACCTAACTAACCTGTTCTGTTCACATAATTTACTGCCATAAAATATTTCAATCTTTTTTACATTGCATTAATACTAAGCAAGGCAACAGTCTCACTAATTATTTCCATATTCCCTATTTTGTTGAAGTCTTTTCTACTTGTCTCAACAGGGTAACGGAATAACATCAGGAGACATAAAAAAATTAGAAGAAGCTGGTTATCATACAGTGGAATCGATAGCATATGCCCCAAAGAAATGGTTGATAACTATAAAAGGAATATCAGAGGCAAAAGCTGATAAAATATTGGCGGAGGCATCTAAGTTAGTGCCTATGGGATTTACAACAGCTACAGAGTTTCATCAGAAAAGGTAGATAGACTTATCATTTTTTTTTTGTTGAATAACTATTTTTAAGATAAGATTGCAGAATTAATCTGTGGTTTATAACTAATGAAATTATTGTAGACGAAAGGCTGACAAATTCTCACCACTGTACATCATGTTTCATCTAATCCTCAGAATTTATGTCAAATCAAGTGGTTCTAGAACCATTGATGCTCTTCCTACCCCGTTAGGGATTATAGGGGTGAGCATAATTATGCACGTATGTGAAACTAATTAGTTAAAATTAATAAATGCTATTGGTTACAGAGCAGAGATAATTCAGCTGACAACAGGATCTAAGGAACTGGACAGGTTGTTAGGTGGTGGAATTGAGACGGGCTCCATCACAGAAATCTTTGGAGAGTTCAGGACAGGGAAGACTCAGATATGCCATACCTTGGCTGTCACATGTCAGGTAAGCTTACATTCCTATTGTCATTAGGTTTTGGAAGAATAATCTGGCTATGACTGCTCCTCCCACTTCAATTTTTTTATTTTACTTTTTATATTTTATAATTACTTGATTGTATTGTCAGACAGCTCAATTGCCAATGACTTTTATCAACTAATTATAATTTTATTCTTAAAAACTGGTATTATATTTCCCGAAAAAAATGATTTAAGTATTATTTTCTTGTTCACACATGGAAACATAGTGGATTGGCCCAACAAGTAAGTACAGTCCTGAAATCAAACTAACAACACAATACAGGGTGTAAGGGACAGGAAAAACAAACTGAATTCAGATCAGCATTGGGTATAATTTTCCAGTGGAATTTTCCTTAGGAAAATTTTAGATTTTTTGTCATGTTTTATGATATTTTCTGCTTTCAAATTAAATTATTTATTTGAGTACACTCCTTTTTGCAATAAAAAACAATTAAACTCCGAAAGAACTACGTACATCGCATTCTGATAGCGGCGCGACACGGGGGTGCAGTATCGCGGTACATTGCGTACAAAGTGGGTTTAACAAACTCCTTTATTTGACATTTCCAGGAAAAAAATAATACTTGCACGATCATTGTTATGGGTAGATTCCATCATTAATGAAAGTATTTGCTTAGCTGTTCCTTGTACCCTGTTTACTTTATTGCCCATCAACACATTCACAAACAATCAACATTTTAATAAATTAGATATCAAATTCCAAGTTTTTCTATTCCAGCTTCCAATAGAACAATCGGGAGGAGAAGGCAAATGCATGTACATAGACACAGAAGGCACGTTCAGACCGGAGCGATTGTTGGCCGTTGCACAGCGATATGGGATGGAAGGGGCGGCTGTGCTAGACAATGTGGCATACGCTCGGGCTTACAACACTGATCATCAGACACAACTGCTGGTACAGGCTTGTGCTATGATGGCAGAATCTAGGTACGTTACTGTATCTATGTTACAATAGAAGATATCTTAATATATATAAATCTCCTGTCACGATGTTTGTCCGCGATGGACTCCTAAACTACTTAACTGATTTTAATCAAATTTGTACACCGTGTGCAGTTTGATCCAACTTGAGAGATAGGATAGTTTTTATTTCGATTCATGGCCTTAATAATTTATAATTAACAATAAACTGATTATCAATGTTGATCGTTGTCATTAATCGTAAATCTCTAACAGATGGCGCCACTGCAACGCGGGGCCGGGCTGCTAGTAATGTTATATAATAGACTAGGTTTCCGCCCGGGACTTCGTTCCCGTGGCAATATGGGAAAATTATGTAGCCTAAGTGTTAATCCTGGGTAATAAACATATCCATACTTACAAACTTTCGCGTTTATAATATTAGTAAGAATTTCTGTTACAATTTTGCCTTTTCATATGGAAAAGTAGCCATGTCACTTTCTAGCCCTCAACTATCCAAGTGCAAATGGCAATAATCTAGGTGCCTATATGTCATTGTTTTTATTTCAAACTAGCTTTCCGCCCCCATTGTCTGCCGGTTATATCGTGCCCAACTGTGGGATAAAACGTAGCCTATGTCCTTTTCTAAGATCTTTTTTTTTTTTCTTTTTTTTTAATTTTAATACTAAAACGGGTAAAAATTCGCGTATAATGTTTTAACCTTTGTTCGCAAAGTTTTACCCGTTTTAGTATTAAATTATGTGTACAAATCGCAAAAGTTTAAAGTGTTATAGAGTCTGTTTTCTCAATTAAGTATCCACCCAAGTTTCTTGTCTGTTTGTGATAATGTTCAAATAATAATAAACTTGTTAGGGAATTGACTGTTCACCCTTCAGCACATCTATCTATCCTATCTATCTATGGAGGGGACGCCCGTCAGGCACAAGACGGGCGTCCCCTCTAAATGAGTGATCAGTCCACTCATTTGGGACCATTTCACCCAGTTCCCCACAACAGCACATGAGTTTTACCTCTGCACTGACAGTTCCACCTCTTTGAACCTACCCGAAGCTTTAGCAAACCCGATTATATCCTTTATGTTAAGCTCTTGTATTTGTTCTTCTTTTACCTCATCCATGCCTATTGTCTCCCATCTTACCAGCGCGTACATTGGACATTCAGTCAGGAAATGGAGACTTGTTTCCTCCTTGTCGCATTCTGGGCATGTGGGATCACTTTTTAGGCCCATTATTGCTAGGTGTCGGTTCAAAGGATAGTTTCCCGTGAGCAGACCCACTACAATCCTGATGTCCTTTCTATTTAGCTTTAGAAGTTGCTTCGACTTTCTTTTTTCATATGTCTTTAGGAAGATTTTTGCCTGGCGGCACTGTTTGTTGTGCTTCCATCTTAAATTGGCTTCTTCTGTTATGAAATTGGCCCTTCAGCACATAAGGATACAAATGTTGACCTTATCTCGCTCATAATATTGCCGGCTTTCGAATGCAAATGGGTAACCCTACGTACTGTTGTCTGTTACCTACATTCCTCTTTTGATATTACTTTAATTTTTGTATTGTAAAATTTAGAAGTACTTACAGTTTTCAATCTGAAGTTTACAATTTTTATCTGTAATCTCAATATTTGTTGACCAGGTACTCCCTTATAATAGTGGACAGTGCCACTGCATTGTACAGGACGGATTACTCCGGAAGAGGAGAGCTCAACTCAAGGCAGGTGCACCTAGGGAGGTTCATGAGGATGCTGTTACGACTAGCTGATGAGGTAAGCTTATACACTGGTTTTATAGAGGCTTACAGTGCTTATATTTTTTAATGTCTCTCGGCAAACAGTCTGTCTCGTTCTTGTCTTTTGAAAATCAACGGACTTATGCGAAATACGAAATTTGCCGAACCACAATAAGGGCGCAGACCCACCGCGGCGCAGGCTGTGCACGGCCATTTTAGCTGCGTGGATTCATTTGTTTCTCAACGTGGGTCTACGTTTCCACTGCAGTACACGCCATACACGAATTGAAATCCACGAATTTAGCTATACGTGGATTAGATCAAAATCTAATTTGAGCCTTAATGTCAAACTCACTGAGTAGATGTTCACCGCAGCTAAAAATAAATTAAAATGTAAAACTACTTATTTCCAAAAAAATAACGACATCTTATATTAATTACAAAGGGAGGAGAATCTACCTATAGCTAGATTATGGCCCCCTAGGGAGTCTATTAATAACAATTTTTTTGGTATAGAAAAATAATTACGTACAAATTTTTTTTTTATATGAAATGATATGTTGTTAACAATTATTTAAGTTTGCGGGTGTCGGAGTAACATACTTCCCTCAATAAAATATTTTTTAATGTACTTTTAATTTGGTTTGGTTTCATGCTAGCTAGTGCTTGTCTTAATTGTTTTGGAATGTAGTTTAGGATATGGCTAACATGCGCCGCGTGCCAACCGTGTGTCGCATGCACAGCGTGCACGGCGTTGAGCTGTCAGCGCTTATTAGAGCGAGCCACGCGTGTATCGATGACGTCATTTCATGCGTAGTGGTCGTGGGTCGCAGTGGACACAATCACATACATTTTCTTGCAAAGCGAAGCTTAACCCACGTGCGTAGCCTCTCCGTGCGCCGCGGTGGGTCTGCGCCGAATTTTTCTCTTGATATTTAAAGAGCGAGGGAAGCCTTTGCCCAGCTGTGGGACATATTAGGTTAAATAAGATAAAGATAAGATTTGAACAGCTTTATATCTTAAAATATAAAAGCACATTAATACATTGCGTCAACATTTTGAGGCAAGTTTCTACTAGATGTTGCCAAGACTTTTATTCCAAGGCTCTTTTTGCAATCCAGTATGGAAAATGTTTATTTTTTCTAACGCAAAATAAATCAATTTATTCGAATACATTTCAATTTGCAATAAATCCTTTCCAGTTCGGCGTAGCAGTAGTGATAACAAACCAAGTAGTAGCGAACGTCGACAACGTCGGCGTATTTAACGCGGACACGAAAAAACCAATTGGCGGGCATATCATTGCGCACGCGTCGACCACACGCCTTTACCTCCGGAAAGGGAGGGGGGATAACCGCGTCTGCAAGATATACGACAGCCCGTGCTTACCAGAGACAGAAGCCATGTTTGCCATCAGTGCCGAGGGCGTTACAGATGCTAAAGAATGATTAGGATGTTTCACTGAACTAGTGAAGTTTTAACAGCTCTTTGTGTCAATAACTTGAGTAAAATTTGTTTTTGGAAATACAAGCCACAAATGCTGAAGAAACATTCGCTGCTCTGTACTCGTATCCTACATCATTCGACTCGAATCGGTTATTCGACGACTATACCCGTTACTGTCATCTAAATAGCTCAAGAGGGACGTACATTAACTTCTAGAAAATACAATTTTAACTAAGTTTAGCAATTACGAGTATATGACTATGCATAATATGCATATGACTATATAATGAGACTATGCATATGGTGTAGAATACGGGTGCAGGAGGCCTATCGTGATCGCATCTACGTGCGCTTTGTATTTTCTAAGATCTTCACGAAAAACAGATGTTTCCAGGTTTTACTGTCCGCTAACTCCGTATGTTCTGGAAATAAAGTTCGATTTTACATGTGATTTTGATTGATAGCTGTTAAGTTAGCATTCTTTTGCAGTAAAAATAAATTATAATGATTTTTTTAATTGTTAAATGACTTGGCGAAAACTGTAAATCGATCTTGTAATGGAAATGTACATGTACTCTTAAGCAGCGTCCTCATACGGCTCTTGTGGGAGTTCACACACGAGTCGCGCGGGTACAGATAAGTATTTAAGTATATGAGGCATTTAAATTAGCTAGCGTAACTTTAGGGGTGTGATTCTGCGTATGAAACTCAATAAATTTTACCGAGGAACATATACAGGGCTTTAGGTATCTCTCTTTCAACCTCTCGGGTGGTTAATCAGTCCATGAAACTGAACAACTTTCCCATCGGTCATCGGTCAAAATACGAAAAAAATTTTGAGTTCCCATACAAACTTCATTAGCATGTAGCGCATTTTGTATGGGAGATCAAAATTTTTTTTTTCGGATTTTGACCTATGTTCCTTTGGGAAGTTGTTCAGTTTCATGGACTGATTAACCACCCGAGAGGTTGAAAGAGTGACATCTAAAGCCCTGTATATATATTTTTTTTAATCGGCTTTTTCTTACTGAGGCAATAAGCTGACCGAATAAGTTGTATGGTCGAAAAAATTTTTTTATTTGTTGAACTGTGTTCCTTGGGGAAAGTTTTTCAGTTTAGCCGACTCACATCTTTAATTTTCGCTACATTAAAAGTCACCCAATATAATTAGGAATTGCATTTAGTTCTAGTTAGTCCCTCCGATATGCCAGTTCCACCAGATATGGGGAAGGACAAATGCAAGTCTGTTGTAAGGTCACTAATAATGTGGTCAATCAGGAAATTTATTTGATTCAGTAATTTACTTTCAGTGTCATATTAGCCCGACTTTTCATTGTACAGTTATTATACGTAAAAGTTTGTATAAGTGTTTGTTTTTAAATATAATATAACAATGCGAAAACAGAACAGAAATATCCCATTGCTGGATATTGTAACGAACCCAATTTTGGTGGAAGGTGTATGCTAATATATCGACATTGCATTAATTTAGTTTAATTTTCTACAATGTTTTTGTCGCAGTGATTTGTTTTAAAAATAGAAAATGTAATGAATTTATTCTAATTGTAAATATTATAAATGAAGACCATATTTTCATACATTTCAATAAAAAATATTTGTCTCTACTGTGCTATTTTTTTAATCATCTTACTAGTTAGGACAATCTTCATCATTACATTTTACTAAACATATTGTTTAGAATTGGGGTAAGTACACATTATAATATGGATTTTCACATATATTTTTTTCAAATGTTCTTAACAACAGAAGTCTCAATTTCGGGAGAAATAAATAAAACTAAACTTAAAACCAAAATGATATATTTAATTAAAATCGGTTTCCAATAATATTATGCAGTTTATCTTAATTCATACAAAATAATTTAAATTAAATACGAAGCCACCAACTAACTGGATGCTACCCATGTTGATTCGTACAGTCAAGGTCACATTAAACAGTTTCATTCTTATCGTGATTGAACAAAGTTGTATTTATGAAACTTGAGCTCTCGGCTGTACGTCAGGATATGTTATTTGATAAATCACAGCATCACTTGATTAAGAAAGCTTAATACAATAAACACAAATTTTTGCTCATTCCAGTAAGCAGATGGCTTTAAAAATAGTTTCAATGAGCATTAAAATACAGCAATGGTGTATCCAAATGTATCTTATGTCTCTCATTCAAAACGTACCTTTGTAAAAATTCAAGACAACATTTAAACTTTGTAATTAAATTTCAAGAGCACCTATCGGAGTTTCTTGCCTTTTCCTCTCTGGGGGAAGACTGCACCTTTGCGAATTAAAAGAACTAATGTCATTTACTACTTCAAATTATGTAACATCCTAAATGCTCTATGTAATAAAGCAATTTTTGACTTTATTCCATAGATCATTTTCGATTACGTAACTTCAGAAATATCTGACCAATTAACACGGATTGTTATGATAATTTCCATACACAAGTGGGTAATTTTTTTCAAAGGCAGAGCGCAGAGTGATGCAAAATATATAGATTACTTTTTCGTTAGTATTTTGATGCTCATAAAAAATCGACATTACCTACATAAAATAATAGTACTTCATTACTTTCCCATATAAGTATGACTTGCAACCTAGCCGACAACCTACTATCACACCAAAACAATAAAATGGATTACTATTATTTCTAAATATAGAAAATTAAATAAAGCTATAATTTAAATTACCTTAAAATTAAAGCAGATTTAAAAACGACTAAAATCAAAGAGATTGAAACGCGGAACAATCTCCTATTGTAAGTAAACTTAAGACTGAAATTGAAGGCTAACGAATCATGATCAAATATAGGGTTAAATTACTCGAGTAACTTCCGGATATGAATCAGTCTCCCAACTAGCCAACTTACCCCAAGAAACCTGTGTGAAAGTAAAAAAAAAATATTTCACAGCGGAACATATTTTTAGGATATAAGCAGGTTCTTTGGGGAATGATGTTCAATTTACAATTTGATATGCGGGGCGAGGCAGGGAGAAGAGCAGGCCGCTCCCGTTCTGACAGTGTTGACGGCTAACTGACAGAGCGGGAGAGGTCGCCCCCCGCCTCGTCCCGCATACCTAAGGCGCGGTACAGAGATAACGGTCAAACTAACAGTGGACTAATTCAGATACCAACTGAAGTTTTAGGGTGTTTAAATATGGTGTGTTAGTGTATGGACTCAACAGGGAAAAATTAACCTCATAAGTCAGTCGCCGCATCTTACCGTTAAGTTGATTTTAGCCGATTTAAAATTATTTTCTAACTAAGCGTCCTATTAACATTTCTATTGCTTTCGTTACTTTATTACTGAGATTATTTAAGAAAAGTAGTAGGAGATAGGATGTCACCCGGAAAGTATTTTATAAACCAACGCGATGCAATGGAAAGAGGCGGCGACGCACCCTAAGCATCATTTTTCTTTATTTCAAAGTTATCCATCAGCTTTAGCGAACTTACTACTTACACCCTATCTCTTACTTTCATTACTCGGCGAATCTCACTATCCTAGTTTTAAAACTATTGACGCTTATTCAAATACAAATGCACGAGAAATAGAGATGTTAGGTATTACAATTACGGGCAAGTTCAATTTTCCTATGTAAAATAAACTTGTACCCTGCTGATCAACCGAAGCGACAGCGGTATAACTATCTGAGTCAATTTTCCTGTCGGACGTTGGTCGATTTGAGAACTTAGTTGTTTTTTTTTCTCGATAATACTTCATCATCTAGCATTAAAATAGTAGATTATCATAGGCTGCTAAAATAAACAAGAAATTACGATAAGTGGCATTTAAAGGCCAAAAAGTAAAGTATTTCCTCTCCTCGCCCGCGATTTTACAGATACATTACATTGAGAATAGGGTTGATAACAACATTAACAACAAGAATCGAAGTTCATTAATACTCTGGGCTGAAACAGATGATTGGGTTGCCAGGAAACAGGACTTTACATCGGCGTGCTTTTAAAGTTGTAGGATTCCTTGTGCTCTCTTTTTGCCACATCTCTATCATTAGTGTGCCGCTTTGCATTTGAACAAATTATATAACAATATGGACGCTGTCGAGATGTCCAAATATAAGGCACAGGGTGAGTCACTGGCAGTGCAAAACTCGACACGATGAGAAGGTACAGCGTAAATAAATATCAATATCACGTTGAGCTTTAAACACTGGACTTTACATTACTTTACTATCCTTTTCTTACTCTAATGCAAATGTGCACCCGCTAGACTAGCATACGCAAGGAGACCTCTCTCGCTCAAAAGAGTATAGAGTTCCTAAATAAACACAAAGAACATGAACTCTATTGGTATTTAGAGAAGTTTTAATTTCTCTTGCGTTTGAATACAAACTTCTATTGATATAATAAGGTCCTTGGACATCAGCTACTCTTATGAGATTGAAGTCTCATTGCATATGCTAGGGCAGCTGGGTGTGCTTTATCACTGTAATATCAAGAACAATCTGGCCCTTAAGACCCTTATTCTGTGTTAATAAAGGCGAAATTAGAACTCGTGTCTTGCTCGAAGTACCCTTATATAAAATACTAGCTTCCCGCCCGGTACTTCGTTCCCGTGGGTATTAGGGAAAATCATGTACCCTATGTCCATCCCGGATAATGTAGGATTCTAATGGTGAAAGAATTTTTCAAATCGGTCCAGTAGTTTCGGAGCCTATTCGATGCAAACAAACAAACAATCAAATCTTTCCTCTTTATCAGGGTTCGAAATTATCAAGATAATTACGCTCCTTGATAATTATAGGATAGTTATCGGATAATTATCACCAGTGTAAAAAAATCATTTGTTATATTGGTTTATAGCAAATTGTAACAAACCATTATTAAAAACAAATAATTTTTGATTTTTTAATTTAATATCGAACACAAATCAAGTAATCAACATGAATCAAAGGTATATTAAGTTAAAATCAGTTTTCGTCAGATTAGACATCCTTCTAATATTTTAATTTTATACTAATATTACTAGCATCCGAACGAAGTCCCGGGTAGGGTAGAAAAGCTGGTCGTAAATAAATTAACTTAGATTGACCAAAGAAGCCAAAGGAATATCTTCATCCGATGATGATTCTATTTCCATTGGCTTTGTTGCTTGTTATATCAATCGTTAATTATCCATCAGTTATTATCACGATAATTATCCTTTCGAACCCTGCTCTTTATAATATGTATAGATCCCATTAAACCCTTTGGATACAAGAGTCGAATTCTTAAAATTATAATGTAGTAGGCAAGACATTTGAACATCACAAAAACGTCCATGTTTTGTCAGTTTTTAAGACATTACAAAAATAACTATCACTATAGAATTTATAGCTTACTGATTCAACATTATAATTACAACACACAATGTAAATAGGCGTTATATCTGCGATTATATATCTACACGAGGCATTTTAGTATATTGTATTTCTTTTTATATCAGTAAATAAAATAAATGTTAAATTAATACGGCGTAAAACATCTAGGACATAAAGAGTCCCTCTAAATATCTTTTTTAAACATTAAAGCGTTCGAATTTTGTTGGAACTATCAATTTATTACTATTGCATGGAAGATCTTGATTCAATAACAGATTTAAAAAAAAAACGGAAGTCTGTGGATTTCTATTTTTTTTCTTGATATAATTATTGTTTCGAAAATACATGGATAATTTTTTCAAAGTCTTTTCGTTGAGGTATTTAAAAGAATATAAACAATGTTATTATATTTTTTAATCAAAACACGTAGATATTATGTAAAAAAAAAACATTTAGTAATTAGTTGAAAAACCCAATCAATATAATATGTTTATTTTAAGTATAATGCAATCAATAATATGACAGTTTGTTTCCTACTGAATATTTTACGCCTAATATATATATATACTTGCATCAATAATAATTGTATTTTATATGTGATTATAATTAGTAAGTATATGGGGTAACTTAAAATTAGCTACCGAAACTTTAGGGGGTGATTCCATCCATTAAAGTGACCAACTTTTCAAAGGAAACCATTTGAAATTCAAAAAAAAATATTTAAACTTCTCGTATTAAGGCCATTACTCTACGCTCGAGTAGTAAGGAGAGTATTGGAGAGGCGAATTTATTTCATACTTTGACTTATGTTCCCTGGGGAAAGTTGTTCTGTTTCGTGTGCTGTTTCGGAATCAGCACCCTCTATTAAACGGCACCCATATCGGTATGCCCGAAAGTGAAATATCCGCCATCTTGGATTTTTGGTAGGGGGAATCACGATTTTCGCTAGTTTGAAGTCACCCAATATAATTATAATTTTACAGTATTCAACAACACAACATATGCAATAATTAAATATGAAAAAACATTTGAATATACACAATATAAACTGTTTACAATATCAACCTTCATAGGTACATATTACTGGTACTGGTGTTGGTCCTATTACAAAGTTTGACCTCAAAGAAATCTAGACAACTAAATCTATCGAGCGCGTAACCAGTAGAGGTGCATTGAACGTAAATTAGTCGGAAATAAATTCTGACCAAAGAAAAGGGGGACACGTGTCCTATCTTGATTGCGAGAGAAAGAGATGTAACTAGTGATATGAAAAACCGCGCGCCGCCTTACCAATATCAGTGAAAACTTACTTTGTTGTGAGAAACTATCGCCCTGCTCCTGTACTGGTTAAGTGCTCTGTGACTAAATCTAAACATTTACTTTTTATTTATCCCGGTTTACCTAATAATAATAACAAAGGCGTATAAAATAAACGAAGTATTCTTTGAGGTCAAAGAAAAGACATGACTACTTAACAGTGAGTTTTTATAATAACTTTAAATCCCAACTAAAAAACTAATATAATTAAAAATAATAATATAATGTAATAAATTATTTCTCTATTATATATTTACGAGGCACTGTTTATAGGACTATTATTACTAACCCGACAACTTCAGGGCGTCTGCTAAAATTTAAGCTGGCGTCCAAGATATGACACGTGCGAGTCGAATTCAGACTTGTCACATTCTTCACACGTGACGGGCGTCTGCATTCTTTGAAGGCCAATCGCGCTAAAAATTTGGGTTGAAACGAGGCTGCTTTACCAGTTTTTGACAAAAATATGAATCCAGCCACCTCTGGAGTAACCACCGACCCACACGCATAATGAGCCACAGAAGAGCCGAAACTCTGAAATGAGAGCTCATATCAGAAATTAATAAAACGCAATCGAAAAGAGGCTGCTTCATAACTTTTTGTCAAAAATAAATAAATTGCTATAACATTTTTATATGCGTTTCAATTCACATTTTCTAGCGCGATTGGCCTGAAGGCATCGTATTCTACACCGTTAGATACCAAAACAACAGTCGGGAAGGCTGAATGCATGAAAGATGCACTATTAAACAGATCTAGAATACGAGGACCGGTTTTAGCAGACTCCCTTAGGCCGTTTTCCACCGCCGCCGCTATCGCTGAATTGTCACTGAGATTAAACAAAGAGACGGGCTTACAGTGAACTGGCCGTATTAAATATATGATAAAAAAAATATTGCGACGGCGGTGGTAGACAAACGGACTTACACACGATTGTAGAGAAGTTAATTAAAGTTAAAGCTTCTTTTAATTTTGTGCCGACTTTGTTTATGTCAACAAGACGGAAAGTGACATTAATTTTGCCGTACTCAGAGACGTCAATTAAAATTAAGAAGTAATTAAATGTCATGCTATCCTTGTTTATATCAACAAGAGTAAAAGAGACAACATCAGAGTTTAACAGTACTTAACTTTAATTGACGTCTCTGAGTACGGCAGTAAGTAGCATTAACTTTAATGGACCTTTCTGATTGAGTGTTTTAACTTACAATTCATTAGAAACATGTCAAGCGATAACAATCGGAATCACATTAGGTTTCGAAATTCATAGGATAAGTACGATATTTCATTAAGACAGCATTTTTATTTTAGATACCTACCTAAATAAGTAGAATTCATCCTTTTTTAAGGCGGAATAACTTATGTTAGTTAGCGTAAGCCGTAAATTACAAATTTATTAACACACTCGAAATTCTTTAAAAATGCATTTTATGATTATTGTTAGGGTATAAATAAACGATACGCCTAAAATGAATACCAAAGGCACGCCAGACCTAGGTATATATATATATAAGGTCCTAATTTATTAGTCACTTTCCTTTTAACACGTTATTGTGTAGGTCAAAATATATCATTTGAGTCAAAAAACAAAAGCATAATATTAAATTTAAAAGGTCTTGAAAAATTTTGTTATGATATTTTTTCATTACTATGTTGAATAAACCCATCCATTCAAACGTAAATAATAATGGCAGTAGTAGAGCGGGCGAGCGGGGAGTGGACGGCTATAATCGAAAGAGAACCATTCCTTTATCTTTAAATGGAAAATTCATTTTTTATTTTTTTTACAAAATTTAATTTTCAGATAATTAATTTTTATGTTGTTTTTTGGAATACTATCAACCTATACAATAACGCCTTAGAAGGTAAGTGACTAATAAATTACGACCTATATATAAGGTCCTAATTTATTAGTGACTTTCCTTTTAACACGTTATTGTATAGGTCAAAATATATCATTTGAGTCAAAAAACAAAGGCATAATATTAAATTGAAAAGGTCTTGAAAAATTTTGTTATGATATTTTTTCATTACTATGATGAATAAACCCATCCATTCAAACGTAAATAATAATGGCAGTAGTAGAGCGGGCGAGCGGGGAGTGGCCGGCTTCAAGTGATAGAGAACCATTCCTTTATCTTTAAATGGATTTTTTTTTATTTTTTTTTGCTAAATTTTATTTTAAGATAATTAAATTTTATGTTGTTTTTTTGGAATACTATTAACCTATACAATAACGTCTTTGAAGGAAAGTCACTAATAAATTAGGACCTATATATATATATATATATATATATACTTCTAGGTTTTATTCAACGGGCAGTTGGCGATATTTATTTTTCCTTGACAAGCTACGCCATCTAGATGTAATACTCAAAACTAAATGTTTGATGGCTTTGCTTTATTATTTCTGAAACTGTTCTATCCTCGTAATCGTAAGGCCCAGGTTCCTCCTGTAGCACTAATTCATAAAGGTATCCGTCTCACTTCCCTGCCCTTCATTAATTTGTTTTCAAAAATCTAAAAACGAATAGCTAATTCAACAAAATACTTTGACTCCGAAATTAGTAATTTTCATTTATCCTCGTAACACGGTACTACTTGTAACACTAATTCATAATGACAGGACACCATCTGGATCTGGGCCTCAGGAGGCAATGGAGGCGTTATAAGTGAAGATATTACATAGAAGCAGGGAACCTGACGGGTGACCAAAGTTGCAATTTATTACGAGCGTTTCCGTGCTTCGGAGCCGTTGGCCTCGACTGTTGTCGTTAAGGCCATTAGGGGTTTGAAAACTTTGACACCAGGGTTTGTCAAGTTCGCCACAGACTTGACTACCTATATACCTACACGATAAGAAGAAGTGAAGATATTCTGAATTTTTTAAGCTAAGATCTGTATCATTCGATCGTTAGAACTGTATATTAATCCATGATAAAGTCAGCGTTTCATTCGATTCTCAGCCTATCAAAATCGCCGAGTACAAACTGCTTTCAGGCGATAACAACAGCCGGCCCAATTAGGACAGTAATTTAACGCGAGGTAAGGTATGTAGTTCGATTTTAGGCCGGAGTTATCGAAAATGTTGAAATCACAAGGCATTTGCTTTACAGGGTGACTTTAAACTAACGAAAATTAAGGATGTGAATTGGTCAACTGATAACTTTCTTAAGAAAGTTGAATATATAAAAAGAACAAAATTTTACTTCTCCATATAATTTGAGCGACCAGCTCCTTTCCTCCTTATTGTGTAGGTATTTATTTTATTAACCAAAATCCTTAATCAAGTTTGTTGCGAACTTGACTAATGCTGCTGTAAATTTTTTTTTTAAAGAATTCCTTATCAGTTCTTCAGGAAAAGTTATCGATTTGTACAATTCCGATAAATGTTTTAAAGTCACCCCACATTGTTTGTTTCATGTAACGCAAGTTTAATGGTAGAGGAAGCGTATACTAGGCGTTACTTGCGTGCTAGCTTCCTCAGAGGGGGGTCTGGTCACTGCGGCCGGGCTCGGCAGCGGAGGGGTGCACGGGCCCGTGCGGGTGGGAGAACCCCCCCTCCCGTTCCAACCGCTCGTGCTCGCGAGCCACTAAAGCTTCCAGCTCGTCCTGAAACGGAACGTATATTTATCAGTCCACCAGCCCGCATTGTCCACCAACACGCATTGGGCCAGCGTGGAGGACTATGGTCTTAATCTCCATCGTGTTAGGAAGGGAGGCCCGTGCCCCTCGTTGGGGACGTATATGGGCTGGTAAGAAGTAGCTTTGGCTGAAACGACTACTATCCAAGCCATAATCGTTAAAAAATAATACGCTCAGCTTAAATTACTAGTATCCAGGCCATAATCGTTAAAAAATAATATGTTCGGATTACATTACTAGTATTCTGGCCGTAATTGATCCTTGGACTCTGTTAAAAAGCACTACTCTTCCCCTCTTGTTCTAAATTTACCAGTAGGGCACAAATACATGCACCACGATACAGGCTTTGCCTAGTGTGGGGTCATGGTAATTACAAAATATCATTAGTATACATTCAGTAGTTTTTCAGTAGGTTATGGTTTATGCCGTCTAGGTATAATACTCAAAACCCAATAATTTGCTTGACAAGCAACGCCATCTTGGTACAATCCTTCCAAATATTATAAACGCGAAAGTTTGTATGTATGGATGTTTGTCACTCTTTCACGCTCAAACGGCTGGACCAATTTTGATATAATTTGATATGGAGGTAGCTGACACCCTGGATTAACACATAGGCTACATAATTTTCCCAAATTCTCACGGGAACGAAGTCCCGGGCGGAAAGCTAGTACCTACAATATAATGGGTGGCGCACGTTGATTGCTTAATATGCGGTTGTAGAGGTAATCTGTGCTCCTAACTTTTCAAATTTAAAGCTATGTTAAAGTTGTTATCTGGATTTGTTACCGTGATAATTAAATTTTCGAAAATAATTTTTACTGTAAAATTATAGTAGATTGAAAGTGAATTCGCTGATCTCGCAGTCAAACTGTCTGGCAGTTTTGTGGGACTATATCTTACACCCGTATTCTAAGAAGTTAACTCGAAACTTCCTCCACTCAACTTTAGCTAAGGAAATCCTCGAAACGACCTCGAATTTTGTATTCTTAGTTGTCACCTCAAGATTCCTTGAACGTGGCATACAGCTACTCGACGATAGATGGCACTAGCTAGCGTAAATCTTTATTCGATATTAATCTTTAACGATTTATTATCATAAAGATAATCCACGAAATCCTCAAAATAATTCATTTTTCATATGAAAAAGTAGCAAACAACAAGTTCAAGCATCGAATAAAGCGTTAAGAAAATCTTAAGGTAGGTCGCGAGGTACCTTAACTTTGACAATTGATTACTCAAATCATCCTCGACTCCACTGAGGAAAATTATAAAGTCGAGGACGGAAGTGTCAAATATAAACGTCAAAATCCTTGACAGAGGTTGAGTGGAGTCGAGGAAATATCGAGTTAACTTCTAAGAATATGGGTGTTAGTTTCTAAGATTATTGTAAAGTACTATTAAGTACATAGTATGTATAGTTTCCAATAAATAGGATAAGATAAGCCATACCCCCCATCCGAGCCGTTGCGCGAGGTCCCGACAGCCGTCGTCCGCGTCCCCGAGGCGCGCCACGTCCCGCACCCCCTCCCCCTCCAGCTGCAGCCCGCCCCCGCTGAGCCCCATCAGCCGCAGGATGGGTGACCGCGTGCCGGCCTTCTCGCGGTTTATTAGCAGACGCGGACACCAGTCTGGGACCCTGTGAGCGAACCGTGGAACCACCCATCAATATAAATCCTTTTTGAACACATGGTGTACGAGATTTATATCGCACGCGGCGTAGACAAGCACGCGACGGGTTAATAACTGTAGAAACTACAGGATGTGCATCATTTGACTAAGGTTTGGCTTAGTCAGATGATGTATGTATGTGTTGAAGCATATCCTTTCGCCATGGAACATAAGTTGAGAGATAATAAATCTGCTGTGGTAGCATTTTATATGGAAAACCGTTTTTTTTGAAATTCCTTTTAAAGATTATTTCTCGAAAAGTTTTCAGTTTTGTAGACTGATTTTTATGAAAAAGAGATAATTAAAGGGTTTAAAAGATTTTTGTATAAAAGCTGGCATGGTTTGGTTCATTTTTCAAAATCGTGGCCTCCTTCGAAACTTTCACCAATCGATAACTAGAGCCATTAAAAACATATATTGTTAGACGACATATCCCTAAAATGATATGTTTACGAGATATGAACTGTCAAATCTGTATCAGTGGTGCGAAAACTAGGCAGATTTAATAGTAAAATTATTGAAATAATCGTATGTAATGACAATGACTAACAAGTATACAGTTTTATGGTCATCCAAGTATAAAACAAGTGATATTGTCTGTCTATCGTCATTTCAGCTCTTCAAATCGTACTCCTATAGGATAACATACAGATTCTGAGAGGATCAGAAAGTAAATCATCATAAATTCAGGGTTAAAACAAGTGTCCTGCTGATATAAAGTTTCAAGAGTAGAAATGTCATCCAAATAAGTAATCACATTAGTCTTTCCTCTCCTTCTAACTTACATATCAATGAGTGAGGCAAACGGCTGCACTTCTAGTGAAGATCCCATAATGATGAGCATGTCACAGCGTTGGAAATCCTCATCTAAACACCGCTGGAACCGCTCCGGAAGACTTTCTCCAAAGAACACTATGTCAGGTTTAACTACACCAGGGCAGTCTGTGCAAATGGGGATCTGGTCTGAGAATATGTGCTCTGGAAAGAATTTAAAATGTAATTGTCTGACTAAAAAAAATTTTTCCAACTAAAAGATTTTTATTTAAGGTATTGTGAAATTTTTTCTTAATATAATAATAAAAGTATGATTTCAGGATGTTACTTAAAACAAGTCAAGTTACATTAAAGGACTAAAAGATGTTCATTGTTGAAAATAAATCTCCCACTGCTCTTTTTTATATTATTTCCGCTGATGTCCTGAATATTTATTTTTTATTTAAAGATTTGCATTCTGTCCAATTACATTGTTTACTAATAAACTTGGCGAAACTATTGTCAGGAAACCGTCAAAAAGCTTTGTTGCTGCCGCCAAATGACAGCTATTAATAAGTTCTGTTAGTTATTCTCTTTCTTATCTTTGTCGCGAAATAGATAAAATACTAGCCATCTTAGTAATACAAATTAAAAAACTAAGTATACCAAGGTTATAACTACTGATATCAACGCAATAACTATGTATAAACTATTTATTACATAGTGTAATTTTTTATAACTAAGCCAGTAGATTTAAAAACTTGTTTAAGGTTATAATTGTCCCCATTACAAACTTACCTTTGATAAAATCGAGGGAGTATTCTTTGCGGCACTCGAGACAATGTGATGTGTAGAATGTGCCATGAGCTTCCACGATTTTATCCTCAGGAATTCCCGCGCCACGCTCTAATGTATCTATGTTTTGTGTGTAGTGGCGCAACAATAATCCTAGAAATAGACAGCAACTTTGAACATATTCTAATAATGGGTTACCAGCAGGCCAATTCTATTACAAACTGCATCTGCGTTTTTGCGGCTGTTATTTTGGACATTGACCTTTTTTTAAAGGCTTGTTGTAACAATTATGCCATTGTTATATCAATGTCAATGAATCGTTCAATTTGACACACCACAATCGGCAGTGAGTTTTTTAGTAGAATTGGCCTGTGGGCCAAATGAGTATCTGACATTTAAGTGCTATTGATATTTAAGCACCGTGATTACGGATGAATTGCAGAGCTGCAGGTAGGATGGTAAGGGCAGACAAAAAGAAACTAGCAGCACTATGGGTTCAATTATGTTAAATAGAATAAATGTAGAGCCTAGTGCATCAGGTAACCTATTTATAGTGCGCAACCATTCTAATCCTAACAAACTGGTGTCAAATCTCAGAACTGACATCCTTGTTATATCTCTATTTAAGTAAGATGATTTGAGTATGAAATTTTAGGCTTTTGGATACCTCTAAAGCAAATCTTAATCGGATCTCTCATTCTTACCAAACAAAGTATCTAGATCAAAATTGCATTTACCGGCTTGTAAAATTACTGAATACAGCTAGCAAGGAAGTTGGACTCTTGATAAACATTCAGAAAACTAAAGCCATGACTAATAGTAGGGACTCCATAGGGATAAAAATAGATGACAACACCATCGAGTATGTTTCAGAATATATATATTTAGGTCAACTAATATCTAACTATGACTCAACAACAAAGGAAATAGATAGAAGAATTGGAAATGCATGGAAGAGATATTGGTCCCTAAAAGAAATTATGAAAAACAGCCAAACAAGTATGCACATCAAGAGAAAACTCTTCAACACATGCATTCTACCCATCCTTACATACGGCTGCCAAACATGGGCACTCACCAAGGCACAATGCAAAAGATTAAGTGTAACCCAAAGAGCTATGGAAAGAAGCATGTTAAAGAAGAGAAGAATCGACAAAATCAGCAATAAGAATTTAAGAGAAAAAACCGGGATTGCTGACATAACATATACAACAAAACAACTAAAATGGAAGTGGGCTGGACATACTATAAGAGGAGGAGAGAAATGGAGTAAGACTATTACCCTATGGCATCCTAGAGGGCACAAAAGGAACAGGGGTAGGCAATTCAAAAGGTAGGCGGATGAACTTGTGGAAATGGCAGGAAAAACTTGGACCAGACTCGTACACAAGAAGGAAGAGTGGAGAATAATGGGGGAGGCCTTTGCCCGAAGGCCCACAGAAATGATCAACGAAGACAGTAAAATAGAAATAGATTAATATATTATGTATTTCTGATTAAAGGCTATAAATAAATAAATAAATAAAATTACTGATGAAATAATATTAATTTTACGATTTTCCTACCTTTTTCATGTAAAAGCCTAATGAAGTAATGTGAGACGGTAGGTTTGAAGCTTCCAGGGAAGAGTTCCTTGGCCAGTGCAAAGAATGGCTTGGGGTTCTGCCTAAAGAAGTTGATCTCGAATATTGCCTGGGGTTGGGGAAGGTCATACTTCTGTAGATTGTGGTATAGTCCTGTTTCTGGACTGCGAAAGTCTGGAATGCCCGCCGCTGAAATTATTATTTTTTAAATTATGACATGAGTTAACTCTTGACCCCAATCTTGACCAAGGTCATAATCTAATAATCATAATTATAATATTTTCTAATAATCTGGCTGGTAATAACTTTACATAGAGACTAAGCATATCAGAGTGACCTAGGTCTACAGAGTGATTGGCTATAATTTCTTCGACTTAATGACTATTTCAGTAACATGTTCTTTCTTATTCTTTATAAAAGACATATGTATATGGGCCCACCTTCAATAAGTATGACGTGTAATTTTTTAAATTAAAAAGTCTGTACTATACCTTCCACACACTTACTGAATATCGCTGTGTGGCTGGCTTTTTTCGATTTAGAAGTTGTAATGTTCTGATTATAAATAGTAGTTTTAAATTGAGAAATAAAGTTTCATTTTGTGTATGAAATACCATTAATTACTATGTACACATCATAATTATTGGAGGTTGGTCCAGGTGCCATACATTTCTACCCATCTTCCTTTGTTTGTCGACATTTGAAACCAACAAAGGAGATTCGGCACCTGGATGAGTATGGCACAGGGTAGGTTTTTTATCTGTACGGTATTTCCGGTAAAATATCAAAGTTCATAGCTACCTACTAAATAGATTTTCAGTTCTTTACTCTTTCTATGAATTTTACCTAAGAAACATTTTTGTAATAAATACCTCTAAACAAATATTAGTGGACAGTGAAAAGATAATACAAGGTTTCACACTGATAAAAAATTCCATCATCGCGGAACTGACCTTGGCTGAATGAAGTAAACAATCACATAAGTTTTCATTTTCCACTCCAAAACAAACTCTATGTGTGACTAAATTAGGCATTATCAAACAATCAGTAAATATTGTGTCTAGAATTGAAATAAAAATATCACTTACACGTTGATATACCCGCTCCTGCCAGTGTTATGATGTTTTTGCATCTATCACTCTTGATCCATTTCACTATACCATCCAAATTAACTTCATCCAAAACTTGCTCTGCCGGCGTTGAGGACTCCGGCGGCTCGTAAAACCCAAGCTTCAGGGCCAGGTACCTACGGATAGAGTCCACATCCAAGTCTCTTATCCTTGCGCCAAGACTTTCAATCGGGTTTGGCGGGCCAGGCCGATCGACTGGCTCGTCGCCTGAAATCGAATTATATCACATCAAAACACTTTCCAATGCCAAAAGTAGTATATTTAAGAACACAACACTCACCATCACTGTTTCCAGGAGGGAAATTAGCAGACATTTTACCTAAATATTGCGAATTGCGCCTGCAACTCCAAACCTTTGTGCAATTTCGCCACGATCTCTGTGACAGGATGCCACGCATTTTTGGAGTTATTTACGTGGTTTACAAAAACTGATGCAAACCACTGCGTATATTGCACGCTTACGTAACTTTAACGAAATAAAAATCAAAGTCTGTTATGAAAATTGTCAAAGGAAAACACGTTTTCATGCTAGGTACATAAGTGCGAATGATTAAATAACGACCTTATATTTTTTTTAATTTTGACTACTTGCGGCAAATCAGTTTACTAGCTTCGTAAACGCGTGCAGACAAAGAGACGAAATTAAAAAAGGCACTTACATATACATACACTCATACGCTCACGCCTATAATCCCTAACGGGGTAGGCAGAGCATCAGTGGTTCTAGAACCACTAGATTTGTCGTATTTTTTGACGGAACAATTCAAAGGCGTATTTATTTCTTACTAGCTTTTCGCCCGTGATTTTGTTCCCGTGGGAACTTTTTCGTCAGTTTTCCAATTATAATAAGTGTTCGAACAAGTGTTATAAGTGTTCGAACAAGCCCGACATTATTTTATAAATTAAGATTTGGAAAAAAATATATTTTGCCAACAAACAAGTAGGTACCCTTAGTAAGGGTAAGAGCCCCTTTACCTACCCTCTTCTAAGTGTATTGTATTGTTCGGGTAATATTTTAAAATGGCCCTTGGCGGAGTTTTTACATTTTTTTAATGTCGATCTAGACTTGTACCTAGTAAAACTTGTATCTAGGTACAAGTTTTACTTTAAAAGTCTTAATTTTGATTTATGTATTTACTTAGCAATAAATAATAGAGACACCTACTTCAAAATCTTTAATAGTCTAAAAATTACGCAATTTATTTTAAATAAGTTTCTATCATATTTTTTTATAACGAATGGGTCTTCGCTCTTGACGACAATTTAGCATTTAAAGGTTTTTTTAACTTTATAGTCTAAAATATTTGTTTTCATTTATTATTCCACAAACGCACACATTACAGTATTAGTAGATTACAAGAGACTTAAAATATGTAGGTGACTTTAAATTAGGTAGCGAAACTTTAGGGGTGATTCACTTAATATGAAACTAAACAAGTTTCCACAAAGGACCATAATATACCGGGTGTAAAAGACAGCTTAGCTAAAACTGAAACCCTGGACTCAGACAATCATTCTGAACGATTTTCGAGTGGAATTTTTCTCCGGTTTTTTTTTCATGTTTTTTAATATTTTCTGCTAACATGTTTTTATTATTTAATCGAATACACTTTATTTTGCGATAAAAAAACAATCATAACAACGTAAAACACGAAAACCAGCAATGTACATCGCACTCCGACAGCAGCGCGGTGCGGGGGGACCACGTGCGGGGCGCGGTTTCACGATACGTTGCGTAGCGCCAAAGTAGGTAAATAATGAAAACACCTTCACGTGACGTTTCCGGGAAAAAAAATTATAGCTGATGATAGTTATGAATAGATTCTACCATTTAAGTATTCGCTAAGCTGTCCTTTACACTCTGTATGTATTTTTTTTAATATTCGTATTTCCATACAAAGGCAAATCAGCTGATCGCACAAGTTGTGTAGAGATATCTTTTTTTAAATATTTGGACCTATATTAATTCACATCCTTAATTTTTGCTTATGGTAAGTAATTGAAAGTCTCTCAATATTTGTTTTTCTTTTTCGCTCAATAGTCTACTTTAGGAACAAAAAGAAAAACAAAGAAGATACTTGTAAGGGTGGTGAAAAGTCGAAATGTGTAGGTAGTCTGCAGGGCAATCGAGATAAAAAAGTGGATTGAATCGTAATTGAAACGTGGCTGGGGGGCTTCCACATAAGCGAAGCTGATGCTGGGTAAATGAATGGAACGTTGTCGATTGCTTCTTTACAAGGAGACTGATTAACGACATGAACTAAACACAGCAATGTACATCATTCCATTCGTTCAATGAGCATCAGCTTCGCTTAGGTGGTAGCCCCCCAGCTACGTTTCAATTGTGATTCAATCCACTAGCGCGATTGCCCTGCTGATGTGCTGTCATGTGCACTTAAAATATGTAATTACATGATAACTTAATTATATTTTCGGTAATTAACGTAAACATGCCGTCCTAAGCGGATTGTCATATAATAAATTATTTCTATAATACTTATAACCGAAAAGCCTATAATAACCCCGCAAAATCCGCCGACGTTGCCTGAAAATAAATAAAAAGGTTTGAAGTTTAAAAATACTCACAAAGCCCACCTTTAAGGTACTACATGATACCTATCCCAGATAAGCAAGCAGAAACTTTATAAACTTTATATCTTACTTTATAATTAGGTTATCGATTTTGTGTTAATATTTGTCAATTTGATTGCATGGCTTTATAATGATTATACTGCTATTTTTTTGTATTTTGTTTGTATGTGTGGTCGAACGTTGCGACTAAAAATATTGTACGCCGTAACTGGCATATCGAGTATGTTTCTGTCACAAAATAACATCCATATTGTACTCTCGATAAACAATAAAGATATTTGATTTGATTTGATTTGAAAATAAGTATGTAAAATAATAAAAAACAAATCTGTCGATGATAATGATAAGAAAGCTCTTAGTCGCACAGACTATTGTGTGATAATGGAAAAGAAAGTGGAAAATATAGATGGATAACAAGACGGAAGTCTCGCTCTTGCGAATAGGGCCTCTCTTTCAGTAAAAAATAACATTCTGTGTTAAATAGTCAATGAATTAAACTTACTTAATATCTCGTACCAGTAAAATACCACATCTAAGCGATCTAAATTAGCGTCAGGAAGAGGGTGGTATATAGATAAAAAACTTTTATTTGTAATATCCATATCATATCTGAAAAAAAAACTGTATTAGGCGCATGTATTCTATGGTAAGGTTAGTAGATATACAGGGTGTAAGGTACCGCTTAGCAAATACCTATGATAGGCTATAAGTTCGTCAAGTTAAGGAGTTGTCGTTATATATCGCGTTGTCCTCGCGCTGCATTGCCAGCACATCAGGTTAATCCATTTTCATTGCAAATCCGCTCTTATCACAACAGCACAGAGTGCACGCAACCTGACCTGAGTTTCGAGTTTTACCCTGTTTACAGTTTTAATTGCTAAATGGAGTGTAATCGAATAAATAATATAATTTACTAACAATTTTGAAAAATTAAGTTAAGTACATAAAAATACGTACGCAAACAAGTTTTTCATATCTTTTTCCGGGTAAAGCGACGTCGTCATAGGTATTTCATATGTTTTAGTGACATAGGTAGTTAGTTCACAGTCCGGCAGACAATTACCACAAAACAAAGAGTCTTGAATCTCCACTTCCAAGCCTTTTACGTCGTCAGTATTCACCGGATACAAATAATATAGCTTTTCTGAAAATCGTAAGTGAAAATCGTAATTGTATATACTTAATGTAGAAGAGTTTGTAAAGAAGTAGAAAAAAACGATTTAGGTAAGTACCTAGTAGGTACTTAACATTTTTTAAATATACATATATAGTACAAAAACATACCTACATACATAGTATTTACTAATTTTAATATATGTAAAACTTACTATTTTAAATATATATGTATATGTATACTATTTGTAACATTACTAATTATTTGTTTCATTAAGTGGTTTTCTAGAACGACTGATGCTCTGCCTACCCTGTTAGGGATTACAGGCGTGAGCGTATGTATGTATGTATGTACTAATTATTTTTCATTTTAGTAAATTTTTTTTTAAAATTATTTTAATATTATTTATTTTAATTTATACTATTTTTAAACATGTAATTTCTTACATGAAAAATTAGAATAGAATAGAATAGAATAGAAAGAACTTTATTAAGTTCTAATTACTTTCTAATTCTTTTACTAATTACATATAATTAGTACTTAGATTACATTGTGTAATGTGTATGTGGGTCACTAATAGATCATTAATGTGTTGGTGTGCAATAAAGGGGCAAATACATATATGACGTTATCGATTATTGCAAATATGTTCGACCATCCTAAAATCATTCTGTCATCATAATAAAATTACCTATAAGGTTTAACGACTGTAGTCAATCGACAACAGCCTGGGCCGACGACGACGACGGTTTAATGTTCCCTCTAAAGAGAAAATGCCCGTGATAAGTTGCCACTTGGATCATCCATCAGGTTCCCTGCCTCTGTATACGTCGCTTAACCTTAAGCTTCCCTCGTTTTTTAAACTAAGTATATCCATACAAAACATCGGTTGGGTGGTTTAGGCGTGTGAACTGCTCCCAACCCGTGCTCCACATTATTAGTTCACTTGGGTGAACCATCTGACAGACAGATTTAGTTCAGATATTATTATTTCACAATCTATAATATTATAACTATAACTATGCTTATTTATTATTACCTTTGTACTTGTTAAGGCATCTTAAGTTCTCAAGAGTGCAGACAGGGCCTTTCTGCATTTCTTTTGTGGCCAAATAGAAAGGGGTACACTTGCAGAGTGAATATATAGTGTCTATTTTACAAAGAATTATGCATGAACTGTAAGAGTAGACGTCAAACGATTTTGTAGTGTCTTCGTCTTGGAACATGCATCTTCTCTGAAAAAAAACACAACAAATAAATACTTACCGTTACAAACTTATAAGAACTTACATAGCCGAATAGAGAATCTTTCCAGCCAAATGGAGTATACTAAGGTCCGTGTTATAGAACGCGACTCAGACTCTTATCTATACTTAAGTAGCACAGTTGTCACTTAAGGCGACTACAGAACCTAAATTACGATTTTATGATGCGTAGATAAGCATGACGCACTGCATTAAATCGAAGAAAAAAATACTACGGTTATATTCAGGACATAAACTAGATAAGTAGTTTGCTGAAAACATGATTCAGCACTTTTGTTTCGATAGAAAAAGCTCACAAAGTCACCTCTAAATACCAATATTGTGTACCTTTTAAGCTGTAAAAACGATAGTAAAATGCACACAGGAACTTGAATTTGCTATCAAAATGTTCGTGATTGAACACTCTCGATAAGTAGTTAACGCATTTTTCGATTTAAGCTGTTACCTTTCCATAAATCTCATTTTTCTAACTTTCGGGTATGTTTTTACGCACGCACGCTTTCATAGTCCGACTTCGTGTATCGACACTGTCTGTTCGCACTGCCGGCGCAAGCCTGTTGAGAGACGGAGATGGCACTATTCCTATGTGTGCTGCCTTTATTGGGTGCTGTGGTCGCCTTAATAGCAGAGAGGCAATTAATGCTTAAGCATAGATATCAAGACTTAAGACTCCTTCTGTAAACCGGGCCTAAAACTTCTTCCTAAAGCGCGTAGTCCCGCCCGTTTCACATTCGTGGTACTTTTGACTATGCCATGATCCAGGATTAGGCAAGTCAAGTCATTACAGTGAAGCGACTGCTATCTGATCTCTGTGACTTTGAACGGATTGGATCATGCGGTTACACATTCAGTCGCCTGACGTAATCGTTTTGACCACGACAGATGAAACGCATCTATTTGCTTTGAAGATATTATATTTTTTTAAAATCTTTTTTATTATAGAGGGTTTTGAGACATGCCACCCTCATCATGGCACTCTGTAAAATAGTCTATGGAGGGAAGGCGAGGGAAACGTCCTGAGATGCTGGTCCTCAGATTAATGAAATCCATTCTGTTGGATTTCATTAATCTGAGTGCTGGTCGTACATTTATTGGCGTTGAAAGAGCGCGGTTTCATACATGCGTCGGCATATATTAGGTTCGAGTGAGACACACACCTCTAGACGTCCTGCTCTTAGGACAAGGCGCCCTCTTGTTGCAACAGTCGGAACTGTTTGTAGTTCATCTGATTTGAACTAGATGGCGCTGCTAACACACTCACAAATAGAAATCCAAAAAAAAAGACACAAAGATACTAGCATAACCAAAGCAAAACCTAATCCATGTCCTTCACATATTTTTTATACAAACAATTAAGCATCTTGGCCTTAGCAGAATCTCGGAAGATATTATCTGCAACACCATTTTAACATCCGACAAAAAAGAGGGGTGGCGTAAGATATAGTAAGTATAAGTAGTTAAAATATTTACTGTTTCAATGGTGTATTTTTTAACTTCCTTTGTGGCTATTTGTTTCGTTGACTTAAGTTCTAGAAACACCGCTAAGTTAGGTCCACAAATCCGATGAATAACTCGACCTGCGCTTGGATCTGCGAAGTGTGACGGGTCTAGAATCAAAATCTGAAAATATATATTGTACATATTAATCATATAAGCATATTTTCTTCTTATTCTTAGTTTAAAGAGACAAGGTGTAGTCGGTGTAGCCAATTCTGTTTAACCTTTATTTATTTATCCTTAAGTCGTTTCTCTTACTTTTTCTGCTATTTTTTTTATTATATGACTGAATAATTACTTACTTTACTCCATGTGATAGTAATATTAGGTCTATGGGTTATTATATTTCATTTTAATATCTTAACTGTACCATAATATATATATTTTTTATAAACGATTATGATTGAGAGATAATTCTTACGTCAAATCCTTGCATGCCACTGAGAGGAAATGCGTAGTCATCGAGCATGGGATCCAAGATCACGTTCAGCCCATATAAATACCCTGGCTCGTTCTGCCGGAATATTGTTGAGTGCGTTCTCTTGGCCCTATTGATAGAGTAAGTATTCATTCATAAATACGCCTTTCTACCCAGAAAATAAAGTGATTTCATTTTTTTTTTATTAGCCCATATACCTACCGAAAGGCACGGGCCTCCCTTCGAAACATACGAAGGGGATTTAGGCCATAGTCCCCCACGCTGGCTCAATGCAGGTTGGTGGACCACGCGCCTTTCAAAAAAAGTATTTTCTTATACGTGCGGGTTTCATCACGATTCACGATGTTTTCCTTCATCGCTGAGGAAGTCATCATTCATGAAAAATCCGTACATAAATCCAAAACGACGAATTCAGTGATACAGGACTTCCTATCTTAAAATTTTTCTTATCTTAAAAAAAAATTGTCTGCCAAAATTAAGGACGTGAATCAGCCCAACTGAACAACTTTCCCCAAGGAAATATTCAAAACAAATCTTCTCTCCGTACAAAATTGTTTTTAAAACACGTAGGTTCCTTGGAGAGTGGTTTAGTTACATAGGGAGAATAAGTCCCTTAAGATTTATTAGCTAATTTTAAGCCACCTTTATTCCAAAATATTTTTAAACCCCGACGCAAAAAGAGGAGGGTGTTATAAGTCTTACGTGTCTGTCTGTGTATCTGTCTGTGGTATCGTAGCTCCCAGATAGATGAACCGATTTTCGTTTAGTTTTTTGTGTTATACCTAGATAATTTTATCCCGAGTGTTCTTAGCCATGTTTCATGAAATTCTGTTCAGCCGTTTAAAAGTTATAAGCAATCGAATGTCGGGGGTGATTCAAAATTTTTAATTTTAGTGTTATATATACATTTTTTTTAGGGTTACTTAGATGAAACAATAATGTAGTGGTTGTTTGTCTTTCGCTCACAATTTAGAGAAAATTCGCAGTCCACTTGTTATAGCATATCTTGGGAGATTTGCCAGCTGTTACTTCCATCGTTTTTCTTTCCCAGGCCAGAGCGAAAGCGTGGATTTAGGACAAATGAGGGGAAGAGAAAGGAATTTGTAAGGAAGTGGGGAGGGAGGAAAAATAGGCCTTTTTTTGTTATAAGATTACATTTGGACCTCAATCTTGACCAATACGCCGGGTCAGATAGGGTTGAGGGTCAAAAAAAAAAACCCAAAGCTGGTTTTTGGTATGTACGTTCCTACAGGTCCTAGAAGTAAGATCCTAGAGTTCCTCACATGGGGAGTGCCGGCGTCCCCCCCTCCCACCCCCCAAAAGGTCCCTTTTTCCAGTTATTGTTGTTTTATTCAAAATCTAAGCATGCTAGGCTCAAACTGTCAAAGAGTCAAATAATTTGTATTAAAATACCTATCGATCGATGTAACAATCATTTTCGTAGAGCCTTTATTAATTATACTGTGATTGATCAAAGTCCGAAAAAAAATTCAAAATGCGTTTTTTCCTCAAACTTTGCAATTTTCTCAAAAAACTGTGTGAGCTATGCCAAAGTTGTCTATGAACAAATTGTGCCTTATATATTAGTCTACAAAATGAGACACTATTTTTGAAAATCGCAATATTATTTAAAAAGTTACAGAATTTTTTATCTTACAAAATACAAGATTCCAAATTACATAGTAGTTAAATACAGTGGTACATGGGGTATTTAATACTAAAATGTCGAGTTATAATATTTTAGTTAGTAAGAACAGTAATTACCCAATGCGTCCATACAAAAACCACTGTTATAATGTTACTAGTTGCAATACTAAAATTTTAAAAAGAAAAAATATTTTTTTTTTGTTATTAATTTTATGATTTTCGTAAAAACTATTACAGGGACATCAAAAGTTTCAACAAATACATTAATTATGGATAGATTATGTACGTATCTTTAAAATAAGATCCTATTTACTTCAATCGCCAGAGAAATAGAAAAGTTACAGATGGTTTTTTTTTACGAATTTCTCACTAATGAGGTAGGTAGTAGTAAAAAAAAATTATTACATGGAATAAAAATATCATAATTACAAATGTAATCATATCATTATATTGTGTATTAAATTACCTATCCAACCCTATAAAAATCGTTATCATAGAGCCATTACTTTTGTCACAATACTTGGACAAAGTTTTAACAAAAAATGCAAAATGCGCTTTTTTCCTCAAAGTTTGCATATTTCTCTGAAAATTATGCGATCTATGGAGAAGTCGTCTATGAACACATTGTGCCCCATATACTTATCTACAAAATGAGACCCTATTTTTGAAAATCGCTCCATTATTAAAAGAGTTACACTATTTTTTATGTGACGAAAAATATGGCTCTAAAATACATAGTAGTTTATAACATTGATACATGATGTACCTAATACTAAAATGTCGAAAAATTTTACTTTAGTTAGTAATTACAGTAATTACCTAATATGTATATACAATAATCATTGTTATAAAGTCTCTAGGTTTAATACTAAAATTCTACAAAGTTTTTTTGTTATTTTTTTTTATATGAATTTCGTAATTTTCGGAAAAACTATTACAAGCACATAAAAAGTTTCAAATGATGTACATGTTTTGGAATGATTATGTACGTATCTTTAAAACAAGACCCTATTTACTTAAATCGCTAAAGAAATAGAAAAGTTACAGATGATTTTTTACCCAAATGCTCAGTAATGAGATAGGCAGTAGTAAATAAAAATTATTATATGGAATAACAATAGCATAATTACTAATCATATAATGTCATTGTATTGTGTATTGAATTACTTATTCAACCGTGTAAGAATCATTATCATAGGGCCATCACTTTTATCGCAATACTTGAACAAAGTTTAAACAAAACAAAAAAACTTTTTGCAGGACTACTTGATTTAACTAAGATCATATTCGCGTTTACCAGTAAAAAACATAGTCTAAATACTTGCAAGTCTAAGAAAAAGCTTTACAGTAGTAAAAACGCGGGATAAAACTGTAAAACAACAAGTCAATGCAGAGAGGCTTTTAATCGTTAATGTCATCTTCACTTGGTACATTGCCACACGAGGAACCGCGGCAACGTGCACACATGATGCTGCATTTCATACCAGCTCGCCTGCATTCACACCTATTTCCGCACTCATTCTTACAGCCACAAGTAATTAAATTTAATAGATGATCTGGGGCAGGTGGGAGCAATGTACTGACTGGTTCCAAACGTTCTCCCCGTTTTTTCCAACCCCAATCCTGTGGATCCAGCGTATTCCCATACCATTCCTGTACCTTCAGATATACACGCAGTGAGTGCTGAGCACAGGCATCGGAAGTTGGCGGCAATGAAGCCAATTGAAATGCAGCAGTCACGGGTGCTATTTTCAGTTATTATTCAACGTACTACCTATTTTTATTAAACACAAACAGGTGTTCTTTGTTATGTAATATATCGAAAAGAGAGCGAAAGAGGAGCGAAAATTAGACCGAATGGCTTGACGGTGTGGTAGCTCAGTTGGATAGAGCGTTAGCTCGGTACGCCATGGTCGCGGGTTCAAGTCCCGAATTTTTCTTCCTCTTTTTCTGTTGAGTAAACTTATTTGTCGTACAAGATACTATAAAGTTTATAAAAACAATACATCTGTGACTTTTGAATGTTAATTTTTTTTTATTTTTCGTTCAAAATAAACATCTCTGTTACTTTTCTATTTTTTTGGCGTTTGAAGCAAATAGGGTCTTATTTGAAGATACGTATGTAATAATTCCGTAAAAGTACCTAAATGTAAATGTGTTCTTTGAAACAATAATAGTTTCTGAGACAATAACGAAATTTATAAGAATGTATTATTCATATCTTTGTAGAGTTTTAGTGTTGAAAACCTGTGACTTTAAAAACAATGATTTTGGTATGGATACATTGGATAACTACTGTACCTACTAAAACATAAATATCCGATAATTTGGTATCAGGTACCCCGCCATGTATCGTTCTGTATGTATTTACGAATTTTGTATTTCACTTCATCAGATAAAATACTGTAACTTTTTAAATAATATTGCGATTTTCAAAAATAGGGTCTCATTTTGTAGACTAATATACAGGGAACAATGTGTTCATAGACAACTTTGGCATAGCTCACACAGTTTTTTGAGAAAATTGCAAACTTTGAGGAAAAAACGCATTTTGAATTTTTTTTGGACTTTGAACACTTACAGTATAATAACTAAAGGCTCTACGGGAATGATTATTACATCAATCGATAGGTATTTTAATACAGATTATTTGACTCTTTGACAGTTTGAATCTAGCTTCTTTAGTTTTTGAATAAAACAACAATAACTGGAAAAAGGGACCTTTAGGGGGGTGGGAGGGGGGGACGCCGGCACTCCCCATGTGAGGAACTCTAGGGTCTTACTTCTAGGACCTGTAGGAACGTCCATACCAAAAATCAGCTTTGGGTTTTTTTTTTTGAGGTCGCCCTAATAGCTCAACCTATCTGACTCGTGGTACAAGGTCGTAGATGAGGTCGATGATGGAGCGAGTTAAAACAGAAAATGCCCATTAAGAAACTGGTACTCCCACGCATCGACGGAACACAGCAAGCTGTTTGGCGTCGGACTTCGGTAGGAGGGGGTGGGCGTGAACCAGACGGCCCTTTACAGAGTCTACCACACCGCATGGGACCATAGGACGCCACCTCAGATTCAAAACAAACTAATGTGTCGTTGCCTGGGGTGGATTAATAGGAGGCAGGTCTCATTTGTGTTTCCTTAGTCGCCTCTTACTACACCCACGGAAAGAAATGGGGTGGTGTTATTCTCAACCGATCACCACTAAGCACATAATAAATGCTATCATGGCGTACGTACCAGTAGTTGAAAGTGCAGCAATGTCCTCTATTCGCGATCCTGTGCGTGCTAAAGAGCTGAGAGCAGTCTACTAGAGATCCTTGCCAGCCACACCTCAAGATCATTTCCTCGCAGGACGGAGCTAGCTGGTAAAAAAAAACAGAAAATAATAAGAGCTTTTTATAAGATTTTTGTTAACTTGTAATGTATGTTTGTTTGTTTGCTTGAATCTTGCAACTGAATTTTAATGCGGTTAATACCCTCAATCGATTGAGCTGAAATGCATACACGTTTAGTTTGTATAACAATACATGGTTACTCTGAGTGACGTCACTCTAAGCTCCGTACAGAACGCGACTCAGACTCTGATCTATACTTAAGAAGCAGTCGTCTTTGTCATTTTGATAGTGAGAGAAAGAGACAATCAATAATTAAGTATAGATCAAGAGTTTAGTCGCCTTTTGTAATACGGGCCTAGTCCAATATCTTTTTTTACGATACACTCGAAGGTCCATAGTATGGTTTTCCCTATGTTGTGGGTCCCTTGGAACGTACGAGAACAAACACCTGTCTTCAACTATAATATCTGCCCCGACCGGGAAGCGAACCCAGGACCCGTCGATCAAAAAGCAGTTTCACTACTACTCTGACACCAGGGTCAGCCAAGTTCGCCACACACTTGACTATACCTACACGATAAGAAGAAGACTACCACTCGACCAATATGGCGGACCGCCCCTCCATTAAACTTTTTTTGCGTTTTTATGCAAGAGGATTTGTGTTTTTAAAACGTCATGAACTTCAAGTTCATTTTATGTTAAGAGTTCAAGTTACTTAAGTTTCTCGAACAGTTAAAAGTCATATCGTCTAATTGTATATATACTGAACAACTTTCCCTAAGAACAAATGCCGAAATACGAAAAAAAATGACTTCCCATAAAAAATGATTTATCAGCTGATGCATTTGTTCTTAGGGAAAGTTGTTCAGTCTCATTATGGGCTGATTCACCACCCGAGAGGATAAGATCGAATTACTTAACACCCTGTATATGCATATATATATATATTAAATAGGTACATTTATTCAAACAAACTTAACCTATTTACTTACATAAATGTATCTTTGCCAAACTGCAAACCAGTTTGTTGGCGATAGCGCTCATATAAATCACTAGCTGATGCCCGCAACTTCGTTTGCGTGTTAATTTTTTTTGTACAGAGTGCACAGATTGAAAACATATCTTACGTGATTTAGATTTTTATATACAAAAGTTTTTCCGCTAACTCCCATTCCCGTGGGAATTTTGCAATATCCTGTTGCAACTAAGCTTTAAGTTTACTAAGGTACCTGCATGCCAAATTTCAGGCGTCTAACTTAAGCGGTTTAGATTTTTCATACAAAAGGATTTTCCCGCTAATTCCCGTTCCCGTGGGAATTTCGGGAATTCCTTTCTTAGTGCACCTCTACGGTATCTAAGCTACGTCCCTTCCAAATTTCAAGTGCCTACGTTTAGCCGTTTAGGCTGTGCGTTGATTGTCAGTCAGTCAGTTTCTCCTTTTATATATTTAGATATGTATTGTATAATTCCACACCTACCCTTTTCATAATCTGAACGATACGTTGGTTTTCGAATCGATACTTTTCGATGATTCTGTTGAACAACGGGTTGTACCTCAGAGTGTCGTTGTATGAAAAGTTGATGAGTCGACCCCAGTTCAAAATCGCTCTTTTCACTTCTTCCAAAGACTCCCCGTTCACGGCAAGGTCTTTGTATCTGAAGGTAGGTAATATTTTTCTATAGGTGGTACGTATATACAAAGGAGATAATTTTTTCCCTTAGATGTTATTGATGTGAAATTAATTTTATATTTTAAACAATTTTAGCCACGTTAGTAAGAATCGGCAGTGGGCCGACTTTCGATCCTATACGAGGCGGGCCTACTGAGGGCCTAGGGCCTAGGGTAAATGTAACATTGGCTAGGGGTCTCGAGCGTGACATAGGTTACTTTACCAACCCCTAGCTTAGCTTAACTTTTGATCCTTTCAATTACATTTTTAAGAACAAATTTGGAGATAGTTTTTAATTTTTTTTGGCTCTATACAGATACTCACTCTTCCTCAGCAAACTTAGCCAAAGCCTTTTTACTAATCCTGTTGATGTTGCAAATCGCTACAGCTGGGAAGTCAATGGAACCTATCGGGTAAGTGGATGAGTCCAGGGTGACGATCAGCGGCTTGCTCAACGTGTCCGACCAGAGGTAGAGAAAGAAATAGCAGCTGGTGCCGAGTGCGGCAAGGAAGAGGATAGCCCTGAAAACACTGTGTAAAACAAAATGAAGATCGTCAGTTTGTAAATATAAGAAAGAAATAAAGAAAGAAAGAAAATAAATTTATTTCACTACACTGTTTACAAGAAGATAGGTAAGTTCTTATAACTAAAGGTGACGTTGGGTACACACAGAAATAAAAAATAAAAATTAAAACTAAAAAATAAAACAATAAAACACTGACGTAATGATAATACTTGTAGTACCGACAAGGGTGTAATTCTAATAGTCTCATAAAAAGAATAGAAAGAATAATTTTGGTTTTATATTTAAAAAAATAAAAATAAAAAATAAAATAAAAAATGTATATAAGTAGGTATATATAGCTTGTATATTTATGTATATAAATATTTATGTTTATGTGGTATATATGTAATAGTAATAATAATAATAAGCCTGTCTTAATGTATGTATTATGTAATTAATGCTACCGCCATCATAGCAACCTCTGCTTCTCCAAATATAGATATTTAAGCTTGAATTTAAAAGTATGCTTTGAAATAGGTAGTTTTAGAGGTGGTGGGAGGTTGTTCCAGCATTTGGTAGCTTGGTAACGGAAGCTTCCCTCAAATGATCTGGTTTTGTGGAAAGGTGTAACCAAGATCATGGAGTTTACTTTCCTCGAGTTAAATTGGTAGCGAGCCCAAGACAACTTATCGTACAAATACGTCGGACGCTTGCATTTGACAATTTCATGGACCAAACTAGCAAAATGAAGTTGCCGCCTTGACTCCATGTTCAGTAGGCCCTCCTTGTTTAATTTAGGCGTGATGTGCGATCTAGGCGGGACTTTATAACAGAATCTCACACAAGCATTCTGAACTCGCTGTATAAGTCGCTTCGATGTAGAAAGAAGGCAGGGTCCCAACAAGATATCTCCATAATTTAACCTAGATAGAATCAGAGACTCACAGAGCAGCAAACGGACTTCCTCAGATAATAAGTGACGTATTTTGTATAGCACTTTAATACGAAACATGCAATTTTTGGCCACATTAACTATATGATCTTCGAAACGGAGTTTGGAATCCATGAGGATACCAAGGTTCCTAGCCATCACTACATGTTCCACCGGAGTCCCATTTATAGTTACATTCGGATTCTGCGACAAGATGGAAGACACCTGTTTTTTTGAGCCCAACACCATGAACTTGGACTTAAGAGGATTAAGCAGTAACGCGTTTCGAGTCGCCCAAAGGGCTATACGATTAAGATCGGAGTTAAGATTATCTACAGAGGGGACCATTTCAGTTGGTTTTACGTGCACATAGATTTGAACATCATCAGCGTACAAATGATAATGACAATATTTAATTTCTTTAATGATATCGGACGTATACAAAATAAACAGAACTGGCCCAAGAATAGACCCCTGCGGTACGCCTCTTGTAACAGGTTTAGTAGTAGATGTGGTCTTAGTGCCATTAGGCAGCTGAACTTGCACGACTTGAGATCTACACGTCAAGTAACTTTTAAACCACGCTACAGCACTGTAGTGGAACCCATAATAGGATAGTTTTGAAAGTAAAAGAGGGATACTGATACAATCGAATGCTCGCGAGAAATCTAATAACGTCAGAATAGTCGCCATACCTCGGTCCTGTTCCGTCAACACATTGTCAACAACATCCAAAAGCGCGGTAGAAGTACTGACTCCCCTACGAAAACCGGACTGATGGGGTGGTAGTATATTGTTGTCTTCTAAATATGCTGACAGCTGAATATACACAATACGTTCCAGAACCTTAGAGAGGCATGGTAGTAAGCTAATTGGTCTTAAATGCTTTAATGTAGTAGGTGACGTAACTTTTGGAATCGGCATAACCACCGCAGTTTTCCAACACTCCGGGAAAGTAGAAGTGGAAATGGATAAATTTATCAAAGAGGTTATGTAAGGAAGCGTGTGCGGTAATGTCAACAAAATCATGTCTAAACTTATAGAATCAATTCCCTGAGCATTCGATTTGATTGACAAGATAGCTCGGGCAACCTGAGACTCGTCTACCGTATCCAACCTGAAGATCTTGTCAACAAATTTGTTGTAATCAAAATATGCCAGTTCTGTATCTGCCACGAAATCAGAGCAAGGTAATGTCAGAAATGAGTCATTGATGATATCGGGGTTACTAAGATGAGGGGGAAGTCTATCATTGTGGTAAGAATCGTCAAGAATGTTAGTTTTAAGGTTTTTCCATAGTTTTTTGGAATCTTTGCAATAGTTAATATCCTGATTAAAAAACGCTCTCTTCTCGCTGTGTAAAGTGATTTCTACTTGTTTTTTGAGGCTCTTATAATACTCTTTATCAGATTCAAGACGTGTATTGCGATATTTATCTAGTGCTTTATTTTTGTGGTAAATCAAAAGTTTGGTGTTTTCTGTAACCCATGGTCTACTTTTTTCTTTAATGTAGATAGTTCTAAGGGGTGCATGCCGATCAAAGATATCCAAAATAAGAGATTTGAGCAGTTCTGCCGCGTCATTAACTGAAGTAAGATTTAAGATTTCCTGAAAATCGAATAAACATAGTTCCTCATTAAAAACTTCCATGTTGATGGACTTAAGATTTCTGCACTGTACATACCTGGGAACGAATTTTTCTTTTTTTATGTTAAATGTTGCATGTACCATGGAATGGCCCAACAATCCTCCAACACCACATACAGACACTTTATTTACTGAGGCATCTGTACAGACAACATCAATCAGCGACTCGGAACCATTTGTGAAGTGAGTAGGTTCGGTTACTACCTGACGCAATCCCGCACACTGTATAAAGGCGTTAAATTTACGATAATTACTGCTGTGAGTCTCCAACTGATTTATATTAAAATCTCCCAAAAGCACAATTTTGTCGAAATGGGTCAAGGAAGTCAGTGTTTCAGTTAAGGCATCCAGGAATATATCCACACTTAGCCACTGAGGACGGTAAGCCGTGCCCACAACCAGTCTCAAACCACCAACTGTAACTCGAAGCCACCATTGCTCTACGGAAGATTCAGGATGTTGTAATGTTCTAGCGGAAACGCCATCCCTGATGTAAAAAGCCAATCCACCCCCACGGTTATATAATTATATATAAGTTATATAACTTTTACAAGGCTTTCATTGCATTGAATGAAATCAGAAAGAATATATATATTCAAGATATACTTAAATAATTCAAATACCTACATTTTTACAAACTTTTATTAACTTGTATGATTATGTTTATTGTTTTTTATTATTATTAAGAGATGGGTTAACAAGGTCATAGATGAGGTCGACAATGGAGCGAGTTAAACGAAAATGCCAAAACCTGCAACTGAATTTTAACGCAGCTGAAAGGGGTTTGAACATCTTTGTATGGGAGCCTGGCATAGTGGTGACCATGATTTTTCGAGACTGTTTAAAAACGCGGCGCATCATGAAACCAATGTATATCGATAGAGGATCTATAGACGAACAAAAAATGTTAGGACATATAGTCCTAAAGCGTACAGGTTTCGAGATATTCCATGTTAAAGATCCCGTATGATACACATGTTTTTTTGGAAAATTCCAAAATTTTCGGAAACTTTTGGTTAATGCCAAAATGTTCAAACCCCTTTTGCATATACACGAGATGACAATGCATGGTTAGCTAAGTACCGACATTCTAAATTCAATATAACGGCGGACTGTCCATGGCTTTGGAATTTTTTTTCCAAGATGGTATGTGGGCATTTTTTTTAAATCAAAACTTATTTTGCTACTAATTACTCACCGTTGAATTGCACTCAAATTGGGCTCGGACAGTTGCCTTGCGCCCGCAAGTGAGCAATTCTGCAGATACTCAGTAAAACTGTCGCGAAAACTCTTGCGCAAGATCATTTCTATGGAAAGCTTTGCATGAGATTTCTGTCTCTGCTTTCTATGTTGTATAATATCATCCATTTTTGACGGCAGTTGGAGTTTTTGGACTTCTTCAATTTTTCTTACCTATTTTAATTATGAAATAGACTGTATGCTATGAACTCCACAGTGTAATTGGTTAACAAAGCAAGTGTGGTTTGCTAAAACAATTTGTGTGAATATTTAATGAGAAAATTACTATAAACAGGTATTAATTAAAGCAAACCTCACTCACGTGACAATTTATTTGATAAAAACATTCAAGGGCAAAAGTGATTAATATTTCATTTATGGTGCTTTAATTGTTGTATAGATAATGAAAATATGTTTCATATTTCACTTCAAAGATGACTTATAATTATGATACTACTAGAACTCGTTTTTTTAAAGTACATATTTAAAACCAACAATTACATGATAAAAATAATTTTGTTAAGGTACGTTCTTGGTACGTTTATGGGCTGACGACAACCAATTTAGTTCTAACAGTTCTAAGTACATAATTCTAAATTTAATTCTTTGTACATAAGTAACTCTAATATTAAAAATATTGTATCACCCCGAAATACATCACTTAAAAACAGGGCTTGAAAACGGTTAAGGTATAACGGTATGGTACAGGTATAAAATTTCAATACCGTATCAATTTAAAGGTAGAGTCAAAACGGTTAAGAATTACGGTTACGCTACCGGTATTTAAAAAAATCCTAAAATGATACCTCTTGAATTTTACAATAATATTATATCTTTATTTTTATCGTTACCGTAACCGAAATTATTTCGGTTTACCGAAAAAACGCCAGCGCCACGTTGCTGGCAGCGGTGGGGTGTAAAGAAAACATGTATTTATCATTTATGTACATACCACAAAAAATAAGGATACCGTTACTTAGCGCTACCAAATAATTTCGCTACCGAAATTTTTAGCTACCGGAAAAAAGGGACCGTTATTTACGAGTACCTAAAATTTAAAGGTAAGTATGAACGTCATACCGCTAACCGTTTTAACCGATATTTTTTCGGTTATTAAAGCCCTGCTTAAAAACCTTCGCTTAGGAGCTACGATGCCATAAAGAGACACCCACATACACAGATTTACAGACACAGAGATACAAGCGTCAAACTTTTGATATCCTATTTTTTGTTGAGGGTTAAAATACCTAAACATTAGGGTTATAAGGTCTGGAATGCATAAATAAGCAACATTTAAATTAATGATATCGTAAGAAATTCTGACGAAACCTTCTTACAAATTGAATAGTAAAGTAATAAATGATTTCTGCAACACTGATGATCGAGAACCCCACGATGATTCCACAGAAACCTCCAACGTTACCTGAAAAGTTACGATTCTTTTATTTTATTCCGTCCGGGACTTTGTTTCCGTGGGAATTCGGGAAAATAATGTTGCCTATATTACTAAAGGATAATGTAGTATTCTAATAATGAAAGAATTGTTCAAATCGGTCCAATAGTTTCGGAGTCTATTTAATGCAAACAATCAAATCTTTCCTCTTTATAATTTCGTGTAGATTAGCTTTGCTCATGAGTCGAGGGGCAAAGATGTAGTGGAGGATGTAGCAATACAAGCTCACAGTAGTCTCAGTGTAACTGCAATGTGATGTGAAAGATTATTCGAATAAAATAGAGTGGTGACCGAAATTTTGGAGAATTGGTTAGTGCCTACTTCATATTTGCTATATGTGCATCGGTAACGTAAAGTTGTGGTGGGGGTCACATTCGTAAGCGAGGGGCACAGAGTTCCATCATCTTTTTTTTAAGCTAAATTTGTCTTTAATTATGCAATACGCTCCTACGGTGAAGGAAACCACAGTAAGGAAACCTGCATAATGCACATTGAGGGACTGAGAATTTGTAATCATAATATAATTTAGTCAGGCTCCCCTGTAGCAGGGAGATCATATAGTACTAAGTTGCTTCACTGAAATCTGCTGATCTGCCAATTATTGAATCCCAAATTTAAAATGAGGAAAATCGCTAAGAGAAAGAAAAGAAAAGCTCTACAGGAGAAACTAAACAAGTTAGCCATTTGATAAAAAAAAAAAGTTACTTTGGCTTCGTTACCGGCGCCTCCACCGGTTTATTAAGACAACAGGAAGGAAGAGTAAAACAAAAGAAACTCAGAAACGAAGCAATGGAAAACCATTAAAAAAAGACACTTATAAAGGAAAGAAGAACTCACTAAGTATCTCGTACCAATATGAGACCACGTCGAGACGAACTAGCGTACAATCGTGTGTCGGATAGTACACACTTAACATACTTTTGCCACTCATATTAAAGCCACGGCTACAACAATCAGAAAATACAGATCCGTAAGCAGTTCAGTAATAATAATTAAATCTTTAGGCCCCCTCCGAGCAGAATCGATCATACAGTTTTGGGAGCCATACTTACGACTCGTAATTTACGGTTTAATATTCTTATTTCGAGTTTTGTATAATGCTTCTATTTTCTTATTGTGGTTCGGCAAATTTCGCGTTTCGATTATGTAAACTGATTTTCAAAAGACAAAAACGAGACAGACACTGTTTGCCGAGAGACATTAAGAAAATAGAAGCACAAGGCTGTAAATCATAACAACGATAATACTAAATTAAAGTTCCGTATGGTCTTTTTGGGCCTTCGATTATGAATTTATGATACAAACTTATCTATTTATAAACCGAGATACTTACAAAAATGCGTTTGACAAGGATTTTGCCGTACCGACATTTAGATTCGTCGAAGAAAATCTGATGAAATATTGTGAAGCCTCACAATCAGGCAAACAGTTAGGACAGCGCAGAGAGTCCGTCATTTCCATCTCCAGTCCACTCGTGTCCTCAGCATTATTCGGATACAAGTAGAACAATTTTTCTGGAAATTCAAATGGCACTTGAAGGTTAGATTTGCCTATAAGATAATGGCAATAGAAACCTATAACTGGGAAAATGCATTTTTCAAAAGACGGAAAGATGTCTTAATAAAACTTGGCAAGCCAGTTTACAAAAGCGAAATACTCTGACAGCCACATACGTGGAACTTTCATCAATCCTAGAAAGACTTTTACACCCCAGTCAATATCTTTTCAATTTTTGAGCCTACTCATCGCTTCATTGAAGAAGATATGAGGAATTAGTGTCTATTTAGTACAATATTGCAAAGAACACTAAAAAAACACGAGTTTTACATAGACATAAATAAAAGATAGATTAGCCCATAGAAAAATAGCAATTTTTCACCTTTATACTTATTAAGACATGACAGGTCCTCTAGGGTGCACACTGGTGCCTTTGGGTTCTCTTGGCTTGGAGCCATAAAGAAAGGAGTGCATTTACACAGCGACTGGATGGTCTCGATCCGACAGTACACTATGCAAGTACTGTATGAGTACATGTCGTAGAAGTGGCTTTCATCATGGAAGAGGCATTTCCTCTGCAACAAAACAGATATTATCTGGCAATTCCCACTGAAGTTTAAAGTTTTTTATGGGCGGCTTTTCTATACAGGGCTTTAGGTAAATCTCTTTCAACCTCTCGGGTGGTTTATCAGTCCATGAAACTGAACAACTTTCAAAGGAACATAGGTTAAAATACGAAAAAAAAATTTTGAGTTTCCATACAAACTTCATCAGCTTAAAGCGCATTTTGTAAGAGAGATCAATTTTTTTTTTCGTATTTTGACCTATGTTCCTTGGGGAAAGTTGTTCAGTTTCATGGACTGATTTGGCACCCGAGAGGTTGAAAGAGACTTCCCGAGAGGTTGAAAGAGACTTCTCGAGAGGTTGAAAGAGACTTACCTAAAGCCCTGTATAATAAACTTAAAATATTGATTTGATCTATTCTATCTTTTAATTTTATTTTAGCATTTTCAGTTGTAGCACGTTGCATTGCAGCTAATTTAGTACTTACCGTATCTAAGGGGTATTTTCGCACTTCCCTGGTCGCTATTTGTTTAGTGGACTTCACCTCCAAGAATGAGACGCTGTTCGGCTCCAACATTTGATGGACCACTCTTCCAGCACTCGGGTCCGCAAAATGCAACGCGTCGAATATGAAAATCTGTAACAGATGAACTTGCAATACAGGGTGATAAAAGGTGATTGGGCTGAGAGCCATCTGCGCTCGCCACTTGCTCGGTGAAGCTGTCAAGGCCATCAGCGGCCAACAGTAGTCACTTAGAAAAAAAAAACTCCGTAGCTTACATCAGCGATTTCTGCAACCTTCTCCGTTCACCTTGTGACTACCTATGTCATGCCTTGAAGTTTAAAAGAAAAAACAAACCTCGACCCAGGTTTCGCTATTGCATTATAGTAACTAAAAATATTTCTTGTACTTACATCAAAGCCTTGAAAATTAGACAATTGGTATGCATAATCTTCTACCAGAGGATCCAGCAATACAATCAAACCATTTTCAAATCCTGGCAACAACTGGCGCTTGACATTTTCCATTTTAAACGAGTTTGGATATCTGTAAAACCATAAAACCTACAAAATATATATTTTTAATACTGCTACAACCAAGATATATCGTTAGATACAACCGAGTTCAATTTTAATTAGGAGATGGTCTTTGAATCCGAAGCGATAATTGTATTGGGTATTTTTTAATACTCAGTCGTTGTACGACCATCAGTTTTATACAGGAGGTTAACCAATCAATTTCCATCTTAGTTACATAAGCTCTCCATTTTTTTCAAAACGAAATAGTTCCTCAATAATAATGGCAACGAATAGTTATGGTGTTAGATGGTGCATTGTTTTTTTTATAATAATGTTTTCAGACACCAGCTGCCAACTCTTCCCAGGCATACTGTAAAAGTCAGTAATAGGTACGCGACGGTTTTGCTGCACTGTGGGCGAAAGGCTGACAAGTCAGCTCTCACTACTATACATCATTTTCATCTAGTAAGCCTCAGAATTTATGTCAAACGTGGCATCAATTGCTTCTGAATCACTGATGCTCTGCCTACCCCGTATAGGATTACAGGCGTTAGCGTATGTAATGTATGTTTTCAGATTTTGCATGCTTTTTATTGTATTTTGCTATCGCCACTTCGTGAGATAATTCTACTTCTGAATCTGTACAATGTTCCCGAAGGAACCAAATGGAATTCTCAAAAGATTTTGTTTTTCATATCGAAAAAGACTTTTTTTTTGAGAATGGGCTATGAGCAAGATTTAAAAAAAAAAAATTTTTTATTTTAAGCAGGTTTAAGATCCCATATTCAAATAAAAACGATATCAAATAATTTTGATAATAGATAAAAAAATAATGAATTTTTAAAATTTTGGTTACGATTTGTTGCTTACTACATTCTGTACGGATTAATTCCTTTACCAAAGTAAAAAAAAAAACGTTTGACAGTTGGTTGACACTTATGTGTCGGTTAGGTTATCCTAACTTCCTAACCGTTGTATTTTTCATTTGTTGTTGTTGAGTTTGTTTCTGTTTCGCGGTTTTGATTATTTGGATATTTACTGACGACTTGGCTTTGCTGCCTGGACTGTACTGTTGCCTTCTGTTTCGTGGTTTTGATTATATGGATTGATATTTACTGACGACTTGGCTTTGCTTCCTGAACTTTCGCAATACACTGGATTCTGACACTATGGATACCACTCAGTTCGTTAGAGCTGATTCTACTAACTTTCCTGAAGTAAAAACCAACCAAACTCGGAAATAAACAACCAAATGCAAAATGAAATGTTTTTTTTCTTAATTGACATGACAGTTTGGCAAAGGAATACGATTGCATATAATGCCGTACTTAGGATTAGATTACCATACTGAGAATCTTTTAATTATTATATTTCTATTTCAAAAGATAGATTTTTTAAATATTTTTTTTAAGAAACGGAAACTTATTTCTTTATGTTAAATAATAAATTAAACGAAATCAAAAAATGTTTTTAAAATGTCATACATAGCCCATTTATTGATACACTAAGTGGTTTAGTTTCTTGTGGAGATTGACCGTCTAAAGCTTCACTAACTAGTTCAAAAACCTATGTGCCAATATTTTTGCCGTAATTTTAAAATAAACTACTTCTCGATGCTGGAGTGCAAAGCAAATCAAAAGGATTGTTGACCCCAGACCGCCAGTGCCTTAATAGGCAATTTCTGGGTTAACTCGTTCCATCATCAACCTCATCTATGACCTTGCTCAAGATTGAGATCAAGAGTTAACCCATTATAAAAAAAAACAAAGGTTGGAATAAGGAGAAGAAGATTACCCTGCAATATCGTTGTATGTGAGCCAGGAGTTGAACGTGCAGCAATGTCCTCTATTGGCACTCCTTTTGACTCGGAAGATGGAGTTGCAATCAACCTCGTCGTGTTGCCATGCACATCGAAGCAGCATATCGTCGCAATCTGGGGCCAACTGTAATAAGAAATACAATCATAAACTTAACGGACATGATCAAAAATAAACATTGAAAAGTAAAAATGCGACGATGAGATGAATTTTAGAAGTGGAAGAAAGGGAAAGTAAATGAAGACTTAGAAAAAGTTACTTAAACCAAATTTTGCCATCAGACTCAGGAGTATCTAATTAGATATTTTGGGGCATTGTTGTCGGTGCGCCTCAATGTATCAAATTAGATACAGCACGCTTGAACGGCATTTGTCCTTAGATCAAATTCATCCATTTCGTCCTTATAGACAGAATTGCTACAAGTCAACGTACTTAATGTTGTATCAAGAGTACAAAAGAAAAGAAAAGAGCCGAGTTCGAATTTAATTTTAGAGGAGTTTCTATGAAAGTTATATCGGTGTATTAGAGAGTTAGAGAGCTTTATGGAGTTTTCATAAGTGCGTCGGCCGTTTGTGAATTGCACCGACAATCGGTTGCACTGTGTGGTGATCGGTTTAGAATAACACCACCCCATCTCTTTCTATGGGTGTCGTAAGAGGTAACTAAGGAAACAAACATGAGACCTGCTTCCTAGTAATCCAGCCAGGCAACGACACTTCATTATTTTCGGAATCTGAGGTGTCATCCTATGGTCTGATGCGGTGTGGTAGGCTCTGTAAAGGGCCGTCTAGTTCGCGACCACCGTCCTACCGAAGTCCGTCGCCAAACAGCTAGCTGTGTTCCGTCGGTGCGTGGGAGTACCGGCGCCTTTGTAGGCATTTTCTGGGCTAGCTCGCTCCATCATCGACCTCATCTTTGACCTTTATGGTCAGGATTGAGGTCAAAAGTTCACCCATCTTATAATAAAAAAAAAACAATGCTTTTAGCATTTGTTTAAATAAATAAAAAATAACAACGAAGATAGCACTAAGACTACTCCATTTACAGTAGAACGTCCTGAACCAGCTATAACTCCTAAACATTTCTTCGCTGCATATTTAGAGTAAGACCTAGTTTGGAAACTATACTGAATTTTAAACTGAAATGTTGAATTTAAACTGAATGAAATGTGAACCTTTTGCATAATATCCACCGTTTTTTGTCTGTCCAGTCGATACCTGTCCACCATCCTCATGAAAAGCGGGTGGCTCCTCAACGACATGTTGTAGGAGTAGTCTATAAGTCTCCCGAGGTTCACTAGCATTGTTTCCACCTCTTGCAATGTTTCGTTTTTTGCTAAGTATTTGTATCTGAAAAGCAAACATGTGTGAGTGTTATTTTGACATTTGCCCCCGCAACCGAAAGTCAACAAAACATCCGACGAACGTTTTAATCCTTCTTCAGAAGCCATAACGAATGTCTCCACTGAAAGACGCTGCCTCCTCTTTCTAGTGCCAAAATTTTATCAATCATGTGCTATTGAGACCGCAATATCAAATTTTATGAATCATCGTAATAGCGTCGGTGATCTAACGGCTGTGGGTCCCAAATGGCGCCATACGAATAGCTCAATTCTGAGAAGTCGCACACTAACTGACCGACGCTCTTACGGTAAGGGAAAACATCGTAAGGAAACCTTCACATTCAGGACACTATAAATGTGTGACCATGATCCAATTCGGCCAGATTCCCCTGTGAGCAGGGTTATGAAGGTAAAATGGCAGTCGCTCTACTGCAACAACTTAACCTACCAAATTCTGGAGCATGGTCAAGCGTATCCCGAATGAGAAACGGCACTAAATGCTAAGCGCTAGGAAGAAGATGATTGTCTAGGTTGTTGTCAATAAATGAGTATAACCTCTAATTAGTCATGTCAGTCGCTCTCATTGACCTCCGCCAAAGTTAAACGCATCAGTTACAAATAACTACGGTTTGTAGTAAGACTACCGTGTTTATAATAACTCTAAAATTTAAAAAAAGTATATATATATATATATATATATACCGATTTTGATCAAATATAGCTAAGAATCATCTCGACTACTTCAGCTTTGAGATTGGTCCAATCGTTTGGGAGCTACGATGTCACAAACAGACACACGTACAATTACACAGACATATAGATACACTTCAAACTTTTTTGTCGGGGTTTGACAAGGCTGACAACCAAACCTATTAGAAGTATACCTACTCATGTTTCATCTAATAACACTCACAATTATGTGGCGTCAACTGGTTTTACAACTGCATGAGGTGTTTACCCCGATAGGGATTACTTAAATGATTGTATGTTTCGATGAGAATAGTAAGATAAAAAAATCTGACTCACTCTTCTGAAGCAAACTTTTTAAGTGCTTTTTTACTAATCCTGTTAGTACTGCAGATGGCCACTGCTGGGAAGTTCATCTCCTCAATGGGGTAGACATTGCTCTCCAGGGTAACTATGAGGGGCTTGTTTAGACTGCCGGTCCAGACGAACTGCAAGAAGTAGCACGATGTGCCGAAAGCCGTGCAAAATACTACAATCCATATTGTTCTGGAAAAATAAGAATACTGTAGGCTAGACCTTAATTTAAAAAAATATAAAAATAGTGTCAATTTAATTTTAATTTACTTACTACCATTCTGCCCGAGACTTCGTTCTCGTGGGAATTCAGAAAAAATGTGTTACTCAGGGATAATGTAGCATTCTAACGGTGAAATAATTTTTCATATCGGTCCAGTAGTTTCGGAGCCAGTTCAATGCAAACAAACAATCATATCTTTCCTCATTATAATATTAATATTACAGTGTAGACGAGAGGATGCCCGAGACTGCATTCCCGTGGGAATTCGTACCTTTTATCTTTCTGGGTCCAAGGGTTTGGGCTGGGAGTTGATGAGTCCGTGAGTCAGGACCTCCATTTTTTTATTTTAGATTATAAAAATCAAACAGTCTATTACAATTATCTTTATATAATAATATAACACTTTTTAGGCTGATGACTGATTTTCCGTCACATCACATCACACTAAAAAAAAATATTAAAGCGAAAGTTTGTGAGCGTATGTTTGTTACTTATTCCCGCTCAAACGGCTACGGCTGGACCAATTTTGAGTAAATTTGGTATGGTAGTAGCTGACAGCCTGAACTACCACGTAGGCTGCCAAAAGTAGTAGAACACGCAGATGGCTCTGACTGCGGAAGGCCCAAGTATCACTAGGCCTAATTGGGCCTTTTTATAATACGAAAACGGCACGGCAAAATTGTGTTAATTGTGTTACCTCCTATGCACTAGTGATACTAGAAGCTGGGAACATAGAAGGCAATGGTAAAACAAATTCGGTCATGCCGTGCCGTGCCGTTCGAATTATAAAAAGGCCCATTAGGTTTAACACATGTAAAGATAGTTGTAAGAATGATAAAAATAAAATAAAATAAAATAATTTTCCCAAATTCCCACGGGAACGAAGTCCTAGTCCAAACATAACGGCGAAGTCCATGTCTGATGTGCTGTGTCATTCGTACTTCAGTTTCTTTTTAGAACTATTTCACTCCAGGCTCAGTCACGTTTGAAACAAGATTTGTTTTGGTTTCTTGAAAACGATCGTTGTTATGTAAAAAGAGTTGGTGAGAGAGTTTTATCTTTGCAGCGCTTTTAACTAAACATTTGTCTAATCTAAGTCAAATACAGAATTATTAATAAACAAACACACAGTATGCAATTGAGTGATATAATTAAAAGTAAGTATTATGATTTCGATGTCTCACAAAAGAAAATACTTTAAAGCAGTTCATTCATTCATTAAGGTATCCACGATATAAGGAAAACCTTCGTGTGGGAGTTTAAGTGTAAAAAAAAAACTTAAAAAAACGTAAAAACTAAGTTAGTGTAAAACCTAACCTGTGGCAAGAAAATTTGCAAATTCCCTTTTATAAAATGTCAACATTCAGATTTTAAAAAAACTCTTCAACAGTAACACTGTTTACAAAACTAATAGGCATTCAGACAAGCAAAAGTATTTCTCTAGGTACACACGGCAGCACATCAGGCTATACATCTTGATCTTGACGTCGCCCTTATCTCGCTTGTAATAGCGCCGGCTTTCGTAGTGCTAATGGGTAACCTGACGTGCTGCTGTCTGTACTTTGTGATAAACTACAGTTAAGAATGTTACTTTTTAAATTCTACAGTTTGTAAGAGTCTTTAAAAATATAAGAATCTACAGTGCCTTGATAGAATCATTGTATTACGATTTTTGAAGTGAAAACTTCTTTAGCGGCGTTGTGCACTTTGTAGTATGGGTAAAAAATCCTGACTCGCGACAGGACACGTGACCTGATCGAAAATTCGTAAGACGGAGGGAGAATGAAAACTTCTTTAGCGGCGTTCTTATTGGGATGGGTAAAAAATGTTAAACTCACGTCAGGACACGTGACCTGATCGAAAATTCGTAACACGGAGGGAGAGTGAAAACTTCTTTAGCGGCGTTCTTATTGGGATGGGTAAAAAATGTTAAACTCACGTCAGGACACGTGACCTGATCGAAAATTCGTAAGACGGAGGGAGAGTGAAAACTTCTTTAGCGGCGTTCTTATTGGGATGGGTAAAAAATGTTAAACTCACGTCAGGACACATGACCTGATCGAAAATTCGTAAAAGACGGAGGGAGACTAGACCACAAGGAAGTAATATATATTTTCAAGTTTTCACTTTTGCCGGCACTCCCGGAGTGCAACCCGTTGTTTTTTTTAAAGGCTTCTGTCATAAGTCGACCCCGTCGTAAGTCTTTTCTGTAACCCCATAAACATGGCCTTGATCGTAGCGGATGGGCACAGTGTTATACTAATATTGTAGATTGGAAAGTTTGTCTGACTGTTACGTTTTCAGCAGGGCAATCGCGCTAAAAAAAGTGGACTGAATCGCAATTGAACCGCAGCTGGGGGGCTACCACCTAAGCGAAGATGATGCTGATTGAACGAATGGAATGATGTACATTGCTGTGTTTGGTTCATATCGTTAATCAAGGTCTCCTTATAAAGAAGCAATCGACTACGTTTCATTCGTTTACCCAGCATCAGATTCGCTTAGGTGGTAGCTCCCCAGCTACGTTTCAATTGCGATTCAATCCACTTTTTTTAGCGCGATTGCCCTGCTGAGCTAAGATGCTTTACGGATTTGGCAACATTTTTATAAAGAAACTAGCTGACCTGACAGACGATGTCCTGTTTTCTTTTTTTTTCAACTTTCTTAAATTTTTCTTCCATAAGATCCTTCTCCTGATAATATCAAACACAACAAAAAAAGAATTATCGAAATCGGTCCAGCCGTTCACCCGTGATACTGTGACCAAGGGGAATAGGGATTCATTTTTATTTAATAGACTAGCATCCCGCTCGGGACTTCGTTCCCGTGGGAATTCTGGAAAATTATGTAGCCAATGTTACTCAGGGATAATGTAGCATCGGAATGATGGAAGAATTTTTGAAATCGATCCAGTAGTTTCGAAGCCTATTCGTTACATACAAAAATACAAACCTTTCCTCTTTAGGCCCGTGTTCACCAAAAATAATAACCAACGGTTAAACCGCGGTTAGAAGCTAATCAGACAAAATGTCAAAGAAATGTATGAAAATGACATTGTCAAATCTCTGGTTAGCTGCTAATCGTTGGTTAAATTTTTGGTGAACACTGGCCTTATAATATTAGTATAGATTATTTGTAGTTTAAACATAGAGGAAGGACGAAGGCTATCTTTTATCTCACTGCTGAGCATGGGTCTTCGCAGACGCGAAATAACATGCTGTCCCTGCGAGGTAAGCAGCGGGTGGAAAAAATTAGGGTCAAGAGTTAACCCATCTCATAATAAAAAAAAAAATTGGTTTACCACCTTTACAAAAAGGTCTTTTTTGCTCTTCGGTGGCTACAAGGCGCGAAGTCTTACACCTCTTCAAAGAAACAAAAGAATTATTGATCGATGATAACAAAGAATACCTCTGAATCAGAGCCTCTGATAGTGACAATGATATCTACCTCAACATTTGTCAAGTAAATACATTCATTCTTTACCTTACTATTGTAAACTTTACTACAATATTCACCAAAGTACAATACTATACTATACATTTGAATACGTTTTCACATTTCTTTATGATAAAATAGTTAAACCTATTGTTCTGTTGGTAGTAGTTTCGTAAACCTGAAATAAAAATGAGCGATAGAGGAATAACTGTTTTCTTGATTCGATTTGGAAAGGTCTCTGTCATCAATTCAAATACTTGGTGAAATAACAGTACCTATAAAACGTGTTTCAAAAAAACCCAAAAAGAAAGATAATTCAAAATTAATTAACAATATGACAAATATGACAAGTACGGACGGCCGCAACGCAGCTCAGGTTACCGCACGCGTGCACTCTGTGCTGTTGTGATAAGAGCGGTTTTGCAATGAAAATGCAGTAACCTGATGCGCTGGCCTCTGTACATACCTATGTCATATTCATTATATGAAACTTTCATTTTGAAAGATGTCAAACCGTGCAACTGATTACTAGAGTCACAACTATTTCACTTTTAAAATTAAATTTTGGAATTTCTTTTTTTTTTTGGGTTTTTTTGAAACACCTTGTATACCATATATATATAAGAAAGCACGAATAAAAGCAAATTAATCATTATTGGAGCAGCTACACTTACCTCAAAATAAGTTAAATCAAATCAAATAAGTTAAAATAAATCAAATTAATTATGTCACAATATGACAAAACTACACAAAAAAATCAAAATGAATCTAGAATAGTTATTTGTTTCACAAGTGTGCAAAGTTGAATTTAGATTTCAATAACCTCAAAGCCAGAAACTCTAGAATTGAATCATGAGCGTTTTTATATAAATTTTTTGGGCAGGAAAAACTATTTACTAGAATGACAAGTTGAAAAAAGAAAAACAAAATAGAGCAGTCGCATCACTCGTTTTTGTTTACTAGTTTCGGGGCTATAAGTTGGTAGGTTTATCAGGAGCGTTTCCGTGCTTCGGAGGGCACGTTAAGCTGTCGGTTCCGACTGTTGTTGATTTACTACAGTTGTTAAAACCAAGTCACAGGCCATTTGGCGGTTTGAAAACTCTGACTCTGACACCAGGGTTAGGCAAGTTCTCCACACACTTGTGACTATACCTGCACGACAAGAAGAAGAAGGATTTGAAGCTTACCGTTGGTACACTCCAATTTTAGGATCGCACATCTGTTGAGCTCCAGCCAAGGAGCAGTTCTTCACATAATCCTTAACAATGTCAACAAAAGTTCGACGGAACACCATTTCTATACTCAACTTTTGAACATTTTCATTTTTTACTCTATTGCCTTCCATAATTGAAATGCATGTGTTAAAAAAGTCATGGATATGGCAGCTAGATGTAAAACTGTTTCAATGTATATTTATTGATAGTACAGTCACTAGCCAAACAGGTGTAGTCGTTAGAAATAGTCTACACTTATGGAAATTTTGTTTGTTTATGTCTTATATTTAAAATTCTTTGTGTTTCCCTGTTTCTGTTCTCTTATAACATACAACTAAATTCTAGTATTTTTGCATTACACAACTCTACCTACATACAATCGCAGTAAAAGTTAATAAGTTTTTCATTCAGAATTCTAAATCCACCACCAAATGAACTGTAATATTTCTAGGTTCACCAGATGGGTCCCTGGTGAACCTAGAAGTTTAATATAATCACATGACAGTCGGGTTGACTGTGTTAGTTCACTGCTGTATGTCAGCATCATCTCTTTATCATCATAACCATTCTATCTTTATCATCTGCCTATAAGATGGAACCTATAAGTTGTCACACTTAATGCAGTTCAATTTTTGATGAATGCTTTATATCCCACCCGACTGTACTGGTGCTTTTAATATTTAATGAATGACATGCAATTAGTACCTACTGCTGTAGAGTTGGTATAATGGGGTCAGACAGAACTGTTAATTATTTTCAGGTTCAAGGGGAAACAATTAAACTGTGAGTCCTAATAACCAGTTAAACTTGCCTTTACATTTTAACCAATAAGTTTTTTATTTTAAAAATTAAAAATCATGTATCTACTTTGTTGCAGAAAAATTTTTACACGAATATTGAAATAGAGGATGCCCGGGACTTCGCTCTCTTGGGAATTTCATAAAACCTTTGTCAACGTTATAAAAGGAACTTTCTGTTAAATTTCTAATTCCAAGGGTTTGGGCTGGGCTTTGATGAGTCAAATGATTCAGGACGTTCAATTTTATGTTATACAAAAAAAAACTTTAAAAACACGAATTATCAATATTGGGGTCAAATAAAAATAATAGTCAGTGAAGGTTTAAGAGGAAAGACAATAAAAGTTATTATTGAGCCGACACGACTGCTAATCCATACTTCTATACTAATATTATGAAGAGGAAAGATTTGATTGTTTGTTTGTTTACATTGAATAGGCTCCGAAACCACTGGACCGATTTGAAAAATTCTTTCACTAATTCCTACATTATTAAATCCTACATTATTCGTGAATTCCGTGATGAACATAGGGTACATGATTTTCCCGAATTCCCACAGGAACGAAGTCCCGCGCGGAAAGCTAATGAATTATAATTGAAGGTGTCTATAGAATTATCAGGAATATTTTAATTATTTACGAAAGGGACAGGACGATAGTTCGTAAAAGGAAAATTTCAAATTTTTTTTTTTATCTTTGTGCAGGCATTCTTTTTTCTATACGGTAACTATAAATAGCGAAAACTGAGGATGTGAATTAACCCACAAAACTTAAAAACTTTCCCCAAGGAGCATAGGTCAAAATTTTTTGCCTCTTCATACTCAGGTTTTTTGCCTTTCTATAGGAAGTCGATTTTTTTTCTTTCCTTAGGGAAAGTTGTTCAGTTTCACGGAAAGAATAACCCCCTAAAGTTTCGCTAGCTTATTCTATTTATTTAAAACTAGCTTCCCGCGCGGGACTTCGTTCCCGTGGGAATTCGGGAAAATCAATGTCCTTCCCGTATAATGTAGGATTCTAATGGTGAAAGAATTTTTCATATCGGTCCAGTCGTTTTGGAGCCTATTCAATGCAAACAAACTCTAATGGTGAAAGAATTTTTCATATCGGTCCAGTCGTTTTGGAGCCTATTCAATGCAAACAAACAAACAATCAAAACTTTCCTCTTTATAATATGTATAAAAGACAAAAAAGACTTGCTTTTGAAGCAAACGACTTCTAAAGTTCCTAAATCTTTACACGTAAAAAAAGTAATTGAATTCCAAGTAATTTGTTTACAGCGAATGTGGCTGAACTCTTGTTTATATTAGAACAATAAAATAAAATATGTTTTGATTGTGTTATAGTTCAAAATGCCTCAATATTTGGCCTTTGGCTCATTCAATAATTAAGAATATTTCGTCTCGAACAAAGGATTTGGTTTTTATTTATAGACAATAAGTGAATTGGATAATAACCATATGTTGATTTCGGTTGGCCACATACATCTATTGTAGAAACAAATAATAAAGATATTTTAAAATATTTTTGTATGCAAAAGTTTGTGGCCTTACGCTATAGATAGGCCATATACGCTCGGTTACACAAAACGTTTGCTAAAGTTATAGCTTCTTTAAGTGTTATGTCCAGCGGTGACAGCTTGATAACAAAAGTAGTATTAACTGCAACGAATTATACTCTTGCACTTTTAATAATACTTAAAGTTAAGGAAGTATAAGAGATTAATGATAAAAATTATGATTATTTTCCTATACGTACTGTGTAAAACTCATGTATGAGTTAATAATTATTACGACTATAAAAATATATGACTATTACAGATGATCCCTATATTGTCGATTCAGAGTTAAGTGGTATACCACTGACTTTGATATTTAAACATTCAAAACATATTGATTAAGGCCCTAAATAGTCCTTTTCAGGAACTTTTTGATAACGCGGAACATACATTTCAAATAACAGTAGATTTCTATGAATGCAAAGTTGACTTACGACTTAATTTGTTTAATTTATATATCAAGATGACACCTATTATTAATGTATTTCATAAGTATCTCTTGTCTGAATTGCCTGATCCACAGTCGATATTGGCGCTCAACAAAACTATTCTATTCACATTCTATTATAAAAAAATTCTCGCGTTCTTAAATCAGAAGTAACCTACAAAAAGGCACAACTCAATATACGTAGCGGCAAGTTAATTCGTCAACCAAATACGAGTAGCCATGTTTTTTCTCACAACTTTATATCGAGGCGAGCGAATAAAATAACTTTTACACTCGTATGACTATGTTTTTAACTTTAAATGGGAAACATTTCAATATTTAGATAGGTATCCGATGCCCGCAACGTAATCTTTTTCAAATATTGAATAATAATGTACAATATTTTTTAAATTTCTGCGTAAAGTTGAGGTTTCAGAATTAAAGTGTAAACGTTTAAAACGAACGTTTTGTTGCTTTGTTTTGTATTATAATGGATATTGTATGGATAAAACTGTACAGATAATGTTTTAAATAATATGAAAGACATTGTAAACAGAATATTTCGATCAAATGTTTCCTTTTTTTGAATTATTAGTAAATATTTGACGGCATTGGTTGCATAACTACAGCCTAAACTCAATTATCATAGTGGTTGACAAAATGATTTTAGATGTGCATTAAGTTAATGAAGTTAATGAAAAAGTAACGAATAACAACAATACCGTTAGCGGTATATTGCTTTCAACACAATCACGAGGGTAAAGAGTGAGGTCGAGGATGCAGTTTACCACCAGCTAACTCACCCTCATATGTAAGATACTAATTACTCGTAGAATATGTTAGCTGCCAGCTCATTTCAGGCATAGCTAATATTGTAGATGATTTTTGAAGAAGTTTGAAGAGTCTTGCTGTTATCCTTAATTTTTTTTGTTTTCTTCCAAAACGGTGTTAAAAATTGGTCACCTTATAGATTCGTATAAAGATCACAATTCGTTTTTGTCGACAAGCACTTCAACACTCTGTCACCTCTGTCGCTCTGGCTTTAGCTCAAATTGTTTGGTACATAATCAAATTCATATAAGAAGTGCGGCCTCTTTATCTGAACGCGCAAAATCGCGAAAATTGACCAATGTTTTTTGTTCTGCAATTGTTTCTTATGGTAATTGTGTGTGGAGCGACCTTTACGAAGCTTCGTTGAAGACACTTGGATTTATTGAATACGACAAAAATTGTCGGCAAAAAAGGACAGACGTATCTTTTATGGTTTCTTGGGGGTTTTAAGTGAGAAATAGACTTATGTGAATTTGCAATGCCGGGACTTCTAGACAATGTCACGTTCTTTTAGCGACAAAAAAGGAAATCGAAAGTTGTTAGCTGTATAGGATTGGTAGACACAATAGAAAAGTCACATGATCAACCCATGTCCATCCCATACGTTTCAGAACTATCAATCTTAGTAATCGCTAACAGAATGTGACTTTGTCTAGGCCTCTAGGGCCCGTATCTATACTTAAATATTTATTCTCTTTCTCTCACTATCAAAATGACAAAGACGTCTGTTACTTAAGTATAAATCAGAGTCTGATTCGCGTTCTAAAATACGGACCTAGGTCTTTATCTAACTAGATGTATGACTCTTCTTGGGGAGTTATCCTTACACAATTTGCCGTAAAACTTTATTGGTTAACGCAAAATTACCAAAGTCTTAATTATTTTATGATTTATTTCAAAATTTGAAATGTAAATTTTTGAAAAAAGCAACTATCCAAATTTCTTGTCTGTTCCATTCGGGGGAAGACTGCACCTTTGCGAAACGACACAGAATTAAATAAAACTAATGTTGTTTACCTATTGACGTATATAAATAAATATTTTAAACATGTTTACTAAAACAAAGATATTTTTGAGTTGAGTTTAAAAGATTTATTATTTTAAAAATCATAACGATTTCAGTGTTACTGGAAAAAAGGATTAAAGCTCCGTTTCAAAATAGCGTCAAAATATGAACGAATCTTGTATTAAAATAAAATCTAAAAAGACAAGAAAGAAAGCCAAATTTATTATTTCGGACATCACAACACATACTACAGGCAAGATTAAAACAAGATACACTAGAGATAAATATAAAAACAATAACAAACAAGCAAGTCTAGTATTTTTAAAAATCTTCGCGAGCAAGCTTATTCACAAATAAATTTTAAAAGAAAAATGTTCGTGCCTACTTTATTCTTTCCTTAAAATTATTTATAAAATAAAATCAACTTGTAACAAACGGATAACCTATTGTTGCAGTCGACTGGATTGTAAGCAAATCTAAACAAAATCACAATAACACGAAGCAGGACATTTTGCCCAATATTTAGCTATCTGATTCATTAGTTTACTAACATTCAGTGTAATTATTAGCAGCTGAACGTAATTTCGGCACCGTTACTTGTAAACAATAGTAGCGCAAATAAAACAAGATATAAGATAATGCGTGAAATATACCAGTTGAAGGGACAAGCGGGGCGTTGTTTCGTTGCATATAAACTAGACGCGCAAAGAATAACTGTGCAGCTCACGCACAACGTGAAAACATTGCGGTCCATCCAATGTCAAAAAATAAGTGAAATGACAACGCAAGAGGGCGAGAGAGCCTTGCGCAAACTTTCACATTCAAAAATTAGTAGGATTACCGAACTGTGTCAGCGCAGCAATCTGTTTCTGTTTGTATATATTGTGTTTATCAATAAAGAGTTTATCTATCTATCTATCTAACTTTTCTCAAATTCCTAGAGTATCATTTTCATCTAATAACCTTATATCGAATTTGGCATCAAGTGGTTCTAGAACCACTGACGCTTTGTCTATCCCAATAGCGTTATAGACGTGAACGTGTATGTGTGTGTGTGTGTGTGTCCTAGCCTAGAGTATGCAAAATAATAGTTTCAATAAAATCGTGGACATTACAAAATCAACATGCAATGAATTTTAAAACAACTACAAGAAAATAAGATTGGAAGTCAACATGCACTGTTTTTCAACTAGGTACTCTTTCTTACGAGTGCATAACCATGGCAGTTTACAATAAACGAGGACCAGGAACTACTAATTAGCTAAAAATTTTTTCAAGGAAAGCAAACTTTTCGGCGCGAATGGTACTTGAACTCATGGCCTAGTGCTCTAACCAATAGGGAATATGCACGAATTTTTTTTTATCGCATTGATTAACAAAATATGAAAATACCGTAGTTAAGATGACAAAAAGTGAAATTAAAATTAAAATCGGCCAAGAAATACGGCCGATATACGCATTTAAAACTATTCATTACGCACCGATTAGACAGAGAGATCCGACATGGACTGTGACGTCACATGTCACTACGTTCATACAAACTCCGTATTAAATTTCGTTTTGCTAGAAAGAGATAGAAATAAATCTTCGATGGCTTATATCTTTTTTAATTTCATAGTTATTCGAAAAATAGTTCGCACCGAATATCTTTCGAATATCCCTAGCTACGCACCCGCGTATAAAAACCTAAATAAAATCTGAAAGTAAGTTCTTAGTTACATTTTGGAAATTGTGATAATTTAAGAACAGGGCTTACTTAGTCCGTGAATGGACACAAAATATTGTTTTTTACTTATAAATCCATGGGATCGTCGCGAGAGATGATTTGAATACTATCGGCCAGTCTTTCATTGTAGACATTAAAAGGCGTCAGATGCGCATACGACGCCAATATTACCGGCATTGTGTGAAGTCGTAAAATTTGAATAAGGCGAAGGTATAGACATCAACTTTTTAACTTGTTCACTTTTGCATTTGAAGTAACCGCCACTCGCGACGGTTCTATTTTTATTTTAATCAATCCATATGAGGTACTTTGAATTGGTTAGTGAAACTTTCGGAGTGATTTTCCCCGTGATACTGAACAACTTTCCCTAAAGAACAGGGTGACTTTTAAATCTCTGGTCATATTTAAATACTTACTTGTTATTTTTTAAATTTTACAATACCATACAATATGCTTTATTGCACTCTAACACAAATTAGGTACAATTACATTTACAGTACCCTACAAAAGGCGCTCTTAGTGCTAATTAGCAATACTTACTTAAAAACTTTTTTTACGCCTTTTTAACCGGAACTTGGGGGAAAATTGTACTTATTTTAAGTTTGGATGGAGTTTACACAAGATCGGAAGAAATGGAGCACTGCTTGTGAGCAGTGAGACATTATTGGCTTCATACATTCATCACTCATAACACATGTTTCACACATAACGAAAATACATTTTCATTAATTCACCACAAAATCCATACTCACATTATACTGCACATAATACACACACTTTCATTTATTCACCACTCAAGTTGTGTTTTCTACACACTCAGTACATAATGTTTTATTTTTAATTTATTGTCATTTAAGTTAGTTTTATTTGTTGTCATCTGTATTCCACCTAGTCTCCCAAACCGGTTGCAGCTGAAAACCAGCGTCATGGCTCAGTCTGTGGCATTAAGCTGAGCTGCATCCGTTTCGGCAATTTGTTATTTCGTTTTATAAGAATTACCTACCTATTGTATTATTTGCCGAATAAAAAAATTTCTTTTCTATTCTATTCTAAATAAAATAAAAAATCTTTATTAAATATATGTTTGTATGTATGTAAATTTTTTGTGGCTCAAAAACAGTGTAACATAATAAATTTAAAAGGTAATTTAATACTTAGCAAAGGCGGACTTATCCCTGAAGGGATCTCTTCCAGTCTACCTTAGGGTAGTTGAGAGAGGAGACAGGTGACGCGGTTAAATTAGTTTAAGTATAGCCTTGAAGTCGTGTCGACAGGCGCTCTCTCTACCCTTCAAGGAACACAATGTAATGGCAATTAATCGTATGCTTGAATGAATTAGAAGTAACCACGAATGCACATTTTACACATACGCCAGTAATTTTTTCACACCTCTATCCTTCCGCCGATTTATTTGTGTAAATATTTCATTAGGTACATGTAGACCATGCAACAAATTAACATCTAACGTACAAAAAATAGGCCAAGCGAGCGGTTCCAAGAATGTGAAGGGGGGGGGGGGTGTATGGGGTCATAACCATAACATCTTAGTCAGTGGCGTAGCTAGGTAACCAAAGGCCCTGGCTTAAATCGTTTGTTCCGTCTTAGTCGTGTTTTCCGAACGTACTCCAGATCCGGATCAATGTCGACTCCATAATAAAATTAAAACCAAATACAAATTGCAACTTATTTTAATGAAAAAATAAAAATATTTTATGAAAATAAAAGAAAATATTTTTTACAAGGAATTTCCCCTGTATTTTTTCAAATAAGTTGCCAATTATTAAAGTGGCGTTACTGGAATCTGGTTTAATAATATTCCGAATGTGGGAGACACTTTCACAATTTTTTTTTTAAATTAAAAATGGGTTCGCTCTTGACCACAATCTAGCTTAGGGCAAAGATGTGGTCGAGGATGTAGCGAGCTCATCAATTCAATTGAGGAGTGTCTTTTCAAATGAGGATATCTATATTGTTTCTTATTTTTCACAAAATGGGAAACTTAAAATGGAGAAATTTACAAACTACTTATTTTATGGGTAAAATATCCCCTTTTGAAATGGACTCCCACTTTTGAAACTACTTTACTCGGAGACTATCTCGTTTTGATTAAGATCCAAAATTGTGTATTTTAGCACTAAAAAACAAGACTGCATATACTCAGTTAAAAAACTAAATTAATACAAATGTAAGTATCCCCTTTTGGAAAGACACTCCTCAATTTATAGTTTGTGAGTCAGAGTCCAGGGGGCCCCCTGAGCTTGGGGGCCCCAGGGTACTGTCCTTCCGGTAGCTACGCCACTGATCTTAGTGCTCCAAAATCGTTATCCTCACCTGTGCTAGCGGTGTACCCTGCTGATCAACGGACGAGGCTCTGACATATAAAAACCCGTAAAAGGTTTCTTCACTTGATATTCGAAACTTCACCATTACCATCATTATCTTTTTAAGCCGTGTGGTGATCGGTTGAGAATAACATCACCCTGTCTCTTTCCATGGGTGTCGTAAGAGGCCATTAAGGAAACGCAAAGAGACCTGCCTCCTATTAATCTATCCTGCAGCGAAACTTTACTTTGTTTTTAATTTGTGGTGGCGTCAATATAATAGTCCAATGCGGTGTGCTATAAGGGCCGTCTGGTTCGCGACCATCTTCCTACCGAAGTCCGACGTCAAACAGTTTGTGTTTCGTCGGTGCGTTGGAAATACCAGTGCCTTAATGCCATTTTCTGGGTTAACTTACTCCATCGTCGACCTCATCTATGACCTTAGTCAAGATTGAGGTCAAAAAACTGATTCATTGCCATTAACTGAACAACTTTCCCTAAGAAATATAGGTCGAAATATGAAAAAAAAAACACAACATACAATTTGTGCAAACAGCCAACTTACCTTTGTATGGGTTGTTCAGTTTGATGGAGAGAACAACCCCGTAAAGTTTTGCCAACTTATTTAAAGCCACGAAGAAGATATGAGATCAATCGTAAGACTTAACTATCTGGAATATCTTGCGGCCAGTACAGTACAGTAAAATTACATGATTATAATTACTTGAATCGTCAGTAAGAAACCCAATTATCCATCATCATTTATTATTATCACCGACACTTAAAGTGCCATTTAAAACGATAAAATAAACAAAAAAGAATTCTTTCTTCGAATGCTCTTGAGAGTAAGTTTTTCTGGGAATACAAGAGCTTATTCAACAAACGTAACACCGTGACATTGACCTAAATCGTGTACACGTTACCGGCAATGTGTGAAATTCGACATTATATACAATAACTGCAATTGTAAGGCAATATGTGTGAATTAATATTTCGTTATATACACGTTGCCCGTGGGCCTAGCCCACTTTCAAAAGTCAAAAGTCAAAAAGTGTTTATTTCATTGAACATATAAAATGATACTTGAACACGTCAATATTATGAATTACATTAGCACTTTTGACTTTGCGCCTATTCGCAAAGGTGCAGTCTTCCTCAGGAGAAGAATAGGCAAGAAACTCCGAGGGTCGCTCTTTTTAAGTCAATTATATAAATTTTCTTTGCCTAAGCAGAATCACTAATGTATGAAATTTTGAACGTTCATAGGTTATACTAGGGCATAGTCACTAAATGTAAATGAACTAATGATGACCTGATTTTCAAACCCAAATCTTAAACCAATATGCTAAAAAAACAATAAACATATCAGGTTTTTGACTACGCTTTTTCTATTTTTAGCTTACCAACTTTCGTTTTTTTTGCGAGGTTGTTTTAAGCAAACTTATTGCTTTCTGGGTTGTCTTTATTAAAACAAGTCGTCAAATAAGTATAAAATACGTAATGTCGTCTTTGTACTTTAGGAAACAAAGATAATGTTATTGTTATCTATCTAGGTACTTTATCATTATAATTTATGGAAGATTTTTAATTTTCTTAGTTTACTGATTTTTAAATTTTCCTTTTAATATACGGCCCACTAAAATTTGAAATTCAGCCATATTACCCACTTGATAAGAAAAATATTATTATTTTTAAACATGTCGTATGTCAAGGAATTGTACACATTTCCCAGGTATGTTTTTGAAATTGAAACAAGGAATCTTAAATCAATTCGCAAATCGCCTAAATCTTTCGGAAATTGCATATAATGGCTAAATTTTTCACATCGCTGGTAACATTACAACACATATGTAGGTAAGGTAGATTTGACTTACATAAATATGATGTTCGCAATGCAAGATAGATTGAACTACTTACTACGTCGTAGTTTATTTATTTATTATTTATTAAAACCTTTACTACGACAAAAGATCTACTAAGATGAAGTTCCATATCGAAAAACAGACGTTTGTTCGATTTGGAACTTCGGAGACGCGAAAAATCATGAAAAATTCTCGTCTCGATTCGCGTTTTGTAATTAAAGTCAAAAATACCTTTATTTCACAAAACATTCAGGCTGTTACTTAAAAAAGTCAAAGTAGTGAATAACTGTGTTTTTTACTTTGTGTCTATACGCAAAGGTACAGTCTTCTTAAGAGAAGAATAGGCAAGAAACTCTTTTTAACTCAGTCATAAAAATCCTGATTTTCTAATTTATGTTCCTTTAGTATGTTCCTCGGGGAAAGTTGTCTAGTTAGTTAGCTGATTCAAAGATTATTAATCTCTGAAGCGTTTATGAAGTTAGGTTATGAACACTACGACCGGTTTCGTTAAGTATTAGTAAAGTTCAGGGAATGACATTATTGGGATTGACTTTAGAGATAATGAGACTTTAGTGTGGGCCTATGAGTAGGTATAATAAAGAATTACGGGTTAGAAATATAATAAACTAGCTTTCCGCCTGGGACTTCGTATCCGTGGGAATTCGGAAAATTATGTACCTATACTATTCAATGCAAAAAAACAATCAAATCTTTCCTCTTTATAATATTATTGTAGAATGACCAATTTCATTTCTGACACATCGAAATTCGACTTAACCTATTTACTACAGATGGAGGTACTTACAGTTAAATATTTTATTAATTAAGTAATTTCTTTTTTTTCTAAACATACAAAATAATAAAGTGGCCAGTTTAACTTGACCTAACTTTTTGTTTTTAGTCCACGGCACTGGTTAAAATAGCAAGTAGGTATTATAACAATAATAGTAATAAGAAATAAATTTTAAGTTCAACCCTGCCCTATGATATGTCATCGGAAAATGTAAAAACCTTAAGATTATAATTTCACTAGTGAAATTGTAACATCCTACGAAACTTTAAGGGCCGCCTGCATGAAAATAAGTTGGATAAGTTAGCCAACGTTAGGCTTTTTAAGTTCGGTTCAGTTGCATTAATATTATATAATGGGGCATTTCACGAAGTACCCGAGAGTGAAGTCAAATTACAATATTACGTGTTTGACAATGTCACGGTGTCATATACAGGGCTTTAGGTATCTCTCTTTCAACCTCTCGGGTGGTTAATCAGTCCATGAAACTAAACAACTTTCCCAAGGAACATGAACATAGGTCAAAATACGAAAAAAATTTTTTGATCTCCAATACAAAATGCGCTGATGAAGTTTATGGGAAAAAAAATGTTGAGTTCTTATACAAACTTCATCAGCGCATTTTGTATTGGAGATCAAAAAATTTTTTTCGTATTTTGACCTATGTTCATGTTCCTTGGGAAAGTTGTTTAGTTTCATGGACTGATTAACCACCCGAGAGGTTGAAAGAGAGATACCTAAAGCCCTGTATACAATTAAGCTACACCAAACCATATTCATTCACGAAAGCCAGTATCCATTAACAATTTCAAGTTCATTGACATTAGACAGCCTGTGAGAACATTTTAAAACACGGAATCAGGTCATTAAAAGAAGAATAACTTTCATGAATAAATACAGGAGATTTGCGGTCGGCGAAATCATTTTCTTAAAGGGAGCTGATAGTAGCGCACACATGTAAAGACATCTGTGTATTTGCACTGAGTTGCAAATGTGTTGCATTACGTTGATGCACGCGAACGTAGTGCACTGTGCAGCCAAGCCACACGCAGTCCGGAGAGTTTGTTACCGTGCAGCGATGATTGCGTCAGAGCTTCTGACGTATTGTCAACGAGATTAGAAATATTAAAAAACCGATTTATTTATCGAACAGACGGCTAAGAGACGTAATGTTCTTTTTCTTAACTTGTAGATCAATTAAGTAATAACGGGCATAGTCTACAAAACTTGTAACTTGTAAGACGTGTCCCTGATGGCAGCAAATTGGTAATATTTTCATCTGTGTATTGAAGAAATGTAAAATATCTAGACAGAAGCTAATGCTTATCTTTCAGAAAAAATCTGTCAACATCTAAGTATGGGAAATTGGGAAGTGTAAATTCTTTCCGTTTTCAAATCAGTGGTTTTGAATTTGATGTAGGTACCTAATTAAGTTACTCAAATTAAGGTAAAAACTATGTAGAGAACTTTTTTTACATTGGAATAATTTACAAAATTGTTGTTTTCTTTAATTTGTAATATATATATTATTATTATACTCGTATAAATATTATAAAGAGGAAATATTTGATTGATGGTTGTTTGTTGAATAGGCTCCGAAACTACTGGACCGATTTGAAAAATTATTTCACCATTAGAATCCTACATTATCCCCGATGAACATAGATAGGCTACATAATTTTCCCGAATTCCCACGGGAACGAAGTCCCGGGTGGAATGCTGGTTTGTGATAAGTTATCTTATCGACATAATATTTTAAATAATTGCACAGACATTTCCCCTTATTAATAATCTTAATGAGCGTTTATCAATGAACTGAACCTACCATTTTTGAATTATAAAAATGAATTTTGTAAGTTATTCAATTTCTGTAAATGCATATACCTACATATTTTTTTATTATATCATCGTATGCTGAAGAGTAGAACTGCTATACCTAGCTACTAATATATTTGAAACGTTGAGAAAGAAACGATCTTTAAGTGTCTATCAGTTGTCGTTACATGCATAGAGCTGTCTTTATATTTTTTTGCAATTGCGCGCGGGTTCTTGTTTCCGAGCGCTTTAGGTTTGCGTCTGCTCGCAGTATCGTGAGTGCAGTTGCACCGCAATAAATGCAGTTGTGAGGGGGAAGGGAGGGCCTGCGGGGCGGGGCGGGGCGGCGCGGGTAGTGCGCGGCCGGCGCCGCGTGCAGGCAGTCGCATCGAGCCGCCGTCACACCGCGACGCGACGACTTGTCTCACCGGAGTCCGCGAGTCCCGCCATGGTGTCCGTGGGCGCGTGGAGACGCCGCGCCGTGGACGAGTGCGAGGAGCGCTCCGAGCCCGGCGCCTCCAGCTCGGGGGTGCCGCGCGCGCCGCCAAACTGCGCGCGCTGCCGCAACCACCGGCTCAAGGTCGAGCTGAAGGGCCACAAGCGATACTGCAAGTACCGGTACTGCACCTGTGAGAAGTGCCGGCTGACGGCGGACCGCCAGCGGGTGATGGCGCTGCAGACGGCGCTGCGGCGTGCGCAGGCGCAGGACGAGGCGCGCGCGCGGGCCATCGAGTCAGGCTCGCAGCCGACGGGCGCGGAGCTGGAGCGGCCGGAGCCGCCGGTGGTAAAGGCGCCGCGCAGCCCCGTGGTGCCGCCGCCGCAGCCCCGCTCGCTGGGCTCGGCTTCCTGCGACTCCATGCCCGGCTCCCGAGGAGTGTCTCCGTACGCCCCGCCGCCCCCCTCGGCCCCGCCACCGCCTGCCATGCCGCCCCTGCTGCCGCCTCAGCAGCCAGGTTAGTGCAGTGCCATATTCCTTACCTGGTCTCTTCCGTCACGATCGATGTTTAGTTTTTACTTCTAACGGATTTCGGAAAATGTGAAGGAAAGTGATTGAATCCTGATGTGACAAGTGAAAAAGTTGACGAGTAGGTGACCATAAGGACCTCTTCTACGTGTGGTTAGTGAGTTACAGAATCTCTATTTATTATAAAGATAACATTGATAACTACAAATACATACTAAAAATAATCGGACAAGTTCAAATTGTTGCCTTGAGGATTTCCTGCCCATATACTTAGGTACGCGTAAAATTGCTCACAACCAATAGTTTGAGGCTTGAGGCCCACAATATAAAAACAACATTCTACTTTTTCCATTGTAAACGTCAAATTTCCAACCAAGTAGAGTCAAGAACACATTAAGCTTAATGGTACCTAATTTGATCAACATAAATAATTAAAAAATTTGTAATAGCGCAAAAACATGCTGAAGCTTAAAATTGAACGTAGGTTTAAGAACTTTTCATAGTGTAGCGACTTTACAATAAACCAAAAATAGTTGAAAATAACTAATTCACTGTTTTTTTTTCTTTGGTGGCAAGATTTTGAATCGGCAGGGGTAGGTATATACTTAAGCCCGATCAAGTTTCTGTTACAAAGATTTTAAAACTTATCAAGCGAGAAAATGAGTTATATCCAATTAGATCAACACAAATCTTTTAATTTTAGAAAAATATTTCTCCGTTATTTATACAACTTCGTCTGATAAACACAATTTTGTTTTAACTAATTTAAAAAATACATGCAAGAGGTACGATTTTTAGGGTTTTGTATACTAAAAGAAATCCTTATGTAATCGTTTTAATTGTCTGTCCGTCCTCAACTTTAAAGGCTTTTTCTTGATGAGTAGATTGAAGTATGGAGTTGAAAATACACGTCACGTTAGGCACTATAGGCAATAGGCAAACGGATATTTTAATTTAAAAAAATGTTTCTCCCATCAACATAAATTGAAAATTACTGATAACAATTCTAATTTGATAGAAGTCCTAAAAAATTTGATATGCTTTTTTATAAGTAGGCTTTTGGGCGTGTACTAAGGGACGAATCCGTAAACTGCTAATATACTGTATAAAAATTTTTTTCAGAAAAGGCTTCATTTTCCGCTTAATTTTTTTTGTGTTTTGCTATCGACTAGGGTTTAGCTCTTTTAGTTTGAATTCACTTAATGTATTCGTATGAAAAGTTTGTCAAATGAAAGAGGGCAAAAAAGAAAACATCCTGAGTCGAAGACCTGTATCCGTGGAGATAAGTAATAGGTACGAATTAATGAGTATTTTTGATGAACAAGAATAAAATACTTATTTTGCGAAATAGGTACCTATATCAGAATATAAATTCCTTCTTTAGTTGCACAGAACTCAATTCATACAACCAAAAGAACATTAAACTTGTTGATTTTATCTAGAACATTGTTTATCTGGAGGAGAAAGTGATCTAATCGCATTTTATCTCGAATTATACCATACCTACGGGGAAAATAATGTTTGATTTCTGTAATAATATATTTACATCACTTCTTCTTCTTCTTCTTCTTATCGTCTAGGTATAGTTAAGTGTGTGGCGAACTTGGCTCGCTAACTACATGAAATAGAATGAAAAAATTAAACAATAACTATGAAGTTGAATTTCATTTCATATAAAATTTTACTTATAGAAGACTTCCTTGAAATGCATACATAGATTTTTGAAAATATGCTTTCTGAAATAGAACAAAAAATAACACCCTATACTTTTATATTATGGCATCGATCGATAAGGTCAATTATAAGGATCAAATCCAATAAACATGGTAAATGAAATGAAAGGAAAAAACCCAAGGGTGTGAGTCGAATTCTCACTTGGCTCTATTATTTTAATTTAAGAGAGTAAAATTAAATATAAAAACTGAAAGAAAGTACCTAGGTACTAAAACGACCATATTTACCAGTAAATTGGTTCTTATGTGAAATATAAAAAAAAACATATTTATTTTGTAGACTGGAAGAGATCCCTTCAGGGATAAGTCCGCCTTTGCACATCTATGTATCTTTTGTATTAGTCTATAAGAGTTTGCAATAAAGAGTTTACATACATACATACATATTTTAATTGTACTGGGCGCGTTACATACACGTAAACCAGAAATGGGCATTCTTACATTTTAGGTTTATTAATAGTTTTCGAAGGGAGGCCCGTGCCCCTCGGCCTCGGTGGGGATGATAAAAAAAATATTTTCAGACTTTATATTCATACTCTGCCAAGAACTTACTCTATGTGATATAAGAAAGTATGTATATCTAGTATTCCTGATAACTATTTTAGTAAAGCTAAACAGAATTTGTTCCCGAAAATAAAAGGGTTTAAAATATGATTTATATTAAAACCACTTTCCTTAAAGAAGCCAGGATATAAAGTGTTGTTTTAACTTGGTGCAGGACTCTGAAAACGTGAAGATAATTTGGGCTTTTTTTATAATTTGAACGGCACGGCACGGTACTTTAAAATTTGAATTACCATTGCCCTCTATGTTCTCAGCTTCTAGTATTACGATTACATAGGAGGTAATGGTAATACAATTTTGCCGTGCCGTTTTCGAATTATAAAGAGGCCCAATACAAAAATTATGATTATAAATTTTGACAGACATCAGCCACATGTAATGACAAAATGGCTGCTAATTTGCATTGACCGGGTAGTGCATCTAGTCAGACTCAATGACAAATAGTCATAATAATCTGTCATATCTTTTGGTTATCGTGTAAAGTCATTCGTCAATTCCAAATGAGAGTAATAATGATAAGTGTTGCCAAGCAGCTGGCTTACTCCACTGAACGACATGGTAACCTGATTATTACGTATATGTTGCAGGCAAATTCTTATTTCGTCACTTTCCCAAATTTTATTACTCTCTCTCTGCTCTATGAGCTGTAGACATGGCTGAAATATGTCATTTTCAAACTTCTAAAAACTGAATCGCTTAAAAAATGTTATATAATTATCGAATCTGCTCACAAAACACGAGAATTGATTAAGAAATGCGATCTGTAGAGAAGAACAGTCGAACATCTGGTCATAAGGAAGCATTTTTGGCCAAGCTGAAACGGATATTCTTCGATCGTGCTTCGCGGTCGCTCGATCAAATAAAATAAACATTATTGGACAAAATCCGCACAGCGGTATTTAACCCCCATCTAAGTATGGCTTATACTATGGTTGCCAAGTTACTGACGTATTAGGTACCTATACTTAAAGACTCAGAATCGTCACAAGCACTCCAAATATTCGGGAATCAGTAGTCAATGCCATTAGCAACTGAACCAGTCATAATATTACCGAGTTTTTCCCATTTGTTTAAAAGTTATGTCTGTGTCTAAAAAAAAAAGCGCAGGCAAGTCTATATTTTACAATGCGTAACTCCGACCTAATGTAAAAATATTCTATTAGGCGTCAAGAATGCATTCAGTTAAATGTTTTACAATCTATAGATTTTCATCATTTCATTTAATAAAACGTCTGTCTTCATAAAATGATGGCAACATTTGCAAAAGGACGAACAATTTACAATATACCTATCAGCCGCAATGCTGTAATATCTAGCTATATTTACTTAATATAGCAAAATATGCAATTTGATAAGACTACTTAGTGCATTGATAATGCGTGACCTCTTCTTAATTCGCGTTGAATTATTGTGTTATCAAATAATATGTATATAATTTTTTTTAGTGTACAAAGGCCAGCCAATCAGGTTACTCCATTTCCATTGCAAAATCGCTCTTATCACAACAGCACAGAGTAACCGATGTGCGGCCGTCAGTATATGACGAAAGAATATTGTCAAAATATTAGGTAGGTAAGTATGTATATTTGGAAAACTTTTACGTTAGAATTTAAATAGGTATACAATAATATGTACGAGTGTAATATATGTATACATAAATAAATAAAACGCTACACACTCAAAGGCCCACATTAAGGTTGTCTCTCGGAACACACATAAAGACAAACACAAACACCCATGACCCGAGAACAAACATCTGCTATTTACACATATATTTGCCCCGACTGGGAATCGAACCCAGGACCCGTTGATCAAGAGGCAGCGCTACTACCACTCGACCAAACCGGCCGTCAAAGATAGCACAATTAATCTTATTTTAATTGTGTTATCTTTGTCATTTCTTCACATTCACACCTGGTTGCAGAAACATCAATTAAAATTATACTCATACGAGCCTATAATCCCTTCGGGGTAAGCAGAGTATCAGTGGTTCTATCGAACTACATAAGATACCACGTTTGACACAAATTGTGAGGGTTATCAGATGGAACAAGTTGTACACATTATGGTGAGAGGTTGTCGTCAGTCTGTCGCCCATTATATAACAAACCCCTCGTATCCCACTTACAGACTTTTACTGAAATTAATGTTAGGTACTTTAAATTACACACAGTCACTTTTCGTAAACAATGACGGCATTACATTTAAAGAAGCTTTAACTTTAATGAATTTTTCTGCAACTAACACTCAGTTTTAAATAGGTATACAATAATCAGGTATAAGAGTAATTTGTCTGCAACATTTTCTTTTCAAGCAAGGTTTAAGATAATGACAGCTTATAATTACATGGGATAACAACCCAGGCGGCGGCGCGTCTGGATATCAATCCAATAATAAATTAATGACATCATGACGACTGCCGGGGGCAATAATTTATGACAATTTGTAATCTTAACTGAACTTGAGACCAGCCTTACAATCTCACAAACCAAAATTACCCAATCAAAGCAACGCAGTGCTGTAACACCGTGATTTGTCTGCATGATTAGGTTGTCCACAAAAATACAACTCGACAGACAGACAGACAGGGTAGACTGATGGGGCTGCAACGTTTCTCTGCTATTTTTTAAAACTTCTCATGAGGCCGACACCGTTACCTAGTGTTATGATTTTTAAAATATTTGTTGAATTTAAGGTAAAATAGTTGTTTTATGATGGCCAGACTGATATCGTGCTCCCTCTCGTATTCGGTTCCGGGCGGCGACCGCTCGGAGAGTTGTACATTTTTAGTTACGTCAATTGGATGTAGACCTTCGATCGAGGTGCTCACTTGTGTCTGGTTAAGGTGCCAATAAAGTAAAGTAAGGTGATCTTGGAATTTCATTTTATCTCAGAAGTGGGATAAACCACAGAGCCGACCCACGGCCACGTTCAGCGACGCACCATAAGGATGATGTCACCTCCGTTCCCATGGAGCATGAAAGCGATACTTTTATTAGACCGTAACTTAAACAAACACTCCCGACCCGAGAATCAGAACAATTAATCGTCGGCTAGGTAAGAATAGCGCACTGTTTGCTGCGCGCCGACATATTATCAAAAGTGCCTCTAAACTGAACACTACGAATGATGTTTTGAGTGGTGGTTATAATTTGACATAATAAAATCTGATCTACGACATACGAATATGTAGGATTAAATAGGGGATTGGATAAAATGATATTATGGTTAATTTGGGCCGGGACATGTGTCCACTGGATTATTGAATGGGTATGTATCCCGTTGGTTTGTGAGTGGGCCATGTACCTGTGTCGGATTTTGTGATAATGGGCCAAATACGTTGGGTCGTTGGATTATTGAGTGAGTATGTGTCTCACTGGTTGCTGAACGTACCTCGTGTTTGTGTCGGATAAAGTCTGAATCGATTGATGATTATATAAGAATTAATGGAAACTTATGGATTTTATGATAAATAATTGAAACTTTTTAATTATTTATTCTATGATGATTGATCATGATATATAATTTTTTTTAAACTTGTATTGAACACGCGGTGGATATAATTTTATTAGGTTTATTACTGCAAGTGATGTTATTTCAGATATTGTATTTGGTACATGATGGCAAGTATATCATTTTATTAGGTTTATTACTGCGAGTGATGTTATTTCAGATATTGTATTTGGTACATGATGGCAAGTGATGGAGAGACAGGAACACCACCCGGTACGCCTCCGAGGAGGAAGCGGTCTAGAAAGGTTAGACGCAGGAATCCGTCCCCATCCTCCACCTCCTCTGATGAAGATGTCATGCTGAAAAAGGTACGCAAGACTGCTAGAAGATTATCAACTAAAGATGTTTTAAATTTATTGTTGACGTGGAAGGACAAACCGAATAGCATATCTTTAAGCAGCAGTAATATGAATAATGTTGTCCCAGAATTTGATCCATCGAATCGGTCACAAACCATCAATTGCTGGTTACGTAAAGTAAATGAGTGTGCCGTTATATACGGATGGAACGAAAAACAGATTATTCACTTTTCCTTACAAAAATTAGTTGGTTTAGCGAAAAGATGGTTTGAGGCCTTGCCAACCGTGATTTATTCATGGGAGGAGTGGCAAGCAAAGCTACAGAAGGCGTTTCCGAGTGAGGAAAACTATGGGCGCCTTTTGGAGGAGATGTTAGGCCGCACCACCCGTCATGATGAAAACCTGCGAGATTATTTTTATGATAAATTAAATTTATTGACTCGATGTGAGATCCAGGGTAAGAGGGCTGTCGACTGTATTGTGTATGGCATTAGTGACAAATCCGTTCGGAATGGTGCTCAGGCTTTGAATTGCTCCGAACCTGAAGACTTACTTCACTTTCTTTGCTCTCAAAAACAACAATCAGTCCCCAATAATTCTTCTCGAGATCGTAATAATCAAAGAGATAACAGTAAAGATAACGTTAGGTCCGGGTCTTCAGCAGGGACATCAACTCTCGGTTCGATTACTTGTTACAATTGTAGAAGCAAAGGTCATCCCTACTTTAAGTGCACGAAACCTATTATAAAGTGCAAGCGCTGCAACAGGATAGGGCATGACAATGACAATTGTAAATTAGAACCTCTGGCTCTTTCTAACTCCAATCCAAAGCGTAACGAGACACCGTCTGAAAAGAAAACCTTGAGGATTAATACATTATCCAACGGTAGCGACAAGTTTCATAAGACCGTTTCGGTTGATGATCAGAGTTTCATAGGCTTTGTCGACTTTGGAAGTGAGTGTACCCTCCTGCGAAAGACCGATGCTGATGTCCTAAAAATAGCGAAGGATTTTGTCGACGTCCCTGTCGTAAAGGGTTTTGGTCAATCCACGGTAGTTCCTCTTTACAAATCCCGCGTTCACGTAAAGATTGACGAAGTTGATGCGGAAATTGAGGTACTGGTAGTTCCTGACGAATACATGGAAACTTCACTAATCATAGGTCAGAACTTTACTGAATTACCGTCGGTCACGGTCCTTAAGGATAGTCAGAAACTGGTTTTTTACAAAAGTCCCAGCGTTAACCCTTTTGACAATGAGGTGGACAATATGAAACTCTACATAACCAACCCTGCTCAGTTGTCCAAGACTAGCACAGTATCGGTACATGTCAAATCCAATTTCACTGGCGATGTTTTTGTGGAAGGGTATACTGTTCAGGACACTGGTAGGGAATATCGCTTATTCCAGGGTGCTTATCATCTCAACGAAGGTAGGGGTGAATTAGTGCTGTCTAACTTGTCAGGAACAACTATTACCTTTGAGGCTAACACGGTGATCGCAAGATCAATTCCGTTTACTGAACGAAAAAGCTTTGACGTCAAACGTATTACCAAAGATATTTCCACATTAGAGCCACTCAATAAAGCTGATATCAGGGTAGGTTCAGGATTAGGTGACAGGGAAACTGATAGGCTTTATTCGTTATTGCAGCAATACCGTGACTGCTTTGCCATGAACTTACAAGAGGTGGGTTGTGCGACTGATGTAGAGATGAAAATAGAGTTAACTGACAATAAACCAATTGTATATCGGCCGTACCGCCTATCTCACTTTGAGCGGGAGCAAGTCCGAGAAACAATTAATGAACTTCTAGAAAATGACATTATTGAGGAGTCGAACTCTAGTTACGCTAGTCCTATTCTTATGGTAAGAAAAAAAACTGGCGAACAGAGGCTGTGTGTGGATTTCAGAGCTCTCAATAATAAGACTGTAAAAGATCGGTTTCCCCTCCCTATTATCGAAGATCAAATATCTAACCTCAGTGGTAGCAACTTCTTTACAACCCTTGACCTGGCTTCCGGGTACTATCAGGTTCCTATGGCGGTTGACAGTCGTCATCTTACTGGGTTTGTCACACCAGATGGCCATTATCAATTTAAAAGGATGCCCTTCGGTTTGGCCAATGCACCAGCCGTTTTCCAAAGAATGATCAATAAAATATTGGGAAACCGGCGGTTTGAATATGCATTGGCCTACCTGGACGACATCCTCATACCGTCAAAAGACGTCGAAGAAATGTTTCAACGCTTGGAGAATTTACTAAAACTTTTTCGAGAATACGGCCTAACGCTAAAACTGTCGAAATGCAGATTTTTTGACGTAAGTGTTAGTTATTTGGGCTATGACATTTCTCCAGAGGGAATACAACCCGGAGAAGCTAAGGTTTTGGCTGTGAAGGACTTCCCCATCCCTCGTAATATACACGAAGTGCGCCAATTTCTAGGATTGACAGGTTACTTCCGAAAGTTTATCAAGGGGTACGGTGAAATTGTCCGACCGTTAACTTCATTACTGAGAAAGGAAGCAGCATGGCAATGGTTAGATAGGGAAAAGCGTGCATTTAGTCTATTAAAAGAAAGTCTTATAAGTCGTCCGGTTTTAGCGTTGTACGACCCTAAACTTGAAACTGAACTACATACCGACGCCAGCTCTCTAGGCGTAGGAGGCATACTGATGCAATGGCAGAGTGATACACGTGTTTTGAAACCAGTAGCCTATTTCAGTCGCCAGACTACGCCAGAAGAGAAACACATGCATTCCTACGAACTGGAGACCCTGGCTGTCGTGTGTTCACTAAAAAAATTCAGGGTGTACCTCTTAGGTATTCATTTTAAGGTCTATACAGATTGCGCAGCACTTAGGACTACCCTGACCAAGAGGGACCTCGTTCCGCGGATAGCAAGGTGGTGGTTACAAATCAGTGAATACGATTTCGTAATTGAATACCGACCGGGAGTGCAGATGACTCATGTTGATGCCTTGAGCCGCAACACCGAGCTACCCGCGGAACCAACAGATAACCTTTCAGTGAACGTATACAATATACAGATGGAAGATTGGTTTCTCTCATTGCAATTAGCAGACCCTGAAATATCGTGTATTGTCAAAATTCTAAGACCCGAAGAGGACCCAGAATCTAAAGATATCCGTAAGAACTATGTAGTGAAAAACCATGCCGTTTATAGGAAGGTTGATGACCAGTTACTTCTTGTTGTCCCTCGTAGCGCAAGATGGCAGGTATGTCGTGCCAATCACGACGATATCGGTCATTTGGGTTACGCCAAGACCCTAGAGAAGATACGTAGCCAATACTGGTTCCCTAAGTTAAATAAATTTGTCAAAAAGTATGTCATGGCCTGCATAGAGTGCGCTTATAACAAGGACTCAGCCTCAAAACAGAAGTCAGGTTATTTGTATCCGATTGAAAAAATACCCGTGCCCTTCCATACAATACACGTGGACCATCTTGGCCCATTTGTAAAGAGCAAAGATGGAAACACCCATATTCTAACAGTAGTCGATGCATTTACTAAATATGTTTTTGTAAGAGCGGTAAAGGATCTTAAAACAAAGACTACTATTAAAATATTGGAAAAGATATTCTACGACTTTGGGGTCCCGGCACGAATTATTTCAGACCGTGGTACGTCTTTCACGTCTGCGGCTTTCAAATCTTTTTGTGAGATGTATGGTATCAAACACGTTCTAAACGCAGTCGCTTGCCCCAGAGCGAACGGCCAAGCCGAGCGCTTCAACCAGACTATCCTCAACTCCTTATCGGCGCAAAATTTCACGGGCCATGAACGTGACTGGGACAAGCGACTGGGTAAAGTTCAATGGGGTATTAATAATACCGTCAACAGCTCAACAAAGAAAACTGCAACAGAAGCTTTATTCGGGATTAGGATGCGAGATGATTTGTCGAATAAACTTAATCTTGAACCCAGCTCAAAAAGTGTCGATATGCAGGAACTCAGGCAAGATATAAGCACCACTATAGAAAACGAACAAACTAAAATGAAACTTAGGCACGACAAAAATAGGGCCCCCGCTGTCAAGTACGAAACAGGCGACCTGGTAAAAATTTCACGTAATAATTTCGATAACAGTGGTAATAGCACAAAACTCCTCTCGAAATTTGTAGGCCCTTACAAAATTACAGAGTGCCTAAAAAACGATCGATATAGGATAGCCGACGTTCCAGGTTTTGCTAAGAGAGGTAAACCCTACACAACCGTCATTGCAGCCGACAGACTTAGACCTTGGATACACATAAAGGCTCTTGAACTACACAATAGTGGATCAAGTAGCTCTAGTAGTGAGAGTGATTAGAAACTTTGAATTTGTTCGTAAATTTAGTGATTGTCATGGTACAAAAGCTTCTGCATTTTTAACGTTAGTAACATAGTAGAAAATTGCGTGCCCAGCCTGGGTCCATGAGCTCTCAGAAATGTTATTTGTTTATCACCTATGTAAAACCATGGAAAGCAATAAATGATTGAGTATTGAGTAAATACTCAATATGACTAGGCCATGGTTGTAATATTAAATAGATTAAATATGAAAAAAGTATATGAGTGTTAAAATATAATTAAAATGACACATTTTCAGTAATTATATTGTACATATTTATTATTAGTTTTAAGTCTATAGAATTAGTTACGTTTTATTTGCTGTAATAAAGTTATTAAAATACATTTTAATTCATTTGTATTAGGTATATGTTATAATATTGTGCTATTTAAACTCAAATTATGTACATTCATTCCTTACTATAGAATATTAACTGTTATAATTCTGCACATTGTACTTGTTTAAATACTAATTTAATAAGCACAGGTAATTCTAAGCCGAATGTTATGATTTTATCGATTTAAGGTAGAGTAGGGCAAGTCTTTATGTCTTGTTTATTATTTTGTTGCAAATACCATTGACTGTCTATTTTACTATGATATTATTGTACGTTAGCTAATTATGATTTTATTGATTTAAGGTAGAGTAGGACAAGTTTTTATCTCCTGTTTAATTATTTTGTTGCAAATACCATTGATTGACTATTTTATTATGATTGTACGTTAGAATGTTATGATTTTATCGATTTAAGGTAGAGTAGGGCAAGTCTTTATCTCTTGTTTATTATTTTGTTGCAAATACCATTGACTGTCTATTTTACTATGATATTATTGTACGTTAGCTAATTATGATTTTATTGATTTAAGGTAGAGTAGGACAAGTTTTTATCTCCTGTTTAATTATTTTGTTGCAAATACCATTGATTGACTATTTTATTATGATTGTACGTTAGCTAATTATGATTGTATTGATCTTAGGTAGAGCAGGACAAGCTTTTACATTAATCCCCTGTTAAATTGTCATGTTCCAAATACGTTGTTGATATTATTATACGTTAGCTAATTAGTCGTGCACCAGGAGGTAGCACGATTTCGGATGGCCGAATGTTATGATTTTTAAAATATTTGTTGAATTTAAGGTAAAATAGTTGTTTTATGATGGCCAGACTGATATCGTGCTCCCTCTCGTATTCGGTTCCGGGCGGCGACCGCTCGGAGAGTTGTACATTTTTAGTTACGTCAATTGGATGTAGACCTTCGATCGAGGTGCTCACTTGTGTCTGGTTAAGGTGCCAATAAAGTAAAGTAAGGTGATCTTGGAATTTCATTTTACTAGGGTGATCTTAAGGCTCTATGAATAGCCTTTCAACTTTTTTGTAATACATGATATTTAGTGTTAATTTTTACAGATTCTTGGTCATCTAAAAGATTTATTTAACAATGTAGTTATTTTACATTTCATTTTTTATTTTAATTCTGTCAGCTGGGAGGCTACTACCATAGTATAAAAAGGGGAGTATAAATGGGAAGCTACTGCCGTTTTTATAATACGCCACTATAAAAACGACAAAGTTAAATCGACTTAAAGTACTCCTATTTTCTTATTGTCTCTCGGCATACTTTGTGTTTCCAAAAATTTAACAAAACAACAATGAATCAACATCAATTTGTTTTTAGATTTTAAACAAATATATAGAATATAGTAGTCCATATTTTAGAAAACATTATAACAATTAGTTTAGTTGACAAATAGTACCTAAAGATCCTATGAAAAGCGGTGATAGCCCAGTTGGTAATGAGCTAGACTTGTAATCCGAAGATCGCGGGTTCAAATCCTGGTGCGGGCCTGTACCACTAAATTCGTCTTTTCGGATTTATGTACGGATTTCTAATTATCACTTGCTCAACGGTGAAGGAAAACATCGTGATGAAACCCACCCGTCCAAGAAAATTCATTTTCGAAAGACGAGCGGTCCACCAACCCGCATTGGGCCAGCGTGGTGGACTATGGCCTAAATCCCCTTCGTGTTTCGAAGGGAGGCCCGTGCCCCTCGGTGGGGACATATATGGGCTGATAGGAAGAAGAAGAAGGCACATATTATAACTTTAAATTAAATTGAAATGCTGTAATAACATTATTACTTATAGATTTCGTTATTTAACTTTCAATATTTAAAAACTTACATTTGAAACGTTTTAAAAGTAAGAAAATGTAGTTTCTGATTTCTATTAACACCCAAGGTTCTTTCAAGTAAGTTATGCATAGGTATTCTTTTTTCTAATGTTATTAAATGTTTTATATTTTGGTACGTAATTATACCTACCTGTCTGTGTCTTCAGTAAAAGGAGTGCGTTATTACGTTATTATATGTAGTTTGATAAAAAAAATTATTAACTTCTAATTTCGTATTTTCAATCCCTTCGGCCGTCTACGAAAACCAGTAACCAGTTACTAACTTATCTACTTATACTAATATCTTAAAATTGTAAAAATGTGTTGGTTTATTTCCATGTTTGTCCTGTTTAACGTCATAAAGTCATAACATAACATAACCCATAACATAGCATAAGAATTTTTTTTTTGCAATCTTTTACTAATGATGGGCCACTCAGTGTATTTCAGCACACTGAGAGGTAATAACTCAAAAAGTATCGTTTTGTGACATTTATTTCATAAAGTGGTAAGTACATAGTAAGTACGAAGTGCGGAAACCATTTTAGTTGCGATATAACATTCGTAGTAATAAGTAGGTACCTACATCAAGTAACTGTGTTAGTAGGCCTAAATAATTACTTGACTAGCTGATAGTTAGATTTTTAATTTATCTTTTTTGGGAAAGGCAAAGAAATCTATGTCCGTACAGCCATGTCTTCGGTATATTTCTTCTTTATTCACTTCTCAAGTTCTCCGTAAACCGAGACAATGGCGGATTATTTTCATCATTTGAATAGTCTTATCAATACGCTCATGGACGAATAAAACTAATATATCATAAAAACTCAGTTTTTTCTAGGTCTGTGAAAAATTCGTGGAAAATAGGAGAAACCTTATTTCCAAGACCTTTCTTACTTGTAAGTATCTTCTTCGTTAACTTAAGCAGTTAAGTATTAAAAGCTTATTATGTTCTTTTACGTAGTTTACGAGATATTTTAGACAAAATGCGATATAATAGTTTTATTTCCATTAGAATTTAAATGAAAAAATATTTTATTAAAGTATTTCTTTTAAACATAAGTTATATTATGTATGATATACGTAGGTATATCTATACATTATTATAAAAGCTTACAACGTTCGTAACAAAATGTTACAAATGCGAACTTATCCCACAAAGGGGTTTAAGTTTTTTGAATTATTAAAAGGAGGATCCAGCAACTGTATAACATACAATATGTAAAAGGAAAAGGAAATATGTAAAAGGAAATAAATATTTTTGTATTTTTTTTGTAAGTATGACCGTTTTTTTAATTCCAGTCCTGTTCCCCATTAATTAGTAAATTACAGTTTTTTCAAACTTTTTAGTAGGTACTCTAAACAAAAGCACGTGGGTCATAATCATAAATTTGTGAGCTCTGATAAAAATTATTTTTAATTCCCCTTATTTTGCTAAATCTTAGAGATCGGTGTAAGATTGTACTGCTCGTTCGCAAAATGTTCATTGTAGAATACATATAGAAATAAGGCAATTGAATGCTTTGCTTTTTTACCAACTTTTGTATCCCAACATCAAAGATATGCAAACGAAAAATTAAACTGAAAATGATGTTATAAAAAAAGTGAAGCTTAATGTATTGTTGGTCGTGGGCTTATACGAACTAAGTAAGTATACCTTATAAATCTATGGTTTTGTTAAATTTTTGTCAAGATTATAAAACCTTATTGTAAAAATAAATAAACTATACCTTTTATTCCAAGACTGGGTAGGAAAATGTTTATTGATTAAAGGAGAAACCCATAAAGACTTGAAACTGCTCATATTTATAGTTATTTCAGGTTTAAGTTATAAACAGAAAATAATGTAATGTATAATGTATTTGAAAAGTGCAACTCTCAAGTTTCATGTCTGTTCTCACAGGGGACAAAGAGATAAAATAACAAAATTAATTTATATGTCAAAGTGACATACTATGTGTCCCAAGTTATAAATCCTCTTTTCACTTGTCTTTGAAACATTTATTAACAGGAGAAAGCCAGTTTGAGAAGAATGCACTTTCAAAATGTGCGCATTTGCCAAATCATACCGCTAAACACGTATGGCATGTTCTTCAAATTGTTTACACTTTACGAATAAAATCACAATAAACCCAGTTGCATGGACTTGATTTTCAATTGAAATACTCGTACTTATACTTGCATACGTATCAAACAGGATATTATATGAGGTGACCTTAAATTAATTAGTGAATCTTTAGGAGGTGACTATGAGCTCATAGTTTAAAGTATTGTGGCTCTACCTGCCCCGAAGGTATAGCCAAAGGTAGAGTTCATTTTCCTTTCCTTTTTAATTTTATTTCTTTCGGTGATTCGTTTACTGCATTTTACATTCATGTTTGTAGCAGTCGCCTCAAGTGCTGAGTGAAAAACATCCTAGCTGAGGCAGCTTTTAATTGTATACATACTTAATGTGCTGCTTGACTTCTTGCTTAACATGATGAATAAAAATTTTCTAAATATTATTTTGTGTTTTCACGTAGCTTATTCAGTTATACAGGGTGACCTGGAAATTAGTGGCGGAGCCGTTTAGGGGTGATAGTAGGTATAGGGTAATTCCAGTCACTATGACTATGGGACCTATACAGTCCTAAAGTTAACCCTTTCCAAGATATTCGTGCTTAAAGAATTTTACAAAAAATCCGTCTTAAACTCTTGAAATAGTAATAAATCCTAAAAATCGGTCTTTCTGGTCCATTTTTTTTGTTTTCTTACAAAGATATTTAAAGTATAAAATATTAATAGTCAAATCTTCGTAATGGACCAGAAAGACTGATTTTTAGGATTTATTACTATTTCAAAATTTTAAGACAGACTTTTTGTAAAATTCTTTAAGCACGAAAGGGTTAACTTTAGGACAGTAAGGTAAATAGTCATATTGACTGGAAATACCCTATACTATCAGCCTTAAACGGCTCCGCCACTAATTTCCAGGTCACCCTGTATTATAGCTCTTTAAATGTTTTTTCCATCGCTTTTAGATCACGGTCGATGTAGCACTCTACACAACACCATTAGCACTTTTTATTGCTCCTAGAGAAACGGTCCCGCCCATTTGGAAGATGTTTCCTATCCTTTACTTTTATAATAGTTTACATTGCCATCTCTCTCGCTCTCAGGGGTGCCGCGCGCGATAGGTTGGCCCGCTAGGAAGGCGAGGGGTGGGGGTGGCTATAAAAACTTGGGCCTATAGGGGTTGCAATTTGTTACGTATATAGGTTATGTACTGAAGTTGGGTCCCAAGGGATTTAAAATGTTTCGTCAGGTAGTTGACGCCCGGGTCGAGGAAAGATGGAGACTATTTTATGTTAAGCCTTAGCTTTATGGATTAGAGACTACCTGATTAACTACTTAATATATTTTTACTTTAACATTCAATTTAAACTTTCCCGTGCACTCGAACTAGTTGTGTGTGGTGTAACTTAACTTAACTACTTAGATTACGGGTTGCAAACTGTGGCTCGTACAAATATATACATATATGTATATTTAAATGCGTCAATAAGTTTGGCCGAATTAACCCTTGTTTCGGTATCACTTTAATGTAATTTAAGTATAAGCAATCCACACACATATTTACTTTGAACCTTAAATAACAGGTAGGTAGTAAGTAGTAAGCATAGGTATACTTAAGACGACAAAGATTTAAAAAAATGGTTCATTTAAATAAAATTAATCTTAAGTTGTCTTAACTTAACCTCAATTATTATATAAAAATCAAGTCGGTTGTATTGAAAAACGCCGCAGAAGATAAAAGTACAGTTATGGGTTTTTAAAAAGCTATAATATCGAGATTAACCAAACTTCTGAATCACATTTTTGCTTACATCTAATGAAATCATTCTCGTAATATCTCGTAAAATTGCAGCTTTTATGTATGCTGTTTTTATTTTACAGCTTATTTTTGTATTTTAAGAATATAGACTACAATACAATACAATATAATATACTTTATTTGCACACAAGGACATACAGCACAATCAACAGAACATAAGACATAGTGTACAACAAGGCGGCCTTATTGCTAGGTAGCAATTTCTTCCAGGCAACCTTAGGGTAGGACAGAAGTAAGATAAGAAGTAGTAGGTGGTGCATAAATATATACTGTCGAATGTAGTTGTTTTGCTTTTCTACAAAGAATTTACAGTTCGTTAGTGCATTTTATAATGCCAATGAAGCATTCTGCGACAATCAAAATATTTTATATTCTGTTACTGTCATCTGGGCATTTATTTTACTTTGAATCTACGACTGACATATTACGACCGATGCTCGTGTCATCTGTGGGTGTCCCTTAATTGGCATAATCTCATTGTCATAATATACTTAAATCCGCATAACAGACTTGGCATAGTAAAAATGCGCATAATATTTGATTGGACTAATCATCTGTATTAGTTTTACTGACACCCAATCTTCCGAAGTATCGTGTTTGGATTTACAAAAACGCAAAATGGGAAAAAATTGTAAATTAAACAGGTTGATGCGAACGTCAATATTTACATAAAGAATTGTAAATGAAATGAGACGGATTAAAAAGTGCAAATGAACTAAGTATACCATTATGTGAAGGAAAACCTTTAAAACAATCACAGATTTATTCGTGCCTCACACGACTATTGAGCACATTAGAAATGAATCTACGGAATTAAAAAAAACCTTCTGATTTTTGACTTTTTTCAAAAAGGTTAGGCTACAGAGCAAACCCTTAATTAACCCGATCGTCTTTGGTTTAGGCTCAAATTGTACTGACTAAATTGTCTAGAGGAGTTTTTCTCAAATTTTTGATATCTTTTTTCGTTTCCAAAATGTCGAGCGCAAAAATCAAAAATTCGGAAAAAATGATTTTTTTTTCACTATTTCGGCCATAAATTTTTTCATTTTTAACTTTTTCGAATAATTCTTGAACCTTACAGCTTTCGCGAATACGCGCCTTTTGAGCCTTTTTTGAATATCAAATCTTCATAACTCTTCGAGATATAAAGGTGGCACTTCACTTGGCGTTGCGTATTTGCGTAGCGTATTCGCGTATTTGTCCAAATATTTGTACGTAGTCCAAACAGCACAAACACGACGTCCTCACTTGGGATGCCGACAGCAAATAACACAGGTAAATAAGGTCTAAAATGGTCTAATAATCATATTGCGTCCTTTGATGTGTGACCAAAGACCGACAAGCGATCGGATCGGCGTATTTGCTTATTTGTGTGTTTGTCATATTTGTGCAAATATGGCAAATATAGACAAATAATTCCTCCACACATGGTAGTATTTGGCCAAATACAGCAAATACGCAAACACGCAACGCCAAGTGAAGTGCCACCTTAAGGGAGTCGCACTTTCTCGTGAAATCGGAGCCTATACCTGGAGCGAACGAAAAGACATTTCCGATGTCAAAAAGCGAAATCGCGCTGGCCCTTTGAAAAGACACTCGGGATATTATATCTTACTACAATACACAGTGCTATTATTCCATCCATTATATTAATTCCTATTGCATTATACGCCTATTATTAATTTAAGAATTGTGACCACCTTCTTTAAATTATGTTTTGGTAGAAAAAAAACCTTTTACTCGAGAGGGGTAGTCGGTAGGATAGTAAGAGGGCAAAGCGGGATTCACTTTTAAGTATTTTATTTAGAGAAAACAACTACGCTGAACTGAAGCCATGAGAGATCCGAGTCAAAACACAGTAATAGCGCGGCAAAGCAAGCGAATTGACTTTCATAGACTTTCATAGTTCATAGAACCTTTCGCTAAAGGCATTCTAAGTAGACGTTTATCATGGAGGTAAGAACCTCCACAGTACTGTTGTAGAATCTCCCTTGCTAAATCTAGATGTTTGTTAGAATTTCTGTGACGTGGAATATATTTGAAAACTTTTAGGATAGTGGAACAAAGTTGCGTTCGTCCGTCGATACGATTTTAGATGGTCCTGGTGTTTTGCAGGAGCAGGGGGTGGGCGGTGCCTGTAGGGTTGCTTCTGGAGAAAATTCGAGGGACTGCAAAAGTGTTTTTGAAAGTTCCATTAAATGTAACTTGAAATTCGTTAGCTAGAAATTAATATGTGGATGAAAATAAAACTGAATATTTTCTCAAGGATATGTTCCTCAAAGCTATAATAGGCATTTAAAATTTTAAAAACTTTTAAATGCCTGTTATAGCTTTGAGCTAAAAGCTGATTGTTATAGGAATAGATGTTGAATATTATTTTACAGAATTTCGTATGGGTTCTTTGGGGAAAGTTGTTCAGTTTAGTAAGTAGATTGATGTCCTAAAATTTCGCCAAGTCATTTCAAAACAATCATACTATCTTATTTTACCTGCTCCGCACTTCCAGGCCAATAAAATTCACCGCCACTATTACCAAACCATAATTATTACCTATCTATTAAAATACTCATCAGTTTATTTTGAACTTGCCGATAAATTAATACATTTATCTCTACTAAAATCCTTTAATTGTAGCCGTCGCTCGCTGTCAAATATCAAGGAGGGCTCATAATTTATACAAAACTGCGGTTAATTTAAATCAATCTAGTCTGGTCTAGACCATTAAAAGCATATGTCACTATTGGCAGCCCTAACAGACGTTTGACGTTTATGAGCGCGCCACTCGTCATTAAACCTTCCGTGACACAGGGTTGTCACCGCTCTTATGAATAATAAATACTTCTCCCAGTTGGTTCTGTGAAAATAACTTAAGATCGTATTTAGAAATTGTGTTTTTTGTTGAGGAAATTCGTGATTTTTGTAAGGTATATGAGATTTTGTTATCTTGTCATAAAGACAAATTTAAATTTTGGCGAAATCATTAACACTTTTAAAATTAGTTACTATGCACCTATGTGTATTAGCTTATTGTAGCGAAATGATGCTCTAAACCTAAAATATAATAAAGTAAAAATATTTATGTGATTGTGAGTTTGTGTGTTTGGAATCAGCTTTTACCAATAATAAGCTCTGTTACCATTATCACTTACCATTATCACTTATCATTATCACTTATCATTATCACTAAGTAATATAGGCCACATAATTTTCCCGAATTCCCACGGGAACGAAATTCGGATGGAAAAATAGTGATAAATAAAATAATTTTTAAAATACACTGATGATCGCACTGATCTGATATCATGATCACCATTAACACGTGTTCTGACGCAGGACCAAATGTGTCCAAATACAAACCGTGGGAGTTACAGGAATGTAACATTCAAACATTTAGGTGTTGACAGAATAATAATCCAATGAATAGTAATTCAATGCATTGTAATAATAATAACAAAAACCACACACTCAAAGGCCCGAACTACGGTTTTCCCTTGTGACATGGGTTCCTTACGACAAATACAGAGACGTGTTTGCTTCTTACAAAAATATTTGCCCTAACCGGGAATCGAACCCAGAAAGCGTCGATTCAGAGGCAAGCGGTATTCGCCACTGGACCAAACTAAAAAAATATTTCTTAATTACATATGTATATGTATTGCAAAGTGTACATTTTAGAGGGTAATACTTAGTCCTAACTAAAATAATATAAATGTGAAATTGTGTTTTTTTGTCATTTGATAAAAATAATTACAAAGTTTTTTTTCATTTGCTTATGAAATACATATTCTAAATTAGTTACACTAACCCTATTAATAAGCCATTCATGATTTCGCATTGACATTAAATGAGAATTGTCTGAATTTCTACTACAAAATAAATATTATTTCAATTGGCAACCCTACGAGAGGGTTGGATTTTACGTTCTTAGATTTCGGGCAGTAGCGTTAGGGGGCAAGGTCGCTCGATAGTCTGTGACTGCACCACCCATGATAGTTTATTACCAACTCGCTCTATTGAAACAAAAGAAACAGAAAAGGAATCAGATCGCTTTGAAATTAGGATGTATAATTAAGTAGGTAATTTTAACTTGCCAGATTTTTTATAAATAAATTGGACTTTAACACCTTTTGTCACACGATGGTTCGCGTAATAGTTTCATAATTATTTGTCTTTTAATTGTTAATTATAATTATTGATAATGCGGTGACTATAACAGCCTGGACATTTATTAACCCCCGACAAAAAAAGAGATGTGCTATAAGTTTGACGTGTGTTTCTGTGCATCTGTATATATGTGTGTAAATGTATGGACTGATTTCGACCGATTTTTGAAAGCTGACGTAATCGAGTTTAGCTATATTCGATCAAAATTGGTCCAGCCGCTTAAAAGTTATAAGCAATCGAATGTCGGATATTTATTAATCTGGATATTTCATTGTATTTTGTTTTTAATTGGGCAGTATATCAGGTTCGTTCTAACCTAATCCCAAGTTACTTATTTTTATATGTATATGTAACTAGCTTTTCGCCCGCGGCTCCGCCCGCGTTGACTACAAGTAATATCGTGCCCAGCTATGGGATGAAATGTAGCCTATGTCCTTTCCCAGGCTCTAATCTATCACTGTACCAAATTTCATCAAAATCGGTTCTGTAGTTTAGGCGTGAAAGACGGACAGACAGACAGACAGAGTTACTTTCGCATTTATAAGGAAGTAAGGATTAAAGAAAACGATGGTACAATGATAACGTTGTAGTTACGGCCAATTTTCAGCTGCTCAATTAAAATTGTTTAATTCTTAAACTTCGAATAATCGTAAAGTAAAGTTAAAAACTAAATTCGCTCGCCACTCTGCGATTTGTGGACCATTTAAAATACAATTTCGAGCTTTTGAATTGTTTTTTTTAATGATACAATGAATTTTATGTTACCAGGTGCACAAACGCCAAGTTTCAAGTTATCTTCATCCAAAAAATTAAATTTTAGTATTACAGAATTATAGATTCCTTCTTTTTCGCATCATTTTTAATCCCCAACAAAAAAGAGGGGTGATGTTATGTTTCATGTGTGTATCTGTGTGTCTGTCTGTGGCATCGTAGCTCCTAAATGAGTGAACCTATTTCAATGCGCTTTTTTTGTTTAAAAGCTGACGTGATCGAGATGGTTCTTGAAAGCTGATGGTTCTCAACTATATTTGATCAAAATTGGTTTAGTCGTTAAAGAGTTATGAGCAATAACTGCTTTACCTCAAAACATTAAAACACCTCCTAGACAATGTTTAAAACTGACTTTTGCCATTTGATTAATATATTATACATATTATATTACTGACTGTTGAATTAAATTTAGAACGGCTACATATTGGAAGACAAAGTCACTCCTATACATTCAAACCAATCGTCAATACCTGTTGATTGATAAAAAAAATCATCACTTTCCTTTGGATCAAACGTAATACGACACAACGTATGTACTTATTGAGAAATGACGCACAGAGAGGCCTAAACAAAAAACATCACTTCGCTCTACTTCGTGTTGTAGACTCAGCAGGCCGAGTACGATAGTGACAGCGCCGCGACAACACCGCGGTCCTAGGTCAAAATGTCAACATTGACAACGCCATAGGGCGAGCAAGCCTTTGCGCGGGACCCTCGCGCAATCAAAGTGAAGTTTCAGCGTGAGCCAAGCGCGAGTTTGTCGTTATCGTGCTAGAGCATCAGACATTCAAACACCTACGTTCCTCTTATTTTGTAGTAGCAACTGCTTATACACGCGACATGGTATGAGATGGGATATAAATAAAATATGGATTTAGTATATCGTAACTCAGGGCACAGGTGTGTGTTGGCACTTGTCGGAATTGTCCGATGGACTTACAAAGGATCGTAAAACGTTGACTCAGCGGATTGCAACAAGACGGCGGTTCCTTGCGACACTCCTTCTTTATTTTATTTAGATAAGTAAATGACAATATGGTGAATTTTGCCTTGATTGGGATCTGTTTTCACGAGAGACTTTCACTACATGTTCGTATTTATACTTAATTCTTCCCTAATCTTCTGTACTATGACTTTTGTTTATTGTCACAAACAGTAATCAACAAAGATTAAATTTGTATTGTATAACTAAATTTAGACATAAGCAGCATTTTTATTACCACTATGTTGAATTACTACGATGATGGCCAATACTGCCTTATTAATTTAATTCGCCAACGGGCTTACATCTTCATTACGGGGATACACTATTGACTAGACGCAAATTTAATTCTAAAGCTTGTTTAAAACATTGTGATAGAAAACAGAAACGAAACAATAATGTACCAAGTCGCAAACCTTGGGGAACCCGCACTCACAACTATCGTTGGAGAAAGAAGTTAATTTTCAAACAGTATCCTAACAAAGGCAAATAAAGGTGAATTTTAATTCATTCATTCATAACCCCGGTTCTTAGAAGCCGGTAGTTGGAACAGCGGTTTAATTCAACGTCTATTTACATTCGTTAATTGATCGCTTGCCCTACTGAAATTTACGGTCTCTTATTGATAGAGATTAGGCTATTTGGACCCGCTTTATATTTCCGTTTCTACTGAATGTATGTATATTGTACTGTAGGGTATGTGTGGGCTATAGTAAAATAGAAAAACAGCTCCACGAAATGTGGACGTCATAACAGAATGACTAATAGTATTAGTATGCCACCCCTGATCGGGTTTCATCATTTTGATGGGCGAGTTTGTATGAAAATTATGTAGATTGTGGTTCAGTATTTCGGTAATGCAGTTTCCATTCAATTCAGTTTCTTATCTATGTCTCTCCTTTGTTGATTAGGCCAAATACCAATAGATTTTATATGTATTGTCTGTACTTAAATCGGACAACTGCTAACTGCAAACAAAGAATTTGCCGAAGTTACCATCCTGCTAAATATAAATCCATGGCCAAGCCTACGTTACCGAAATTGTCATCACTGTCAAAATAGCCAAGATCGATACAGTTTTATCTTACGAGATTGTCCTACTTGGTAACTTCATATCGATTTCAATTGAAAATTCTAGATAGTAGATACATTAAAACTGTATCATCTCAGAACTTGACTAGATTTAAGATTTGACTTATCTGGCCAAAAATGTAACTTTGATCCCAGATAGATACTTAACAAAAATTTTATAGAAAAATTGAAAGTTAAATGTTAGGTACTATTATTTATTTTAAGTATTGCCTTGGCACGCGATTATAGCTCATGGGAGCATTAAACTACAAATAGGCAAAACCTTGCGTCCAGGAGTTGCAAATCAAACCGAAATATATTGGTTGTAAAAGTGCAACAAGTATGCGAAATGCACACTGGCTTTGGATGTGTATCTCCACTTGGTTTTATAGCCTATAAAATTCTTTACGACTGCTCGGATAATGCCGTCCGGCTAAAAGGGTTTCCAGTCGGGATAGGACGCTAATTAAAAACGTCTGAAAGCGAATATCCAACGCAATATTTGTATAATTAATGGTTGGTGAACTACGAGCGCACTCTCAGTTCACCATTATTGAAGTTTCATTGTCTTTGTCAGCTAAAAGACGCCTTTTATTCAAGGATAAAGATGCACTGAAAAGTTGCCATTACGTACGTCATGACGACGTTTCTTAATACATAGTAGATACCGAGTTTTTCGAATATTCCGGTAAACCTAACCCTACCAAAAACCGCCGCCGACGGCTCGGATGTTCTAATATGATTTCTACCTTTGCCTATAATATTACCGGCGAACTGCGTTAGAAGCTATCGGTGGCTTTTCCCTGGATAACATAACATACATTTGTGTGTAGGTATTTTCACCAAAATCTTTTCAGAATCCCATTCTTTTCAAAAACAAGTTTTTCGTTGCAGCGCACACATGAAAAGAAAAATAGAAGTTAACAAATGTGTGTTAAGAATGTGTGTTAGTTAGTCTTATTTCATTATTTTCCTAAGGTCACCAAAGTTCACGCTTTAGGCAAATCAGTTACATTAGTTATATTCAACTCAGAAAAGTCTCTGTTGGGAGCAAAAACTGGTGTACCTATTGGACAACTTTGATGTTTACTAATTGTTATCAATACGGGTTGTTTAAAAGACACCCATATCGTGAATACTACAGCGTAGAAGCACAACAGGCACAGATCCTGCATAACTCAGGATCCCTACCACAGGAATGTAGGAACATGAAGAGTCTTGAGTACTACTGGGAGGAAATTGGCTGGCTGGAATAGTCAGCCCAAAACAAATTACGCCCAATCGAGAAGCCATAAGTGCTGAAAACGCTCAAAAAACATAATAAAATAACGTTGTCCCTTCGCATAGAGGTCTCGTAATATAACAACATAATATGTCTACAATAACAAGATGCTTTGACACTTTTTTGGAAATCTAACCTGTCTACAAGCACATAACCCTTAATAGGATTCCATGGGTACTCTTGCCCACACAATGTGGTACTGAGGATCGAATTCGATAATTCTCGCTTGCTATACTGACCCACTAACAATTATGCCACCGGTGCTCTTTCGCTTGAGAACATTATTTTCGACAGAACATTCTTTAACCCCGGCAAAAAAGAGGATTATTATAAGTTTAAAATGTGTATCTGTATGGCTGTGTATCTGTACGTCTGTCTGTGGCATCGTAGCTCCTAAATGAATGAACCGATTTCGATGCAGTTTTTTTGTTTGAAAGCTGACGTAATCTAGATGGTTTTTAGCTATATTTGATTAAAATTGGTTCAGCCGTTTAAAAGTTATAAGCAATAACTTCCTTATTATAAAACATTAAAACACCTCTTAACTGACTTATGCCATTTTGTTGTTGTTTAATTTATCCCTTTCGGGAAAGGCAAAGGAATATATGTCCATACAGACATTTTTTTAAACATTGTCTAAGTTTTCGTTTTATTTTTTGTGTGAAGGCCCTAAATGTCGGGGCTATACATTATTTTTTTAATTTCAGAGTTATTTATCTTGCTAGACTCCATATTTCACGTCTCAGTTTTTACGTAGTCCCATCTCGTCACCGCGTTTAACGAGTTTACTTTCATCTTGTTTTATTTAGTCGTACGTCGTGTTTTATTTTGTCGTTCGGCCACAACAATGCTCATACTACACATGTAATTACAACGCATGGTTACGACCCTGGGACCATTTACCACCGAACGCGAGCAGCTATCTCACAAATCGTACAAAACGCGGACTTTAAGTACCTCTTTTAAGCAAGTTAAATACTGGAAAATTTAACTAAAGTTTCTATAGAGCATGGAAAATAAACCAACGACGTCTAAAGTATATGGTACATGTAGAAATAATTGTCGTAATCGATGGTTTGTCTCGAACGGAACAAACGTTGTGTAAAAAACAGATGTGTAATATGTTTGTTCTCTGGTCTAAGTATATTTGGTGTCTTTCCAAAGAACCTACTGTCATGCAAGACGTACCTTGATTAGGGGATGAGCATATAATATAGGAGAACACAAAAATAATGCTAAGGCTGGCCGTAGTTTTAACCGTGTGGTAATCGGTTGAGAATAACACCACCCCATCTCTTTCCGTGGGTGTCGTAAGAGGCGACTAAGGAAACACCTGCCTCCTAGTAATCCATCTCAGGCAACGACACTTCATTTTTTTCAGAATCTGAGGTGTCCTATGGTCTCATGCGGTGTGGTAGGCTCTGTAAAGGGCCGTCTGGTTCGCGACCACCCTCCTACCGAAGTCCGACGCCAAACAGCTTGCTGTGTTCCGTCGGTGCGTGGGAGTACCAGTGCCTTTATAGGCATTTTCTGGGTGAACTCGCTCCATCGTCGACCTCATCTTTGACCTTATGGTCAAGATTGAGGTCAAGAGTTAACCCATCTTATAATAAAAAAAAAGTAGTAAATAAGCTGCTAAAAACTGTCAGCGATAAAAATAAACTTACGACCATCATCCTCTTAACTCATCAGCCCGTGGTAAATTCTCGACGGATTTTGTCATTTGTAGGCAATTTTAGACAAATGGTTATGTAGTGTCACAGACTTTGTATATTAAATCCCCGAACCTTGGACCTAGAAAGCTGTTTAGCACAAAGTTTTCTTTAACGGTGAATAAACAAGGAAAAAGGAATGATTTTATAAAATTCACACGGGAATTACGTCTCCGTATACGTTCCTATCTCTTCAAAACAGTGAAGGGTTTTAGGCCATTGTCCATCACGCCAGCCCAATGCGAGTTAGTGGACTTCAGTTATAAGTTTCATAACACAAAATATTTCGGGTACGGTGCGGAAGCGAATCGTCAGCAAATGCTGCTGTCATAAAGTAAAAAGCTGTCAACTCGACACAGACGAAGTAGTTACGTAGTTTCATGTCTCGAGTTGTTTCCCTGAGTTGAATTCATTGCCGGCGCTAGCCGAGCTGTAACCTCTATCGCTCACCCGTAAGGATGTGCCGTGATTGTATACAATACAATAATACAATACAATTTGTTGCACACCAAAAAACGTGATCATAAAAACAAAAACACGTTTATCTTATAGTCAATCTTACATAAGAAAGGTAAAAAGAATGTCATTTATTTTGTTACTACTCTTTTATTTCTTAATCTGCTCAATTTTATTCTTATTTCGTTCCTAAGATCCAATGCTCATAAGTAAGAGTGTATCTTGATAGTGGAGCAAAGAACACTTTTATTTTAGTTATTATAATTTTATTTTTTAAATCTCTGCCTCAAATTCAGGCCAATATAAAACAGAAACAATATAAAAGCTTGTGCAACGACTACATTCGACTCAAACACACCTCTGTCGCCCACGTAAATTTTTGTCTATAAGCTCAAGTGGAAACCCAACTGTGCAAGAATAGAAATAAATCATACTTAAGTACACACGGCAGCACATCAGACTGTACATGTTGACCTTGACGTCGCCCTTATCTCGCACGTAATAGCGTCTGCTTTCGTAGTGCAAATGGGTAACCTGACTTGCTGCTGTCTGTACAAAAAAAATGTCATGTAACTATTATTAAAAAAAATCGATGTAGGTAAGTTTTTTTCGAAACCTCAAAACCCTATTTTTTATTTCGAAGCCTTTCAAATATCTCATAGTAGGGACAACACCAGTGGCTGTATATCTTTGGTAGTAACTCCACAATGCACAGACTCCCACGTTTAAGTTTAAGGGTCCCCATCCGTAGCTACCTCCCTGCAGTTAGAGCAGTTATACTGCATCTACCATAGCCAAATTTATGTCTTTCCTGGTTTAAGATGCCTAGGTACACGAATAATCAATTAATCAAAGTAGAACATGTTTGGACCCTAACAATGTTTGGTATTTGCGTGTCGATATGTCACGTTGGTGGATTAAGACTGGTTCACTAGGATTCTGTAGAACCTGCCGTTGCGGTGAGGTGATAGTGATGAGAGAAATAATCTTTTGTTTAGTATATCTTCTTGTAATTTGTAGATACCCGAATCGACGACGGGGATATCCATATAAATTGCGCAAGCTACTTCAAAGTTACACAATATTCTTATATTCTTCTTCACATGTATTCTTCTTGACTTCTTGACATGTTTCTCTAAAACCGATTAAAGTAAGTCTGGTAACCGCCAACTGACATACGTAATTTCGCCCTCAGACAGCAATAAACCCTCAACTTCCCCTAAAAAACACAACAAAACAAACATATAATTACAGAGCGAATAAAACACGTTTATTGCACCCCGTTTATTCGCTTTATGACCCTGGATAGATGTCAGTTGGAAGCCTAGAGGTCGTAAATAAGTATGAAATATGATAATTGCAAAATTCTTCAATATATTACGATTTAAACATTGATGATTCGTTTGACGGTTTGTGGGCCCATAACTTGGTTCTTGGAACATGTTTCCGTCTCTTTCCCTCTTGAATAAAGCCTTCGAAGAGCATATTATGTGTTGCCTGGTCCTTGCTTTGTTTGTTATTTTAATTATGTTTCAAATGCATAAACTTAACACAATATCTTAATTACTTAATTGTAATCTAGAGACTTACTATTAAATAATTTTTATTTATTAAGAAAGTAAAAGTCAAAATAGCCTTATTTATGGAACATTTAGTACCTGTTAGTTATTTTAACTTTACACCTATTCGCAAAGGTGGAGTCTTCCCCCGAAAAGAATAAGGATAAAGCTTTAAAAAATTATTTACATATATCCTTAAGATATGTTTTTATGTAATGTCTATGATTAAAATCGATTATTTTTAATTGAACCGGGAATTCATGCCTTTTCATTATTCATACTCGGAAAGTAGGTCTGAAGTTGCCTACGGAGCGCTTGAAAGTAATACTTTTCAAGCCTAGGGAGAATCGCTTTCAACTGACAGCTGTCAAATTAAGTACTAAAAAAAACATGTTCAAACTTCCTATACAGCCACTGTATTACAGCACGATGTAAAATTGAAATTTTTAAAGAATACTTTTTTAATGACTTTAAAATATTTTTTGGCAAAATAATTTAAAAAATTTTCAATGATGAAAATAAAAAATAATGGCTGAATAGCTGGCCAGCCAGCGGCATTCCGATCTTCATTTGTTTTTTCGAGTTGTAGAGTTTGTTTTGTAACTTTCGCATAGCAGCAATGAGTTCAGCTTATTCATATTTTTATTTTTACTTTCTTTGTATTCGTAATGAAAAGCCCAGTGTTTACCTCGGGTGAAAGACTTATTTAGTCCCTCGAACTATTAGCTCCCTCGCCACGTTCGGTCGCCAAACCCCGTCTCGGGACTTAAATAAGTTGCTTTCATCCCCTAAAGTAACAATGTACAGTCAACGGCACATCAGGTTACCACAAACTGTCAAATTTCCCCAATAGATAGTAAACCCTAATGCTCCGAGATAAAATTGAAAATCGATTAAAGAAGTTTGACAGATTTTAATAGCATGATGTGCTGTTGTCCCTGTACTATTAACCGCCTAATGCCCTGTTTTAGATTCAAATATTCTTTCCCTGAACCACTGGGAAAGAACGTTTTGTCTTCATTAGGTCTTTATTAGGAAGCGCTCGTAGCCCAGTGGCGCTCGTTGATCTCAACCGATCAGTAAGAAGAAGATTGGGCAGTTTTACAATTTCCTTTTTGATAAACCAAGGAATCCAAAACTTCTAGGCCCCCAGATTGATTATAATTCACTGACGCCCAGACCGATAAAATATATCTCGTTTAATGACAACAGATCACAAATGTTATCAAATTTTATATTTTGCATATTTTTTTATCTGAATGTTAATGTAGGTTAGGGTAACTTAAACCCTAACCTACATCAATATTCAGATAAGATTACACTATCTTTTTTTTATTCGAACAAGATGATTTTGCTAAATCTGTAAGTCTATCATTCGGCTATTGAATGAAGAATTTTTTTTCCTTTTATTTATAATGACATAAGATAACTTTAGTCACAGACATAATACATGGTGATAAGTAAAGTTAATTAATAATGAAGTAAGACATAAAAATTATGAATAGACTTTAAAATAATATGAAAAGCACTCTGTACCGGAAGAAAGAAGGTGGAATGAGCTCATGCAGCCAGCAACCAGCAACTCCTTACCATATTCTCTGAAGTGCCTGTCTTTCGAGTTGTGGTCGAATGCGCGCCTAATTCATATGGCAAAATTTTTAATATTAAAAAATTAAAATCTCCCGGGAAAACTGATGTTTTAGGGTTCTGTAGTAAACTACGAACCCTTACAGTTTCGCTACGTCCGTCTGTCCGTCCGGTCGCGGTTTTTCTCAGAGATCCTTGGTACAAAGCTGAAATTTGGCACGGCTATACATATTGATAACGCCGACAAAACAACAATTTGAAAAAAAAAAAATATGTTTTTTTTTTACTCGCCAGTAGCATCGTGTCATTGAATATATTCTTCAAAGATAGTGAGGGTTTGTTAAGAACATTTTTCAATACAGGAATCCGTTTGCGAAATATTAAGCTTTAAATTTTTTAGTTTTGTTAGACTCAAGTCCCCCCCCCCACTGCCAGCTAAACCGTTGCTTATAAAAATTATAAAAAAAAATGCGCAGTGCTAGAACGTATAACAATTTAAAATGAAAATTAACAAAGTTGTCTTTTTTTGAAGTGAAAACTTCTATAGCGGCGTTGTGCACTTTTTGTATGGGTAAAAAATGTTAAATTCGCGTCAGTGAAGTGAAAACTTCTTAGACCGCAAGGAAGTAAGTAATATATGTTCAAGTTTTCATTTCTGCCGGCACTCCCGGAGTGCAACCCGTTGTTTTTTTAAATCAAGTAATAAATTGTAGTTTTTCAACTACGGAATCCTACACTACGCGTAGCTCGACATACTCCTGGCCGGTTTTTATTTAAATATTTTATTTTAACTTTCCATAATAGGCAGGCCGCTGATCGTTCAATCACCTTGCTTTACAGCAACTTTTTTTTCAGACAAATGTATTTATGTGTGTATAATATGTGTATAAAATGTATAAAAATGTATTTTTGCTAAAAAAAACCTCCTATAAAGGTATTTCGAGCCCTCGTCTTTAATTAGGCTTCATATGTGTAGAGAACATTGAGATTGACCCTACGTTGTAAAATTTTTCATTGTTTGCAGTCTTACAATGTGTGTTCAGAGTTCGACAACATTTCCGACCGTTCAGTTTACATGCGTCCTAACAATGCTCTGCACTGCCAGTTTTAATTAATCAAAGTGGACTTGATCTCTCATTTGCAACATTAAGTCATAGACGATAAGGTTCTAATTAATTTTTTACAGTCCGTTGCAATTAGTGGGGACACGGCGTACGGTGGTCGCCTCGCCTATGCCTTCGCGTTTACTATCGCTGCAAATTACCTGTGACCAAGTCAGATTGATTAAAACTTAAATGATTTGTTTACATTTAGGTTTTAATGGCCTATGCTATGTTATGACTGAGTAACTTCAAATGAATACGTTTTGGAATCGCTTTGAAGGATTGTAATTTTAATGACTAAGATTATAGGGCCGATTACTTGAGTATAATAAATAATTATAATGTTACCTGTAGATATTTAATTATGATACATCTAGCTACAAAAAAGATGGAAAATATATAAAATGTGTCTATGGCGTCTATTCCCTTGCTCATCATATCGCCGAAAAGTCGAGTCAGGTATGTGAGTCGAAAACGATTCACAAAATGTTTAATATGTCGATGAGTTCATTGATAGATGTCAAGTGAGAAAGAGGTGATTTCAGACTATTTATGCGTATTAAAAAAAACTGTTAAAAACTTGTACTGTATTCATAACTTATGGAAGTGTAACAGTTACGAGTATGTTACATACAATGCATCATAAAAATATTAACAAAATAACGATTAAAACGATGTTAGTGACGTTTTTGAGATTCGATGGTCGCTTCAATTACCTACGTATTATTTATGTAATACCATATCAACATAATTATTGTACATCATTTCTGTTTATAGTACCTAAAATCTTTTTTTATAACATACGAGTTTCATTTGAGAACCAATTACCACAATATCTTGAACTGCGCAGTACGCTTCAGTATCTTAAGATATTGTTCCTTTCAGCTAAAGGGTGGTCTGGAAGAGGTCACTTCTAGTGATAAGACCGCCTTTTGCTTATTTGTTATTATTTCCTTTCTTTGTTTTGTTCATGTTCATGTGTACAGTAAAGGATTTATTCATTCATTCTAGGCAGAAATTTGTGGTAAAAGCCGATGTTTTTTACCACAAATTTATGTCTTAAGGACCGACGGCACAAGGCAAGCCTTAATGTGAGTCTTTGAGTGTAAGCTGTGTGAGGCGCTTATTATTATTTCCCAATCACCTGATTTCCCCATTTGTCATCACAGGTGACAGTGTGGTACTAGAGTGACAGTGGGACTGGTGGAAACACTGGGAATGTGAAGCACCTATTTTGCGATTTTCCCGTGCTGTTCATTGTTCAGACCTAATTGTCCAAAAAAAATGTTTATGTAGGTGAAGTGGTCCCTTATCTTACAAATTATAGCTACTGTGCTTTATCACGATGCACTTGAATCATCCTGTCGGGGCGAGATAAGATAATGTATACTTGTTACTAAGTGAATCGAAGATATACTTACTAAATTTTAAAGAGTTTTTGATCAAAAATACGTATTTTCGTCTAGGCTTAAAGAGGATATAGTAAGAAGTAAAAATAAAGTGAGATATCAGTAAAATGCGTAAGATATATTACGTAAAATACAATTTTTTGTCTGTATTCGATGCCTGCACGAAAATTCCATTAAAATAAAACAAGTAAATGTTTTTGGACCATCACATATTCCGCACAGGTATTCCTTTTTTATTTTACTGTACTCTATTATATATCTGTGTGCAAATAAAGTATATTGTAACTGTAAAATACTGCACCTTTGCGAGAAGGTGTAGAGTCAAAAGAACGAATATATATGTATGTATGTATTAAAATCTTTTAATGTACTTCACTACTTTGACTTATGGGAAGTAACATCCTGAATGTTCTATGAAACAAAGCTATATAGAAGATATCAATTTAAAAATATATTAAGTCGATTTGTTGATCCTATTGGTTGCACAGTTTAGTGGAGTCTGAGCCAGATTTGGTGCAAAATAAAATTACAAAACAGAATGACTCTTCAAAAAATATACGAAATAGAAAAAAAACTTTCTTTCATGTTAACTAGATTACGTAATTAATATTCAAAATGCAAGGACCTTGAAAGTTGTGTTTCAATACCAGATTTTGATTGGACAGAGAGTATAGGGTTGCCATAAGACATAACATGGTAGAGCAAAGATGGGGCTGCATAATAAGGTTAGATCTAATCTTTCGTACGCTACAGATACGATTCCTACTGTTTAGGCACACCCTTTTAAAAATGAATAAGAATATGAAATAGGTAAGAGTAATTACCTAACCTTTTTTTAAAAAAAAAGTGATAATGAGACAAACAAAACTAGCGACGAAATTCATAAGGGTTAGTCAATACGCGGTCTCTCACGTGTTAACAAAACCTATAATGCCTAGTCTAGCAACCCTAGATACACCTAGGAGTGCGTGGGGATCAGGCAGTCCCTCCACAATTAGAACACACTGACCCACTGTCGCCGCCGCCGTGTTCTATCGTCACGAAATTGAGTTTCGCCAATTCCATCAAAACACGATGACCACTCTTGCATTGTAAAATAACCGGGGTACCTTTGAGATCAAACTCACTCAGTCCTCGATTCGATTTGACATCTTGTATCTATTTCATTGTTGGATAATTGTAGAAGGGTTATGACTTATGAGGGAAGTATTAATAGTTTTACAAATAGGAGTCATGGATTTTTTACTTGATATCGATGATATTGATAGGAGTTAACTGACTACAAAAAAATCACAGATTTCGTGCCTCACACGACTATCGAGCACATTGGAAATGAATCTACGGAATTCGAAAAAATGTCGTTTTGACTTTTTTCAAAAAGGTTAGGCTACAGGGAAAACTCTTAACCCGATTGTCTTTGTTTTAGGCTCAAATTATAACTGACTAAATCGTACAGAAGAGTTTTTCTCACATTTTTGATATCATTCTTCGTTTCTAAAATATCGAGCGCCAAATTCAAAAATTTGGAATAAAATGTTTTTTTTTTCACTATTTCGGCCATAGCTTTTTTCGTTTTTGACTTTCTCGAATAATTATTATTCTTGCACCCTCTCGTAAATACGTGTCTTTTGAGTCTTTTTTGAATATTATATCTTCACAACTCTCCGAGATATAAGGGAATCGCACTTTTTCGTGAACGAAAAGACATTTCCAATGTCAAAAAATCACTACATACAAACTTGAGCGATCGGCTGATTACTTTAGTATATTGGGTCATTTTTAATAAGTTAGTGAAACTAGGGGATGAATCAGCCCACGAAACTGATCAATTTTCTCCAAGGAACATAGACTGAAATGTAAAAAAAAAGTTTTCGCCTCTTCGTGCAACTGGTGCGATCAGCTGATTTGCCTTTAGGGAATTCAATTTTTTTTTGAGAATTTCTTCATTTGTTCAGTTTCGTGGGAAGAATTGCATCTTATTGTCAAACGCGTAATATTGTAATTTTACTTAGTAAGATTACAATCTCTCGGTACTTTGCGAACTGTTTCAATTTTTCACATTGACAGATTTTTTTATAATATCATGCAACTTGACCTAACCGAACCTACAAAAGTCTTATCTAACCTAACATATCATGCAGGCGGTCCTTAAAGTTTCGTGAAATTGTAATTAATATAAATAAGCTTTACGAATATAAGCTTTCCATTTCTTGAGGTACTGACAGATATATTCAAGCACCAAGTATTACAATCTCCTTCGCTAGTTTAATGAGTTATGCGGCATAAATCGATATGCAAGTTTAAAACGATAAACTCCATCCATTCCCCTCTTGCCGACACCCTTGCACCGCTTTATGACCCTTTAAAAAACCGCATCAATCCTATATTATTGACTTTTATTTCCCGCGCCATTTATGAACTTTTACTTCAACACATTTTACTATCCATTCTTCCACTTCATTATGCACACATTCAACTTTTTTGAATATAAAGTTTAATATACCTGTCTCCCCCTATTGTATCTTTGCGAACAGATTTAGAGTTAAAAGCAAAATATTATTAATTAGTTATTTTAGAATTTAAAGTGGCACAAGCTCAGTTGCAGAAACTTTCATTAAAGTTAAAACTTCTTTAAATGTAGCCAATTAAATCAAACCCTTTCACCGCCAACAGCGTCTTAAAGCGTCCATCTTTTACTTGCCTCTCTTATCAGCTCATATACGTCCCCACCAAGGGGCACGGGCCTTCCTTCGAAACACGAAGGGGATTTAGACCATAGTCCACCACGCTGGCCCAATGCGGGTTGGTGGACCGCTCGTCTTTCGGAAATGAATTTTCTAGGACGGGCGGGTTTCATCACGATGTTTTCCTTCACCGTTGAGCAAGTGATAATTAGAAATCCGTACATAAATCCGAAAAGACGAATTTAGTGGTACAGGCCCGCACCAGGATTTGAACCCACGACCTTCGGATTGCAAGTCTGGCTCATTACCAACTGGGCTATCACCGCTTCTTTTTACTTGCCTATTTCTATGATATTTGTGTCAGAGCAGTCAATCTTTTCATAAAAGCGTTTTAACTAGATACTATATAACAGGGGTGGCCAACTTGATTATACCCAAAATCTCCTGTTTACTAACGAAACCCTGTGCGATCTACCAATCACATACTTCTTGAAATCTTCAATGAAACAGCATAGTTCAGTACACAATCATGTAGTATTTTTTTTATTATATTAAGAGAAAAAACTTAAATGTGAAATGTTTTTTTATTTTTTTGCCTTGCCACGGTCGACTGGACTAACAGTCGCGATCGATCGGTCGATCGCGATCGACCGGTTGGCCACCCCTGCTATATAAAGTATCCATTTCACCAGCAAAATAGTGGCTTGCATTCGTCGCAATATATATGGCGTGGCGTGCAGGGCAATAAATGAGCGTGGTGGTGAAAGGGACCTTCTTTAAATCTAGCTAATTGGCTAAATCAATAAGTGAAAATTAGGGATGTGAATCAGCTCTCTAAATTACGTCTCCTCTCACAGGCCAACATTTAAAACAAAAGTTTTCTGGATCAGGTACCTTACACATGTGGCGAAAACCCGGACGCGAAATGTATTCATAACATATCCCACATGGTTCCCTTATTGCAGTCATGAATGAATTCAAGAAATCATAAATTTAAATAATAACTGCGTAGATAATAGCGACATACATAGATAAAAACTAAAATTTAATGACTCAGCAACTTTTTGCTTGAACAGTTTTTATTTCCCGCTAACTTTACGACTTTTTCATTTTATAGCTGTTTTTTTAATATCGCTTCCACGGTGGACTGGGAGTGAAAGAAAAACTTAGAACGTGCGAGCTGCTTACTCTTCCCAGGCATACTGTAGAAGCCAGTAAGTGAGATGCGAAGGTTTTGGTATATCGTGCATACAACCTATCAACACTATAATACTCATGTTAGAAGCAGAGGCGGCAGGCAGGGGAAAAGTGGTCAATTACAACCTAAAAATGGCGATCAAAAGTCGAGACACAGCCGTCATAGATGCCTTGAGGTCTGAATGCAACAGCGAAAAACCGTCACTCGCTTAAATATAAAAAATATATTTAAAAAAAAATATACATTATGTATTCATATATTTATTATACTTATTTATAAATTGTAAACCTCTATGGAAAGTATTGTATTATAGTTTAAAATCAAGTATTAACAAGAAAACTTAATCTAGACAAAGGCACGGACATAAAGTCTGTGGATGCTAATAATAACACTTAAAAAAAATACTCATGTTACATATCTAATAACCCTTTAGAGATATGTCAAATGTGGTGCCAAGTGGTTCTATTAAAAACACGATGCTCTGCCTACCCGACAGGTATAATGCGAATGAATGCGGGTTGGTGACAAAAACAAATTTTCTTAGATGTGCGGGTTTATCACGATGTTTTCCTTCACCGTTGAGCAAGTGATCACTTATGAGAAATCCGTACATAAATCCGAAAATTTAGTGGTACGTGCACCAGGATTTGAACCCGCAACCTTCCGGTTACAAGTCTGGCTCATTACCGACTGGGCTATCACCATATTTATTATCTCAGGAACAAGTTTTTCATACATCAATACCTAGCGCATATGATCTCGACCCTCTAAACATTATAGGCCACTAACCCTCTTTAAGTGCTCAATAAAAACAGAAAAAAAAATCTTTGCCTCTTTATTCGAGTAATCTTTTGACTTGTCAGTCAGCCCTTTATAGTCAATTAAAGGCTTGTAAAAACTTTAGTTTTCAACAACTCCGATTACATTGAAATTAGTTCCAAATAATTAAAATACTTCAAATGCGACCACCACAACTCATGGTGACAAATGAACGGCGAACAACGGAGCGATTCAAGATGGCGTAGTGATAAAAATGCCAAGTCCACGGCCCGAGATATCAGTCACATTGTAAGACAACTCAATGTGCCCCGGCGGATGATGTCGTAAACTTAGTAATTAGTTCAAGTACTCAAGACCTAAGTACGGGTTTAAGACACAGAGGATAAAGATTTTTTACCAGAAAAAAGCGCGAGAAAGATTCGAACTGACACTGTTCGAAAAGATTAGTTTATACGATTTGTTATTTTGTCAGCTTTCTCCATTTATGTATCTGCAGCGTCTTTCATAATTACCTAAGTAATAAAAAGAAAATCCTTAATAAAACTTAACAGAAGTGTAAACGTAACGCAACTCTATTTCAAATATATCAAGCATGTCACATGTAGCTTTAAAAGATGCTAAAACCGTGCAACTGATTACTAGAGTTGGGAATATTTCACTTTTTTTTTTGAAAAGTATGAATCTTCAGGAAAAATTGTTTAGTTGCTCGGGTTGAACCACACCTAAAAGTTTTGCTTACACCCAATATATGTGTCCGTGTAAGGTATTGATACGTGTATGTGAAACTGTGATTACATATTTAATGTATTTATCTATGTCTGTCGCGTATTATCTATGTGTGTATGTACGTTACCACCCGGGTCTAATTGGCAATGAACCTCTTTATTCAGTGGTCAAGTTCTTCAGCTCCGTGTGTCACAATGTCCTTAGCTCTGGTGGTATGTAAACAACGATGAGAAAGCTCTACATTCAAGCCGCGATTATTTGGGATTGCCCACTTAGTACACAGCCATCCCTTGTTACATGGGATGGGATTTATTGGCCTGGTTGACGCCAACTTTGTTTCTAAGAAATGATTATTGCGTATACTTTACTTTTGTCCTAACGTAACACATGCACTATAATTAGAATGACTACTTTTCTAATCCAAACACAATATAACCCGGAAATAAAAACTACTTATTAAATCTGCAGCGCATGCACAACGTGGAAACGCGGTCAAATGTCAAAAAATGGACGAAATTAGAACGCCAGAGGGCAATAATTAAATTCGTTAACTCGAAACTTTACACACACATACATAAAATCACGCCTTTGTCCCATTGGGGTAGGCAGAGAAAACAGATTGCAACCTGGTTCGATCCAGACACACCTCCACATTTATAATTGTTCTCCTAACACGACCTTTTTTATGTACAGAGGCCAGCGCATCAGGTTACTCCATTTTCATTGCAAAACCGCTCTTATCACAACAGCACGGAGTGCACGCGTGTGGTAACCTAAGTTGCGGCCGTCCGTACGTCACCAATTTGCTTTCAGAACATTCTGATTCTTCCACACTTTGTAAGGATGGATAAATGTTCGGATACATAAATAGGTAATAATACCTTTCCACGACATTTATGAACGTTTCAATACATAAAAATAACACTTCAGCTTCACAATTTTGAAATATTTTAAATACTAGAATAAAGCAGGAACAAATGGGGACCAACGTTAGGATGGTCTTTTATTACTACGAAAGTGGTACTTTGAACGAATAACAATATGTTCTTTAAACCTAACTTCGTGTTTCTGCTAATAGACACCCCCTCAACTACCAATTCGTGTCCTAAGTTTGGCTCTGCTGTGGTATAGTGTCGACATTCTCTTCTTATCAACAGTTCGACAGCTCAAACACAACGTGCTCGCGGTGAAATGTGTCACGGTCAAATGTCAAAAATATGTAGAAAAGGCAACGCCACGCCAGAGAGCGAGTAAGGTTTCACCGTAAAAATAAGGTTTCACCGTCATCAGAGTGACGTTACGCGCGAGTTTGTTGCGGGCCATGCTAGCTAAGTATACGCTGGATTTAACTCTTTGGATGAAAGATTGATTGTCTTTTGTTCCATGTGTTTGGTATCTTTATTTGCTTTTCATTTGCACTGCAACCTCTGATATTTGTCATAATTATTCAAGAAATCGTTATAAACGTTGGTTACTTTGTTTGAATCAATCAATCATTGAACATGTGGTCAAGAGGTGAGGTCTTAAAGATATTAATTATGGAAGTAATTAAGATTGGTAACGATTTATAGCCTTTGGTCGACAGGCAAACTTGTATCCTCGACCTACTTAATATGTTTATTACAAATATTAAAATTTAATGGGCTGAATTGAAACGTCTTGTATTTATTAGATATCACATACAAAATGATTACTGGCACGCCTAATTAAGTTTGGTATGTTATTTTAGCAATCAAGGAATTTTTTGAAAATGATAAGTTGATTGATAAAGTTATGCTTGTCCTGACACGTTCGGTGCTCATATGTTTCTGTGTTTAATAAAAGGTGCAACTTTCGGAATAGTCAATAAGAGCAATTTACAATAGCTCATCACAATAATTCTTAACCTTAACGACTTTCCCCATAGTTGGACCTTTCCCTTTTCATAGTCACATATAGTTTATACTAACGCAAAGTCAATTGGATAAAATTTATGGCCTATAGAAGTTGTTCGTATTAAGACAAAAACAACTTTTTGCAGTCACTCGCCTTTTTTACGTCTTAAGCAACTAAGTAACTTTGGTTTACTATTAATTTTGTTTCGTGGGTTTGGTTTCATTGTGACTTCGAAATAGGAAAAAAACTAACATTTAAAAAGGGTAAATAAGTAATAATAATATTAAATGTAACGAGACAAGGCCACGGACATCAAGTCTGTGTATGCACAATTAACTGTTAAATAAAAAAACATTTATTAAACAACTTATAAATACAATTAAATATTTATTAGTTGTTTAATAAATGCACACACTACGTTGCACACACTATACGTTGCACACACTACGTTGCACACACTATAAACGTTTAGTAGAAAATTAATATTTTAATTTTTAACACCTCAAATGTCATTAAAACGTCAAAATGACAACGAAGAAGGTGCAAAACTTACCGTTTTGCCGGTAAGTTTTTATTTTTGTAAATCGTTTTTCATAATATGTGTGTAATAACTGCATGTAATTATAATCTGCGTGCTGTGGTCTTTATAAATTAGTAAATATTTATAACTGGAAACACTGTCATTTATTAGTAACTAGCTTTCCGCCCGCGGCTCCGCCCGCGTGGACTACAGGTTATATCGTGCCCAACTGTGGGATAAAATGTAGCCTATGTCCTTTCCCAGGCTCTAATCTATCTCTGTACCAAAATTCATCAAAATCGGTTCAGCGGTTTAGGCGTGAAAAGGTAACAGACAGACAGACAGACAGACAGAGTTACTTTCGCATTTATAATATTATATTAGTAGGGATAAAAAGCGCACTAACAACTATGTGAATGGGGGTTCACATCGCCAATTCCCTAGCAAAGTCCTTAGGATTCTGAATGTGCACCCCGGCTCACATTGCCAGGTTTGCCGTGAGTAAGTTGCGGTGGTATTTGCGTCTTATTTTCATTGATTATAAAGAGTTTTATTAACACTAAGAAAAAATATCACTTTGCTTGGAAACTAAATGATAAATAAGTAGATACTGGCATGACTGTGACTGTTTGTATAGAAGGGGAAATAAAAAAGTAGTTAAACAACGAAAAGACTTTCGTCTTGTTTACGAGAGATTATCAAAGAGTGGAAGGGCAGTAAGCATAGTGAAAAGGACATTCCCGAAAAGCAAAAAGTAAGAAAAGCCGGCTCGTAGAAGACCCACAGAACGCGCTCAGTATGACAACGTGGGCTACTTTCCGGATGTGGGGAAAAGTTGTTGATGCAAATATTCTTAATCAGGAAGGACCACAGTCTATTGCATCTAATGTAATTTAAATATTTGTTTTGTTACTGGGGAGGCTAAGATGAGTTGTTTCCTTAATTTTCATTTAAAATAATAGTTTAATGTTGTATTATACTTAACAAAAAACTTTTTAGAATTGATACGCACTATATTTTTAGTAAGCTGGCAACGTGAACCACTTTTCTGGTTAGTTGTCAATGTGAAGAACTGCAGTTCACATACATTTTTTTTTAAATTAAACACTAGACTTTTTTTAAATATTTATTTTTGGATCCTTTTATCTGTTTTAACTTACGTGTGAAGAAAAATTACAATATTATATAGTTGAACATTTTTGCCAATTCAAGGGTTAAAACACGTCAAACATAGGTAATTTTTTTTCTAATTCTATGCCTATTTGCAAAGGTACAGTCTTCCTCGAAAAGAAAAGTGAAAATACGAAAGCCAAACCAAAAAAAAAAAATACGCAGAGGCGGCATGAGTTTACATTTAGTGTACTTGATCCACGGTGTCATTGCTTTGTTTACTTAGCGAGTACCAACTGCTACTGGCTACCATGGTTTCAAATAACCATTTAAAGTATCAAATTGTCTTGTTTACTCTAACCCGTCGGCAGCTCGGTACGTACCAAAGAAGTACAAATATTTATTCAACGCATACCGGTCCGTTCTTAAAAGTAATTACATGGTTTGACACCGGACGCTACTGAGACCCTCGGGCAGACGGAAGGTTAGGATATACAGGATGTATTTATTTTGCGATGCATCTTTTGTACTTGTTTTTTGACCATGGACTATAATAAAAAGGGGGTGGTATAAGTTTGATTTGTGTATCTGTGTTTCTGGCTAAATGTTTGACGTTAGAATCTGTTTATCTGTGTCTATGTCTGTGGCATCGTAGCTACTAAACGAATGGACCGATTTGGATGCGGTTTTTTTTATTTGAGAGCTGACGTAATCAAAATGAGTCCTCTATATTTGTAGAAAATTGGTCAGCCGTTTAAGAGTTACAGGGGATCAAATGACAGAAGTCATACAAAAATTTTAATTTTAGAGGTTTCTTGTAATATTTTGTACCTATTCTTTTATTTTGAATTAAAAAAAAAACAGCAAATACATAAATACTTAATAATAATTTGAAATAAACAAATATAAATTTATTTTAAAAAATTAACAGTTCAATTCACGTAATATAAAGCTGGCCTTAAGTTGCAAAAATACATAATAAACTTTACTAATTGGCGTTTTTTTCATAGCTTGCGAGATCTCACCCTACTCTATCCAGCCTCTTTCTTGTGATTTTTTAAAAGGTCCTGCCAATGTGATTCCTAAAAAGATCAAACTAAAAAATTCAAACCAATTAGAGATACTAAAATATTGAAATCTTTTTCTGTAAATAGACCGACTTTAATTTCTATAAAAATATTAAGAATCACTTTTTCACTATATGCAGAAGATCTGAGCCGCATGGAGAGCACTTAGCGTTCAATTAATCAATCAATCAAAATATCTTTATTCAAAATTGATACTTAAAGTACACTTTTCGAACGTCTTTTTTAAACATTAATTATTGTTTGCTATTCCTATGGAGCTGGCCCAACTCTCCAAGCAAGTTTATCATTTTAATAATCATCAAGCCTGTAGTAAGCCTTTTTGCATAAAGTGCTTTTAACATATGACTTAAACCTATTTTGAGAATATGCTAGTAATTTGGGAATTTTATTATAGTATCGCACGCAAAGCCCCATAAATGAAGTATGAATTTTTGATAACCTGGAACAGTGTGATACTAATTTATTTTTATTTTTAGTGTTATAACTATGCAGTTGACTATTTTTTGAAAGAAATGCAAATTCTGCCTAACGTACATGATATTTGCATATATATATTGATATGGCACTGTCATAATATTTATTGATTTAAATTATAAAACACTACGAAAATATTAGAAAGAAACTTAATTGTATAAGTAAAAAAATCATAGTCACAGTTAAAATCATTGTCCTTTCTAATATTATAAATGTGAAAGTGTGTATATTACTGTTATTATTAAACTATATTATTATCGTAATAATATAATTATTAACGAAGGAGAATGAATAAGACGACGCCTAATTAAATTATAATACACGGAAAAACTAGGAATTAACAAATCGATCTACTAGTCTAACTTACACTGCCAAAGTAGAAACAAAAAACAATCAGTAGAATTTAGAAAAGTACGCATAGGCCCAAAAGGTCCATAACAATAATAAATCCATATTTTTGTAAAGACTTAACGCACACCCTGTTGGTAGGGCATAATTAGTGCCAAAACAATAGGATAATAACGCCTTGAGCGTCCTAAATGATTTTCATATAGATGACACTTTGCATCCGTCCCCGGGTTCTGCGTAAACGCAGGCGCATGCCTTGAATTCGTAGTATGCCTTGAATTCGCATTGAAGTAAATCAAACGTGTTTTCCCTTTTCAACCGACTTCAAAAAAAGGAATAGGCTCTCAATTCGAAATAATGTTTTTAGGACGTTAGAGTTAACCCATCTTATAGTAAAAAATAAGAAAATGATGTTTTTTTTTGTATGTTTATTAAGTGCTTACTCTGTCTATTCTGAATTGATTTTGATGATTGTTTTTTTGTGCGAAAGAGAGAGGTGGTTCCATATAAATTATATCGAAATTTAACAAAAATCAACAAAACCAAAAAAAATATCTTTTTATATTTTCGACCGTGTGGTGATTGGTTGAGAATAACACCACCCCATCTCTTTCCGTGGGTGTCGTAAGAGGCGACTAAGGAAACAAAGACTAGACTTGCCTCCTAGTAATTCATCTTAGGCAACGACACCTCAGTTTGTTTTCAATCTGAGGTGGCGTCTTTTGGTTTCATGCGGTGTGGTAGGCTCTGCAAAGGGCCGTCTGGTTCGCGACCACCCTCCTACCGAAGTCCGACGCCAAACAGCTTACGTGTTCCGTCGGTGCGTGGGAGTACCAGTGCCTTAATTGGCATTTTCTGGGTTAACTCGCTCCATCGTCGACTTCATCTATGACCTTGGTCAAGATTGGGGTCAAGAGTTAACCCATCTCATAATAAAAAAATATAAAAAAATCTCACACCGCCTTTCTCAGTGCAAATGAGTAAATTGTGACGTGCTGCTGTCTGTTTGTCTTCTAACCACATTCGCAAACTTTAATCATTTACCAGTGCCTTAACAGGCATATTCTGGGTTAACTCGCTCCATTGCCGACCTCATCTATGATCTTGGTCAAGATTGAGGACAAGAGTTAACCCGTCTCATAATAAAAAAAAAACGTTTTTTTTATATGATCAAACTACCGCAATATTATCCATCCTAGTCTGTAGTTAATTATCTTTTAAAACGTTAAATAGTTGCAATTATAAGTAATACTTAGAATGAGGTGTTATTTACCATTCCAAACACAGTTTGTTTGCACTCATCAAATGCGTATTGCATAACTAAACGTTACTTTTGTCGGAAATTGCTGATGATTTCCCTAACAATGTAATTTATTGATGTTGAGCAATTAAATGCAAAATTCTGGTAGAAACTGAGAAAAGGATAAACAGAAATGGGACTAACTTATTTATTGCTTTCGGTAAATTTTTTTGTATGGTATTCGTATTTGTCGGTGCGACGTAAATTTTACAGCGTTTTGTAAAGCCATTAGAACACGTTTTGATATTTAAACAAAAATTGATCGCATTTAGGTGTACGAACGAACACAGAGGTGAACGTTCTTTTCAACGTACAGACAACAGCACGTCAGGTAACCCATTAGCACTACAAAAGCCGACGCTATAGCGAGCAAGATAAGGGCGATATCAAGGTTAACATATGTAACCTAATGTGCTGCCATGTGTACATGCGACGCGTAAAATAATTTTGTCAAGTCGAAGTCGTTCTGCCTGTTCCGTATTGACGCTATGCTATCGTTTCTATCGAAAGAGAGGGCGGATCGAGATATACATACGACAAAATTATGTCACGCGACCATGACACTTAGTGGGCCAGTTCATATCTGCAATTTGCACAAGATAATTTTAAAGTCACCAAAAATTATAATTAGGTGTGATATGTTTTTATTTTAGTGATAAATGGTGCAACACATTTGGGCCTTTTTGTAATTCGAACGGCACGGCACGGCATGTCAGAATTTGTATTACCATTGCCCCCTACGTTCCCAGCTTGTAGTAACACTAGTGCATAGGAGGCAATGGTTAAACAATTTTGCCGTGCCGTTGTCGAATTATAAAAAGGCCCGTGCTTCCTTTGCGATCCTCACTTCCTTAATAATATTACGTGGAAGTGTGATTATTTTTGTTTTACATGGAAAAAAACGAAGTCGGATTGAGCTAGCACTAATTCACCACCGATTATTGATTCTATTTCAAGACTAAAACCAATGAGCTCATGTTTGGAAGAAATCTGTTCAGAAAGGATAAAACAAAATCTCAAAAAAATCGACTTTTAAATAAAAAAATCAAATATTGTAAAAAAATAAAAAAAAGACATCCAAAAGATAGGTATCAGCAATAAAATGTATAAATACATTTCCATTGCTTCTTAATCCTTTCCTTACTAATATTATAAATGCGAAAGTTACTCTGTCTGTCTGTCCGTCTTTCACGCCTAAACTACTGAACCGATTTTTATGAAATTTGGTACAAGATAGATTAGAGCCTGGGAAAGGACATAGGCTACATTTATCCCACGGTTGGGCACGATATACCCTGTAGTCCACGCGGATGGAGCCTCGGGCGGAAAGCTAGTTTATAATATACGGCGTCAATGTCAAACTAATTTTAAGAGTGACTATTTAACTTCAGTAAAAGTAGCGGCGATAGCTCAGTTGATCATGAGCTAGGCTTGTAACCGTAAGGCACGGGTTCAAATGTGCAGGACTGTACCACTATATTCGTCTTTTCGGATTTATGTATTAATTTTTTAATTAAGTATCACTTGCTCAGCAGTGAAGGAAAACATCGTAATGAAACCCGCACGTCTAAGAAAATTCGTTTTTTAGGGCGCGTGGTCCATCTTTGGCTAGCGTGGTGTACTATTACTCCTGTAAAATTGTGTTTTTACTAGGAAAGTGCTGGGGTAGTTCTGATTTTTTTCATTCTATAAGTATTTTGGGGTACAGAATCCGAATCTGAGGTTTGCGGACAAAATTTCGTGGCCGAACATTGAAAAAATCGCAAAAAAGAAAAAATCTGCTTTTTTCCGGTTTCTTGCTTAAAACTCGAAAACTATTAAATTTTAGGTAATGGTCTGTTTACACAAATTAAAGTAATTAAAATTCTCTACAAACGTCACTTTTTTTTCAGATGAATTGTTCGGTCTCAAATGCGACTTCAAAAGTGTAAATTTTCAACAGTCCGCCACGAAATTTTGTACGCAAACCTCAGATTCGGATTCAGTATCAGAACTACCCTAGAATTTTCTCACCAGAGGCCCTTTAGAATACAATTGGACTGAATCATATGGCCTAAATCTCCTTCGTGTTTCAAAGGATATATCGTGCCCCTCGGTGAGAAGATATATGGGCTGATAAAAAAATTAAAAGTATGCTTGGTCGAATTCTACGCATAGAATGACAATTTTATAGCGGATCTGGCAATGTTTGACCCGCTTATTGTACATAATTTGTAATCCACTGCTGGTGTACAATTCACATTGCACTTATTCTACGGTTGCATCCGGTCTAACTCGTTTTGTCTACCGTGCACGTGACTGCACTTCAGACTAAACGCTGACCTTGACATCACCTTTCTCTCGTTTGTAATAGTAACAGTTTTCGCCTGAAACTGTAACCCTTCTTCTTCTTCCTAGCGCTTAGTCTCGTTTCTCATTCGGGGAACGCTTGACAATGATCCAAGGCAGGTCAAGTCATTACGGTGGAGCGACTGCCATATGACCTCCGTGACCCTGCTAACAGGGGAACCTGACCGGATTTCCCTCACCGTAAGAGCATCGATTAGTGTGCAACTAATGTATATAACTCCGAAAATGAGTCATTGGTACACGGCGGCACTGGGGATCGAACTCGGTAATTCTCGCTTACGATTCCGACCCACTAGCCGTTAGACCAGCGATGCTCTCGCCTGAAACTGTAACCCTGTTGTCTGTATTTACATTTTGAATTAACAAACATTTCTGCAGTGTTATTAGGCTGTGAAATGTATGCATTAGACTTTAAATTATTCTGTGAAAATTAACGACAACTTTGTCCAAAGAACATATTAGGTCGAAATATGAACAATAATTTTCGCCTCTCCATAAGTCCAACTTGTGCGTTCAGCTGATTGGGCAGCGACTGGAAAGTTTGGTATCACGGCCCCGGCGACGGCACCGGTGAGAATCATCGCCATTTCAGCCCCGGCGCGCATTAGTGAAAAACATGCCATATATTTTGATACATTTTTCCTTCCGGTGCCGGTGCCGTGCCGTTGCCGTGCCGTCAAGTGGAAAACCGCCCATTTTTCTTTGTATGGGAAGTGGAGTTTTTTTGAGAACTGTATATAGGTTGCTTGGGGAAAGTTGTTCGATTTTCTGGGAGAATCACCCTCTGAATTTACTTTAACTAATTTAAAGTGCACCATACTCTCACGCCTATAATCCCTAACGGGGTAGGCAGAGCATCAGTTGTTCTAGAACCACTAGATGCGATGTTTGACATAAATTGTGAGGGTGATTAATTTAAAGTCATCTTCTTATATAGAAAATTGGAGGTCCTGATTCACTGACTCATCAACACCCAGCCTAAACCCTTAGACCTAGAAAGCTGAAATTTGGCAAAAAGGTGTCTTTTATGACGTAAGCAAGTTACAAAGAAAGGATTTTTCGAAATTCTACCACTAAGGGGGTGAAATGGGGGTTCAAAGTTTGTATGGAGAAAACAATGGTTTCAGACATTTTGACTCAAAACTTCGTCAAGATATACCTTGAAGCAAATAAAAGGGACACATGTTTCGCGATTTTGCGAAAATCATCCCCTAAGGTGGTGACGGTGACTAAAAGAGTTCTTTTCGCGAGAGAAGCCTTCCATATAAGAAGAGAATTCCATATAACTACGTGACTTACGTGATAACTAGGTGGTACGCTCGGAGTGCATCAGCCCAGTAAACTTAATAATTTTCCCCAAGGAATATAGGTCGAAATATTAAAAAAAAACTTCATACATTTTTTGCGTTCCGTTGATTTGCCTTTTGGCTGGGTGATGGAGGTATGAAATTTGTTCAGTTTAGCAGTCTGGTCCACTTCCTTAATTTTCGCTCGATGATGATGATGACGAAATTTAAATCACTTCGTGTAACTAGTGTAAATAATTTTATTTCTAAACTGATTCACTAATAGTTAGCAATTGTACAAGTATTCTGCGGACGAAAATTAATTTTATGCAGATGATTGGCAATAATTTGACCAATTAATTATATTCGCGACAAAAAACGAAGATTCCAGAAAGGGCAATGCAATCTACTTTTTACTTTTCACCAAGAAAATATCAATTTTGATTGAGGATTGGCGTGTGTAATACGTTAGATAATAATTATTATCATAAGATGTCAGCTGGAACGAGATATTTGTGTTTGTTTAATTATCTTATCATTTGTCGTAATTAAAAGTAGCCTATAACACTCTCCTCGGTCGCTTTATTCCTCCTTCCTTCCATCTTGCCTTCCATAATTCATCTATGGAAGAAAGAATGGAACAGAATAATTTTTATTTTATAGGACATTCAGGATGCCACTTAAAATAAGTAACTATTACATTAAATACATACAAACATACATTAAAGGATTTAAATATATACATACACATTCGTTCTTTTGACCCTACTGACTCTACGCCTATTCGCAAAGGTGCAGTCTGATGATGAAGAAATAATCATGTCTAAATAGATGACTAATCATAGACTGTCTTGTGTTATCTATTGCGTTGAATATTGTCCATGATTTCTATGTTCGACTGTATACATTTTTTTAAATGTATGTTCACCGATTTCTCCGCCAATTATGGTACCGATTTTCAAAATTCTTTTTTGTTCGAAAAAGTATACTCCAGAGTTAGTTCCATATAAATTTTACAGAAAATGAATCAGCGCTTAAAAAAAAAACTACAAACCAAAACATCATCTAAATAAATGAGTGACATTTTTGTTTGTGTTTATCTGCTAATAGGCATTGTAGTCTGCAAAAAATAATAGTTATCTACTTTGTGCGAACTGTTATTGGGATAAAAATCGGTGACTCATACGTTTTTAACGTGGAAAATTATCATTTACTGGTTTCAAAACTTTTTCGTTTGTTACTTTTTCTGTCCAACTTATTTTCTCCATTCACCTCCAGCACCACATTTCAAAGGCCTCTAATCTGCTATCCCTTTGGAGCATTGACCGTGTTTCAAACCCGTAATGCGATGCTCCGACATAGATAACATGATATAATTTTGTCACGCATCCATTATATCGCATAGCGTCAGTACAGGGCCCCGATTCAATGGAGGCCATTTTATCTGTTCAGGTGGCGAAATTGAGGACTATTAAATTTTCATATACATGCTGACAATCACCCCGACCAGGAGTACCACCGCCAACCAAACGTAAAGTTGCAAACTACCTAGGAACTGAAAATTCAGTAGGCAGCCGTCATTGATGTATGAAATTTTGATAGTTCTCAATTCCGCCACCTGAACGGATAAAATGGCGACCATTCCATCGACACACACTTTAAGTTACAGAATCGGGGCCCTGAACAAGCAGAACGATTGCCTGGCTAGTCGAAAATATAAACAAAAATAATCTCTCGTGTACAGTTTATGCTATTAGCTATTTACAGTTTGAAAAAATTCTTGCCTATGTAGTTTACTGTGAAAAGTTTTTCAGTTTAATGGGTCTTTTATTTAATATTAGCATTCCGCCTGGTACTTCGTTCCCGTGGGAATCCGGGAAAATGTTACTCAGGGATAATGTAGCGTTCTAATGTGAAAGAATTTTTCAATCGGTCCAGTAGTTTCGGAGTCATTCAATGTAAATAAACAAACAATTAAATCTTACCTCCATTATAAGTTAGTGTAGATCAGTGTTTTTCAATCTTTTTGAATTCGCAACCCTTTGGATCTTATTTAAGTTCTGGAGACCCCCTAAGGTCCCTAAGACCTTTTTAGGCTAAATCTATGTACGGACGGTCGCAACTAAGGTTACCACACGCTTGCACTCTCTGCTGTTGTGATAAGAGCGGTCTTGCAATGAAAATGAAGTAACCTGATGCGCTGGCCTCTGTACTACTTAGGAGATTTTAAAACACAATAAAAGAGTTTTCCGCTGGGTAGACGCGGATAGGCGACGGGAGGCATCATTATACAGGCACAGCCTTTTCTCTGAAATTGTCTTATTTTAGTGTAAGATTTACAAGTCATTGTCTTTTTTATTTTGTAGATTTAAAAAAAATATATATATTGTCCTCGAGTAAGGCTTCACGACCCCTCTGGGGGTTGCGACACACAGTTTGAAAAACACTGGTGTAGATACTCTGCCACTTCTCTTCTAAATGTAATAGAGATGAAATTCGTACTTCAACTGTGCAGCCTGACGTGCTTTTGTCTGTCATCTGAGTCACTGTGATATCCGAGTTAGTATGCAAAAATACCCTTCTTCATTATTGCAAAGGACACCTGTGCTCGAAAAATTTCTCTGAATCGTTTAGCATAGTAATAGGCGTGCCCGTGCGCATATACATACGACTGATCAGACATGAGAAGAATGAGAATAAACATGTGACTAGAATTGATGTTGGAACGACGTGGTAGGTCTTTTTAATACACGATTAATGCTAACTTTTCCTGGGATTACTTTTCTGCGTCTGTTGGAAAATAGACTTTATGTTACCCAGCTATAAGGCGATAGTTCAATGCAGAATTTCATTTGAGTTAAGATATGAATTCCGATGTCGTGAGTATATATTTTGCTCAAGTTATGTATTATTTATGTATTAACTACGCTGTCAATGTCAATGAATATGGAGCATCTGGGTCGTACTCCAATATTTTTAAAAAGAACCCTTATATTTCATTGAATACTAAAATGGGTTAAAATTCGCGTTATATATTATTATTATTTAACGTCAAAGGTAAAACAACTTCGGGAATAAAGATAAAACAATAGTAGGTATAGTATATCCGCGAATTTTGACCCATGTTTGTATTAATAACGTGTTCAAATTGCGACAGTTTAAAATGTTATAATTATAACCCTTATATAAAAAAAATCTTAAGAGAGTCAGAAGGAGTGATTCTTTTTATGAAACTTAACAGCTTTCCTCATAAAACTAAAAAAAAAAATTAAAAATTACTCAGGTGTATTTTCTTTGAGGAAAGTTGTTCAGATTCATGGCTAATTGAAAGTCACATAATAAATGTCGGAAGTACAGGGCTAGTCACTCTTAAAAGCACTTTGGGCATTATGCAGGAAAAAATCAGTCCTTTTTTTTCCCACCCCGTATACGTCCCCACCGAGGGGCACGGGCCTCCCTTCGAAACACGAAGGCCATAGGCCCAATTCATCCATCATGGCCCAATTCGGGTTGGTGGACCGCTCGTCTTTCGAAAATGAATTTTCTTGGACGGACGGGTTTCATCATGACGTTTTACTTCACCGTTAAGCTTATATGATGATTAGAAATCCGTACATAAATCCGAAAAGACGAATTTAGTGGTACAGGCCCACACCAGGATTCGAACCCGCGACCTTCCAATTACAAGTCTGGCTCATTACCAACTGGGCTATCACCGCTAATGATTCCTAAATGTCGACATCATATATAAGTGATAAGTGATATGGGCTCCCATTTTCCGCATGTAGGCTCTTAAGTGGCCCATTATGCGTGTGGGTCAGTGGTTATTCCAGCCACTCCGTCCAGAAGCTCAGAATCCTCCTGGGGATTTCGCAGGCTTCGCGGAGCGACCTGCAAGGATTTTTGCCCGGTGTTCTGCCACTCCCATGCAATCCAGGATTACATGGGCGACTGTTTCATCAGCCTCCAAGCAGCCCCTACAGAGGAGACTGTCGGTGACGTTTAGTACGAATAAATGCTTGTTCAGAGCACAGTGGCCCGTAAGGGTACCCACCATTATTCGTAGGTTATCTCTGGATAGGTTTAGCAGTCTGCGCGTCAAACGCGGGGAGGGTCCTGTAAAGGCTTCCTTCGACTGCCGACAAGTGGTTACGTTGTCCCACCTGTCTTTGTGTTGCATAAGGGTGCGTGCTCGGATCCAAGTCCGTATTTGGCAAAATGGAATCGGGATGGTTGGCACAGGGCCTACCAAGATGGTGTTTGATCCCTTCCTAGCCAGTTCATCTGCCGCATCATTACCTATGGAACCGCTATGCCCCTTAATCCATTGCAGGACGACCCTGTTGGCTGAAGATATTTTATTCAGCACTTGGTGGCATTCCGTAATAAGTCCAGAAGTGTATGAGTGATTTCCTAGGGCTTGTAGTACTGATGCGCTATCAGAGAGTATCCTAATGACATCATATATTCAAAGGAACTTAAGTTTACACGATCGGGAATCTATCCCGCTACCGTTGATTAAGAGGCAGTTTCACAAAACCCTTTATGCGTTCACCTGTGCGTTCACCTTCTGCAATATCGAAATTCTTCGTAAATCAATCATTGTAATTGTGAAAACCAGAACAATCTGTTCTGCTCAATGGTGATCTCATCCTAACTTCGTCACAGATTACTACTGTATTTGACAAGAAAATATTCCTTCAGTATGCTTGAAAAGGTTTTATTTGATTATAATTGACACTTCAATAATGTAAAGGGATATTGCACGATTTTTTTTAAATTTGGGTGGTGACTTTAAATTTGCGAAAATTAAGGATTTCAATCAGTCCAGGAAACTGGGCAAAAATGGTTTTGTATGTACAGATGTCAGGCTTTTTTCTACCACAAATCCCATTTCTCAAAAAAAACTTGTGAAATTTTGTAAGCAGGTTCGATAATTATGTAGGATTTTTTGGTAGATTCAATTCTTGAATTTCAATGGCGGGGCCATGAGAGTTAAAAACGTAAATAATACAATATAAAGGGCTTTAGGTAAATCTATTTCAACCTCTCGGGTGGTAAATGAGTCCATGAAACTGAACAACTTCCCCAAGGAACATAGGTCAAAAATTTGAGTTTCCATGCAAACTTCATCAGCATATAACGTATTTTGTATGGGAGATCAATTTTTTTTTCGTATTTTGACCTATGTTCTGACGGATTAACCACCCGAGAGGTTGAAAAAGAGATACCTAAAGCCCTGTATAAAGCCATTTTGAAAAATGTTGACTCGCGAGGTCAACAGTTCAAAAAGCCAGTACTAGTAATTCGCACTTTATTTCAGTAAAATATGGTAAATAAAGATGGTCAGACTCATGTTTAGCTGATTTAGTGATAAGCATAAAAATATAAATTGGAAATTTATGACCTCGATATCTCACTGTTATGATTTAAAGCGCACTTTTATTTTATTAATTAATAAAGGGTTTGCTCTTGACCACAATCTAGCACAAGGGCGAATATGCGGTCAAGGGTGTTATCAATAATTCAACAAATCTTTATACTCTCTATTTACTCTGTATCTGCTAAAAAACAGAATGTAGTAAAAACAGGAATGAAACCAAAAAAAAAATATTTATATTGTTATTCAATAATTTTAGACTACGGATAAGATCACTTGAATTGTAAAATCGTACAAGTAAGAACAACACAAGCATTTCACGCGCTTGCGTACGCGTTTCACTAATAAATAATATTACTACAGTAACATTATCACATTATAAATTGTTTTGAGAATATTTTGTTGTTGAATTCTCTTTCCAACAATACTCGTCTTACAGAGAGCTCAGAACTTGCCAATTTCTTTGTCTCATCATGAAATCTACCATAGAGTCATGTACCAATTTCTACAGTTTTTGAAGATCTATGTAATCAACCATGCCCTTTTGTTGCATTGTTAACCTTACAAAAAAGAAACTTCAGCGATTTCTATTTAGTTCAAAACACAAAAGGTTATTTTTAATATTTTTTTACATGGTCGCGATATTTTGAATGGAACACATTGACAGAGAATGTGGCAGGTTAGGTAATCAGTGATGCAAACTTGTGATTGTCTTAAATAAAAACATTTACACTACAATACTTGGCGATGCGATCACTAGTGTTGTATTAGTAAACACGGCCTACTAGTATCGTAGAGTGTATACTAGTAAATTTGTTATTATCTCTGCGTTAGGGAAGTGTTGCCTTCCCTGCCCGAAAAAAGAGGAAAATTGTTAATAACTGCGGGTAATTTAGCTCGTAGGAAACTAAAAGCTGCTCACAAAGATATATAAAACAATCATCAAATACCAGTAATTGTATAACAAGTTACGATTTAGTAAAATTGTAGGTAATTATACAGCAAAATAATTTATCTAACGCTGCGCAATTAAAAATACTATTGATTTTAAAGATATTAAGTAAGTAAGCGGGGAATTTATTCTTGAGTCTATAGTACGACCGATACTTCTCAGACTACTGTCAATGTCATCTAAAATGGCAGAAAGAGATGTGTGGGGTCATATAATGGTCGCACGTTATGCACGACCGGTTGCCATTACTTAAAAAAAAAAACATCTTAGCGCTTCAAAATCGTCACCGGCTAGCAGTGTACCTAGCGGATCAACGGACGAGGCTCTGACCAACCCGTAAAGGGTTTCTTTACTTGATATTAGCGACTTCGCCGTTCCATATTTTAATTTTTATTTGGTAAAATCGCGATTGTGGACGCAATTTTATTTCGCCATTTTTGAATTGACTTCCGATGCTCTGACGTATCGCTCATAGACTTCTGTGTATAATTTATCTCGTCCACCAATGACTGGATAATGGTCAAGCTACCCAGAATGTTAAACGGGACATAAGCGCTAGGAAGAATTTTCTAGAAATAAATAAAGAACGTTCAGCTCTCTCCGTTGCTGTATCCAGCTGTATTCTTTTTGTAGTCTCATCTAGATGTAAAGAATAAGTTCCGCTTCACCTTTAGAGCTGCAATCTAGCGAAGCGTCGTCGTAAACAGTATCTGGATCTGACACACTGCGCCAACTGACACAATCTACTCTCTATGCATACGGTTTCCACAAAGCCACTACTGCCGGGGGTTACTATGGGCTGTCGAAAGTAACTCACGAAATCTAAACTGACTAAGAATACTGTTATGGAGTGTTTAGATTTTATTGATTAGATGGTCTGACTACATTTATCTGGCACAAAGTAGGTAATATACCTACACCAATTGTTAATATTCAAAATATTCTTTGTACGAAACTGTTTGGACACTCTGCAGCAGTATCAATAATGTTTTACCGCGTTGTGTAGTGAAGAGTCGATTTATACATATGAAAATCTCATATAAATCTGTGGTTACATAAAAACCTGTTTTTCATAATGAGTTCTGTATAGATAATATAATTACTCTAGGTTCATAATATTAACACTAACCTACAACTTTTCTTAATCTCCTACCTTACCATATTTATAAGAAAAACATGCTATATGTATGTATATTATTGATAAAGTAGAGTAAGGATAAAATACAATAGAAAACAAAGATCAACCCACAGACATAGATCTTAGTGTCTATGAATCGATGTAATAATTAATAACAATACCAACATTATAACAAAAACAAGAACAATAGGAACGTGAGGCGACTCTATGTACCGACATCGTCACACATGATCTCGTTTAACGCTGATAAAAATATAATTCTGTGTATAATTTAAGATAATTAGGCAATGATTTCATTGTTTATAATTTGACTGTAGGTATATCGTACTTACAACACGTGCAGAGCCAGTCACGTTGATGTGGTATGGCCGTGGTAGGCGGACTTTTCTCAGAAAACTGTATAAAGGGGGCTACTATCGATAACACTCAATGAACGGTTTCAAGTTCAACTGAACGATGACGTCCTTACATTTATTTGGTTTACACTTTTAATTTAAATCACATTGTTCAGAAGCAATGTAAGTATGGAATTGATAATGATGTGACGCGTTGAAATCGGCTCCATGATATCCCCCACTATATCGCCCGAAAACAATTTTTTACAAAGGTCAGATCGCATTTTCTGTGCTAAATGGAAAGTGGGAAAAGGAATGAGTCGTTTATTGTGGCTCTATTTGTTAATTCCACCGCCACAAAGCTGTTCTATATAGCCTTGGCTAGGATACCTAATGATGCTCTTTCAGCAAGTCAAAGTTGAAAATCAGAGTTCACACACTGAAAATATTACAATCGCTAACCAACCAAGAATGGCAATTAAGATTTTTTCCACCTAAGTTTATTCAGAAACGCCTTTGCCCAGCGAAAAGGTCTTGCCGCTATTTAAAAATAACAAACGTCGATAGCATGTGAAAAAGTGTGTTGTTGTAATGAGAACCAGTAGTAAGGACAGCTCCCGGAGCCTGCGAAGCCACTTTCATAGCGGCAATAAAAACTTTTCATTGGCCCGTCAACTCTGCTGAACTAAACTTAAGTTTATCTTGCTTTTACGAGCGCGCTGGCTCGTCTAAACGCGCTACCGCTGGATTCCGCATGCGGTTCTTATAATTACTTCGATAGTGAATTTCATTTAACTATAACTTGGTTTGTTTATTAAATTTAAAGCTGCAGTCTAAGCACGAGGTACTTGCGGTTACATGTTCCGCAGTCAAATGTCAAAAAGTGTCGAAATAATAATCACAGAGGACGAGCAAGTCTTTGCGCGTTTTGTCGCGGGCCGTGCTAGCTATGCTGGTATCATGGTGAGATGATGGAAAAAATAACTTGGTCAGAGAAAACAAATAAAGAAAAGAAAATTAGTAAAAGATGAGAAGTTTGTTGAATTGAAAACTATGAACAGAAAAGGAAAGCTGATTGGGCATCTGATACAACATGACCATTATTGCTCGGGACTTCGATCCCGTGAGAATTTCGTAAAATCCTTAATAATTGTTTACATACGCTATAAAAGGAAGATTTGAGCCAAGTTTCAGCTTTCTAGGTCCATGGGTTTGGGCTGGGCGTAGTGAGTTAGTGATTGAGTCAGGACCCACAATTTCATAATATGTGCCTGTGTTTAGTAAAAGGTTACAACTTTCGGGGTAGTCAATACGAGCTATTTACAATAGCTCATCAAGTCATCACACTAATTGTGCACCTTAACGACTTTTACGAAAGTTGTACCTTTCCATCTTTACAGTCACATACAGTGTGAGTCTTTATAAAGTGCACATATTAAAAAGGGTGAAAATATAAACAATTTTATCGACGGAAAAAATGACAAAAAAGTATTAAAAAAAATTTATTATGGACTTTTAATTTTTTTTACTCTCGTTCCCTATGCAAACAAACTGTTACTACTTTTAAACTAAATGTGATATTAAAACAAAACAAAATTAATAATGATCTCTAATAATAGGCCAAGCTAATAAAGCCATAAGTTTTTGAAAATAAACCTCATAAATTAATTATTAATTATTTTTTGAAGAAAATTTACCATTTTTCTACCAAGTTTTGCAATAAATGTAAAATTTATCAATAATTTTTTTTTCAAGATTTTTTTGTCATTTTTTCCGTCGATAAAATTGTTTATATTTTCACCCTTTTTAATATGTGCACTTTATAAAGACTCACGCTGTATATAAAAAGATGATAAAAAAAGATTAAAGGGAAGAGTGGGAGGGGTAGACCAAAAGGAGTGTTTCGACCAAATTAAAGAGAAGGTTGAGGTCGTGTCGTATTGAGAGGTCAAATTACTAGTGGAGAATAGAGGCGGGTGGCGTTTACTCCACAAACAATTATGAAGAAACATAATCATTTTACTAAAATAATGGCTGTTTTGACGTTATTTTTCAATATGACGATTAAAACTTTCATCTGGGTATATCAGTGCTTCAATTTTCTTAATGTCTCTCGTTATACAGGCTGATAAAAAACCTGCTATATTCAAAATCCTATACCAGTATCACTTACAGAACACTTTTTTTTATATATTATTTTTTATTTTTTACCCGCAACCCTCGCGTGCCTGGTGTAGGAGTAATATCTATATTTAGGCAAAAAACGAGCTATTCCTTCCCATTGAAAAAAATATTCTTTTTTTTCATAAATGTGTTCTTTGAGTGATACTGGTTCAAGATTTTTAATATAGCTAGGAGGTTTTATATCACCCTGTATAGTATAGTGTCTATCTCGTTCTTGTCATTTGAGAATCAAGCTACTTATTCGATATACGAAATTTGCCGTACCACAATTAGAAAAAAGAAGCACTTTAATGTGTATGAGTTAGAACCAATTTTCTCATAAACTGATATGTTTAGTGCAACTATTGATTTTACTGATATTATGAGTAATTATGTAGGTACCTATGAACACGATAGACTCTGCAAAGTTTTATCTCTTACATTTTCCCACAATATGCTTATATCACTCACTGTTCCCATTAAAATACTTGATATTTGTTTAATTTTTACATTGATTACATGTGCTAGGTACATTGATAATTAAATACTGATATTGAAACAACAAAAACCTAAGTATTTCTGTTTCAGCAATTAGCAATGCACTTTTAATGTTTTAAAAATATGGGTTACTTGAAATTGCACTAAAAAAAAATATTTTAATAATTTTCATTTCATTTTCACAAACAACCATTTTCTTCTAGCGGAAAGTTATATAAGTAACTAGCATTCCGCTCGGGACTTCGTTCCCGGGGGAATTCGGGAAAATTATGTAGCCTATGTTATTCAAGAATAATTTAGCATCCTAATGGTGAAAGAATTTTTGAAATCGGGCCAGTAGTTTTTAAGTTTATTCGTTACATACAAAAATACAAATCTTTTATCTTTATAATATTAGTTTAGATTAGATGTATTTAATTGTCAAACACAGTAGGGACGCCAAGTTTTATAACATGAAATAAAGTATACTAAGGTGAAAGAATGCTGAGGTAGTGAAAACAGAAAATAAGTTTAATATAATTTTTGTAATGTTTTTAATATTTTCTACTGACAGTAGAAAAGTCAGTCCATGTCAACTTTCAGAAATATCGAGTTTAGTAATTACTAATTGGGACTTTTGATAATTTGACATACACTGAAAAATTAAAACCCTCTCTCTATGTTTTCTAGCTATGTTACTAGCTTTTCAAAAGAACCTAATAACTGTTGTGTACGAAATTATAACCTTTAAGCCTGTTGTGTACGAAATTAACATTATTCTTTTACATTTTTGACATATTATATTGTACCAATTATGAAATTGATAATGTTGGAATAAATCATCTAATCTAATCTATTTATGTGGTTCGACATTCAGTAACCCTGACAATCGGTCACTTTTATGTGACAAATCACAAGAACTCAGAAAAAATTACAATTTGATACCGAGCGAAAAATAAAAGACCTGTTTACCTTTTAGTAAGGCGTTCCTAAAATGCAAATTAATCTTTATTTTGTTCACCTTTACTGCACAGACTTAAGAATTTTCCCGAACGAGTGTTCTACTATCATTAATCATTTCGAAGGCGTAGCAACATTGAATCCCTAAATTGCACATTCGTTCGTCCTTATTCCTTTGTGCTAAGGTTGGGTTTTCCCTACTTCTCGTGGGAGGGGCTTGTTGACTGAAATTAATGATTCTTCACAAGCACACCCACTGTGCGGAACTGCCTAACGTGTCTGTTTTATTGCTATTTTCTATTTGTTTGCTCGTGGTGTAATAAAATGAATATTATCTTTTTACTAGACTCTTTGAGCACTGACGCGAAAAAACTCAAGGAAATGGTTTACCGATCTATGCTTGCCAGTTGGGTGGGCTGTCACAATCTTTATTTCGTTCCCGTGGGAATTCAGGAAAATTATGTAGCCTATGTTACTCAGGGAAAAAGTAGCATTATAATGGTAAAAGAATTTTTCAAATCGGTCCAGTAGTTTCGGAGCCTATTCAATGCAAACAACAAACAATCAAATCTTTCCTCTTTATAATATTACTAGCTTTCCGCCTAGGACTTCGTTCCCGTGGGAATTCGGGTAAATCATGTACCCTGTATTCATCACGGATAATTCTAATGGTGAAAGAATTTTTCAAATCGGTCCAGTAGTTTCGGAGCCTATTCAATGCAAATAAACAATTAAATCTTTCCTCTTTATAATATTAGTACTTATAGATTAGTGTAGATTAAATTGCAGGACCTGACTCACTGACATATTAATTTTTCCGCCATTGTTTATAATTGAGCCAATATTATAAAAATAAATATAATATAAATAGTTACAGACACTTTAAGCAGATATAAATAGTTTCACTGCTTATTTTAATATCTTACGAAATTAATTCTATTTGATTTTTCTACTGCTCACAATTAACAAACATAAATTTCATAATTTTTTTAAAAAAGTATTAAAGTTTGTTTAAAATTTAACTGCAGTTTTTATGAAGCACAAAAATTTAAATACTATAAAATTATAAAGAAAACTGCTTCATAAAATGGAAATCACGAAATTGTGATCACGTTGAAAATTATTCATTATTTTTATGATGATATTAATGTAAGGAACGTGACAGAGAGACGTATTTTCGCTTTTTGCATAATCGCGCGACATCCGCCATTTTGAAGTTTATTTAGTGTGTTTTGCTATTACTTCTGTCACGCCTACTTTTTTTATTGTGTTTAGACAAACTGTGTTGGTTATAGTTATCTATCGCCGCAGCCCACTGTGCATTTGTAATTTTTTTTACCATTTGCAACTTAATTGTGTTGTTTTAAGAAAAACAGAGAAAACTTGGTGGCCGTAGATTTAAGTAGGTCATCCCATGTGGGGACGATAATCATACCATTTTACCTTTTTCAATTGGTATTGTAAAAGTTGAGTAAGAAAACCTAAAGGAAACAATGGTAGTTCCCCTGTAAGCTTTTAGGAGAGACCTTGCCTAATGGGTGACTGATTTTGAGAAACTCTAAGATATGATTTTTCCCGTAAAACTGAACGACTTCCTAAGGGGAATTTATAGATATAGGGTCCATCATTCCTCTTTATAATATTATATTCATTTAATTTTTTATTTACATTCTACCTAGTATCGTTTGGCCGTTTGGACGGCCGGTTTGGTCGAGTGGTAGTGACGCTGCCTCTTGATCGGCGGGTCCTGGGTTCGATCCCCAGTCGGGGCAAATTTTTGTGTAAAAAGCAGATGTTTGTTCTCGGGTCATGGGTGTTTGTGTTTGTCTTTATGTGTGTTCCAAGGGACCCACGGCACAAGGGAAAACCTTAGTGTGGGCCTTTGAGTGTGTAGCGTTTATTTATTTTATTTATTTGTTTAGTACAGCTTATATTTGATTAAAATTTCATATAAGGAATCAGAACGTATATAAACGGTACCACGTTTCATAAATAAAAACCCCAAAAGCTATAACCCTGTATAAGTGACGTAACATGAAGCTACCATAAGCTTGCTAATCTCGCAGGCCGTCGCATCGTCTGGCAAAACAGTGCTTAATGTTCATCCGGTCGATACTAGGAACAAGGGCCCATTTATCAACGGCCAGAACAATAACCTGGCATACATTGTGCGTTATGTCCGAACTACGTGACTCCTACCCGGTACGCCGCAGGAAGTGGATAGCGCGCGATAACAATATCACGCCACCGACTTTGTGTCAATAGGCTTTTGTTTTGGGTCTGTGGAGTAAGCTTGGGAGGTCAGGTTGAGATGTGAACTAATAATAAAAGGCACACACGTAACTTAAGCTATGGTTTCTTTGTATCGTGAGTTCTTCTTGACATTTACACAGACATAAAAAAAATATCTACCTATACTTCATAATAAGTATAAGCAGTGATAGCCCAGTTGGTAATAATGAGCCAGACTTGTAATCGAAAGGTTGCGGGTTCTAAATCTGGTGCGAGCCTGTACCACTAAATTCATCTTTTTGGATTTAAGTAGGTTTTTTCATAAATTATCACTTGCTCAGCGGTGAAGGAAAACATCGTGATGAAACCAGGCATGTCTAAGAAAATACGTTTTAGAAGGGCGCGCGGTGCGGGCAGAATATGGCCTAAATCCCCTTCGAGTTTGGAAGGAAGGCCCGTTTCCCTCCATGGGGACATTATGTATATGGACTAATAAAAAAAATAGTAATTACATAGCCCAGAGAACAAACATTTGTTTTTCGGTAAAAAAGATTACCCCGAAAGGAAATCGAACGTAGAGCCACCACTCATTTAAATAAGCCTGACTTTTATGACGAAAGTAATGTTCAAACAAGAAGGAATAAAACAAACAAAACCAGCAGTTAGACGTTTTTGCCTTGAATTAAAAAATAATAAAACGGAATACTGTGTAAAACAAAGTTCCCCGTCACGTCTGTCTTTTCTGAACGCGATACGCTTAAAAACTACTGAACGGATTTTTATACGGATTTCATCAATAAACGGAGTGATTCAAGAGGAAAGTTTACTATACACATCAACACGGTCTAGGGATATTGCACGATTTTTCATACAAAAGGGGCATGTTTGAGAAGCTATTATAGCATACTCGAGATACCTGGAGGGCTATCATTTTCAGATGAGCAAGTTCTAAACCTGAATTTTCAATTCTAGTCAATAAATTTGGTTTTACTTGAAATTTGTGAAAACGTGACGGAAACGAAAACGAAAATACGCTTTTTGCCTGCTTTTTGTATGAAAATGGTCGAATTTACGCAATTTTTTTTTCATTTTCGTCATGTTTTCACAAATTTCAATTAAAAATTAATTTATTGACTAGAAATGAAAATTCAGGTATAGCACTTGCTCGCCTGAAAATGATAGCCCTCCATGTATCTCGAGTATGCTATTATAGCTTCTCAAACAGACCTCTTTTGTAAGAAAAATCGTGCAATATCCCTAGACCGTGTTGATGTGTGTATAATTCATTCCCACGGGAAAAAAGTCCTGTTTATAAAATTTACTTACATGGTACAAACTGTAATAAATTCTCCTATTAGGGTAGGCCACTTGGTGTGGTCGACTCATATTTCGTATTTTGTATAGTAAAAAAGGGATCGTTTTCTTGTTAAAACCGATCGCCGAAGTACTATAAATACGTTAGCAATAAACCAAGTGCTCTAAGTATAAAATAGCAGAAATACGAGCAGAGTTATTGAATTTTCCTCTAGTCCAAGCACAGCTGCCCTCGCTCCGCCCGCGACTCGTTTTATTACCTTTTCATTGCATATAACTCATTCCGCTAATAACGCCTACAAAGTACTCAAAATGGCCGCCATGGGTACGTGGAAAATGGATGGAACTCGCTAGAATATGTCATAAACGTAACCGCACACGTTCGTAATGCCATAGAATACATAGGCTATGTGCGTTATGGGTTTTCCATACTGAATCGTGGCAAAAAACATCAATAACTTCTTTCATAAATCCCCTATAAAAATAAATTCAAAATTAATTTGAGAAGTGAAATAGTCTCCCAACTCTACTAGAGTTGCACCAGTTTGACATTTTTAAAATGAAAGTTTCATATTGTTAGTATTTGAAGTAGAGCTGCACTTTAATATGCATATTTTTTTTGTTTTGGATTTGCTTTTTATTGGGTATTAATGAAACCCGCTGTATTATAGGTATATGTATAGTTTATGCAAAATCCTGCCACTGGCGATAAAATAAAATTACCCTTTACTATTACGAAAGTCCTAAAAATATTATTTAAAAATTTAAAAATTTATGGAAATTTTTAATAGTGAAGAATGTATCAAGTAAATTATAAATGTAGATTGTAGAGAAAGATCGTACTAGATGGCATTCTGTGGTCTCTACCTACCCTAATGGGACAAAGGCGTTGCGCTTATATACAAGGTGTAAGGGAACCGCTTCCGAACACTGAAAGTACATGCTCAGTCAATGGTTTTGAGTAACTTTCTCAAAGAAACTTTTCCAGGAAACGAAAAAAGTTTTGGACTTCTCCATAGAAGCTGTCCAATTAAAATGACTTTTTTGTATGGGGCCGTCGTTTTTTTTTTCGTTTCCTGGAAAAAAATATTTGAGAAAGTTACTTAAAACCATTGACTGAGCATGTACTTTCAGTATTGGGAAGCGGTTCCCTTACACCTTGTATAGATGATACATACATAAACAGTCGTACCAAACTCTAATTAAGCAGCTTTTGTTCAAATATTTTTTTCTCCAAGCAAACAGTAAATCCGCGAAAACAGTTAATTAAAATAACGTAAAAGTGTGTAAGGTCAAAAGGTATAAATTGTAGTTTACATATTTTTATATCTACTACTACTACTATACTACACACTAAACAATACAATACAAAATGTGTACATACTGATATTATCAATAGCATTGAATGATATTGTGATATTGATAGTGCAATAATGGAATGGAATGGTGCAATAATAAGAAAAATAACACCGTAAACATTTGTATGTAGTAGGCTAGTGAACAGAAGGCTGAGTGGAAGGTGTATTCTAGAATGTGGATCTGTTAACAGACAAACAATTTCCTTTATTCGTAGATAACGAACACGAATAAGTTTGCTAAGAAATGGGCCGCTGGTGTCGTAAAAGTTTACTATGTAGCACCTGCTTCTGTATAACACCAGGGTATCTTTTCCACTAATCAACGGCGTCTAAATGGTTGTTTAATGACAATGGTAGATAACCATTTTATCCGTTCAGGTGGCAAAATTCAGAACTATAGACACCTCATCGCTAGATGACAGTCGCCCCCAACAAATTAACATTTAGTTGGCGGTGGACCCCCAAGGTAGCTGTTGTCAAATTTATGAGGTTTAGATAATTGTAAATGAACGGATAAAGTGGTAACCATTATAATTTCACCATCATTGAGACAAGCGAATCGTGTACTCAATAATGTTATTTGAGTCATCTATATGTTAACATGTTTTTTGAATTAGGCGATTAGATAACAGAACTTTAATTAAAACTTTAAGATTCATTATGGAACTATTCTACGCTAAAAGAAGGTTGACAGATAAACCAAATATTGAGATCAATTGTTTTCATAACAAGAGTTAAATATTTATGTTCATTGTATAAAAAAAGATACAAAGAAAGCGGTGAGAAAATTAAAAAACGTTTTGTTATTTTACTTTGTCGATATTCTAGAGACGTTTCTGTTAAGAGAACTAAAAGGTACTTACTTGACTGTGCTAGAGAGGTTTCCTACTTGTGATTAATTAAAATGAAAAAGTATTTGCTTAGTGAGAGTTCTACAGAATAAACTAGATATGTAAGGTCTATTTTTTTGGATTTTCTTGCACATGCGATATTGAAATTAAAAATCATTTTTGTGGGTTGGATAACATTAAGCTAATTATCGGCATACTTTGTTAATTAAAAGTGGCAAGTGTAAAAATTCTAGAACAACATGACGTTCCGCCTACCCCGAAAGGTACATACATAAATATATGATTGTATGGATGGATGAAAGTATAAAAAATTCAGAGCAAAAATACAAACACTGAAGCTGTATTTCAGTTTGTTTCATCTGTAGCTGATTTCAGTGCGTTTTCAGTTAATAAATCTAAAGTAAAAATCTGCGCAGCACTAAAAAAACTATTTAAAAAATTATGTCCTATCAAATAAATTCCTAAGAAAATAATGTTGAAAAAAAATCGTCAATTTCAAACAATAACACCTATTAATAACGTAAGCTAAGTTATATACAAGTGTGTTTTGTGATGCTTCATTTTAAATACATACTTACATAAAAACATAATTTAACCCGAGCGAGAATATAAATTGATAATGCATCTATTACAATACAATATACTTTATTGCACTCCAACACAGATAAGGTACAGTTACATTTTATACAAAAAAGTTATGTCAGGGTACAAAAGGCGGCCCCATTGCTAAGAAGCAATATCTTATCGGCAACCTTTGGGTGTGGAGAAGAAGGAACAAACCGTTTAGATGTGGATGCAATATAATACATGCTACTTTAAATCACATATAGAACAATAAAACATATCTACCTAACCTAACATAACCTAACATACATACAAAACATATAATACATATATGATATATACATAGTAAATAAGTATTTAAATTACTTTTCAGGTCTACTTTTTTAATAAACTCTTACCAATTCTGAATGTGTGATCATTTTCCAATTATTTGTTGGTTTTTTAATATTTTTAAAAATTAATTAACTTAATTGAGTATACTTGAACCAAATATCTGAAATCTCTATAGATGTAATGTAATACTCTTTTAGAAAAAAAAACATGCTAACTAGGTTTCCATATTGTATTTGATTTTCTCTATCTAGGAGAGCTTGTGTTTATCAACTTTCTCCAATAAATTGAAAGAATCTCACTCTACTAGCAACGCTTTGTAAACTGTGTAACAATAGAGAAAAATAGTCGCACAGAGTAAACAACAACTTATGATTCAAACGAGGAAGAAATATTTCTTACAACATAAAAGTTGTAAAATAATCTGTGTGTAACATTTGTTGTAGCGACAGCAAGACAAACCATGTATCTAACACAGACAAAACAACTTCTATTGTTGTGCAAGAAAACTGTGCGGAGCTTACGTAGGCGTTAGAGAAAAAAGCGGTTCTATATTCAAAGTTGGCTTATTGACCAATAGCGAGCGCGGTAGGCGTGGCGGACGAACGCGATTGGTCGGCGGGCCATTCCGTGGCGTACGTTCTGATGGATTGCGATTATAAAGTTACAACCGTTAACGCTTTCGAGTTACGTAACGCGTACGACTATTGTGCGGTGAAACTAAGACGCAAAGAATTACTGCACATTTTTGGAGCAATTATTTATTTGGTTTATAGCATAAATGCACAAACAATCTAGTTGTTTACTAAATAAAATTAGATACTTTTTCATTCTTAATCATACACTCATGCCTATAGTCCCGGAAGGGGTAGGCAGGGAATCATACACATTAAGTTGGGGCGACACATTAAGTGTATGATGGCCAAAGACGATTCAAAATAACCTTTAAACTTGGTTCGTACTTCGTAGGGTTCTTTTATTCTTAATTTGAATTGTGGATTATTTGACTGATAATAATTTTTGACATTTTTATTTTGTAATTTTTGTTAAATTTTGATATTATATTTCTAATTTTTGACATTTTTATACAAAACAAATTGTTATTTATTAAATAACTAGCTTTACGCCCGGGACTTCGTTCCCGTGGGAATTTCGGAAAATTATGTAGCCTATGTGGTAATCCAGGGTATCAGCTACCTCCATACCAAATTTGATCAAAATCAGTCCAGCCGTTCTCGAGTTATAAGTGTTGTAACAAACACGACTTTCTTTTATATATATAACGTGTCACTAGAGGTGCTAGTAGAAGCGCCTGGTAAATACCCTGAGACTTAAAATGCGTACTTATTTGTCCATTAAAGCTATAAACTAGGTAGGTACCTTCCCATTGTACTTAAAAGGAAATTAAGATGGACACCATAAAACGCTCCAGCGCCCATTCGCCTTACTTTGTTACTAATATATGGCATGAAAACATCCGTAAGGTTAAACAGTACTTAAATTACCGGACCGTTTTATTTGCCTCGGTTTCTTAGCCAATAAATTATGAATTACCTACTGTTAAAAAGTTATGTATAGACCTTAAAAACAATGGATTATTTGGGTTGTAATGGAAAACCAAAAATGAAAAGACCACAAAAATTTAAAGCGACTCTCATCAAATCCTTTAATATATTTAACAAACTAAAGACATTTAACTCGGCTGTCATAGCAAACAAAATCTGTCTAATTAATTAAAATTAGTCTCGAAAAAAACGTTTAGCACCATCTCGATTACGTCAGCTTTTAAACAAAAAAAAACAAATCAAAATCGATCCGTTCCTTTAAGAGCTAATACGATGCTACAGACAGACACATAGATACACAGACATACAAATACACACGTAAAATTTATTATACCCCTCTTTTATGGTCGGAGTTAAAAAGAACGTCAGTTTTTACTTGTAATCTACACTATAATATTCAAAAAAGAAAAAAATAGCTATATTTTTAGCTATTTTTTTCTAAAAAGAAAAAAAATATTGAGGTAAAATTATACGCTCGTTTATTCCGCTAAAGTCTTTATACACACATCAACGCGGTCTAGGGATATTGCGCGAATTTTCATACAAAAGAGGTCTGTTTGAGAAGCTATAAAAGCATACTCGAGATACATGGAGGGCTTTAATTTTTAGACGAGCAAGTGCTAAACCTGAATTTTAAATTCTAGCAAGTAAATTTTATTTTACTTGAAATTTGTGAAAACGTGACGGAAACGAAAACGAAAATGCACCTTTTGCCTGCTTTTTGTATGATAATAATTTACCTATTTTAGATTATTTTGTCATCATCTATGTTTTACGCCTGTGTTCTGATTCGAATCGATCAGTCAGAAGCAAAATTACTTAACTCTATATAAAATTAACAAGAATGCAATATTTAATTAATCAATATAGCTGCGACATAGACGTCATTTGTAGGTCTATACGTTTGTACACGTTACCCTATAAAAATATAGGAACTTGTTTTTTTCTTGAAAATGTCTTGAAAACACAAGACATACAAGGATGATACGATGACAGTCATTTAGTTCCTTTTGAGAAGCAAAACTTGCGCTTCTTGTATTTTCTAAGATTTTCAAGAAAAACGGCTAAAAGGATTTTTTCTGGAGTAACTGACACTGTCTATGTCGACATAGACCTAGCCATAGACTCTGGTTAGAAGCCGTGGCTACGAAAGCCGGTCGAAGTGTGACGAAGTGAGTGCCCATAGACTAGGTTTATTTCTAGGTAGACAAGGCCCTCGAGACTCTCTCCGAAACAGGTTTTAGTGCTGCGGCTCACAAAGGAGCGTCGTAAAGTGGCGACTATGAGCTGTGACGCGCGACCTTCCGACTTACAACAGTGGATATCAACTTGTGGTGGCTCTTAGGGTTATTGTAGTTTAGGATTTGGGTTTGGTTAGTTTAAAATGATTTTCACAAAATAGTTATAATGTGTATTCGAAAGACCAGCTGTCCACCAACCCGCATTGGGCCAGCGTGGTGGACTATGGCCTAAATCCCCTTCGTGTTTCGAAGTGAGGCCCGTGCCCCTCGGTGGGGACGTGGATGGGCTGGTAAAAAAGAAATTATAAATGTAACCGTAACATTGTCAAACCCGTAATATTGAAATTGACTTAGTAAGACTATAAACTCTCTGTTCCGATTCCGACTAGTTCACATTGACGGATTTTGTTATAATAATAATAAAACGTAACCTAACCTAACCGAACCTAAAAAAGCCTAACCAAATCTAACCTAACCAATCTTACTAAAGTTCCAGAACAGTTCTTCTAGCTGAATAAATGTCTACTTTTCGTGAATATCCAGAAAGAGTCTGTATAAGAGTCTGTTACGATTGCTTTTACCAAAGTTAGCTGCACTAGAGGGTAATTTCATACTTAAAGAGGAATAAAGTAGTTATAACAGCTGTCTTAATTTCTGATAAGTGGCTACATTCTTCATAACAGAAATAACACCCTACTTTATACAGCAGCTGAATTTCTGTCAAGATGTGGTCTGTAATACAGCTAAAAGAGAACAGAACCTCTATTATCCAGTATCATGCTTGATAATTGAATTTTATACCAGTATTATACAAAAGGTTACACAAACTCTTGAATAACAAGTCTGTTTATGATGATTATTCAGCTTTTAGAAATAAAATCAGCACTTTACAAAACTAACTCAGCTAATAGCAAGATTATAGCAAAAAAAAAAAGTTTATACAGCACTTTGCAATACACACAGCTTCTATACAAAAATAATAAAGCTTAACCTCGTATAAGGTTACATTGTTTACCAGTTATCTGACTTGTGTGCTGCCTGGGCTATTCTTAATGCAGACGGCCTAAAGTTTCGTAAATTTATAAATTTACTAGGAAAATTGTAATATCATGGGTAATTATAATTTCACTAGTTAAATTGTAATATTACGGTTTTTATTTACCGGTGACATATAACTTGCCACCGGTTACGTTTCAAACATATGTCTTTCACTTCCTCTACATTCATAATTCGCATCATACGTGTTCGGCTTCAAACAAAAATCAGAGCATAAGAATCTAAGTACAGAAAATAATCGATTAAATTAAAAAATAAGAACAAGTCGCCTTGTATTGCTAATCTGTGTTTCTTTATTTACGAAGCTGTGTAAAGTGCCATTAAAAATACATTCTTGAGACAAGATCAGATAAGACAAAAAAATACAGTTTGAGAATCACTGCCTCTAAGTTTTATGGAGGCTAGGGAAGTGCTACAACGATAGTGTTTCTTAATCCACCTTTATGTCTAAAAGCGATTGTTCCGTTCTATTGTCAATTTCTATGTCTATTCTACCGTTCAATTCTTTCACCTTTACTGTAATCCTTACCCGCCCAAGACTCTGTTTCCGTGGGAATTCGGGAAAATTATGAAGCCTCAGGGACAAAGTAGCATTCTAATGCTGAAAGAATTTATCAAATCGGTTCAGTAGTTTCGAAGCCTATTCAATGCAAACAAACAAACCAACAATCAAATCTTTCCCCTTATAATATTAGTATAGGTACTTAAATATACATTTTTGTTGCTTTTACGCTTAATAAATCTTTTCTTAGTATTTTTGACTATGTGCTGTCATATAATATTATTCGTCCTTTTACACACGGCTGCTCCTTAATCATTTGCAAAAGACGTTGTTTCTCGAGTACCTAGTATTCCAGGAACTATCACATATGATAGGCCATTTTCAGCAATTGTATGAATTCACTGCAATTTTTTAGTTTTCAGTTTTTTTTTAAATGGCGTTTCTAAATGAAGTATCGGTTTTCTAATAAAATACAGAAAATTGTTTGAAAATTGTTCATTCACCATAATAACTCCATACCTATAAGCTTGTTAAGTAAATCACTCCGGTGACAAAGACAATTTTGTTAAAATTGCCTTAGTTTCGTCATGGTGTATGATGTCCCATAAAAAGTTACTTTAACATCTAAAATTATCTTTTAGTTACAGTCATTAGAGTTAGAGGCAGTAGAGTTTTAATTCCAAATAAGTATTTAATATAATAACATTTGGTATAAGTACATAGTGAAAATTTTGCGAAATTATTAGTAAATGTAGTGTAAATAATTTTACCATTAGGAGTAACATGAAGTGACTGTGACCACGAACTAGACTATCGCTATCTATAGCGACTAAGGAGACTGAGAAAGTATAAATTCGCTATCCGGTACCCAACAGTTCGTATCTTGAAAAACAAAACTAAATTTCCTAAAACATATGAAACAAAAATAGAAAATTACTATGTTTATTATGTATACAGTAGCGTATCAAAAAAAAAACAAATCTAGGCAACTACAAAAACGAAGACTTTACGTCGATAAAGTTCGTTTGTAATTTCAAGTACTAACATAGTTCTATCAACAGATATAATTAATAAAATACCTGCGACATATGTGTGCTTTGTATATTTCATTAGATTGTTGAATCATTTAAACATATAAATAAAAAAGTAGTACTTACGTTTTGTACAAAACAATATTATGTATATACTTAATATTACTAAGAAAAATTACCTCATCGTCACCTTTAGTTTATATTTGTTCCCGGAAGACAATAGGAAACTAACTATGTTAGTTATAAGCTGTGTAGTCTTTGTTTATTTATGTTAAAGGGCGAGTAGGTCCCTTGAGTAGGCGTTATTCTAAATAAAATGTCATGTGACACTTCTATAGGGTTGCGCGTTGATGAGTCAAGAGTCAGTACTTCCAATTGTATATATACGTATATGTAGATTGTATTAGAAGTTGAAAAAATGAGTGCTTACTCGTAATATAAGTTAGATACAATATTTTATTTTCACTTTAAAAGTTTCCGTTTAAAGTGAAAATAAGATATTGTTTCTAGCTTTTAAAGAAGGCAGATGACATATAGTAACAGTAACTAATAAAATAAAATAATCAAGTAATTTTTAAATGCATATTGACAATATTTAATTTTTTTAAATATTTAAATTTAATATTTAAATGAGACTAAATTTATCTTACCAACCCATATACGGCCCCACCGAGGAGCACGGGCCTCCCTTCCAAACACGAAGGGGATTCCATAGTCCACCACCCTAATGCGGGTTGGTGGACCGCTCGTCTTTCGAAAATGAATTTTCTTAGACGGGCGGGTTTCATCACGATGTTTTCCATCACCGTTAAGCAAGTGATAATTAGAAATCCCTACATAAATCCGAAAAGACGAATTTAGTGGTACAGGCCCGCACCAGGATTTGAATCCGCGACCTTAGGATTACAAGGCTGGCTATCACTGCTTCTCGAGAGACTACATTACATATGCTAAAATACAAAATAATAAAACAAATGCCTGAGGTATAAGTTAGTTTATCCTGTGTCTCAGGCAAAAGACACATACACATACTACGAGTTATTGAGTCACAACTTTTGTTGAAAAATTAAAAATGTTGCATCACCCCCGATATTTGATTGCTTGTAACTTTTAAATGGCTGAACGAGTTTTGATCAAATACAGCTAAAAACCATTTCAATTACGTCAACTTTCAAACAAAAAAAATCATTGACGCCCAGGTAAAAAAACCCTTGGGTCTAGCAAGCTGAAACCAAGTCAGAGGCCATTGTGCGGTTTGATAACTCTGAAACCAGGGTTAGCCAAGTTCGCCACATATCTAATCCTTACTATCCTTACTAATATTATAAATGCGAAAGTAACTCTGTCTGTCTGTCCGTCTGTCCATCTTTCACGCCTAAACTACTGAACCGATTTTTATGAAATTTGGTAAAGAGATAGATTAGAGCTTGGGAAAGGACATAGGCTTCATTTTATCCCACAGTTGGGCACGATATAACCTGTAGTTCACGCGGGCGGAGCCTCGGGCGGAAAGCTAGTACACTATAAGAAGAAGATTTGGCACTAAGGTTCCTTTTTAGGGTTCCGTAGTAATCTACGAACCCTTATAGTTTCGCCATGTCCGTCTGTCCGTCTGTCCGCGGGTTTCCTAAGAAACCCTTGGTACTACAGAGCTGAAACTTGGCATGATTATACATATAAATCACGCCGACAGAACTGTAGAGTAAAATCTTAGAAAAAAAAATTTTTTCGGGTGTCTCCGATAGACGTGAAAGGGCGATGAATTTTTTTTTTCTCGCCAATATTTTTGAGTGGGGTGTCATAGGATAGCATATTAAAAGATAGAAGGGGTTTACTAAGAACGTTTTTCGATTCAGCACTCCGTTTGCGAAATATAAATTTTTTAAGTGAAAATTTTTGTCAAACACAAGTGTCCCCCCCCTCTACCTGCTAAACGGTTGTTTCTAAAAATGTGGAAAAATTCACGTTGGTAGAATATATAACGAAATTAAAAGGAAAACTATCACACATAACTTGGTCCTTCAAGTTTGCGAGTAATAGTCGACCAAGTGCCAAACACTGTTTCGATTAATAAGAATATATTTACTGATATAAGATTCTTGGTACTACAGAGCTGAAATTTGGCATGGTCATAGATATTGATTGCTCCAACAGATCTAAAATATAAAATTTTGAAAAAAACATTTTTGCGGGTGTTTCCCATACACGTGAAAGGGCGATGGATTTTTTTTTCTCGCCGATACCATCGAATTGAATGTCATAGGATAGATTTTTAAAATATAGAAGGGGTTTACTAAGAACATTTTTCGATTCAGCACTCCGTTTGAGAAAAAAAAATTTTTTAAAGTGAAATTTATTGTTAAAAACAAGTTTCCGAGGGGGACACTACCAGCTAAACGGTTGTTTCTAAAAATGTTAAAATATTCACGGTTATAGAATATACAACGACATTAAAAGAAAAACTATCACACATAAGTTGGCCCTTCAAGTTTGCGAGTAATAGTCGACCTAACGTTTTTGGGATTAATAAGAATAGGTTCCACGCTAAAAGTGAGGGGAGGTCGAAAGCCAAACTGTAACATATTGACATTTTAGGTGTCGTTAAATAGTTTTTTGCGGGTGTTAATTACGAAAATGACATCAAAATTAATTTAACAGTAGGTTGATATTATTTCAGTTTAGAAAAAACAGTTAGTTTAGAAAAAACAGATCGACCACTTCAGCAGTTTACAAATATATACAAGAAGCACTTAATATTATTAACAATAAACAATACGCAATGGGTATCCTTTTAGACATGAGCAAAGCCTATGACAGAGTATCTTACAACATTTTACTGAATAAACTTTCAGGAATAGGAATAAGAGGAGCTGCATATGATTGGTTTAATTCTTACCTATCTAACCGCAGTCAATATGTAGTAATTGAGCATTTCAATAGTCACACTGGAGTAATTACCAACGTTAGGTCACAAAAGGCAGATGTATTAGGATCCATTCCCCAAGGATCAGTTCTGGGATGCATCTTATTCTTATTATACATCAACGATTTACCCAAATGTTTAAAATCTACTTCAGTTTTGTTCGCCGACGATATGTCAGTAGTTTTCCCGTGCAATAATGATTTGACTGATTTACAAGATACGTTAAATGATATTTTAAAATCAATAGTTTCTTGGTTAAGTGATCATAATTTAGAAATTAACTTTACTAAGACAAAGATTATGCAATTCAGACCATATCAGAAAATACCTATCACAATAGACTACAAAATAAATAATACTAAAATTGAATGCCTTGATACATTTACATTATTGGGATTAAATATCGACAGCAATATAAATTGGAAGACGCATATTAAGAAACTCACAACCAAACTGAGTAGATTTACCTACGCCTTATATGAAATTAAAAAATCAACAGATATAAAAACAGCTCTGTCAGCATATTATGCATACGCCCATTCCTGGATGCAATATGGGGTGATGTTGTGGGGAAATAGTTCAGATGCGCACGATCTATTCATACTACAAAAACGGTGTATAAGAATCATCGCTCATGTTTCATCTAGGGAAAGTTGTAGGCCACATTTCTTAAAATTAAAAATACTTCCACTTGCGTGCATTTATATTTTGGACATATGTAAGTTCGTGAAAAAGAATCAAAATCTATTCTCTCAGGCCAAAGATCAATATACTCAACCGCACAATTTAAGGAACAAAAATAACTTAGCAATACCCTCTTCTAGACTACAGATGTTTAGTTCCGGACCTTATGCCATGTCAGTAAAAATATATAATAAGTTGCCAAGTAATTTAAAAAATGAGAACAACTTCAATACTTATAAGAAAAATCTTCAAGATTATTTACTGAACAAGTGCTATTACACGGTACAGGAATACCTTAGTTTTTTTATGATAAGCATAAAATTAATTAATTACTAAATATTTCTTTAAATTTTAAAATATAAGAATTATAAAATATGTAAAACATAAGTATAAGTTAGTTAAGGTTATAAAAATATAAATCATTATTTGCAGTGCCCCAACGTGGTTCGTGATGTACTTATTATACCATACAAGAACTGTAAAACTCACGAAGCAATAAAAGTTTGAATTTGAATTTGAATTTCTAACAGTAATATTGGCGTAAAAAAAAAAACAAAAAAAATGCTTATACTTACATTCGGTTGTATTTAGACCAAAACAAAAATTATTTCCGAAATAACAAACTCTTTAATAATACATTTATTTTTAGGGTTCCATAGTAATCTACGAACCCTTATAGTTTCGCCATGTCCGTCTGTCCGCAGGTTTCCTAAGAAACCCTTGGTAGCACAGAGCTGAAATTTGGCAAGATCATACATATAAATTACTCCGACAGAACTGTAGATTTTTTTTTCGGGTTTCTCCCATAGATGTGAAAGGGTGATGAATTTTTTTTTTCTCGCCAATATCATAAAATGGGGTGTCATAGGACAGCTTTTTAAAAGAAAGAAGGGGTTTACTACAAACGTTTTTCGATTCAGCGATCTGTTTAGGAAACATTAATTTTTATAACTAAAAAAAATGTGGAATAATTCACGAGGGTAGCATTTACGACGAAGTGTACCCTAATCCAAAATGGTTGACATACAAGGATCCAAGCTAAAAGTGAGGCGAGCCGAAAGCCAATTTAAGCTGTAACATATTGACATTTCAGGTGTCGTTTAATAGGTTTTTGTGAGTGCTAATTACAAATACGACATTAAAAATATACACCTGCTTAGCTTGATATTATTATATTATTCTTTACAATAAAATTGTCGCCAAAAAAAAAATATATATATATATTAAAAAAATATAAAAAAAATTCGCGCTCGCTTCGCTCGCACATTAAACACTTCCGTTCTGTTAAATTTAGGCCAAACTTTTTAATAGGTACATTTCTTTATGATACTAAGAATAGTTTTTGGGGATTTTAACATCAACTATGACAATATGCTTGTAGAATTAAGAAGCCAGCTGCATATTTGAACCATGCTGCTACGGAACCCTACAATGCGCGTGGCCCGACACGCTCTTGGCCGGTTTTTATTTGTATAACGTATGCACGGAATAAGAACGAATTTTGCGAAATTCCCACGGGGGCTAGGTCCCGGGCATTCTCTAGTGTAAGCCTAAGCACGTACTATCAACCCCAGTTCCGCCTGACCACCTTAAGGATCAGTTTTGTTTGCAGCGTTCGGCGCCTTGCCCCAATTGTTCGTTTTCGGCAACTAATAGTGCTTTGCTCAGATCATAAAAGGCGGGTTGAAAAAACTATTCCTTTCTTGTTAATTGTTTTTTGTTCACCAAAAAAACGAGAAGTTTCTTTGTTTAGCAACAAAAAAAAATGTCCAGTCCTGTGATTGCTCAATTTATGATGAGGGCGGGGCTGTCTTGCTCTTCGCTTGCAAGGGATAAACATTTGAAATTGGTCAGGCAGAACTGGGGTTGATAGTACCATCCATGTTGCTTATCCAGCTATTTCTTTCCAGCGGTATCCCTGGAAACCCTGGTGGAGAACTGCAATAAGCTCCTGGAGAAGTTCCACTACTCCTGGGAGATGATGCCCCTCGTGCTGGTGATCCTGAACTACGCCGGCTCAGACCTGGACGAGGCTTCTAGGAAAATAGATGAAGGTCAGTACAGCTTTATGACGGGGTGACTTTGAAGTGATTGAAGCGGGATACATTTTTTATCATATTTTTTTCTTCCTAATTTACTTTGGCATAATGAATGTAGCATAATTTATACTGTCATGATGAAACTTTCTTATAATCGGATTTTTAAGCATATCGGTCTGAGGTTAGGTTTGGTTTTATGCTAATAAAAATTATGCGAAAACAGTTATGCGTTTAGTAGGTATGGTAAAATATCATTAGTCCTAAAAACGATAAGTCTAATTAAATTATGACAAAAGTTGTTATACGACTACATATAGATCCATTGAAACGCCGTCTCTTTTAATCAGTTAATCTATGAAAGAAATGGCATTCGTCGTTTGCTATCCACAAACCCAAAAGAATCAATATATTAATTAAGTCCAGGAAAAAAAATCTTAGCATAAATAACGTTACACTTATTTGTGTCGTTTGTCGTTTTGTTTTATCTGTTTAATTTTCATGTGTGCATGTGCAGTAAATTGTTTAAAAACTATAATTTAACGATTGAGATCTGAACTAAAAATAGCTTACCTACCAAGTAATACTGAAGTAATTTATAATATCAAAATAATATAAACACAACATTTTTTTTTAAATAAACTAGTTTGAATAAGAAATTGTTCTAAAGGGTAGAGGCACATCAGGGTTTAAATTTTAAAAGGTGTTTAAAAACCGATTACTGCAACAATCATATAAAAGCTACTTTAACCGAATTAATCAGAAACGACTGAAAAAAACATGTGTCGCTCGCTTTTAAATAATTAGCTAACTCCTAAAAATATTCACCTCGTAAAATGATTGCAGTTTTTAAATTAATTCAGATTTTTTTCAGTCTCTTTTGACACTATTCTCTTCTATAAAATCGGTTATAATTTGGTGGTATACGTTTCGATCACTAAAAGTCACCCATAAAAACCACTGCGAAATCACTGCTTTATTTTTGATGATTTATTTTCTTGTGCTGTGCGTTTGTAAAGTATATACAGTGTGTTAGTGTGAATAAACATTTTTCTTCTGCAAGGTGATAAATCTATATAACATACAAAGAAACCTACAGCAATTATGAAAAAAAATAGTTTTTCCTACAGAAGCAAAAATGTGTAGTTTTACTGTTGGAATTATTATTTTCTGGTAGACCTTATGGATAAAGATGATCACTAACACACTGTATATTTGTATTACATACACTCAGTTGCAGAAACGTCTATTAGAACGTCTATGATGTAAACAAGTACGGTATCAAGTTTAAAGAAGCTTTAACTAGAATTAACGTCTCTGCAACTGAGTGATTGTAAAATATAAAAAATTTACTAGAATGTTTCAAGACTTTATTAAAACAATCTTACTTTAGGAGAAAACTAGACATTAGAAAAATGGGATAAAGCTTCAAATTATAAGATTGTTTTAAGATTGTCGCGGTTATTTCACTAACTTTAAACAAATTATAACATGTTCTTAACACGATTTTGTTTTACCGCTTCTTCGCCGAACCTATTATAAAGAAAATTAAATTAGTATCCGAGTTACAAGCACCACGATCACGGATGGACAGCGTCGAAATATCGGATACTCATTTAAAACATAAATCGCAGTAAGAACCCGTTATAACATGTTTAAAACTATTGTTTTAAGGTTTTTTTTTTAATATGGTAGTGCCGATGGTGTACTCCAAGAGCAGCTCAAGCTTGACAATTGAAGTGCGATTTTACTTCTTAAACTTACGTAATACGAACGGTATACAATCCAAAGTGTCGAGCTTGCTGTGCTCTCAAGTGTATGAGTCCTATTTATTTGGCAATATTCTTTAGGCGTATACTATACTACGTGCCTACACGTATTTATTTACCTAATGCGTATTTAAACTCCGTAAATTACATAAAAATTCTTAAAGAAGTATTTTTTTATAAACACTAAACACAGACAAATAACGCGACGGGAGCTTACACAAGCCCAACTTAACCTAACTTATCCTAATTTCATGCAGGGGTTACGTGGAATTCTAATTTTACTGAGCAAATTGTAATATCGCGGGAGATTATAATTTCTCTAGTAAAATTATTATGTTACGGTTTTTAAAATTTTCCGGTGACATATATATTTTAAAGTCAATATGAATGAAAAAAGTGAATAGAATAAAAATTTGCTCTTTGAGTCGTTGTGAATACTTAGTCGGTTTGAAAACCCTGAGACTAAGGTTAGTCAAATTCACTATTATCCTACGCCAAAGAAGAAAGAAAAACTTTTGAATTTTATTTGTTCATTATATTAGTATTACAAAAAAAAAGTATTGCTAGTTAATCAAAGATCTCTAAACAACTTTTGTTAAGCTTGACCTTAATTATCTTCGGCGCCAGAGCAATAATTTCAACAAAACTTGATGTTTAAATTTGTTATTATCAAACTAACGTGAAAAATCTGTAAATATAGCGAGAATCGTTTTAAATATTTTGACTGTAAATAAGATTCAACAATCAACATGGAATTCACAATTTCAAAGATATGTTATATTACTTTCAGGCATGTTTTAGCAATATTTCTTTTGTTTAAGAGAAACAATAATATTCAACTTAAGTTGAATAGTATTGAGGTTACCGAATGAGGTCTCTATCTATTGCCACTTGAACAAAATATAAAACAAAAATTAAAGTCAAGCCAAGTCAAAAATAGTTTAGAGAACGTTCAGAATGTTACTTAAAAATAAGTTAAAATAGTGAAATTACATTAACATTTTTAACGCCTATTCATAAAGGCGCAGTAAATATTTCTTGCCTATTCTTCCCTAGAGGCAGTATTTCTTGCCTATTCTTCTCTAGGGAAGAATATTCTTGCCTATTCTTCTCTAGGGAAGAATAGGCAAGAAATATTGGGTGACTTTAAAATGTGAAAATTGAGAAAACTGTGAATCAGCCTATTAATCTAAAAAACTTTCTCTAAGGCAGTGTTTTTTAAACTGTGGGTCGCGACCCCCCGGAGGGTCGTGATGCCTTATTTAGGGGGTCGAGGGTAAAACAAAAAGACATTAATTTGCAAGGCATACCTAAAATAGGAAAATAGGTAGAATATTCGTGAAAAGGCTGCGCTATAATGATGCCTTCCACCTTCCGCGCCTACCTTGCAGCAAACTCGAATCTATTTAATTACGTCTTAAATTATGTAGATCAAAGATTTAGCGCAGGGGTCTTAGAGGGTCGCCAGAACTTTTCAACTTTCAAAGGGGTTGCGAATTCTAAAAGATTGAAAAACACTGTCCTAAGGAACATAGATCGAAATATTTTTTTTAAAATCGTCTTAAACAACTTAAGCGATCAGTAATTGATTGCCTTGGTATGAGAAGTCGTTTTTTTCTCTAGGTAGATAATAGGTAAACGATTCGTGAGTGTTGTTACACATAATCTATAATTTCAACTGTTTTATTCGTATTACTAAAAATACGCATTGGGCTGGTATAACTTGCCTCACTCCCTGATGAAGGTCCTAGTATGGGAACAAAACTGTCGGCCCAATGCCGAGTTTTAGTAACGTGAGTGAAACCGTTTAAATTATAAATTATGTTTTTTTGTTGAAAATTGTATTTGGGTTCTTTGGGGAAATTTCTTCAGTTTTATGGGTAGAATCATCCTCTGATGTTTCACTAAAAATAGGTTATTGACTTGCTAATCTTGATGCATATGTAGTTACTTGTTTTTGGTTGAATTATTTGGATTAACGGCTATAAAAAATCAAAGTTTTGAATCAAAGTGTCAAAAACGTCAATACCTTTATAAAATTGATTCACTTTTAGACATAAATATGTCTAAAAAACAAAAACACAAAAATAAATGTAAAAATTTACGTTAACAAATCTATATTTCTTTGTCATGTGGGTAGGTACAGTCAAGTGAGTGTCCAACTTTACTAATCCAAGTGTCAGTTTTCAAACCACCATGGGCTTTAACTTGATAACCATATATTGGTTAGTAATGAAATTTAGAATAATAACACCTATTAATATTGCCAAATAAATGAAGGTAGAGATTTTAAAAAAATCTGCGACAGCGAATAAAGAAGGTTCTGCATTTTGATGAATAAATAGAAAAATGTTAAATTTCATCTTCTTAATGCTTATTTTAACACAAAAGGTAATTTTGAGAGAAAATTACTAGAAAAGTACACATATAGAAATTACTTTTTCAGTAGGAAAGATTTTACTCATCAGTATTAATGTCATAATAAATAATTAATAATATATATTCAGTAAAACCTTATGTTTTTGAATGGAAAAATCTTGGTTTTTAACATTTTCTTCTTACTACGATTTTCGTTTTTGTTTAATTAATTAAAATTAAGATGAATCCGTTTGTTGAGGCCCCTGATAGACATAACATTTTATTTTGTATTTTTTAAGTCACAGTTTATAGTTAAATACATTCATTCATACTGAGAATAAGTTACTTTTTATAGTTTTGAGAGTTTTAAACACAATAAAAAAAAATTCAATGTAAAAGATTTCAACGCGTGCCCTAAATTTGAGAAATTAAAAGGAAAACTTATAATAGTTAAACAATGACAAAAATATTGATGAATTCAATATAAAAGTTTTGAATTGAAAAAAACCTTACGTTTTGGCATCGAAATATATTTTTGAGAGTTAAAACAAAAACTTCGTTCCCATGGGAATTTGTAAAATATTTCCTTATTACTTGCTTACGTTATAAAACCTTTGGAAAAAAAATTCAGTTTTCCAAATTGCAAAATTGACACGTTCAGTTTTTCAAGCTGCCTTTGGGCAGACGTACTTTGTAAATCAGTGGTTTTTTTCTAAATAAAAAAGTCTTGAAATATTTTAATAAATTATATTTTTCACTCCCGACCAAGTACTTATTTTTTTCAAGAATATAATCTCCAATGGCCAAGGTAGAGGGGGACTCTCCATCCTTGTAATCCTTTCAACTGTACTTTCCATGTGTACTTTTATTTTTGTTCAAACTCAAACTCAAAATATCTTCATTTTATAGAACATTCAGGATGTTACTTAAAAAAAGTCAAAATTACCTTTAATACATACAAATACACAAGTATAGATACTATTTAAAAAAAAAAACAACAAGAAAGAGTTCTAGAATAGTTTAAAAAATGCAGTTCCTTCGTCCTCTGCTTTTGCGAATTGTGAACTTCGCGCTATGTCTTTTGCAGGGAAGATGATCATCAACGAGTACGCCAGGAAGCACAACCTGAACATCTTCGACGGACACGAGCTACGGAACTCGACTCGCCAGTACGGACTTTAATACAGTAATATTATAGTTTTCTAAAAACACTACACACGAACATGTAGCTGCATGGGACATAATACCAAAAGAAACCACATGGTACATAATACCTCCCTACAAGAAACCACATGGTACATAATATATTTTCACTAGTTATGAACATATTATAACGGCTTCTTACCACAATTTTTGTTTTGTTTTGTAGCGCTGAAATATCGGATACTCATTTGAAACAAAAATCGTGGTAAAACTTGTTATAACATGTTTAAAATTACAAGAAACCACATGGTACATAATAGTTACACGGGACTACACGGTACATGACAGCTACACGACCACATGCAACCTTGTAGCTAGGAACTGGTTATAAAGGGTGACTTTAAAATAGTTGGCAAAAATTAAGGATGTGAATCAGTTCAATAAACTGAACAACTTTCCCAATGAACATAGGTAGGAAAAAGAAATGTTCGTACATCTTCTACAACTGGAGCAATAAACTGATTTTGTAATAAATCTTGAGTTCCCAGTTGACAAGTCAAAAATTCAAAATTGCTTCTTCTGCGTGAACTTGCTACATCCTCGACCACATCTTTACCCATGGGAAGCCATTTACTATAAAAATAAAATAAAAATTAAGAATTTCATTTGTATTCTTCAAGGACAGTTGTTCAGTTTCATTAAGAGAATCACCCCCTACAGCTTCGCTAATTTAAAGTCACCCCATATGTACAAAAAGGTACATGGTACAAAGCTACAAGGTATACAATACAAGGTGTAAGGGGTAAGTATAGCAAATACTTAAATAGTGGAATCTATACCCAAAACTAAAATCAGTTTTTTTTTTAAATTATATGATGGGTTAACTCTTGACCTCAATCTTGACCATAAAGGTCAAAGATGAGGTCGACGGTGGAGCGAGTTAACCCAAAAAATGCCCATAAAGGCACTGGTACTCCCACGCACCTAACGGAACACAGCAAGCTGTTTGGCGTCGGACTTCGGTAGGAGGGTGGTCGCGAACCAGACGGCCCTTTATAGAGCCTACCACACCGCATGACACCATAGAACGACACCTCAGATTCAGAAAAAAATGAAGTATCGTGTCGTTACTAGTAACTCCTTTTCCCCGGAAACAAAAAGTTAAAGAGTTTACGTTATTTAATGACAATTTCATCAGAATATAATCAGAATAATGGTCTTAATACAGGGTTTCACCTTTTGCTAAGCTATCACCTACACCCTGTATAATAAGCCACACAGTACGTAGTAGGTACACGGTACTTTAAAGTACACAGTGATCACTGTTATTCTTTCTTCTAAGATCATTTTTTGCCGAGCACGGTGCCCCATTTTTTTTCACATCGACAGACTTTTTTATAATATTAATGCAACCTTTTTTTAATCTGGGAAAATGCCCACGCAGCAACCCAACCTATCCTAACCGAACCTAATATATCCTAATTTAATGCCGGCGCGGCGACCCTAAAATTTTCATAAATTTAAAATTTTACTAAGCAAATTGTAATAACGCGGGAGATTATAATTTCACTTGTAAAATTTTAATATTACGGTTTTCACAATTTTCCGGTGACATATACAGGGCTTTAGGTAAATCTCTTTTAACCTCTCGGGTGGTTAATCAGTCCATGAAACCGAACAACTTTCCCCCAATAATAGGTCAAAATACAAAAAAAACAATTGAGTTCCCATTCAAACTTCATCAGCATATAGCGCATTTTGTATGATAGATCAATTTTTTTTTCGTATTTTGACCTATTATAGCGTTATGAAAGTTGTTCAGTTTCAAGGACTGATTAACCACCCGAGAGGTTGAAAGAGATTTACCCAAAGCCCTATATGTACTTCTTGTATCCAAGAGACGCCCGTGCCTCTTGGTGGGAACGTATATGGACTGATAACGACGATAACGACATTTCTGGTTTTCCCAAACGTATAGAGTCAAAGTCAGTCAAGCTAATCAAATTTGCTGGTGGCTCAGCCTTCATTTTGCGGTTTTCTTTATATATAACGAAACAAAAACCACAACTATTATGAACAGAACTGTTTTTTTAATAACTATAGTTTTTTTTTGGGAAACAATAAGCAATGAGTTAAAAACATTTTAATGCATATTTTACCCACCCTATTTTAAGACAATTCAGTTTTCTCTTTTCCACAAAAGTTGAACTAAAGTCATAAATTATTGTTATTAGTACACCCAAAAACACTTCAAGCATGACATAAGTTTTTACACTAGGTCGAATTTGAACCACTATAATAATAGTCTTTATTCAAGCATCATAAGCTCATTTGTTAGTAAAAATAGTCTAAACTTAACATTACATGTTTAAGTAAAAATAATATTTTAATTTTAAATATTAAAATACTTCCTCCAAGCCCCCCAGTTGACCTTGTGTCCTACTCTTTAAAACTAGAAAAAATAATCTAAATATGATTTTATCAGTACAATTACGTCCCCATCGAGGGACACGGGACAATAACAATAACAGTGATCACTTTCACATTTAATATTAATTATAACAAATCAATACAGATTATGATTAACAAACACTGACTCATGCATCACACACGCTCACAAACTTTTAAAAAACATTAAGAAATAAATTGAAAAACATTAAAATAATAGGTCTTTACTAATGAAATTGCCATTTTCAATACAATATTTTTGGAAAACTGAATTTTCCATACTAACGTTTTTGGATTTTTCTCTGGAATGCGAAATCCAAAAGCAAAATTTTGTGGGAAGGTTTGGACAATATTAAGTAAATTTTCATCATACTTATAGAAAGTTGTAACTGTAACAACGGTACAGCAAAAGTAAGCAATGAAACGGACAACGGATGAACCAAGCTATATTTGAACTTCTTTTTCAGCAAATAAATTTAAAATAAATATGTATTAATTTGACTCAATATCTCCGTTATATGGCCAAGGTTTTAAATAAAAAACAAATTTAGTAATAGCTGTTCAATCAAATTAATTATGAATAAAATAAAGCTTTAGAAAAAATCGGCAATTTCATAGATGACCTATTAGTTTAAAATTTAAAAAAGCTGAAGTATTCAAAATTGCACACCACCTTTTAGAAAATATTCAAAATATTTTTTCTTTAAATTAATTACACATTTATGTCGAAACTGAAATTGCAACTTTTCGAATTTAATAGATTATTTTATATTATTTTTATAACAAATAATAATATATATTTTTGTAACCAACAATACCCATACCCATAACGCCATAACAGGTTTATCAAGAATCGTGGATCCAAGGTGATACAAAATACATCCAGAAACGAAATATATTCTCTGAATAATACGTAAAGTCAAGGTCTTGGAAATGAACCCGACAATTTATCCAAAAGGGAATTTTACTTTTGCTTTAAGCAGGTAATTTAAAATCTATATTAAACGAGGGGTAGACATGTCTCAACTCGCGACTTTCTATACTTGAAGTATCCAATTAACAACTCTTGATTGCTTCTATAAAATTTTTAAATAAATAAAACTAAATTATTAAATACTTTTCAAAGATAACTTTTTCGGCTAATTACACATGTTTGAAATAAAATAGGACAACAAACGCTTATTCGAAACCTAGGTACTATTGTACAAAAAGTTCACAAACGCGTCAGTTTTGACATGCTAATAGCTAATCAACATGTCTCAGTGTTACAATTAAGTAGGGAACATGTAATAATTAAATGATAGACTCAACAACTCATGTAATTGGTTAATTGCAAGTGCAACTAGTTTTAACACGAGATATCTACGTTCGCATATCAATCGAAGTATGTTTTTATGAAAATAAAATAAAAGTTGTATGAACGTCCTATAGTTCAGATCGGGCCAACGGCTTTGGAGTACTTCAACAATATTCAGAATTTACATAATTAATATTCTATAATTTTCTATGAAAGATGAAAAAGAGCTTAGATTTCTTTTTTTTTTAAATGTTCAAGCGTCTTAAAAATTTTTAAGTGATAATACAATCTGGAAAAATGACAAAAAATAAAAAAAATATATATGATAAATATTATAGTTGGTTTGATTACCCTACTCTGACGTCATGGCCTACCGATCTTTTTGTTTGTTACTCCGCTCATTACGCTTTCAAAATGACATAAATTTGTAGGGTAAGCAGACATGTCATGTCCCTCCTGTCACTTTTGACGTCGCCATTAACTCCTAATGCTACACTTGGCCTAAAAAATTGCAATGCATTATTTGTGCTCTCATTGAAATATTAATTTCACATATTAGTTATTCATTATTTTAGTCACTGGCTATTGTGGCTAATTGCTATTGTCACTTCAGCTAATAGCAGTTGTCAAAATTGAAGTGAATAATTAAAATCCCGATAATTTTAGTTGGCGGTGCCTTCTTCCTGCTTTCACATTATTTTATATTATTTTTAGCAGGGTATTCTATGCAATGCTAAATTGTGCAAATATTATTTTTCTTTGCAACAAAAACAAAATCTCTTCACTGACAAAAGAGTGCAAAATACTTGGCGCGGTCAATCTATTAGGTGAATTAATGTTAACGAAAATCAATAGAATTAGAAAGACTATATCGTCTGTAAACGCATGAACTAAGCACTAAGCTTGCTACAAAATTGACAAAAGCATTCGAAAACTATTTCAGTTATGTCTATGTCGAAGGATCGCTAAGATGACGTCATGATATTATTAAGCAAAGTAGTTCAGTTTAGGCCCAAAAAAATAATCGCAATAATATATAACGTTAGACTCGTGTAACGATTAATTGAAATAATAATACAACAAAACTGACGTAAGTGACGTAAGTGACTCTAACTAATAAACATTGAGACATTTTGCTACAACAACGTTGCAAATTCAATTTTGATATCACACTCCCTACATATAGGTACACTTCACAACAAATTAACCACAATGAAATCAATCGACTACAAAATCAAACTATATAACACCGGCAGCACTAACCAGTAGTGATTTCCACTTTGCAGTGACCGGACCAAACCAACGAAATTCGAAATTTAAAAAGTGACAGTGTTGTGCCAGTGTATGTCGATATTTATTTAATTTTCTTTTTTGTAGGAAAATGAAGCTGAGCGAAATTAATAATATAAGTGGTGTACTTTCCTCGTCGATGAAGTTGTTTTGCGAATGATACTTTATTTTTAATGTGCTGTGTTATTGTGTGGACTTGTGCTGTGCGTTGCTATTTGCGATGGACGGACTCTTTTGTCGACTCTACGTTGGATTTTTCGGTAAGTCCTAGTATGTAGTTGCATTTTCCTGAGAACCTCACACTATTAGCATAATATTTTGCTTCGATTTATGAAGTTGATAAAATAATTTCAGCTTGATTAGAAGCTCGAGTTTGTTTTATTTCTTCACATAACTGGTTATTTAAAAAGTTATCTTTATTATAATAATACACTTGTGTTACTTAATAAAAATTATGTTCTTGGTTCACACGAAATAGAAATCTTGTGAAAAAGTAATCATCTGTTTCAATATTTATGTTTAAGCTCTACGTGAAAACTCCAATATATTAAACAACGTTTACAGACGTCTTTATGTCATGATTACTAACACTAGCAATACTACGTATACTAAAAGTCATCAAGTTATAAATTTTATCTTTAATTTAACCTTAAGGGTTAAATTGTATGTATAAATGTTGGCTTGATGAGCTAAAATGCTGTGTTATCGGTTTATGTTCAAAACATCCTTAATGTCTCTTCGTAGCGACGATAGGCATCGTTTTGTACAGCACCACTGATCATTACAACTCAAGTTTAAACTGGTAGAATTAAAAGTTAAATAAAATACATTACACGAAATTAATTAATCAGCGACTAATTAAGGCTACTTTAAATTAAAGTTATTCACGAAACACTATTAATTCTCAATAACGAGATACGTTTATAAAATGATCGAGAAAATCATTCAGACCAAACTTTTTTTTTGCTACTGAAACTTTTCTTCAATTTAAAGAAACAAATCGATGGTACTTCTGACCCGGCGGGAAATTGTCCTACGACATTTTATCAGTATAGTGAAGAGCATTAAGGATACAGGGTGTGAGGGAGTAAAACCCTGATTTCAGACCATCAGCATCATTCTAAATTTTCAATGTTTTTAAAATTTTCTTCTTTAAAATTGAATTGTGTATACGGATACGGTCCATTTTGCAATCAAAAACAATCATAACATCGTAAAAGACGAAACACAAACAGCAATGTACGAGTAAATCGCGACTCGTAGCTCTCGGAGACCACGTGCGGGGCAAGAAGGTAAATAACGAAAATTCCGTAACTTGACGTTTTCGGGAAAAAATCATTAGGTACTTTTAGCCGATAATAGTTATGGGTAGATTCTACCATTTAAGTATTTGCTAAGCTGTCCCTTACACCTGTGTATAAAATATCCATTTACAACCTTGTATCCACGATAAAAAGTACGAAAAACAAGTGCAGTCAAATATCGATAAAATAATTCTCCAATTTAATGACCCAACCCCTAGTTCGGCTTTTACTTTTAGACTGCATAATAAATATCGATTTTTTATCACTTTCCTTTGATAATAAAATAAATAATAAGTTTTATTGTTTTTTATTTAACTGCGAGTCTGCTCGCTTAGTGGTCGTAACTGGGCTCGTTTACAGGTTTATAATATACAATTAGAGATTGTAAAAATGTTAAATGGAAATGGGTAATAGCGCCTCTAAAGTTGGATTGGGGGGTAATCGAGTAGGCAAATTGTATATTTCGCGTCCAGGGATTCGGAGAAATGTAATAACATTTTTGCAATTATGTTACTTAAATACGGAATCAATTTTAAAATCGCTTTTCTCGGAACACTAAATGAAGTACTAACCTTTGGATTAGAATCTTTTAAAAACGACTTATTATTTTCGACTCAGTTTATTTCATAATAAAATAAAATCATTAACTTATAAATATAATATAATGAATTAATGTAATAAATATAAATAAATGAAATAAATAACTCTAAATTTGTAACTGGATTATTGCATGCTACATTAATTAGTTACTTATATTAGATTGTGAAAATATTTTTTTCTTTTTCAGAACAAATAAAAAAGGCTTTTTTTTTCTTAAGCAAACTTTAAAGTTAATGCGTGATTCAAAAGTCTTAAATTAATTTTTTTGGAAAAATGGCGTTCACAATAGTGATTTTGCCAATGTCATAGTATTTAAATCAATGGAAATTAATTGTCAGCAATGTCAAGTGAAGAAACATGGTTTCCTAAAAGTTAAGGTTTCTTCACTATGCTGTCCCTCACCGTAAGAGCATCGTGTGCACATTACTCTGAAAACGAGACATTGTTACATGGCAGCACTGGGGATCGAACTCGGCACCTCTTGCTTAAGAGTCCGACCTGCTAGCCGCTAGACCACCGACGCTCACGCTCGAAAAAAGAAATAATAACATTTAAATAATTAAAAAATATATATAATTATGACATTAACTGCAACCGCTGTTCATACTTTAATATCAAAACAATCCTTTGCAAATTTAACAAACAAAACTGTAGATCTTTGATATCAAAGTCTATCATGTTTTAATATTACTTTCCTACCATTATTTTACTGCGTTGTAAAACAATTTTTACTTAGCCGACAAGAATCGCGACTGTAAACTGCAATTCTGCAACGGAATTTATATTATAATACTTATGCAGTAAAACCATAAGAAATTGAATATTAGATCGTTTTATATAGAGCATAAAATTTATTTGTAATTCTGCAGAGTGGCTTAGAGATGATTTTGACAACACAAAAATATAAGTAAAAAAATTGTTAAGTGGCACATAGAGATTATCTTCATCTATTAAAAGGCCTCTCCCCCCTCTTTTTGCTATTCTTCCCCCGGTGTCCGATGAGAACGTCTGAGAACCATCTCTTCCGAGTCCTATTCCGACAACATTGATATTATGGTACCCCCCTGTGTGGCCTCTTCGCCCACCGGTCTGGGAGCATAACATCATAATCATGACGTGGTTCTATTTCACTTATTTATTTAGATGAAATGAAATGAAATGAAATATCTTTATTGCGGGCAAACACGGTAACAAATTATGGTGACAAATAAAAGCAAATGTACAAGCGTGTTGCGCCAGAATTGGCATGCAATGCAAATAGAAGGAATTTTTAAATAGAAGGTAATTTAAAAATGTCAAAAATAGTTTTATATCAACAATATCTAAGTCCTTATATAAATAAATAAATAAATGAGAAAGAAAAATGAAATAATATGCCTTACAATAAAACAGAAATCAATTTCCGAACAAAACTAAGCATGTCGACTTACAAAAGAAAGAAAAAACGTCATTAATAAAATGGTCATGTCACAAACACCTTGCAAAATAAAATACATTATTAGAATAGAATGTCAAAAAGTAAAATTATAAATTATTAAAATTAAAATCTGTATGATATAAACTCCTTGACCGTATAGAAGCAATTTTCCACAAGTAGCTCAAATATAACTCTCTTAAACCTGCTGATAGGCAACATTTTTATATTTTCTGGCAACGTATTAAAAAGTTTTACACACATAAAATAAAAGTTCTTTTGAAAGCATGTGGTAGAATGTGTGCATATAGCCAAACGGTTCGGATAACGGGAAGCAAAGGGAAGACGTTGTGGTTCAAACAAATGATTGTGTTTTTTATGTGGCCAGCTTTAAGAAACGTTTATGTATTTTCTTAGAGAGCTCCGGCACTGGGTGATATTCATGCAGGTTTTTGTCTCTTTTCCTATAGCGCACTCTAATTGTGTTCTCTTTCATGTCAACTACCACTCGACGAAACCAACCGTTAGTTGTAATCGTTTTACAATTACCTACCATGTAATTACCACAAATAACAATCAACTTCCGATAAAAGCCGATAAGATATTTATAATGACTGAAACATCTGATTATTAGTGATGGTATAAGGATGGTAAAGTAATAATTGCGATATTCCACCATTAGCTGAGATCACTGATATGTGTTTTATAAGATGTTCTATGGAGTTTCTCTTTTATAATTATGTAGTAGTATGTATGTAGTTTGTTTGCAAAGTTATTTTTCAATCCAATCCAATTCTTTCAACCAATCTGGTTATGAGATTTCGCCAATGTCTTTACAGTTGTCACTGAATATTGCCAGTTGAAAGCTCGATGAGTAGGTTGGTTTTAAGATTATTATTTTTTATTAACAGGTTGGTTTGTTAAGTTTTCCTTGGCAATTAACTTTGATGAGAGTGAAGTCTCATTGCGTATGCTAGGGCAGCAGGTTTTGTTTCTAACGTAGAATAGAAAAATAAAAATTAAAAATAAAATAAACATTATACCTACACTCAAAGGCCACACTAAGGTTTTACCTTGTGTCGTGGGTCCCTTGGAACACACATAAAGACAAACACAAACTCCCATGACCCGAGAACAAACATCTGCTTTTTACACAAATGTTTGCCTCGACTGGGAATCGAACCCAGGACCCGTCGATCAAGAGGCAGCGCCACTACCACTCGACCAAACCGGCCGTCGATGAAATTATATCAGGATCAGTGGCTCAAGCACTATTAGCCATGGACTTAGCTATTAGCATAACAGTGACGGCCAAATGTCGAAATGACAACGCCAGAGGGCGAACAAGCTGTAAGAAAAAAGTTTTATCTGAGTAAAGTGACGCGCGAGTTTGTCGCGGGTCGTACTAGGCCCACAGAAAACATCCCCGCGGTAGGTAGAATAAAATCGTCATTTGAAATCATGGTTGGACGCGCACTGAAACTATAAAAGCTATCCACCAATAGGAAGCCGAGGTGCAACATAATGTTGCCAACTTACGACTATTATAATTTCCGTTGTCTTGTTTTTACAGTTTTACAACCGCAAGAGAGATTACCCGTAGCCCGTATGTGTTAGAAAGCATTATACTAGTGCGTTTGCGCCTAGGATTGTTTTTTTATTGGTTTTAGGACTGCGGTAGGTCGGCTGAATGGGGACGGAAACCAAAACCTCTGTCATATGGGGTAACTTTAAAAAATTGAAATTGAATTTGTTTCTTAAATAACTCTAAAATTAAAAATTTGCTTATAACTTTTAAACGGTTTAACCGATTTTGATTAAATATAGCTAAAAGCCATCTCGATTATGTCAGTAGCTTTCAAACAAAAAACCGCATTGAAAACGGTCCATTCGTTTATGAGCTGCGATGCCACAGACAGACACAAGTCAAACTTACAACACTCCTCTTTTTTGTCGGGGGTTAAAAAAGATTCAGGGAGTTGAGTAGGCAGGTACTGACGGCCGCAACTCAGGTTACTACACGCGTGCACTCTGTGCTTGTTGTGATAAGAGCGGTTTTGCAATGAAAATGGAGTAACCTGATGCGCTGGCCTCTGTATGTAAAATTTGACTTAGTTTAACAGAAAATCTACTCAACACTTGAATTCAATTACGTTTTCTGCTTTTAATAACCTCGCTAGGAATATTTGCTTATTTCAGATCATTATATTAGCGCAATTAGACGCTGATTGCGATTAAAAATAAAAATAAATTATCTCAAATCAGCCATACTTCCAGGCTCTCTTCAATATTGCCTGTGATAAAACGCTCATGTTGCATCTTATTCTCCCATTCACTGCAAACAATGTTGCAATCCCACCTCTCTTTCTCTCTTGAAGGTTTGTTCTACGGGAAGAGAGTGAGGTAAATCGAATTTTACGATTGGAATGAAGGCTTAGCTTCCAGTGCTCATTTTGTTCTGTGACTAATTTTATGTGAACGAGCCAAGAGTAGCGTGTTCTCAGAAATTTCGCGTTAAATGGAGAAATTTAATACTTTTACGTTGGGCGTGTGGTAATGAATAAGTTTTTAAGATCGTCTGTGAACGTTTACGAGTGGTGAGGTGAGGGAATTCATAGCAGGCGCCTTTTGTGGGATAAAAATATCAATGCTATATTTATTTGTAACTTTTCACCAGCAAAGGTATTACAAACAATTTTTAGGAAAAGAAAAATGTTTGGCGCGAATGGGCCTCGTACCCACGACCCCAGAATTAGGTCTCCTGGTGCTCTAACCAACTGAGCTAGTTTGTGTGAACCCGTATTATGCCAGCGTAGTGAAGTGTAACCTAAATCTCCTTCGTATTTCAAAGGGACACCTATGTATGCCCCTCGGTGGGGACGTATATGGTCAGATAAAAAAAAGTATTGACCGAATTATCACTTATCTTAATAAACTTAGAGAACACAAAAGGATCTTCTTACTGATATTTATTTAGTCTCTAGTCTAGACGTAGACATAGTTTGCAATATCTAAATATATAAAAGGAGAAACTGACTGACTGACTGACATATCAACGCACAGCCTAAACGGCTAAACGTAGGCACTTGAAATTTGGAAGGGACGTAGCTTAGGTACCGTAGAGGTGCACTAAGAAAGGAATTCCCGAAATTCCCACGGGAACGGGAATTAGCGGGAAAATCCTTTTGTATGAAAAATCTAAACCGCTTAAGTTAGACGCTTGAAATTTGGCATGCAGGTACCTTAGTAAACTTAAAGCTTAGTTGCAACAGGATATTGCAAAATTCTTACGGGAACGGGAGTAAGCGGGAAAAAACTTTTGTATGTAAAAATCTAAATCACGTACTCGTAAGATAGATGTTTTCAATCTGTGTACTCTGTACAAAAAAAAATTAACACGCAAACAAAGTTGCGGGCATCAGCTAGTAATATCACAAAAATAAAATAGATTAACACTACTATAATGACAACTACGCTATCAAAAGAAACAAATTAACGAATATACCAATTTCCAATTTAAAATTACGTGAAAGGGTCTATAATCAAACAGTTTGGCGCTGTTAATGGTGTCCATATGCGTTGGGCAGATCTCAATTAGTGCCCCTCACAGGGGCATTCAGTTATAGGAATTTACCGCTCGATAATTAATAATGGTGACTGTACTAACTAGGGAAGTATTTATTAGAACCCTATTTTTTAACCCCTGAAAAAAGAGAGGTTTCATAAATTTGACGTAGGTATGTACAGTCAAGAGCAGGTCACGTTTTACACTACCAGTTTAAGCTGAGCTCTGATTTATACTGCGCGCCATACAATGCAGGGCCGGTCCAAAGTCCAAAGTATCAAGCTTGACGTGCTCTTGAGTGTACCTGTGTGACCTGGAGACTTCGGTTACAACGACGACACCAACTAGACACTCGAAGGCGCTTATTTTTTTTTTTAAATAGACGGAAAACTTTGCGTGATGTGACTTTAATGGCTTGAAGTTATAGCTACAAATACTAAACTTTCCAAAAAAACTTTCCACTTAGTACATAAAAACACAAACCATGTAAATTCAATAAGTACAATTTTTAACCATGACACGATAGACGCCTTTTTTTAAACCCAGTTATATTTTGTGCTAAAAGTAAGATGCACACTAGTTTGCGGTTTAGCAACCGCCCGGGGTGAAATCGTTCAATTACCAAAGTGGCAACTCCCCAAACTGCCACGCAACAGTTGTGTGAAATCAGGCAACTGCTAAATGTGCCGCGGCTGAGACGTACCGTGTTTTGTACGGCCGAACTTTTGGCTAACCTGCGACCAGATGAAAGCAAATACAATTGTTAAGCATTTTTTTATATTTTGTTCAAGATTCTCGCGGTTTTTCACAGTTTTCAACATATGAATACGGGTTCTTACCAAGGTTTTTGTTTTGAATGACTATCTGATATTTCGGCGCTCATTTAAAACAAAAATCGTGGGAAGATCCCGTTATAATATGTTTAAAATTGTATTTTTAGAGTTTGGCTACATTTGATAATTCCCTTTTCGCTACAAGATAAATGTTTTCGGCTTTGCAGGAATGGCGACAATATGTGAATTAAAAATAAGATTCATTTTGAATCCAAAGATTCATACCTTAGTAGTAAATAAATAGACGAATGTTGTGTCAAAAGCATAATAACAGATTAAATATCGTGAAAATGTCAATTTTGTTACATTTGGACTTCACAATTTGGCGAACATAGCTCTTAAGAAGGAAAGAAAAAAAACAGACATCAAACAAATTACAATTGCATAATGTGGTGAAAAGGTTCTGCCTTATCCAGGCTGTTTTTCAGTCAGCACCTGAGTTCTTTGAAGGAACTTAAAGAGTTCTTTGAACAAGAATACCAAAATTTTTCCCATTCAAAACATAACAACGTATTAGAACTTCGGCAAACACGACAAAACATGGGAAAACTTTATAAAAACAACTCCTTTAATCATAAACCCTATGTCACATAAGAAAAATGCGTCAGACCTATGCATCAGTCTGTCCCAACCCTTACCTCTCGGACGGTATGGAGCGAAGTTGCCCGCAGTTGTCCGCAATTACAGTTCCGAAAACAATCAACTCACGAACCGGGGACTGTCCCGAACGTGTGTTGCGGTCGGTCGATGGCTGCGGTTGCCCCGCGACTGTTTAACCCTCATTGTGTACCCATCTTTAGAATTGGTGGCTTGTATGATCCTGCGGCTGGGAAAGGGAGAAATTTAAACTGTACAATAACTAGCTATCTCTTTATGATGTGTTGAACAATTTAGGCCTTTTTCTTAGCGTGTCAAGAATTTTTGTTAAAACCCGTTAAAATGTATTTATTTTTATCAACTCATACGAAAACGAATTATCTTAGACGTGCGGGTTTTTTGCACCATATGGTGCTAAAGTTTCAGCAAAAGTTGCCCGAACCACAACCGGGAATTGCCACGCAGGAACCGTCAATTCAGAGGAAACTGCACCCAATCGGTCGTCAATCTTATTGAAAAACCGAGTGGAATAATGGAGAAAAGACTCAATAAGGCCCTCTACCGTGCGCCATTATGACGCACTTTCTCAATATTTACACCGCCATACCGCACGCCAAGAAAAATGGCATATCGTGACCGGCATAATACGATAATCCTTAACCTCAAAAGCCTTTTGAATTTTGACTAAGTACTTAATTTGACTTCGCGAATTGTGACGAATTTCCTTTAGGTTTCCTTACGTAAAAAATCGTGACGGAATTCAAGGAGCGGTCTCGTTTAAAGTGTTAATTTGTAATTTGCCTGCAAACAGTTAATTTGCTCTCAAATTTTGAGATGAAAAGAAGAAAAAGTGTTGCTTTTACGAGTATAACAATTATTTTTTGGAACGAACGGGATCACTTCGTTTTTGGATACCATACGGTACGGTTTTCATGATTAAAAAGAGAATCCATCCATACTAATATTATAAATGCGAAAGTAACTTTGTCTGTCTGTCCGTCTTTCACGCCTAAACTACTGAACCGATTTTGATGAAATTTGGTACAGAGATAGATTAGAGCCTGGGAAAAGACATATCCTACATTTTATCCCACAGTTGGGCACGATATAACCTGTAGTCCATGTGGGCGGAGCCGCGGGCGGAAAGCTAGTGTAAAATAAAAATATAATTTTCATTTGTCCCTTGTTATCCCTTTTGATTCAGCGCGGCAACGCGGCCAGGGAACCTTTGCCCCACGAATGGAACGGTGTGGCTTTATTTAACTAAGTTAGATTAGGTTAGATTTAAGACTAAGATTTTATAAAATGTAAAAGTAACAAAACTAAAACAAACAATGAATTGTTAAATTAAACGTCACTTGGGATAAACCCTGTTTTCTTTTAATTACGAGTATTTTGTCAATTTTTAAAACTACTGATATTGATAGACAATTTTTCATACCTTTAAGTTGTTAACTATTGAGAACCAATATAAAATAGTAAGCAATAAAATAAAAATTTTAAAACTCTATAAAGCAAAGGCGATACAGGTTCCGCAGGCCTGGTAATAAAACCGTCTACGTCCGATACCGCGGATTCCGGGGATCCTATCAAAAGTTTTACTACCGGGATCTTTTGTCCCGCTCTCTCTAGACCGGTAGTAAAGAGACAGTAATCCTTTTCAAAAATTCATTGTCGTTGCACTTTTATGTTCGAACGTCGCATATTTTTATTGCGTCTCCTTAGATTAAAAACTTTTTCGAACTCTCTAGGTATTGGTTGTTATTTTAATTTTTTTTCGCTATGAGAAATAGAAAATAGAGCTTTTAATTATACCTTTGAGAGCCCATTCATATTATGTTAATTACTGATACTGTGGCCCAAGAAAATAACAATAGTTACCTACAACTTCAAAAACAAAACAAATAAACCTTTCCGTAAGTTATATCAACTATATATAGGAATTTTCATATTTTAGTGATAATAAAGTAGATTGGTTCGATTTGTAACTTTACAGCGTATAACCTAGCTCGTTTGTATAAAACTACCATCGCGGGCAGTAATGAAAAATACTGCAGTAGCCTGGTTTACGATTGAAAATGTACTTGCACCATAAAAATGGAACCACAGATTAAAAAGCGAGAGAAGGAGGAAGTCGCTATACCAGTATTGTCAGTAAAACTGTCGACTGTAATTATTATGGTTTATTTTTAACCCCTGACAAAAAAGAGGGGTATATGTTTGACTTGTGTATCTGTGTGTCAGTCTGTGGCATCGTAGGTATTAACGGATTGAACCGATTTCGATGCGGTTTCTTTTGTTTGAAAGCTAACGTAATCAAGATAGTTCTAGCTATATTTGATCAAAATTGGTCCTACCTGGGAAGTTTCCATAAAAACTTCTTTTATAATAACGTTAAAATTAAAAAAATATTTTATCACACCTGACATTCGATTGCTTTTAATTATAACATTGAAACGGCTTTTAAAGAAAAATCGTATCGGAATCGGTGTATTCGTTTAGGAGCAACGATGCCACAGACAGATACACAGACACATAGACACACACGTCAAACTTACAACAACCCTCTTTTTTGTCGGGGTTAAAAACACCAAAATAAAGAAACATAAAAAACCACAAAAACAGTTGAAAATTACTTTCTAACCGCGTCTCTCTCTATCTCTATCTTTGTTCAGTGCTTTGGACCGTAAAAATGAGAACAGTTCGGTTATAACGTTTTTACATCGAACCTCGTAACTCTACGCAGGTCCGCTGACGCCGCAGATTGCCTCTACGGTCTCAATTTAGATAAAAACTATGTTTTAACTTATGAGAGTAAAATTATATTGGTTTTGTCAAGTTATGGAGTCTTCCAGTGTTTTCTCTTTTGGGGTATTGATCCGGGATTTAAAGATCGCGTTATTATGTCTGCTTTTTAAAGTTAGTACCTGGACGACCGAGCTGAAACTTTGGTTGGTTGGTGGTGCCATTTTTTATTTTATTTGTAAATATTTTATACCTTACAGACTAACATACATAATTTAACAAAATTAAAACTTAATTAACATTATTTCCCGGGTGTTTTATGATGTTCACCAACCTGCAAATAGGCAAGCGTGGTGGACTATGGCCTAAATCCCCTGCGTGTTTCGAAGGGAGGCCCGTGCCTCTTGGTGGGGACGCATATGGGCTGGTAAAAAAAAAAGTAATACTTCAGAAAAAGAATTGAAGTGTATTTTTAACTACATATTTAAAAAAAGAATAACTTGAATTATTTCATAACTTCATCCCTGCCTGTATACTCGTATCTCGAACGATCAGCATGTATATCTCGAACGATCTTTTAACAGTTTAAAATAAATTTTCAGTACTTATTTTTTATTTTGAAAGTCTTCTATGGGGCTATCTTGAAACGTCCCAAGCCACGCCAATTTAAAAAAAAAAAAGTAGAAGTACAATATTTAATTTTGCATAAGTTGACGTCTGTGTCTAACTGTCTAACTGACACTGGCTCCGGATTTCCACTTTTGACGCCACTTTATATGTACTTTCTAAGAAAACTTTGTTCGACTTTTTTCCCTTTATAAAACTATTTGACCCATACTAAAAGGGTCAGTGTTAAGTGTGTTTTCGTTTCGTACTATTTACATACACATACATAAGCTCACGCCTTTGTACCATTGGGGTAGGCAGAGACCACAGATTGCCACTTGCTACGATCCAAACACACCTCTTTCGCTTCCTCTACATTCGCTTCATCATGCTCTTCGGATTGGGGTATTCCTAACACGGCCTGTATCGGTACATCACCAATTTGGTCTAACGTTCGCATAAGGCGCCCTCTTCCGACCCTTCTTTCATTCCTTCTTTCCACATAACCAAACCATAACTCTATCCTCGTCACCATATCTTCATTTATACCATATTGCTCTCGAATCTTGCCATTTCTCAACCAATCACTCAATCTCAGACCACACATTCTTCAAGGATCTCATTTCCACAGTATTTATTCTACTTTGATTCTACTATGCCTTTGTTTTTCAAAATATGATTTCTGAGAAAGGCTAACGCTCAATTCTTTGGAATTTTCTGTTCGTTTAAGCAAACGTGCCCCGCGGATTATTCATACGTGAGAGTATTTAGAGCAATAAATAAGCTCGTTTTAGTAATAACCAAAGTAAAATAAGACCTAAAAAAGTCTGGATAATAAAAACCCGCCCACTCAGAAAAAGTATAAAGCTAGTGCTACACGATCGATTCCTCGAGTTTTAGCGAAACCATTAGAGCCCGAAACGCGAGTTTCGAGTAGAGGCACTTTAATTAAAGTAAGGTGAACGTCACAAACGTTAAATGTAGACGAAGGCGGCCATTGTAAATTCCACCAGCGTTTCAGTTTCATGGCTTTAGTCGGAAAACGTCGGACTTTTACGAGCAATTTCGGTTCAGGCGTTTTGTTATATTACCAATGCTTTTAAGGTGCTGCACCTCGAACGCTCCAGTAAACATATGTGCGCTTTTATGAGACACTAGTTTATGGAAAATGTGTGCTGTAGCCGCGTTAACGTATGTATGAAGTGCGACGTTCATCTTCACTGACGTACGGAAATTTAACACTTTATTTGTCGGCTACAAGCTCCGATTGTTCTGCCTGTTTGACTGACGGCACGGTTTAATGCCACTTGCAAGACTCGTCAACTTTAAAGTTACAGTCTGACGCATGCTTTATGAGTTTTAGAATGTTACTACTGGTTTAAGATTTAAGGTTGAATATAAAAGTAAAAATGTATGGTTTAAATTTACTTGAATTGGTCTTGACTTAGCTGACTGTTAATAGTGCAAATTAAAAGTATCTCTCTCGCGCTCTTGTCGGTGAAGTTTACGCCATTCATTTCTATCTTCTGCCAATGTTTCTATCTTCGGCACGACCATTTTATAAGAAATATCAAAGGGGGAAAGATTGAGGGAAAGCGACGAAGAGGAAGACCTACGCGTAGTTATGACGGGAGATTAAAAAGTATACTTTTGACTTAAAAAGAGGGGTGTCATAATTCAGTTTGACGTGTGTATCTGCATGTTTTTTTTTTTACCAGCCCATAAACGTCCCCACCGAGGGGCACGGGCCTCCCTTCGAAACACGAAGGGGATTTAGGTCATAGTCCACCACGCTGGCCCAATGCAGGTTGGTGGACCTGTATGGCATGTTTAGTGTAAGTATCTGGTATGACTTATTATTATTATTTATTTAAATGATTAGACATAAAAAAATCTTAAAAATAAAGCCCCACAAAACTGCTTGAGCAGTTTGTCTGCAAGGGCAAGAGTCTCTAATTACATAGTAAGTAGGTATAAACTATAAGTTTCAAGTGAATGGAGTAGATGCTTTAAAAAAAAATCTGCCTATCTTGGTCTCTGATCTTTATGAACTCAGGCAAACTGTTGAGAAAATAAGGTACTCTCTTTTTTTTTCTTTGTAGCTCTGTGTTTGTCTATGACATCGTAGCTCCTAAACGAATGGACCGATTCCAAAGCCGTTTTTTTGTTTGAAAGCTGATATCATCGAAGTGGTTCTTAGCTATATTTTATAAAAAATAGTACAGCCGTTTAAAAGTTATTAGCAATCGAATGTTGGGGGTGATACATTAAATTTAATTTTGGAGATATATTCGCATGCGACGAGCCATGGGAACGCAAAATCCTCGCCGTCACCTCGCTAATCGCTGACCTATAGATTGAAGCCTTATGAGGAGTTCTGATGGCCATCTGTGACGTTCTTCATCAAATCATACTTTTTAAATGCAAATGATTGATTTTCCTGTACTGTAACATTCCTCATAGATTACATCATCAAAATGGATTTAATCAAAATAGGAGCATGTAGATGACAGTCCTAGTCTATATCTATTCTATATCTATACATATTATAAAGAGGAAAGATTTGATTGTTTGTTTTTTGTTTGTTTGCATCGAATAGGCTCCGAAACTACTGGACCGAATTGATAAATTCTTTCACCACTAGAATCCTACATTATCCGGGATGGACATAGGGTACATGATTTTCCCGAATTCCCACGGGAACGAAGTCCCGCGCGGGAAGCTAGTTAGTTTATAAATTACTCTTCCTGTGATGTTTTTTTTAACAGTGGATATATTTTAGTAGCTCTGAGCCTACCTCTTTCAGACATAGCAAAGGTTTTATGTTACACCGGTATGTTAGAAAAGTGTTGAAAACCCGTCGTCGCGCGTTTGTTTTCGCCGTTTGTGATAATAATCTCGCACACCATGTGCACATATTTTAGCACGCCAGAGGATATTTTACAAGTCTGCAGTGAGACAGAGAGAGAGAAATACATTTATTCATGACACGGTACATGTAACATACAACACAACACAAAAACGAAAAAAGTACAATAAGTAAGTAAATAATTATGTCCTAATAAACGCCTCAAGCCTCGTGAAAATTTTGATTAAAAAGAAAGTATTAAATATGAAAATTAACTAATATATTACGCTAACATGACATGAAATTCAGCAGCTGATGTTTTTTTTTCACTTAGCGAAACTCTACTGAAAATTGATAACTTTTTAATTTGCTTTGAGTAAACAAATATCTTTCTTCGTGCATTCGAGGTGTTCTAGCCATATAGCTCACAGAAAGCTAAGTATTAACTCCAGCCACAAATAGCGGCTCAAGAGCGCAGGCTCCAAGAATATAGCCATAAACTTTACTGTGGTGTCATTTTTAGCCTCGACACTTCAAACAGTGTTGTATCATTCCCAATTAGAGACTGTACACAGGGTACGAATGCCCCATAAATGTTGTTTACTGCGGCGCGGGTAGTGTCTAATAAAACATGTTTAGTGGTGACTTCACACGTCCTAAAGGCTAGCGGCTAGCTAAAGTACTACTAGTTTTGCCGGTGGTTTGAGGTATTTTTTATCTCCCGACAAAAATAAGAGGTGTTATAAGTTTGACATGTTGTATGTACTTATCTGTCTGTGGCATCGTAGCTCCTAAACGAATGGACCGATTTCGATGCGGTTTTTTTGTTTGAAAGCTGACGTAATCGAGATGGTTCTCTAACTATATTTGATCAAAATTGGTAAGCCATTTCAGAGTTATATCAATAACTGCTTAACCACAAAACATAAAAACAACACTTATGAATGAATGAATGAATGAATGATCTTTATTGCAGTAAATGTGGTTTTACAGATGTTTCATGCTGAAATTTTTTTTTACGTTCAACACATTTAGTCATAAAGGTGACATGCAAATAGAGCAAAATACATATTATTTAAATAAGTACTACGATGTATGTATGTATGTATTTATTTATTCTTTATTGTACATGAGTATAAGTTACACAAGACACAATATAAGAAAAACAGTACAAAGGCGGACTTATCCCACAAGGGGATTACGATTTAGTTTTCATAAAAGTCACATCAATTAAAAGAGCAAATAATTACATTCAAATTTTAAAATTTCATTATGTCAACTTTAACATGCGCATAATCAATAAATTCCAATTAATTATATAATATTTTAATAAAGTTTTATAATCTAAGTCTTAGATAATATCTTAAACTGAATTAAGTCAGTTTGTTGTTGTTTAGTTTAACTCTTTCGGGAAAAGCAATGGAATCTATCTCCATTCAATAATTCTTAAACATTGCCTTAGTTAATACGACTTCTTGTTGCTTAATTATAATCCAGTCAGTGAGTAAACACCATTAGATCTATATGCAACTATTGAACAGCTTTAATAGCGCAGTAAAGTAAGACATATACCACAGTAAGTGTTTGGAAGCCATGGGGTTACGATTTCATGGAACAACTGCTTATTTATGGCATACTGAGTTGACAGGTGTTGTCTTTGGAAGTCATTTCGCGAGTGCTAAGCATTAAAATAACTTTAAATAACAACAAAATTACAATTTAATATAAAAATAGCGGTTTTTACTCCCGATATTCATAGCTTTAATAACTCATAACGGCTAAACCGATTTCGATCAAATATAGTTAAAATCCATCTTAATTATGTCAGCTTTTAACCGTGTGGTGATCGGTTGAGAATAACAACACCCCATCTCTTTCCATGGGTGTCGTAAGAGGCGACTAAAAAACACAAATGAGACCTGCCTCCTAGTAATCCATCCCAGGCAACGAAACTTCATTTTTTTCTGAATCTGAGGTGTCGTCTTATGGTCTCATGCGGTGTGGTAGGCGCTGTAAAGGGCCGTCTGGTTCGCGACCACCCTCCTCCGAAGTCCGACGCCAAGCAGCTTGCTGTGTTCCGTCGGTGCGTGGGAGTACCGGTGCCTTTATAGGCATTTTCTGGGTTAACTCGCTCCATCGTCGACCTCATCTTTGACCTTATGGTCAAGATTGAGGTCAAGAGTTAACCCATCTTATAATAATAAAGAAAAAAAAGCTTTCCAAAAAAAATAACCGTATCGAAATCTTTTTAATTTTTTAGAAGCTACGAGTCCACAGACATACAGATAGATAGATACTCTTTATTGCACACAGTCACAAAAAAAGCTTCACTTAACTCACACACGAGTCAAACTTATAACACTCCTCTTTTAAAAAAGTAAGTAAAAGTAAAAAAAAGTAGTCTGAAACGTCTCACTAATTGATATTCCTAGTACCAACAAACTAGTCGAAGTGGATGGGTAATTAAACTTATTAATCACCCACCACCCGGACCCATAAAATCTAGCTTTTATTACTCAAACTGCAGAGGCTATAAAAGAAGTTTTCCTTTAAAGCCTGAAACTACCGCTGCAGTTTTCAGTCAGTATGGTGGATTTTGCTACTTAGCAATTTTATTGAAGTGGTGTCTGTCTGTCTGATGCTAATCGAAAGCATATCCGGGTTTTACTAGTTTGAATGGACATGAGAAGGTATTAAAGTCAAAGTCTGAAATTGTACATTTATCGTAGTACAGAACTGATGGCATTTACCTTTTTGTCTCGATCTCTTGATGCATAATTAATAAAACTAACTCTTTAAGATACAGCCTATAACAGTCTAGATTTTTAACCGACTTCAAAAAAGGAGGAGGTTTCTCAATTCGACCGTATATATTTTTTTATGTATGTCAACGGATAACTTCGTCGTTTATGAACCGATTTTGCTTATTATTTTTTTGTTGGAAAGGGAGTATCCCAAGGGTGGTCTCATGGTAAGGAAACCAGGATCTGATGGTGGAATCCTGAAAAAATTGAGGGAAACTCTCGAAAAAATTGTCTTTTTGGGATTGAAGTCGGTGACTCTTACGTTTTTGACGTGGAATTATAAATGTTATGTATCAATTGTAAACTTTGCGCCTATTCGCAAAGGTGTAGTCTTCCCCAGAGAAGAATAGGCAATAAACTCTTTGGTAAGAATTCCATTAAATTTTTTTATAAAACACTATACCCTTTTATTCCTTTCACTACCATGACTTCCACTAACATCATTTAACGTAAAACTGGCTTTCCGCCCGAAACTTCGTTCCCGTGGGAATCCGGGGAAATTATGTAGCCTGTCACTCGCTGATAAAACTTTAAAAAGTTCCAGAAATGACTTCCTAACAAACTTATAAAAATACTTTTACCTTGGCTTCATACGTAATTAATAAATATTTGCAAATGACTACGGATTTCATCAGTTATCACAAAGTGTCAACGCTATTTTCTCATTGTTTATTTTCGTAAAACTGTATTCTAATAAAAGTTGGGCTACATTTCAAAAATTCACTTGTTTGTTAGTAGAAGAAAAAACTACATTTATAAAAGTCACTATAGTTTGGGGTTTGTTTAGCAAGTTTTGGTAGAGCCGTCTTACGGAAGAAGAAACCAGAAGATTCTCTGACGTTACACTCTCTAAACATGTCTGCGTTACCTTCTTCTTCTTATCCTGTAGTGGCGAACTTGACTAACCCTGGTGTCAGAGTTTTCAAACCGCCAAATGACCTCTATCTACAGTTCAACGTGTCCTCCGAAGCACGAAAACACTCGTGATAAATTACCACTTTGGTCACCCATCAGGTTCCCTGCTTTTGTTTACGTTGCTTAACCTCACTGATTGGTTGAGATCAGCGAGAGCCACTCGGCTACGAGCGCTTCGTTACCTAGAGCTTTCTATCTACGGGGGGGACGCTCGCCCGTCAAACACAGGATACCCAGGGTGGTTAATCCACTTTTAATTGGGACCAATTCTCCCCGTTCTCCACAGCATTAGATCCCAGGATTAGATCTCTAACCAACTGAGCTATCTTGCCTGCGACTACAGCACCCGATAAAGGCAGCACGCATAGGAAGTGCCATCTCCGTCTCTCAACAGGCCTGGGCTGGCAATGCGAACAGTGTCGATACACGAAGTTTACGGACTATGAAAGCGTGCGTGCGTAAAAACATATTCACAACATTTTGATAGCAAATTCAAGTTCCTGTGTGCATTTTACTATCGTTTTTACAGCTTAAAAGATACACGATATTGGTATATAGAGGTGATTTTGTGAGCTTTTTCTATCGAACCAAAAGTGCTGAATCATGTTTTCGGCAAATTACTTATCTAGTTTATGTCCTGAATATTACCGTAGTATTTTTTCTTCGATTTAATGCAGTGCGTCATGCTTATCTACGCATCATAAAATCGTAATTTAGGTGCTGTAGTCGTCTTAAGTCAAGCGGCGAAACAGTTTGTTAGAGCACCAGGAGATCTAATCCTGGGTTGTTTTTTCTTTCTTCAATAAATTTTTCTTTCCCTAATATTATAAGTTAAACAGAAGGCAGTTTCACTAAAATGGACTAGCCAATTGACTCATAAGCCTATAACAACTTTTCCAAAGAAAAACAGAGTCGAACTAGGAAAAGTAATGCTATATAAATCCAGTAGTAAAGTTGGTTTAGTGCGGGCGGGTTTGACGGCATACGCGTGACTTTTTAGCCAACAACTTACTTTGATTAGTTCGGGAAACTGAACGTCCAGACGGTGATTACTTCTATTTAGCTTTCTGCCCGCGATTTAAGAACCTAATAAAGTAACAAAAACACATTGTTTTGATGTGAAGAAAGGACTGCGGTGGGAAACAAACTCACTTTAACTATCATAATACAACACAAGGATGGTAAAATTGAAGGTGTACTATTTTACTTACCTTACCCCTTTTAGCCCGCGGCTGTCACAATGAAAATTTTGAAATTTGTTTATTTTATTTTATTTTATTTAATAGATCACCAACAAATTACACACCAACTCTTAATTAAAATGGCACAAATTTACAAAAAAAAGCTAAATGGTAACCCAATTATAGCTGACAAGTTGACAACCGCATCCAAAAAAATTTAAGTAACATTATACCAAGAACATAGTAATATAATTATACCTTAAAGACAAATAAAACAGTCGTAGGAAAACAATTTGCAACATGAAAAGTTACATTTAAATTATACATATAAAACATAGTATTGAAAATTAAACATGGGTGAGCTACTTTAAACAATTTAGACCAAGGATTTATTTTTTGATGGAAGCTTTAAAGGAATAGCTTTTATCTCCAAAAATATCACAGCTGGTAGAAATTGTATTATATTCCCTAGCCATTCTTTGTAAAGGCGAGTTCTCTATTCTGCTTGTTTGTTGAGGTGAAATATTTTGTTTATATTCTTACCTATGTTCCACAGGGAAAGCTGTTCAGTTTCGTCAGCTGATTCACATCCTTAATTTTCGCCTACTAATTTAGTCACACACTATTTTTTAAATAACGTAAGACATTCAGTGTGTTGTTTAAACGGAAACGTTCGGTGCGGTTAACCGACCTAGGTACTATGGAGGTTCTATACCTCAATGTTACCGTCTACTTCAGAGGCCATTGTGCGGTTTGAAAACTCTGACACCAGGGTTAGCAAAGTTCGCCACACACTTGACTATACCTACACGATAAGAAGAAGACCGTCTACTTAGAATACCTTTAGCGAAAGGTTCTGCAATCAAAATCAATTCGCTTGCTTTGCCGCGCTATAGTAACTTTTTCACTTAGATCATTTATGGCTTTACTTCAGCGTAGTTGTTACTTTAAATAAAATACCTAAAAGTGTACCCCTCTTTTGCCCTCTTTCTACCCTTCTGACTACCCCTCTTGCTGTACCTACATTCCATGCTCCAAGTCATTCTAATTTTAACCTTATTACCAAGCAAACAACTTGTATCTATTACTCAGTACTTAGAAAACCAAGTATTATAGCCAACGTCGGCATAAATAGCTCTTAAATATTGAATGGATAGAGTAGTAGACCGCAATAGCAATTTATACCAATTTGTTCGAAACCAGTGATCCGCGACAGCGAAGCTTGAGTCTTCGTTGTATTAGTTTACTTGCTTATGACAAATTGTAATAGAACTAGAAGGCAAATTGCCTATATTTGCACACATTTATTTATTAACGTTTCCACGCAATGAAGATTACACATAAAAACTCTATACTATCTGTCTGTAGGTAATTAACTTAACAACTGGCGGACGGCCGATATGGTTGGGTTGAGTGTGGTAGGATTATTTGAGTAAATAGGAGACTATCGTAAGCGTAAATTAATTGTTCAAGCCTTATCGAAATTCTGTATTTGTATTCTTTATGTTTTTTTTTTAGTTGTGTTATTATTAGCATCCACAGACTTTATATCCGTGCCTTTGTCTAGGTTAGGTTTTCTTGTTAAAACTTGCTTTTTGAACTATAATACAATACTTTCCATAGAGTATTACAATTTATAAATAAGTATAATAAATATATGAATACATTATGTATTTAATATGTATATTTAAACGAGTAATGGTTCTTCGCTATTGCATTCAGACCTCAAGGCTCTGTGACGGCTGTCTCGACTTTTGATCGCCATTTTGAGGTTGTAATTGACCACTTTTCCCCTGCCTGCCGCCTCTGCTTCTTTGATGAATCTGCCTATCGCATCGTTACCATCATCCGCATACTAATATTTGCAACTGGCGATATGACGCGATATGGCATGTGGGATACTGTCGTGTAGCTCCTGCCTGGTCGTTGTAATACGCACGATCACCACCTTTTCGTACGTCAACCCTTGTGCCTCGTGTATGGTGAGGATGCGTGACCCGGTGCCCGATCCGTATCTCTGGTTTTGTAGAGTTGTCTTTTCTACCTGTGTATGAACAAGGTACAGGGTTTCGGACTGGGTTCGATCCATCTGTGCATCTGTATACCTTTCAAGTTTTAAAGAGTGCGTACGAAGTTTCGACGACCACTGTAGACTTCTCTAAGGGCAAATGCTACGTTCCTATGGGTGCACAGAAGCTCCTGCGTTATGGTACTCATTAGGTCAGGGCGGGTGTATTTTAAAGGAAAAAGCTTGTGTCGGTCAATATAGGGTAGTTGTTTTCTATCACCCATAAGCAGCAACTCGCTTGCCTTGACAATTTGGGCAGCCATAATAACAGCTCCAAAGTGCTTCGTCCACCATGCTAGAAAAATCTTGGAATTCTTTATGTTAGAAAAGTCTTGGAAATGAGGAATGGTCCTTGATTTCCAGGACTTTTTTAAGGCTACAAGCGTCACCAAATTCGTTTTTAAAAAAAACAGGGTAAGATCTTAGTGATCATAATACCATACAAAGAAAATCAGCTTGAGGGCCTTTTATTGTGTAGCAAGTTTGGTTAAAAATTGATAAAAGATAAATTGTGAGACTAACATAATATATCTATCTATCTATACATATTATAAAGAGGAAAGATTTTGCGGATTGTTTGTTTGTTTGCATTGAATAGGCTCCGAAACTACTGGACCGATTTGAAAAATTCTTTCACCATTAGAATCCTACATTATCCGGGATGGACATAGGCTACATGATTTTCGCGAATGCCCACGGGAATGAAGTCCCGAGCGGAATGCTAGTGTGAAATATGTGCGATCAGCGATTTGTCTTTGTATAGGAAATCGAATATTTTTAACAAATTCATATAGGTTTCTTGGGGGAAGTCCAGTATAATAGAATCTAATAGATAGAAAATACTTTATTTTGTTAAACATCACTTCAGACACACAGAAGACACTTTACAAACACAAAAAAAGAAAAACAATAACAAAAAACAAAACTAAAGATACGATTACAAAAACACTTATAAACGTAAAACAAAGTTTTACCTGTAGCGTTGATATTCTACAAGTTGTTCAGTTTTGTGGGGATAATCACACCCAAAAGTTTCGCAAACTAATCCGATTGCCATTGATAAATGAGTTGAGTTGAACTTGCACTTATTTGCATACATGACAGATATACATAAAATTACAAACAGAAATACGACACATGTTAGCTTATCTCTAAAAAGAAATTTCTAACTTTCAGAACCATACTAACAAGACGGAATAAGCCAAAAACTAAAGACCCATAGCGCATAAAACGCGCAACTTTGAAAAAAGTGTCGAACGAAATGGAGCCCAAAACGAATTTCACATCGATACGGAACGAACGACCGACGTCAATCCGACTTTATAGCCTTTTCAATCGAATCGCGCGTAACTAGAGCCTTGCACATGTTGTTTAGGACTTTAGTCCGCTTTTTAAAGAAAATTCTAAGGTCCGCATTACAGAACACGACTCCGACTCTGATCTATACTTAAGTAGCAGTCGTCTTTGTCATTTCGATAGTGAGTGAAAGAAACAATCTATAAAGATAAATAAATAAAATAATTTTTATTTCAGGCACATAACAATCCCATATGTAGTAATAATATAATAATTAATTATTCAATTAAATGAAATCTAATTCAATAAATTAAAATATTAAATTACATTACATCAATACTTAAGTATAGATCAAGACTCGAGTCTCCTTCTGTAATACGGGCTCTTGCGGCGAGGGTACCTTCAAAGGGTATACTTGACTGATATCTAGTAATATGTGACTGTGTTTAGTAAAAGGTACAACTTTCTATTATATTGAATTTTTTTAACTACGAAAATCCAAGAGTTCTTAGACCCTTTCGCGAAAGTATAGTGATCTTCTTCTTATCGTGTAGGTATAGTCAATCGGGCGACGCGCATATTAATAAAAGATATCGCTTGGCATTTCACATGTCAAGTTATACCGCTAGAATTCAAGAGTGGTTAGACCCCTTTGTCGAAGTCTAGTGATGAACAAATTCTATATAGACCCATTAAAAAATAGTTCTTCTATTCCGCGCGGGGCAAGCGATGTAGACGTAAAACAATCGACGCCGCCACTGTCGCTCCGCTCTGACCGCTGTACCCCAGGTTACCCCAATTCATTGAAAACCCGTTCTTAACGCAACAGTACAGAGTGCACGCATGCCCTCTATACATGCTCGAGAACGCGGCCAAACGGGATAAAATGGTAAGAATATAGAAACAAAATATAACTTACTATCTATTTGAACTTGAACATAAATAAAATCACATTCATTATACGCTACAATAATTCTAAAGTTGACATAACCCACTCACAGTTATCAGATGATATAATAACTCTACATTGTAGCGTAGATAAGTATATAGAAAAGCGTAATTAAACTTACACGTGTATACGATTACTGCAACCATAGAAAATTATACCTAGTAAGTATGAATATTAAATGCACTTCAAGATAAACATGTGAAAACAGACCTTAAGACAACTGTATAGAGTGATAACAATGTTGAGGTAAACGTGATGTCTGCTGTACAGTGTATAATCAAGGCAGTTGCATGATATCGTCAGGCAATTTAACATTTCATTGAGACCGTTTTTTATTAAGGTTCTTTTACGCAAGTGTTTTATTAATTTTGATCCATAAACAAGTAAACGTCAATGACTATAGATTTGCAGACAAAATTATAGGAATTATAGGTTATATGAAAGAATAAAATGTCAATCCTCGTCCATAAACTTCCATATATTTCATCAAAATCTGTTGAGTATTTTAGGAGTGAAAACGTAACAGAAAGTCTGAGTTCCTTTCGCATTTATAATATTACTATAGGATGCCCGGGCATTCGTTGGAAATGAGCAATTTCGCCGCTTGACTTGAAGGCACGATAGCTCAGTTGGTTAGAGCACCAAGGTAATCCTAGTGTCATGGGTTTAAGTCCCATCCGCGCTGAATATTTTTCTTTCCCCAAAATTATTTATGAATTTCTCTCACGCGGGTAAGCGTTTTAAAAACACTAAAATAAAAATCGAGTTTTTTTTTACCAGCCCATATACGTCCCCACCGAGGGGCACTGGCCTCCCTTCGAAACACGAAGGGGATTTAGGCCATAGTCCACCACGCTGGCCCAATGCGGGTTAGTGGACCACTCGTCTTTCGAAAACGCGGGCGGGTTTCATGACGGTGTTTTCCTTCACCGTTGAGCAAGTGATAATTAGAAATCTGTACATAAATCCGAAAAGGCAAATTTAGTGGTACATGCCCGCACCACGATTTGAACCCGCGGCCTTCGGATTACAAGTCCGGCTCATTACCAACTGGGCTATTACTGCTAATCGTGTAATACATTTTAATATACGGTATATACGGACGGAACTTTAATTCCATATGACATGTCCTTTCATAAAAGCCTATCATTAATTTTTCAATGATCTCATCATTAAGATAACAGTCAATAACACGTCTATTCCCTATCTTCTTCTTATCGTGTAGGTATAATCAAGTATGTAGCAACCTTGATTAACCCTAGTGTCAGTTTTTAAACCGCCAAATGGCCTCTGACTTGGTTTATCGTAGTTAATCAACAAGAACTGGAACTGACGTCTCGTGCCCTCCGAAACTCGGAAACGCTCGTGATGACTTGCCACCACTGTGACCATAGACGTATGACCATTACCCATAAAAAAGTATCTTCTAATGGAAATAAATTATCACAAAGTGGCAATGCTTGACGGAATAATTAGTGCCTAACGTTAAATTACTTGTAAATGCAAAGTTCATAAGCGGCTATAAAAAAAGTTTTTTTACCGTACAAACGTTAGATAATTATTTAATAATAGAGGGAATGTTAAAAAGATGAACAAATCTTGTATTTAATAGTTAAGTCTGAAATCTCCCATACGAAATGCGCTATATACTGATGAAGTTTGTATGAGAACTCAAAATTTTTATTTTCGTATTTTGACCTATTATTGGGGAAAAGTGGTTCAGTTAACCGCCCGAGAGGTTGAAAGAGATTTACCTAAAGCCCTGTATAAAACTAGCTTTCCTCCCAGCTGTGGGATAAAATGTAGCATATGTCCTTTCCCAAGGTCTACTCTATCTCTGTTACAAATTTCATTGAAATAGGTTAAGGTGTGAAAGCGTACCGACAGACTTTCGCATTTATAAAATTTATAGGGATTAAATATCTAAATTAAAAAAAAGATCACATGACAAAAGACGTTACACACTCAAAGGCCCACACTAAGGCTTTCCCTTGTGTCGTGGATCCCGCGGAACACACATAAAGACAAACACAAACACCCATGAACCGAGAACAAACATCTGCTTTTTACACAAACATTTGCCCCGACTGGGAATCGAACCCTGGACCCGTTGATCAAGAGGCAGCGCCACTACCACTCGACCAAACCGGCCGGCCGGTCTGCCTCGAATCAAACCAAATCTGAGATAAAGTAAGTCTTATCCTATCAATAAATTATTTTTCAGAACTCTCAAAACAATGCATGGTGAAGCCATGGTGGAACCTAAACACTACGAGTAAGTAAGTACCTCGGTTATTTTCTGCTAACAGAAAGTACCCTACTTACTCGTTGTATTTAGACTTTTCGAATCCCACTAGATTCCCACACTACTTTTCTGCCAGTTGTCTCTAATCTTCAACCCTCTTTTCGTCGTCAAGTCAAAATCACGCTCTGGGCCTTAGGAAGGACAAAGAAAATGCATAATTACCATGAAAATATCACACTTTTAACCGACTTCAAAAAGACGAGGAAGTTCTCAATAACTTAAACTTTTATGTTATATTTTTAGTATGATTTTCTTTTGTTTTTCGAAAATGTTTTATGAAATTTCTGAAAAAAATCAACAAAAAACACTTACACTATAACGAGAGGGCTTCCAATCCATAGCCTAACATCAATCGATCGATTATAACTAATTACTGACAAAGTAAGCCGATGCAATTCTTCGACGCATACGCATTACTCAATCGAAAATAAGTTTTCGTTGCGCATGTTTATAATAATAGATCACTATACCAACTCATGCACGTGTTTGCAGTTGCTAAGCGCCTGTCAGTGCCAACATACATAAATGATACAGTGTTGATTCTTGGGTACATTTTTTCAATCTTGTTTTTGATAAGCATCAAAGTCAAAATAGCTTTATGTCATAGAACATTCAGGAAGATACTTAAAATAGGTCAAAGTAACATTAAATGATTTAAATATAAACATACATATTCGTTCTTTTTACTCTATTGACTCTACATCTATTGGCAAAGGTGCAGTCTTTCCCAAAGAAAAATAGGCAAGAAACTCTGAGGGGGTTCTTTTTAAAAATCTCATTACCAATTTCCTTAATTTCATTTTCTCATTTTAACTAAATCTGGATCAATTAAACTTATCAATCCATTCAGTCGTATTGGCACAGGGCGACTAAAGTTAATGGACATCACGAATGAATGTGTTTGCTTTAGGGGCCTTCTACATATTGCGTAGCCAAAATTCGCCGTTTTGGACCCCTTAAGGCGACTACAGCACCCGATAAAGGCAGCACACATAGGAATAGTGCCATCTCCGTCTCTCAACAGGCCTGGGCCGGCAGTGCGAACAGTGTCGATACACGAAGTTTACGGACTATGAAAGCGTGCGTGGGTAAAAACATGTTCGAAAGTTAGAAAAATGAGATTTATGGAAAGATAACAGCTTAAATCGAAAAATGCGTTAACTATTTATCGAGAGTGTTCAATCACGAACATTTTGATAGCAAATTCAAGTATCGTTTTTTACAGCTTAAAAGATACACAATATTGGGTATTTAGAGGTGACTTTGTGAGCTTTTTCTATCGAACCAAAAGTGCTGAATCATGTTTTCAGCAAACTACTTATCTAGTTTATGTGCTGAATATTACCGTACTATTTTTTTTCTTCGATTTAATGCAGTTCGTCATGCTTATCTACGCACTATAAAATCGTAATTTAGGTGCTGTAGTCGCCTTAAGGCCCCTTTTTAACCCCCGACGCAAAAAGAGAGGGGTATTATAAGTTTAACATGTCTGTGTTATCGTAGCTCCCAAACGGATGAACCGATTTTCGTTTAGTTTTTTTTTTGTGTCGTAGATAATTTTATTACTCTAGTTTCGATCTTTGTTAACTTTTTTCTCTTTTCGCGCGACGCCTCCTTCCGCTATGATACAATTTACAAAATTATATTCTGTACATATATATGCGATGCGATAGAACGAGACAGATACGGCAAAACTATTCCACGCGCCTATTTTAACTGTGAAGAAACTTTTACCAAAATCTTGCGAAAGTAATACATACATATAACATAAGGAAAATGACCTTGACCTATGACCTCATTTAATTAAAAATGTATTATTGTCGGAGGGAAATCTTATTCTCGCTTCACAAGGGGAGGGACCTTGAGCTTTGACCTTGAGTTATACAATGTTATATGGCAATATTATGATATGGTTATGTAATGTAATGCCTTTGAGTTGTAAGCCTTTTAATACAATCTATTACGAAACCGGTTATTTTAATTGTTACTTATAGGTATTAGGTATTGTATTACTCTACTTATACATTCATTATTCATTGAGCTACTAGGAACATATGTTACTATAAATGTCAAAGTATCTGATGATATTTGTAATTTTAGAAAATAAATACATAAATAAATCCTTATAGTATATACATATACTATACCTATTCTTAGAGCAGTGTGGTTTTCTAATTTCATGATGTTACCCCATATCTATCCGCGTGCTTATATATGTATGTATACATATGTGAATCAACCCACTAAACTGATCAACTTCCCCCAAGAAGCATACCTCAAAATCTAAAAAATATTTTCGTCATTTCATACAACTTGAGTAATCAACTGATTGCCTTAGGGCCCATAAGATGGGTAGTCGAAGTTTTTTTTTTTGGGATTTAATGTGGGTCCTTGGAGAATATGTACAAAGTACGCGAGAGGCCTTGTCTCGCCTATAACCTCAAAGCGAACCCAAAATACAAGTACAGATGGCCACACATCAAGTTACCCATGCATGCACTCTGTGCTGTTGTGATAAGAACAGTTTTTCAGTGAATTTGGGTAATCTGATGTGCTGGCATCTGTACGTAATCAAATAAAAACGATCTCAGACCAACGTGTCAAGCTTAATATGTATTTTACTGTAGCATATCGTTTGCGAAATCTGAGTTGGTACCTATCGCAACTTGGCATCTTAAGTCATTTCCATAACTTGTTAACATTGATACACGCGCGGGGAAATGAATTTATCGCGCAAATCTAGCATATCGACAAGAATAGCGACCATAGAGCACATAATGTCGAGATGACATAACATAACGAAAAATATAACTGGTTTACATAACCACTCGATCAAAAACCGGTATGTCGCTTGTATTTTTTTTTACACTTAAATTGCAATTGAAAAACAACACAATAATTTTACAATTAATGAACTAACTTAAGTAGCGGTGATAACCCGTTGGTAATGAGCCAGACTTGTAATCCGAAGGTTGCCGGTTCGAATCCTGGTGCGGGCCTGTACCACTAAATTCGTCTTTTCGGATTTATGTACGGATTTATAATTATCACTTGCTCAACGGTGAAGGAAAACATCGTGATGAAACCCGTCCGTCCAAGAAAATTCATTTTCGAAAGAGGTACACCAACCCGCATTGGGCCATCGTGGTGGACTATGGCCTAAATCCCCTTCGTGTATCGAAGGGAGGCCCGTGCCCCTCGATGGGGACGTATATGGGCTGGTAAGAAACTAATTTAAATTCCATAATACAGCACGGTAATGTACTAATACCGATGCATTGACCATCGATATCGGCAAAATTTGAGGCCCACTTTTGCACTAGTTATTGACCTTGTAGCGCTTGTAGCCCAGTGGCTCTCGCTGATCTCGACCGATCAGTGAGGTTAAGCAACGTACACAGGGGCAGGGAACCTGATGGGTGACCAAAATGGCAATTTATCACGAGCGTTTCCGTGCTTCGGATGGCACGTCGGTCCCGGCTGTTGTCGATTGACTACAGTCGTTAAAACCATGTCAGAGGCTATTGTGCGGTTTGAAAACTCTGACACCAGAGTTAGCCAAGTTCGCCACACACTTTACTATACCTACACGATGAGAAGAAAAAGAAGAAGCTCTGATGCGCCGTATGAGTAGATGCGATAGAATTGTCATCATTCGTTTTCACCAAGTTTTCACACAAAATAGGCAAAATTTCTACTATAGAGTATCATGAGATTATGTGCCTATAGAGCAGTGTTTTTCAAACTGTGGGTCGCGACCCCCAGGGGGGTCGCAAAGCCTTACTCGGGGGGTCGCAGGTAAAATAAAAAGACTAAAATCTTACACTAAACTATGACAATTTCAGTGAAAAGGCTGTGCCTGTATAATGATCCCCCGCCTTCCGCGTCAACCTGCGGCAAACTCTTAATTTTATTATGTGTTTTAAAATCTCCGAAATAGTACACAGATTTAGCCTAAATGAGTCTTAGGGACCTAGGGGGTTGCCAGAACTTTATATGATTCAAAGGGGTCGCGAATTCAAAAATATTGAAAAACACTACTATTAGAGGTTATGTGCTCTATGACAGCGACGCACGTCACCAAACTGCACTGATGGGATCGCCCTTGTCATACAAATTGGAGTCACTATGGCGATGACTGCCGATGAACTGTTATGCACTGCATTGTATTTACATTTAGATAGTGCTAACTCATGTGAATTTATAGTAGGGCACTTAGATTTTTTTATTTTACTTTATTACAAACTTTAAAAGATTATAAAACTATGTATCACAAACATTACGTTTTTCAGTAGGTTGTAAATAATAAATTCGCCGTCGCGTCGTTTTAGGTAGGTCGTTCATCGATTTCTCAATACATGAGTAGGTATACCCACACTCATTTTAATTTATAGCCCTTAGCGGCGACAAGACCATGTCGACCATGTGATGCTATGCCAAAAAAATATGAAACCAATCAAGGGCGTCGCCAAGGGGGGGCAGGGAGGGGCAGCTGCCCCCCCCTAGAGATTAAAAAAATCTAGCCAACTGCAAAGCAACCAAAGTTTTGATTTGCTTTGCCGACAAATACCGCACGTCAAAACTCAAATTAATTCACTACGTAGGTACATTACAATACAACTAAGGAAAAATTATGCGTTCGCGCTGCCTATACTGTTATAGATGGATATGATAAAACGATATTCTGTCAAGAGCTCGTGAAGCTTAACACATTGAAGCTGGATACGTTCTTATTACAATAGCCAATTCGCCATACAGGCAAAGACTCGCGCTACACTGTAAAGCTAAAAGCTTCATGCTGTATCTATCATTCATATTTTTTTCATCCTCCATAATATTAACTTGCCCCCACCTGGGCCAAGGGCTGGCGACGCCCTTGAAACCAATACAGTTGTAGTTTCATATTTTTTCTTATTTCGAATTCTTCTTCTTAAAGTGACCAGCATTGTAGCTAAGGGCTGGCTAGACGAGTGGCTGCCAGGGATGCGACCCTCAAAGGGCGCATTTTATGACTCATAGCAAACGAGCTGCTGGGGCTCAGGCATACAAAATTATAACTCTAAATTGTACTGTTATTTTATAGTTCAATAACTATTTATTAAATCTTCGTGTGCTTTTAACCGAGTTCAAAAAAGGAGGAGGTTCTATGTTCGACTGTATGTTTTTTTTTCTTGCAAACCCGTGTGTCATAGATTAATAAATAGTTGCGTGTGTGCAGGTTTTGTATCTCACGCGCCGTAAACAAGCGCGCGACGGGAGCAACAAGAAGTTCTTTCTATTCTATTCTAAAATTAAACAACCCCGTCATTCAGTTGCTTGTAACTTTTAAACGGCTGAACTAATTTTGATCAAGTGTAGCTAAGAACAATCTCAATTACGTCAGCTTTCAAACAAAAAAACCGCATCGATATCGGACCATTCGTTTAGGAGCTGTGATGCCACAGGCACAGACATACAAATAAAAAATACATACGTCAAACTTATAAACCCTCTTTTTTGTCGGATGTTATAAACATGGTACTACTTCGTATTAAAAAACTTTTTAGTTACGATAGTCACCACACAATATGAGGAACGGCGCTCCTAACTAAACACAACATTTATTCCAAACCTTTAATTTTAAATTCAAATTTTGCCAGCTCAGAGGCGCTCCTGCCTAGCTCCGACCTAACAATTTAAAAAATTTAAAAATTGAGTTTATTCAAAAATCAAATAATTTATCAAAAATAAGCATTAGAACATATAAATCTTTTTGTAACACAATATATGAACTTAAAATTAGGCCAGCAATAATAACAAACATGCCTGAACTAGGATGTTCCTACGTTTCAGGCAAAGAATAGCTTAACTATTATCCAACACTAGCAAAATCTAAATATAAAATTTTAATGTTCTAGTTATAAACTACTATTCCTATTACACTACATGTACATGTGTCTATGTTACTGCTTGTTTAACCGTTGGAAGGCGCGTGAATCCCGTAAAGTACCCCAGTCGCCGCATTGTCTCGTCACTCGAACGATCGTCTACAATGTCGTTGTGTGTAAACATTGAATCAACTGCATTATCAAGGCCACTACGGTTCGATTTCACGCTCATTGCCTTTAAGTTTGACCAAGTTTCAACCGAAGCTTTAAATTACAAATACAATGTTATTCGGTCGAAGCGCCCGAGCTCGAGTGCCAACTTGCACCCAGAAATACAATTTAAAATAAATATATAAATATTCTTGGATAATTCACACAGTGCCATTTAACCCAAAACTAAGCAAGGCTTTTACTATGGGTGCTAGCTAGATAACTGATATAATATTTTTATTACTAGCTTTCCGCCCGGGAAAAAGCATGTAGCTTATGTCAATCGCTGATAACAGAGCTTTCTATTGGTGAAAAAATATTTAAAATCGGCTCAGTTGTTTTTTAAGTTTATTCGTTAAAAACATATAAATCTTTCCTCTTTATAATATTAGTGTCTATTTGTAAATACATACTTTTATACATAAACAGCCTGACTCTTGAAAATACGGTTTTTAAACATTAGTGAGGTCGATAACCAAAACTACAACAAGGTAAAGTCATACCGACTGAGCTTTAAAGCCAGAAGCCGGTAAATTGTAAGTGTTGTGGAACTTTTGTAATATTTTCGTAATTATTATAATTATGCCCGTTTTCATACATACTTTACACCTCATACACTTTCTTGTTACGTTTCTCTAACTTGAAATAATTTACATACTTAATGCTAAATAACAAAAAAAAATTTGTTCCTTACACTGTTTCATATGACCCAATTTCTGCCTTCTTTGTTTGAACAAAACGTACAATGTTATGTAGTGTATCACTGATGTCATTGTCAGGGTCGTGTGGCATTGTGTAACAATGTTTTTTTTTCTGCTGTGAAGTTCGCTATGTCGGTTAATTATAAGAGAGTAAGGAGAAAAATAAGATAGATGGCATGACGTAATGATCTACTATAATAATGCTTTTAATTACACGCGGTAATCCATTAAGTACAATTATTTGAAGAAAGTCGCGGGTCGCGCTTGTTCCCGATCGCTCCATACATTTTGCGCTATTTCCCTCTCCTCCCTCTTTTCAGAATGTGGAAAGCATTGTCATTATAAAAATAAACGCAAGTATACGCTGCACACAAAACTATAAGACTAGAACTCAAACCATATTTTCGATTTAGCGTTGTTCCTTTCACTACAAAAATCAAATCTCTTCTCAAAAACTTTTGCTTAGTTAATGTCCTCAACCGACTTGTCTTGAATGTTTGGCGCTGATCCCAAGCGTGTCGCCCACAAAATCTCGTGTCGCGTGCCCCAATTTCTCTGATCTTATCTGAGTTTGTATGTATAAAGATACAATGTGTAAAGCAAGGAAGTGTAAGTGAATCAACACTCGTTCATTGCCAAGGCCGCACAACAGTGTAGCAGGATGTTGACGCCGCGCGCCGCGTGACGCGCGTGGGGTTAATCAGGTCAACTTGATACGTGGTAATATTTTGCTATTATTAATTCGCAGTAGATTTATTGTTTTCGCATTTTTTAATTTTAACTTTGTTGGAATAAAATTAAATATTGGACGCTTGCAAATCAATCACAAAGTAGATGTATAAATTGTTTTCGCGTTTTCTAGTTTAACCTTTTTGGAATAAAATTAAATATTTTACGCTTGGAATCGAAGAAAAAAGGATGGTAGCCCCTTTATGTTTTTTACCAGCCCATGTACGTCCCCACCAAGGGGCACGGGCCTCCCTTCGAAACACGAAGTCCACCACGCTGGCCCAATGCGGGTTGGTGGACCGCTCGTCTTTCGAAAATTTTCTTGGACGGGCGGGTTTCATCACGATGTTTTCCTTCATCGTTGAGCAAGTGATAATTAGAAATCCGAACATAAATCCGAAGAGACGAATTTAGTGGTACAGGCCCGCACCAGCATTTGAACCCACGACCTTCGGATTACAAGTCTGGCTCATTACCAACTGGGCTATCACCGCTATTTAAACTCAAATTAATAAGCGAAAATTCAGAATGCGAATCATCCCACTAAACTGAACAACTATCCCCAAGGAACATACTTCGAAATATATAAAAAATGTTTCGCCTCCATACAACATGTGCGATCAGCTGATTTGCGTTTGTACGGCAAGAAAAAAACAAAATCTTGAGAATTTTTTATAGGTTCCTTGGGGAAAATTAATCAGTTTTATGGGGAAAATTACCCGTTCAAAGTGTTACTAACTAATTTAAAGTCCCCCATATAATAAAGCACTATCTGACCCAAACCCAAACAAAGAAAGGCTATGGGTGCTAGTAGCTGATATAATATTTAAATACTTTTTTTTGTAAATACTTTCATATGATACATAATCTGCTAGACTCCTAAAAATACTTGAAAATACCCTTTTTAACCCCCACGCAAAAAGAGAGGGGTGTTATAAGTTTAACGTGTCTGTCTGTGTATCTGTCTGTGGTATCTTAGCTCCCAAACGGATGAACCGATTTTCGTTTAGTTTTTTTTGTGTCATAGATAATTTTATCCCGAGTGTTCTTAGCCATGTTTCATGAAAATCGTTCAGCCGTTTAATAGTTATTAACGATACTAGTGTCGTAGGTAATGTGTAACGTGAGCCCATTTGAAACACGAGCGAAGCGAGTGTTTTATAGGGCTCCAGTTACACATTACCTAAGGCACGTATATTGTTCAACGTTTTACAATGCAGTAGCCGAGGAAAAGAAACTAAAATATATGTTGTCAAAAACTTACATTGTAAAGGTATATCCAAAGTTCTTAAAAGATAGTATTTTCAATTAACATTCACTAAAAACGTGTTGCAATTGAACAATGTGCACTAATATTTTACGATTAAGCACAAAACATTAAGGAATTAACATTTTTATGACAAAAAAATGATTTTTTTGAACAAATAATTTCAAATGGCGGGCAAAAACAATGGCGAGCAAAATATTTTTCCACAATTATGAGGCAAAGGCTGTGTAAATAAAATTCCAATTGCGCCTACGGAAATTATTAAATAGTTCAATGATTTGTTAAATATCAGATTTGTTTTATTGAAAAAGTAAAATAAATAATTTACTTTTATATTTTAATTCACTGAAATACAAGATTTTCGTCACAAATAATTATTTTGTCAGGCATAAAAACTCTTTGCTGTCAGTATGAAGCTTTATGAAAAAGGTCACTGAATTATCAAATCAGCTACTCTTTATTGCGTCATACGTTTTTGTCAGTATTTTATTCACTTTTTGCTTACTTTTTATGCATCATTTAATAAAAAAAATAACTTTACTAGATCACAGAATAGCCACTGAAGTTGAATTTTGGTATATGAAAAATGGTTTATTTGCTCATTAGTTCAAATATTTTTTTTCTTTTCAAAATATTCTTCTCATTTCAAAATTACATAACATGACATGTGTTTTATGGGGTACATAAACGTACACTCCGTGGCCATGTTACAGGGCCATTTCCGAGCAACTGCATTGTAAAAGTTATAAGCAATCGAATGTCAGGGGTGATTCAAAATTTTTAATTGTAGTGTTATTAAATATTGCGTTAGTCGGGAATCAAACCCGCAACCTTCAGATAACTAGGCAAGGTCATTATTGACTAAGCTGTCACGCCGTTGCACTTTTTGACACCATCAAGGCATTTATAAAAAAAATATATAATGACAAATAATTGACGTCTCTGTTAAACAAAGGTCAGAACAGAAGGATGTAACCGATTAATTACAAAAAATAAGTGCATTCATCTATGCACTCAGACCATTGACTTATACAATGTAATACAAAGTACTAGAGCTTCAGAAACTAGTTGGAACTAACTACAGACATGCCACCTTGCTCGTGCTGTGACGTCACGAGACAGATGCTCTTATTGTGTTAGTAGGAGCAGTCAAGTATGCAAGAAACCTGGCACCCATCCTTGCGGTATAAATAAAAACTGAGCGTAACCCCGGGCGCTTCTAAAGCTACGGTTTTATTGAATTAAATAGATATCTACTTCGTTCAATTAAAAAAATAATTAAATTAATCAATTAATAGGTAGCCTTTAATTGAACATTATTAAGCGGGTAAAAGTATGATTGAAAAGTTACGATTCTCTACATGACACTGAAAAACTTTCCCTGTAGAAAATGAGTTGAAATTCCTTGGGGAAAGTTGTTCAGTTTCATAGGGAGAATCACCTCCTAAGGTTTTGCAAATTAATAAAAAGTCACCTCAAATAAGCCAAAGTAAAGGCAATTGAAAAATAAGTGGGTATTTTTTAAAGGCAGAGAGGCGCTGGTCATCGTCTAAGCCGTTTCACCTCGACGGAACGAATCGGACCTCAACCATTTATGAATGCGTAGCGTAGAGTATAGGGCGCGCGAGGCTATACTCTACGCTACCTCAGTGGTAGCCGCCACACAAAGACTAGTGAGACGAGGCTGCAGACCGAGCCCCGCGTAAGTAGAGTGAAGTGAAGCCAGGAACATTCACCCCAATCCAAGATAGCGAACAAACAAAAAGTGGTTATGCGAGGCTGCAAGCAAAGAGCGTTCCCCTTCACCCAGTTATTGGGCTGGAAATGCAAGGCCGCAAGCCGAGCTCCGCGTAGGGCAAAGCGCGGAGCGTCCCCCCGCCAAACTAAAATTGGTGAGGCGGGTAAAAACCGCATGAAAATCCGTTCGGTAGTTTTCAATTTTTTCAAACAGATACCGCAAGGTACTTTGTTTTATAGCTATTTACATGAATTGGGAAAATTTACAGCCTATACAAATGCATATTATGCCCGATCAAAACTTCTAACATTAAGGCACAGTACAAAACGAAACAACATTGTAACCCTACCGTAATGTCAATATTTTTGCCTGCACCTTTTTATCCCTGAAACATTATCGCTTAAACGGGATTTTTAACCGGTTCCTACAACCAGTTTGACATAGTTCTTATAGAGATAACCTATAAAACAAGAACATTGACTTCATGACTTGGGGTCAAAATGACTCGCGTGGCTGGCGAAGGGTTGAATGTTCTTTAGCAAACCAGTTAATTGTCATTGATATTGCAATGTTTTTTATCGTTTTTTTGTTGTCAGTAGTAGGTTTTATTTTTATAATTCCACAATACTTTTACAAGTTTTTAATTAGGTTTAGTAATAAATCTTCGTTAGTTGAATTCAATCCAATTATCACCATTTGTATTGTATTCATTAACACACAATTATTCTGCAAAAAACTAGACACATGCAATGTGTTACTATTAAATTAAGTAGAAAACTAATAGGGACATAATACGACTACCTCATGTCATTATGTATTTTAGCGCTTATGCCATTTCTCATTCGAAGTACGTTCGACCATAATTATTCAGGATTTGACAGGTCAAGTCATAAATACGACAACATATTATTTATTTAATATCTACTTACAGATTTTAATATCTAAGACCTGTGTGAGAAACATAAAACGGTCATTATAATATTATGTGATGATATGATACCTTTTTCTGTGTGACTACTAATTCTACCAAAAAAATCTACTTTGCACCAGCACCAAGGCGTCTACTCTGTAAGTCTACGATAGAAGGCTAGCCGTCAATTGTCACTACCTGTCACTGTCATCTGTTTCGCGCAAGACAGAGATATGCTGATATCCGACGCTTCGAAATTTCGGTCGTACTGAACAGTCAGTGTTTGTAGATATGCAGCTCGAGTACGGTATGATAATAGTGCGCGTAATGCGCCGCTCCTATGTCAAAATGTCAACATTGACAACGCCAGAGGGCGAGCAGGACTGCTTCTTAAGATGGTCTGACCTTTTAGTAATCATTTCAAGATTCAAAATATCTATTTGACATAAAAAATTCACACTACAGCCCAACAGAAAATAATTGTGGATTGTGCTGTAGTGCGTTGTCAAAACAGGACACAGCTCAGCATGTGTTGAAGCCAAGGTCTCAACTCTGGCTTTCAGCCAGCGTTGAGGCTTCGGTTTTCGTGGAATCGTAACAATTTCCAACCGGTGGAGGCGCTGATATCGCTTTACTTTGATCAAACATTGATGTGGTCCGCCTTAGCCGGCTGTTTCATGGAATATCTCTATTGAAGCGCTCGTAGCCCAGTAGCTCAACCGGTCAGTGAGGTTAAGCAACATACACAGAGGCAGGGAACCTGATGGATGACCAAAAGTGGCAATTTATCACGAGCGTTTCCGTGCTACGGAGGGCACGTTAATCTGTCGGTCCCGGCTGTTTTCGATTGACAACAGTCGTTAAAACCAAGTCGGAGGCCATTGTGCGGTTTGAAAACTCTGACACCAGGGTTAGCAAAGTTCGCTACACATTTGACTATACCTCAGATAAGAAGAAGAATACTGAACGAAAACATCTTGAAGTGATCAGTTCCAAGATCTGACCACGACATATACTATGTCGTACAATCACATTCTGCCAATTGTTCAAATTGCCTTGTACTTAACCTTATTTACGCTTCTGACTTCTGTATTAATTGGTACGTCTAGCTTTCCCCACTAAACTGTTGCTGTGGAGAGTTTCATTGTGAGCCCGAGAAAGTTATGGCTTGTTTTAATTAATGTCAAAAGAAAAGACAAAAGACAAAAAAAAAAAAAAAAAAGATGAACATCTAGGTTACTAAATCTTTTAAAAAACGAGTTTTTTGACCTTAACTTTCAGCCTTATGTCGTTTACAATAGCGACTTTTTTAGTGAAAATTATAACCGACGTACTGTTGTCGCGGCAAACATGAATTTTGAGCCTTAATTTTATCAGATAAAAGCTTCTTTGCACGATATTTAAAAATTTTGCCGTATAAAAATACAAAAAAGGCCTATCAAATCCAACTATAGCTAAACCAGAGGTTCCCAAACTATTTTCTCATAGACCACTTTCAAGATTTTGTTGGTTCCTGTGGACTCCCTGCAGCTACATTTCTACCATATTCCCATAACTCGACAAAAAAATTCAAGATTAGATCTAACTATGGAAATTTGCGTTGCGGCTGAGTTCCAACTACTTCCAATCACGAATTAAGAGTTTTCGATAATTAGCTTCATAGGTGAAGTCAAGCCAATATTTTAGTTCTTTACTATCGAAACCAGATAAATTTTCGTGGACCCCCCATTTTTTTGTCACGCCAACGTAAACGCCCATTTTTTTGTCACGTTAACATGGACTTCCATCGAGTCGCCCGCGGACCCCTGGGGTCCACCTGGACCACTTTGGGAATCAATGAGCTAAACGAAGGTCTTAACTAAGATAAGACTCAAAGGTAATAAAACTCTTATTTTTATGGATTCTGGGTCATGCTGTCCTCCACAAAACTTGCCTGGCTTTCGGTAATGAAATGACGTTGCTTACTAATCTGAAGGTTGTGAGTTCCATTCCCAAGGTTGTGAACAGACACAAATATTTGAAAATCGTATTTTCCCAGTATTTGTGAGGTGTCTGGATGGTTTAATTATAAATAAAGAGCGTGCATGTATTCAAAAAAAAGAATGTGAGTTGTAAGTGTATCAGTTATGTAGCACCCATACAAGCTTTGCTTAGTTTTTGCGATTTGATGGTGCTGTGTGGGTTGTCCAAGAATATTTACTAAGTATTCATTTTTAAAAACAGAGCTTCTAGCATGTGAAAATAGAAGTTCACTATAACTTCTCAAGTCGGTTTTTATTGCGCAAATCGCCACTGTGCACGTGCATTCGGCTTCCTTAACAAGGTATTCTCCCAGGTTTTTTGGCCGCTTGCCACAAGATTCAATTTGGAGTGTATTTGAATATCTAAATTACGGTACTTATGTGAAATCGTGAAAACATGTGAAATCGCTTCCGAAAGGGTTAAAATTGTCAAATAAAATTTTTTTCTCGCTTATGCACGTGAAACAATCAAAACTCAACTTTAACCCTTTAAATTAAAGATGACACTATATGCATTAGTGAGATGCACCACTTACACGATTGATTTGCTTAAACAGTTCTTGCTTTTTGATAAACGTTGCACGATTGCGTGCTACAAGTAACTATTTATTCATCTGTGGTGCTACTCAATCGTTACTACTCGTAACATTGTGGATAATTTTGCAGTAAAATGTCATAATTATGTAAATTGACGAGCCGTTAATTGATTATTAGCATGATATGGGATCAAATTTCCAAGTACTAAGTAGAAAAAAGGGAAATATTTCTTCTTCTGCAAAAATCTTAGAAATTGCTGCTATAATTAGTAATCATTACCGAGTCTGTACCTACCTATAAACCGCGTTAGCATTTTGGATATTGATATTCTAGTATTATTGGAAGGGACTTATATGTATTTGGATGTTGACATTTTTAGCAATTCTCTTAAATCTTTTAAAAAACATTTATTAGAATAGAATAAATCACTTTCATATTTTGTTATTTTTTGTAAGTTCGTTTTTCAATTGTGAAATATAAATAATTTAGGAAACTGTAAGTTTATATAAGTTTCATATTTGTTTCTTTTTTTTTTAAGTTATGTAAAAAAACTGTTTGTTTCTTAATAAATAAATAAATAAATAAATAAATGAATGAATGAATGAATGAATGAATGAATGAATGAATGAATGAATGAATGAATGAATGAATGAATGAATGAATAAATGAATAAATAAATAAATAAATAAATAAATGAATAAATAAATAAATAAATAAATAAATGTATTAGAGGGATCTTTTATATTAGATCAACATCTGCTTTAAAACCGTCATCATCACCTGCTAGCGGTGCACCCTGCTGATCAACGGACGAAGCTCTGACGTATTACAACCCTTATGAAGTTTCTATCTTGACATTGGCGACTTCGCCGCTCTCTTTTTTTTTAATTTCCATTAAATTATCTGACTGCAAAATCACGACAGTAGCTGGTATTAAAAAATGAATTAAGTGCCTTTTTAGGGTTCCGTAGTAATCTACGAACCCTTATAGTTTCGCCATGTCCGTCTGTCCGTCTGTCCGTCTGTCCGCGGGTTTCCTAAGAAACCCTTGGTACTATAGAGCTGAAACTTGGCATGATTATACATATGAATCACGCCGACAGAACTGTAGAGTAAAATCTTAGAAAAAAAAATTTTTTCGGGTGTCTCCCATAGACGTGAAAGGGCGATGTTTTTTTTTTTCTCGCCAATATTTTTGAGTGGGGTGTCATAGAATAGCATATTAAAAGATAGAAGGGGTTTACTAAGAACGTTTTTCGATTCAGCACTCCGTTTGCGAAATATAAATTTTTAAAGTGAAAATGTTTGTCAAACACAAGTGTCCCCCCCCTCTACCTGCTAAACGGTTGTTTCTGAAAATGTGGAAAAATTCACGTTGGTAGATTATATAACGAAATTAAAAGGAAAACTATCACACATAACTTGGTCCTTCAAGTTTGCGAGTAATAGTCGACCAAGTGCCAAACACTGTTGGGATTAATAAGAATATATTTACTAATATAAGATCTTTGGTACTACATAGCTGAAATTTGGCATGGTCATAGATATTGATTGCGCCGACAGATCTAAAATATAAAATTTTGGAAAAAACAATTTTTCGGGTGTTTCCCATACACGTGAAAGGGCGATGGATTTTTTTTCTCGCCGATACCATCGAATTGAATGTCATAAGATATATTTTTAAAATATAGAAGGGGTTTACTAAGAACGTTTTTCGATTCAGCACTCCGTTTGAGAAAAAAATATTTTTAAAGTGAATTTTTTTGTTAAAAACAAGTTTCCGGGGGGGACACTACCAGCTAAACAGTTGTTTCTAAAAATGTAAAAAAATTCACGGTTATAGAATATACAACGAAATTAAAAGAAAAACTATCACACATAAGTTGGCCCTTCAAGTTTGCGAGTAATAGTCGACCAAACGTTTTTGGGATTAATAAGAATATGTTTACAAGGTTCCACGCTAAAAGTGAGGGGAGGTCGAAAGCCAAACTGTAACATATTGACATTTTAGGTGTCGTTAAATAGTTTTTTGGGGGTGTTAATTACGAAAATGACATCAAAATTATTTTAACAGCAGGTTGATATTATTTCTAACAATAATATTGCCGTAAATAAAACAAAAACAAAAAAAAAAATTCGCGCTCGCTTCGCTCGCGAATTTTATACTTACATTCGGTTGCATTTAGACCAAAACAAAAATTATTTCCCAAATTACAAACTCTTTAATACATTTGTTTTTAGGGTTCCGTAGTAATCTACGAACCCTTATAGTTTCGCCATGTCTGTCTGTCCGCAGGTTTCCTAAGAAACCCTTGGTAGCACAGAGCTGAAATTTGGCATGGTCATACATACCTATTGATTGTGGTGACAAATCTAAAAAATAAAATGGTAGAAAAAAAATGTTTTCGTGTGTTTCCCATTAACGTGAATGGGCGATGGTTTTTTTTCTAGCCGATATCATCGAGTGCGTTATCATAGGATAGCTTTTTAAAAGATAGAAGGGGTTTACTACAAACGTTTTTCGATTCAGCAATCCGTTTAGGAAACATTAATTTTTATAATGAAAAAAAATGTGGAATAATTCACGAGGGTAGCATTTACGACGAAGTGTACCCTAATCCAAAATGGTTGACATACAAGGTTCCACGCTAAAAGTGAGGCGAGCCGAAAGCCAAGCTGTAACATATTGACACTTCAGGTGTCGTTTAATAGGTTTTTGTGGGTGCTAATTACGAAAACGACATTAAAAATATACACCTGCTTAGCTTGATATTATTATATTATTCCTTACAATAAAATTGTCGCAAAAAAAAAAGTCGCGCTCGCTTCGCTCGCGCATTAAACACTTCCATTCTGTTATATTTAGGCCAAACTTTTTAATACATTTGTTTATGATACTAAGTATAGTATTTGGGGATTTTAACATAAACTATGATAATATGCTTGTAGAATTAAGAAGCCAGCTGCATATTTGAACCATGCTGCTACGGAACCCTACAATGCGCGTGACCCGACACGCTCTTGGCCGGTTTTTTATCATGAGATCGGTTAGGTCTTGACCCCAATCATGACCAAGGTCGACGATGGAGCGAGTTAATCCAGAAAATGCCAATTAGCGCACTGGTATTCCATTAAGGTTGTTAATCAGAATATATAACTGAACAACTTTCCCCGAGGATGGAAGCGACGTAGTCCGAAATACAAAATTAATTAGTTACTAGTAAGCATTTCATTGTCCCTACTAATTAGTACCAATATATGTAATAGGTATAATCAACTTTAAAATAAAATAATAAATTGAAATTAATTCTCAAGTTCAGTAGACTCACCGCATAATGCACTTGAACGCACCACGTGTAAGATTGCATTTTATATATATTGTGATTACAGTTGACCCGTATGAACTTGCCTATACTTTGTATCCATGCTGCTGTGATAGTGATATACTTAAACGTTTTATTACCGCTCTTAGTCACATTAATTAGCTTTTTGACATTCATTTTGTATCTCTATCTAGTTTATAGACAGTGTATGTAAGAGATAGTTTACCTATTACTTAAATGTTAAATATATATGTATACTAACTTTCCGCCCGCGACTCCGCCCGCGTGGACTACAGGTTATATCGTGCCCAACTGTGGGATAAAATGTAGCCTATGTCCTTTCCCAGGCTCTAATCTATCTCTGTACCAAATTTCATCAAAATCGGTTTAGTAGTTTAGGCGTGAAAGACGGACAGACAGACAGACTTACTTTCGCATTTATATTATTAGTATGTAAGTATGTAAGGAGGCTAGGATCAGAAACGAGTACTCTATACCCAGGCATACTGTGAAATTCAGTAATAGGGACGCGAGGATTTTGTTGATGTTGGGCGAAACGCTGATAATGTCTTACCACTGTACATAATTTTTCATCTAATAGACCTAATAGAGAATTTTTCAAACGTGGCATCAACTGGTTCTAAAAGATATTTACAAGTGTTTAAAATTGGAGGTCTTGACTCACTGACTAGTCACATCAACGCCAAGCCCAAACCCTTGGCCCGAAAAAGCTGAAAGGCACGAACCTTCGTAAGATTCCTATAACGTAGGTAAGGAAAAAGAAAGTATATGAAGTCACGGGCATCCTCTAATAATTTATAGGAGGTAATTTTTTTCGAGCAATTTATTTGGCAGCGTCATATATCATAAGGTATACTTTGGCCACTGACGCTTATATTGTTAGGGTTAGATAGATAATTCATACGTTCTTATATGTGATAGATACTTTTGTATATATTTTTTTGTTGTATATTAATTTTTGTATATTAATTTATTTTCTTATTTTAATTTGACATTGTTTAAATTATTTCACTTTAATTGTAATTTTAATAATTTATATTTTTGACGATCATATTATGGGCTGAAATTACTAACATATTTTATTATAAACTTGACATTTGTAGATATATTATGAGATAAATAAATCTAATCTAATCTATGGGGTGACTTTAAATTAATAATCGAAACTTTAAGGGGTGATTCTTCTAATTAAACTGAACGAATTTCCACAAGAAATCGATATCGAAATTAAAATTCGAGAGTAATAAGCTTATCACTCAAATTGTATGGAGTGACGAGATTTTTTTCACATTTCGACCTATATATTCCTTGGGGAAAGTTTAGTTGGCTGATTCATATTCTTAATTTTCGCTAACTAATTTAAATTCACTCAATATACGTATTTTATATTAAATTACTAACATAGAATACGACATATTCACACTGTATGAAACATAATCACAAGATTTTCGAAATAAACTTCATAAATTGAATGAACTAGCTATACCTGCCTGATATTATCTAACAATTTAACCGTTCATTGAATTGATAAATCTAAGTATAATGTATTCTGACAAATGATGCAAAGATTTGGCTCAGCGCCAGAGCTAAAGAGCGTTGTTCTTGTATTGACTACAGAGTATTGCATTGCCGTTTGGTTTTTTATTTACATTTTGTCTTATTTCAAATATTTAGAAGTTGAACACTTAATATAGAAGTGTTGCCTAGCTTCTTCTGGAGCATTTATAGCATTTCGGTTTGCCATAAGAGCACTTTAGTGTTTCCTCTATGAAATATTCAGTTTACATCTTAATAATCTTTTCTAATTTATTGGTTTCAATGAGATTTTTCTTTAATCTTTTTCCAAGGAATATACAAACATAACAAAGGAGAAAAAAGAACCTCTTCCTTTTTTGAAGTCGGAAAAAAAATTGAATTAGTTTCATGTAAATATTAATAAATTTATTTCTGATATAACTCAATAATGTGTTACACAATACTTAAGTACTTTATTTGCTTTTTATTAGGGTTAGCTAAGTTCGCCACACACTTGACTATACCTAAACGATAAGAAGAAGAAGATTTGCCTTTCCTCATTATATGTATTGTTTATATAAAAAAGTATTTAAAGCGAAATCCTGCTAGAGTACAGCATTAGATGCTACGTAAGCATACACATTTACAAATCTTACAGTTATTTCTAATTTCTACCTATAGTTGTCCATTGGTTAAATAATAAAACCACAAACTTTAGTTAAAAGAAATAAAACTTATAGTACCACAAAGTACCCCAGGGCTCAATCATAGACCTATTACTTCTCATTACATACAAATATCTACGAAATTGATACTGGCCATGCAAAACACGCCAAAAGGATAAGGAAACGAAAGCAATAAGGCATATTAATGAAACAACAGGACATGTATCCTCGGGTTAAGAATCTCACTCGTACTTGACCGATTTTTACTCGTGATTACATTCAAGCAATTATCAGTAGCGATTTGTGAGTGGTTCAGCAAAAAGGGACCTGAAGGGATGGATTTTTTTCATGAATTTTGTTTCTGTTGTCTTTCAGCTGTGTTTTGATCTAATCAGAATATTTCACACTAATTTAACACACACTAATTTCTGTGATGTCAAGTTGTCAACAGTCAAGGTTGGGATGACACAATATATGAAACAATGCCGAAGAACAATGTAGTGGAGATGTGAAACTCGTTTCGAGGCTAAACTTTTTTCGACTCAAAACTATAAGCAAGATTTACTCGAAATCAGTTATTTTACCTTGAGGTCCCTTTTTGCTGAACCACTCATATTTATAATAAATGACATCAAAGAAAACAAACAAACATTCATTACAAAGTAGTTATCTACTTTTAAAATTACCATAACTTATAGTGAAATAACGAGATACCATAATCTTGTGCCCACAACGCCCGTATTGTTCTTGTTTAATAAATTAAACATTTAAACAACTTTGTTGAATTATATGTAGCTTCTGATAAATGATAATACAACAATGATTCTTTGAGTGATAATGATAATACGCAACTTTTTATAGAATAAAGAAAGTCTTTTACACAAAAGCAACAGAGTCAAAGGCATTAAGTCGATGACCTATCTATTCTTGAGGCGCTTTTTAATAAGTCACCGAAAATTAAAAATGTAAATCAGCCCACTAAACTGAACAACTTCCCTTAAGGAACATAGGTCGAAATATGACAAAAAAGTTAAGCCTCTTCATATAATATAGGAACCACTTGAGCAATAAGTAGCTGATTACTTTGGTATCAAAAGTAAACTTTTTTTTTGATAATTTCATATGGTTTTCTTAGGAAAAGTTGTTCAGTTTCGTTGTAGAATCACCCCCTAAGGTTTCGCAAATTAATTTAAAACCACCCCATATAGGTACAATACATACTATCAAGACTTTAAGCCACTGGAAACAATACTTTTTAAAACATTAAAAAACTTTTTTTTTTTTTTTAAATTTCTGAAGAAAATTCCATTGAAAAATAAATTTTTAACATTCCCCGAGAAATAAAAAACTTATGCTTTGCCTAGCAACAACTGACACTGACTGTCTGACTGTTACAATTTATCCTCCTTACTTAGGAAGAATATTGGCGTACTGCCATAAATTTTGTTTTGTTTTAGATCATTTATCTCAATTTAGTTTGCGCCATTAATTGGTATTAATAACTTAATCATAGATGCTTTGATATAAATAAAAAAAATATTGTTTCATGAGGCTTTTAGGTACAGTCAAGAGTAGGTCACGCTTTACACTACCAGCTCTGATTTATACTGTGCGCCATACAATGCAGGGCCTGTCCAAAGTCCAAAGTGTCAAGCTTGACGTGCTCTTGAGTGTACTTATACTGATTCTAAAAAACATCTAGAAATATTATGTCAACATTGACAAAATTATTTCCTTTTCTGGCATGGATCCTTTCTTAACTCACATTTAACTTTTATTAGAGACAAATTGAATCCACGCGATGGTTGAACACTAATGTGATTTGAAGAATTAACTTCTTGCCTTTTTTGGTTATCTGTGGGAATATACTGTATCTTTAAAAACGTAAAGTTATTTTAATTTTTTATATCTATTTTATATAAATTGAGAACCGTCTTTCTGTCACGTAGTTGCGAAATAAACATCCTCCTATTGGACCGTGACCTTACAGTATAGATAAATGGATAAATCAAAACTCTACAGATATTAATATACATATCCTATTTTTCCTTAAAAATGAAATCGCATACAAAAAGTTAGATCTTACATAATTCAAAAGTTAGGAAGAGTAAATCACAATTAATCATTATGTTACGACTGCATATATTGTACCCGGCAACAACATATTCAATCAAGTATTTATTACAGTTCATCCATTGATTTATTCACGGCCAACGGAAGTAACATACCAATAATTAAATCATTTTGCAATAAAACAATCATTGCATGCGATAGTTCTATCTTTGTAGGCGATATCGTAAAGAAAACCGCAACATTATCTAATGAACTTCCCTTCCCCCTTCAACAGAGCTATTTCAGTACAAAAACAGAGGATCAGTAGTTACTATAGAGGTCTACATAAACTGGTCTAGTTTGGCCTTTTGTACATATGTATACAAACGGCACGTGGTTCGTATAAACTGCATGCCCATGAGTTGGCAATCTCCTTCATTGACATAACACACTAACACGCAATCTACAAACATTTAAATGCACTAAGTGACAATGCGTTGAAAACCGAAATTTCGTTTTATTTCTATTGCAACAAAGTTGTAATTCCAGAGACCGCGGTTATTAGTTCTAGCTAATATTGCAAATAAAACGTCTGCGTGTTTGTTCGTTGATCAATTTAATTGGATAAAGAACTTGCATGGCTATTTAGCATCGCAAATAAAGAAACGTGAATTTCTTCGTTGAAGTGTTAAAAAAAGAATGTAATCCTTTAATTAATAAATGCATTATTTCCTTCTGAAATAACTCGCCTTCCAAAGCGAGCTAAATATACAGTTTTTTTCGTGTTTCGACTTATGTTCCTTGGGGAGAGTGGTTTTGTTTGATGAACTGATTATATCATCCAATAAATAATCAAAACAAACTTGCAACTGAAACTAGGTCAAAAACCTAGTTCTATTCTTATGATTGTGTGAGTGAGTAATAAAAATAGATACAGTTTGATCGCATTACACACACACAAAGATTTAAATATACATTGCAACTATGTAATCGACATATCGCGCCTATTTTATCGTTTCTCATTTCCTTATTTTGGTAATAATCTAATGTTGTCGCGAATATTATTCTAGAATTTTAATACTTATCTCCCAGACTGTTCTAATGCAGTTCTATCCGTTGCATCTATCAAAGGGCGCCTTGCACCATTTTTGCATAGTGACGCGTCAATTGATACAGTAAACACACGTTTCGAGCACGCTGATATTAATCACACTGATAATAGTAAAACTGTCTGCAAATAGCGATAAAAGGATTAAAATGTTGATACTCTATCCATGCACTTTATTATTTATGTTTACATAATTTACTTGTGTCAAGGTTCTTGCAAGATTTTTTAGTGTTACTGACGCGTGTATCTTTTTAGTTTTTCGTCCATCCTCAAGAATAGAATTTTGACATTAATGCGCAAATATTTTTACCAAAAAAAGACATCAAAACACAACATTCTTAACAACAAAAAATACTTAAGAGGCCCCTACTTAACATACTACTTTATAAAATAAAAGGTCGTAAGATTTTTATGGAATATATTATATGTATTTAGACGTTGGAGCGTCGGTGGTCTAACGGCTAGCAGGTCGGACTCGTAAGCGAGAGGTACCGAATTCGATCCCCAGTGCCACCATGTACCAATAACTCGTTTTTGGAGTTACGTTAGTTGACCACTAAAACATCGTAAGGAAACCTGCACGTTCAGGAGACTGAATGTGTAACTATGATTCAATCCGGTCAGGTTCCCCTGTTAGCAGGGTCACGGAGGTCAAATGGCAGTCGCTCCACTGTAATAACTTGACCTGCCAAATCCTGGATCATGGTCAAGCGTACCCCGAATGAGAAACGGGACCAAGCGGAAGGAAGAAGATAGTTATAAAAAATAAATTAATTTATTTTATTTTACAGTTTTTAGTTAGTGTCAGATATTTAAATTTGTTTATTTATTTTCTCATTAGTTGTATATAAATATCTCACCTGCATAAAAATTTAACAATTTCCGCATTAAAAGCTTATATTTAAGTGAAAATCGTCACTAACCAACTTTAAATAGTTATAGATCCTAAACGGTAATTCTGATTGAAAAACGATATGAGAAACCTATAAATGATTTTTAAATACCTGTTTAACGATAACCCACTTGACATACCTAGTTTGTCGATTTTCATTTTTTCTTTTTCACACTATGGTGTCCAAAATCGGCCATTTTGATTTTTCCAAATTTTTATACTTTCTGTGACACTCGCGCCGTTATGAAGAATCCCACGACGTATCATTTATCAAAATCGGCCCACGCCTTTGGTCTAAATAGTGCCACAAAGGTGCAAACCCACATACATACATACATAGGCTGATAAACACATTACCCTCCTTTGCGTCGCGCAGTCGGGTAAAAAGCAAATATTTGTGTAAAAAGCAGATGTTTGTTTTCAGGTCATGGGTGTTTGTGTTTGTGTTTATGTGTGTTCCGAGGGACCCACGTCACAAGGGAAAACCTTAATGTGGGCCTTTGAGTGTGTTGCGTTTTATTTTTTAATATTTACCTAGACGTTCAGCAATCAGCAATCATAAATGATACGATATTTCTAGTCTACCCTAGAGCAATTCTATGCTTGTGAACCAAGTTCAAATAAAAATCATAATTAAAGATCACATAAATCATGAAATCAAATAATCTTATAATTATTTTTTTAAATACCAGTTTAAACTTGAATTGTAACTTGTAATTTTATGCTTTGCGAATGGCAAAATGAATGTGTCGCAGGGATATAACAATTTCACTACTGAAATTATAATTGCAAGGAACTTTGTCAATTGCTTCCATTTCTTTTACGGATTTTTTATAATGTTATTGTGCACCAACACGCATTGGGCCAGCGTGGTGGACTATGGCCCAAATCCCCTTCATTTTTCGAAGGGAGGCCCGTGCCCCTCGGTGGGGACGTATATGGGCTGGTAAGCTGACCAACATAGTCTAACAACCTAATTTAATGGAAGGCCAATTATATTTTCCAAGTATAATTTTTGCAATATCCCTGAGACAAATAGTACAAACAGCTGCAGAGATACCTGGCCACCCCTATGAAATAAGGATTAAGTTATTTCACGAAAGGTTTTAGGGATTTCAATGACATTTTGTATTTTAAAATAGTTTTGTTAACTAAACAATTACACCTAATTACGATTTTCATGGTTTTTCATAAATAACTTCATCTTTATCCGGTAGGGGTGGTCAGGTATCTCTGCAGCTGTTTGTACGTAAGAAAAAGTGCAGATCTTTTCAAGATTAAGAATTACAGAACATAGAAAGGCTGTAAAACAATGAAAAGTATTTTCTTATAGACTTCTACGCAGGTACATCGGCGTAACTTATCAAAGGTTTACCACTCTAACCTTTTATATTGTGTACGATTAAATTAGTTAGCAAAACTGAACAAATTTCCACAAGGAAATTCACCTCTCTATACTGGGCTTTAGGTAAGTATCTCTCTTTCAACCTCTCGGGTGGTTAATCAGTCCATGAAACTGAACAACTTTCCCAAAGAAAATAGGTTAAAATACGAAAAAAAATTTTTGAGTTCCCATACAAACTTCATCAGCATAGCTTAAAGCGCATTTTGTATGGAAGATCAAAATATTTTTTTCGTATTTTGACCTATGTTCCTTGGGGAAGTTGTTCAGTTTCATGGACTGATTAACCACCCGAGAGGTTGAAAGAGAGATACCTAAAGCCCTGTATATCTTATGTGATCAGCTGACTTGACTTGTCTAAATAAGTCAAAAATTATAGTAAAAGTTACTTTTACTTGAACTTTCACCTACGTTCCTAAATCAACAATTTTTTTTGGAGAATTTCATATAGGTTCCTTGGAGATATTTGATCAGTTTTATGAAGAGCAGCGGCCCCTAATGTTTCGCTACCTAATTTTGGTCCTTATTACAGAACGCGACTCAGACTCTGATCTATACTTAAGTAGTAGTCGCTTTTGTCATTTTGATGAGAGAAAGAGACAATCAATACTTAAGTATAGATCAAGACTTGAGTCTCCTGTTATACGGGCCTTAAAGTTACTTCACAGCGCCTGTGTTTGCTTATTGCCTGGCCGCTGCTAATTTCCAGCAACTCTGATCTATACTCAAGTAGCAGCGGTCTTTGTATTATATTGACACAATAAATCTTAAGTCACCTTACAGTTTGTAGCGGACAGGTTCAGCAGGCATGTGTAGTAAATAAAATAAGACTTTTCTTGACAAAAGTATAATTATTAAAATAAAGACATTTTTACAACAAAGAAAATGATAGAATTAGTCGTAAAGATGAAGACAAAACAAATAACGGTCGCGGTCCGCGTTCCATAAAGGTTTTTAAAATAATGCAAACTCCTTTGCTTCTGTCTTCTACACAGTTCCTGTATTCGCTTACTCCCTGACCAGCTACTAATTTTCAGCGCAATGGGTGGTGCACCAGTGGCGGATGTACGAGCGGTCGCTGTGCTCGCTCCTGGAGCTGCAGGCTCGCAAGGGGTCGTACTCCATGTGCTGCTCGCCCCGGTACATCGCCGTGCCGGAGTACAGTCATCTGCTGCCACTGCCGCTGCCGCTCACCACGCAGAGGGCCACGCCGCCGCCTGCGCACTTGTAGCGATGTCCGTCGGCGCCGCCAGCAGAGGTTAGTCTTTGTTACTGTTATTTGAACTGACTCGGATCGTGATTTTATTTCGTACGATGGTCAACTTGAATGATTATATTGATAAGACACAAATGTGAATATTTTCTTCTACAAAATTCACCGTCTCAAAAAGACACGGCTTTTGCGCAAGCATTTCCGAAAATAGGTACCCATCTAAGAACCTAGAAAGGGTAGCCAAAGTATATAAAAATCTAAAGGAAAAATGCTGACAGAAATCTGTTGTGTTTTCGCGCGCTGTTAAAGATTAGTTGTGCAAAAAAAACACGAAGAGTCTAATAGATTCAATACTTCCTAGTCTTGTAAGCGTTTAGTTATCAGATAGTTTACATATCAATAAAAATTACATATCAAATGAAATACATATCAATTACTATAAAAAATACATACCATTTACATATCTTTCTATCTAGTGAGATTTCATCATAAGCACATGTTTCTGCAAATTGCGTATGTGTGCGATCAATAACTACATCAATGTTATGGAGTGTCTTTAAATAAACTAGCTATGCTTTACTTAGTGGGTAGTCCCCATGAAACTAAACAACTTTCCCCATAGAATTTCAAAAAAAAATGTGTTTGACCTTTCGTATTATGGCAATTGACAATTAGCTGATCTCTCAAGTTGTATTGTAGATACTTTTTTTTCATATTTCTTTTGTTCTTTAGAAATAGTTGTTCAGTTTAGTGGGTGACTAAATATGTTGACTAGGTATATGTATATAAATACATATAGTTCGAACGAACATTCAGACATAATCTTTAGTCATTCACGCAGACGTTCGTCGGTCGCGTTTTCTACAATAAAGTACGAGTATATAGCGAACTTGACTAAACCCTGGTGTCAGAGTTTTAAAACCGGCAAATGGCATCTGACTTAGTCAATCGAGAACAACCTTCCGAAGCACGCGGACACGCTCGTGATAAAACGCGCGTTGACGGTCGCGTTGAGTTGATTTATTTAGTATCTCTTACCATCTTTAACACACTATAATAACCACTCAAACATCTTGTAAACTCTTTAAGCGGTGCTTCGGCCAACGTCCATCATATCGCACCATAAGTCACAGTCCAACATAGTGTTGGTTGTAAAATAGCTCGTAAGTTTAATACTTATGGGCCATTTTAGTGTGCACACCGCGCGCCAGACAGTTATAGACATTAGTTATAGGTGCTTTAGTTAATTTTATTTCTTTCTTCACTACACGAACGTGTAAAGAGACGTGTACAAGATAATAGAAATTTGAAATTGATCATAAAGTTTAGAGGACAGAAGACCTTTGTATGATGCCCAGCTGGGAGTTAAGTAATAAAACTATTAAAGGAGGTTTATTGTGAAAACTATGTAGCTTCGAAGTAGCATTAGGTCAAACCAACAGTTTTTTTTTAAATATCTTTACAACAATCTAGCTCAAGGGAAAAGATGCCGTCGAGGATGTAACAAGCTCACCCAGAAGATTTATCTTCGTATTAATAGGAACATGCTTTTGTTATGTCTGTTGACGCTTTTATGATTGTAGTCGACGCTTTTACGTTGTGCCTTTGAAATAAATTATTTATCCTTCTATCTGTTCAGTTCATGCAGGACGGCATTCCACTAACACTAACCAATGGCGGTTGAATGACAATGGTGACCATTTCCCCGTTCAGATAATGAAATTGGAAACGATTGAAACCTCATACATTTCATCATATCATATCAGCCTATTGCAGTCCACTGCTGAACATGAACCTCCCCCAAGGTGCGCCACTTTGCACGATGCTCCGCTTTTTTTCATCCAGCCACTACCTGCCATCTTCTTTAGGTCATCTGACCATCTGGCTGGGGGGCGTCCTACACTACGTTTGCCAAGACGTGGTCTCCATTCGAGAACCTGTCTACTCCAACGCTCGTTGGTTCTGCGACAGACATGGCCAGCCCACTGCCACTTCAGCTTGCTACACTTTTGGATAATATTCATCACTCCGATTTCCTGTCGGATGACCTCGTTTCGGATTCTATCCCTTAGCGAGATCCCGAGCATGGAGCGTTCCATAGCTCGCTGAACGAGGAATTTACTAGCATCTGTCCGCTCATACATTTGATGACCGCAAACTCTTAGCAACTTACCATTCAGTTTGTGGTGGCGCCGCCAGTCAAAGCAGCCAGCATCAAATGTAAAAATGTATTAGTTCTTTATTTCGCCACTGAGACGCCATTTTATTAGTGGAATAGCCGCCCAGGTCATCAGTTTATCCTTTTTCGGGGTCCTACCTCGTCCCAGTAAATCTGATGAAATATCGAATAACTTTGTCCGTATAATTCAATTAATTTCCAATACTGTGGCCCGTCAACAGTTTTGGTATACGCTAAGCGAATAATCGTGTAAGTTGTCAGCAAGTGACATAATCAATATAACAAAATGAGAACGCCAAAATACTGATATTAATTATTCTTCAACTAATTTATATCTAGAGTGTGGTGTTGATGGATTGTACACTGCTAAAGTTTTGAAGTCTTCGGATGTGATATTGACAGACAAAGATTATTATTGTTTTCCAGCCTTCGAGCTCTATTTTGAAACTGATGCATTTCTAGTCGTATCTTTAACTTTACTACTATTAACTAAGATCTCAGAGATCTATTTTTAACCCCTAACAAAAAAGAAGGGTGATATAAGTTTTACGTGTGTATGTGAAAATCAGTAAGTGGGACGTGAGGGTCTTGGTGTATCATGGGCGAAAGGCTGACCACCTCTCACCATAACCAACATGTTCCATCTAATAACCCTCGCCATTTGTGTCAAACGTGGCACTGAGTGGTTTTCTGGAGCCACTGGTACTCTGCCTACCCCGTTAGGGGTTGCAGGCGTGAGCGTACGTATGTATGTGTGTATGTGTATCTGTATGTCTGTCTGTGTGGCTTCGATGCGGTTTTTTTATTTGAAAGCTGACGTAATATTGTCCTTTCTTAGCTATATTTGACCAAAATTGTTAGTTATAAATATCGGGGGTTAAGTTAAGTAATATGAATCTATTCATTCTTTAACGCCCGCCCGGTTTGGTCGAATGGTAGTGGCGCCTCTTGATCGACGGGTCCTGCGGGTTCTATTCCCAGTCGGGACAAATATTTGTCTAAAAAGCAGATGGCTGTTGTCGGGTCATGGGTGTTTGTGTATCTTCCGAGGGACCCACGATACAAGTGCCTGGAGTGTGTAGCGTTTATTTAATTTTAAAAACTATAGTCAAAATATCTTAAGGATTCTCATCACTCGACGGCAAAATTCATGCAAAGGTTCAGTTCAGTCGGCCACTAAGCTCCTAGTTCCATCACAGAACCCATAAAACTACCGGCGCAATATATCGCTATCTCGTATTTTCACGCTCGTAAACTCCAAGCGGGAAAGAGATGGCCGGTTTTTATGGCACCCCACGCTTTTCGCAACAAAAACTTTTATTGCACACTACTCATAAATTACGCCGTCTTAGCATAGTCCGGGAAATTTTAAAACAATTTCCTTTTTGTTGTTCCTGTATTGATCGTTTCTCACGAATAAGTCTGGTCTGAAGTTGTAGCAAAAGTATGTGGCCACTGACTCGGTTCAAAGACTGTATTCAATCGACAACAGCTGGTACCGACAGCTTAACGTGCCCATCGAAGCACGGAAACGCTCGTGATAAATGCCTCTATGTTAAGCAACGTATATAATTACACAGGGCCAGGGAACCTGATGGGTGATCAAAGTGGCATAGCAAGTACTCAACTACTCACGTATTTATTAAGAAGATCTATGGGGTGATTCTGAATCAGTAAGCGAAACTTAAGGAGGGAGTTCTCCCTATGAAACTGAACAACTTTCCCCAATGAACCCATTTGATTTTTTTATTTTCGACTGTTGACTTAAGGTGATCAGCTGATCGTACAAGTTGAATAGAGAGACGATTAAGAAATAACTTACTGTACAGTCAAGAGCAGGTCACGCTTTACACTACTAGTTTAAGCTGAGCTCTGATTTATACTGCGCGCCATACAATGCAGGGCCGGTCCAAAGTCCAAAGTGTCAAGCTTGACGTGCTCTTGAGTGTACCTAGTGGGCGCAAGCTGCAGCTACTACATTACTAATTTTGGGGGCTTACATCGAATTGATATTCTATGGCAGCAACTTGCATAATAGAGCCAGACGGCCAGTGACGATTGTGGATGAAAACTCACCACGGAAGAGAATGCATATCACAGACCTACTACGTAATGAAATTAAGCAGCACTCGTCGCTCCTTTTCCATTTTTCACACTATTTACTAAATCTCATAGATTCTGCCAATCTTGTGATTATTTTATTTGAGTTTGTTGTTAGCCGACCTACCACAAGACGAAACCCATTTAAAAATGGAACACAGGGACGCGAGACGCTCGTAAAAAGAACCCCTAAGGGATGCGCTACGTTCGTATTAAATTACATCGATATCGATAACATTGTATCGCAATTTGATTGAAAGATCCTGCAATCTTAAATGTCTCTCAATATATTATTTAAGAAATATAGAAAAATGAAATGATTGTCAATTATTGTATGACGTTATTATTATTACCTGCTAATAAATGGTAAATCTAAATATACAATCATTTTGTGGAAAGTTATGAAATATATTTTTTTAAATATTTATTCTAATATAATATTTATACTAAATGGTAATGTTAGTAATTACTTATAATTAGAGTCAGGTCATACTTAGAATCTACAGAGTTGCAATGAATAAAGTAAATGTTACACAAAGCATAAATGAAAGAAAACCCAATAGAAGGAATCGAATGTGAATATTTACTTGCCTACTTTCTTTGATGATTCAATTCTACAACTATACAAATATACAACTTAAAACTGTAATTAATATTAGATTTATCGAAATTAAATCAGCAGTTTCTTACGTTAGAAAAATCTAATTATTTTAAAATTTTCGACATAATTGCACAATGCAATTTATGACCTTGCCCACCACTATTCGGTTTGACGCGTCGCGTCGTCTGCGGGTCGTAAAACTTTTCGCGCGTAAACGTCAGTATCGAATGACGTTAGCGGCTGTAGCGCTACATTTGGTAGCTTTGTCCACCTGCTGTCTAACAAAAGTAGAGCGTTTAAAGCTAAGTAAACAAAAAGCAACATTCCATTTGCGACTGCAGAGGTCAATAACCTTCCTTTGACAAAAATTTGCTAACTTTTATAAGACATTTTTATCAGATAACCATTACTCATTGATATTATCCATGTTTCACAAACACTTTTTACCGAGTAAATGCTGGCTTATAAGATGTTCAACTACATACAGGTTGAAAAAGAACCTCCTAGCTTTATTTAAAATCCTGAACCAGTATCACTCAAAGAACACATTTATGAATTATTATTTTTTAATATTTTTTCAATGGGAATAGTTTATTTTTTGCATAAAAGTAGACATTACTCCTACACCAGGCACGCGAGGGGTGCGGGAAGCCCTCGGGGCGTGCGCCCGAGTGGTGTCTACGTTTAGGAAAAATAAAAATACCCCCCCACCAAAAATAGTGTTCAGTAAGTGATACTGGTTCAGGATTTTCAATAAAGCTAGGAGGTTCTGTATATTAGTTTACTTTAAATTAGCTAGGGAAAATTAAGAATGTAAATCAGCCCACAAAACTATACAAACCTTCCCAGTTTCCCAAGGAACATCAGTCGATATATTTAAAAAAAATGTTCGCCACTCCAAACAACTTTTGCGATATCAGCTGATTTGCCTTTGTAAAAAGCAGTCAACAGTTTTTTTTTTGAGAATTTCGTATCCTCGGGGAAAGTTGTTCAGTTTCATGGGGAGAATCACCCCTAAGGGTTCGCTAACTAATTTTAGATCTATGTATCTAGGCTTAAATACATACATACATGGCAAGTGAAGTAAAAGCTGGTGCAAATTATAACTCTAAAATTAAAAATGTTGTATCACCTCGGATATTAATAAGTAAGAACCAATTTTAATAAGTAAGAAAATAAGCTAGAACCATAATATAATTACAAGAAAATAATCACGATCACATCAGCTTTCAATTTAAAAAACTGCATCCAAATCGGTCCATTTGGCTACGATGCCACAGAGAAACACACAGATACACACATCAAACTTATAACAACCCTAATTTTGAGTCAGGGTTTAAAAAAGGTAGGATTCGAATACAGCGCGACAGCTGTGTAAGGTTTAACTCTTAAACGAGCTTCTTGCTTGCTCTAATGCAACTAAAACCACATTCGCAACTCATTGCCCAAAGTCGTTAACAGACGCACTATAGCACATTTGTAGAGCTAGAACACTTCTAGACTCGCCCATAAAATCTAGTCAGACATCGCCCTGCGTCTACGTCGTAAAACGTCCTGAAATAAGCTATAAAATATTGTCTGGTATTTAAATTTATCTGTGGCAGTTCCCCGTTTATACGACCAGGTTAATAGGGAACCTGGGAATGGGTTTTTGTATTATATGTGCGGAAATTATACAAAATTGAAAATAAAATTATTAATTAACCAATAGTCAGGTAGGTATGTTATATTAGTACTGCACTGCAGCAGGAATCGGTACCTTGGAGGCTACAACTTGTCCTACCAAGACATTAAGGATGTGCCCGCTAAGGACATAGCCAGATAGTCCTCCAGGATGTACTGTGATATAGAAGGGTACTGTTACAATAGATCTGTCAAGGTCGCAGTGACACGGGGGACTGTGTACACGCTTGACCCCAACCCTTCGAACTCTTTAAATAATAATAAAAGTTATATTAGTATTACCAAGTTGTTATCAGGTTGTTATTGAGGTAATTGAAACCTGTCTTGATTTGTATATTGTGTTGTGGGGTAGGTTTTTAGGGCTTCAGCAAACTTTAGAAGAAGAAAATAAAATTATATGACGGATCGCCCAAGATGGTGGACTAGTTATTTTATTCTACACTTCCATGGCATGGATATCAAATGAAAGGGTTAAAATAAAATAAAATAAAAAAACTTTACATAAATAATAATAATATAATAAATCATTTATTCTCAGGCAAGTAAGGCCCATAGATAAATATTACCTTAAAGACAAAATATATATAATATTACCTTAATTATATTATATATATAATATAATTAAACCTTAATAAATAAAATTAACAATTAACAATTAAACTTTTATTTACTTACATTACTAGAACAATATGAAATCATCGCGGTCAAATGCCATAAGTGTCGATATGACAACGCCAGAGGGCGAGCAAAGTAGCCTTTGCGCGGTGCCCTCGCGCAATCAAAGTGAAGTTATTTTATTTTATTTTTTATTTGTGTTATTATTAGCATCCACAGACTTTATGTTAGTGCCCTTGTCTAAATTCAATTTTCTTGTTAATTCTTGCTTTACAATACAACAATACGAATACAAATTGAAGCTTTGCCGTCTTCTAATTGGCGTGATACGCTTTTGTCGCGGGCCGTGCTAGCTATGCTACTGTGCTTATCAGTAACAACTATAGAGCTGTAAAAATAAAGCACCCGCCTGTTTGCATATCATTATTCGATTTCCATACATATTACCTGTAACTTGCTGCAAGTATATCGATTATAGATATTTTTCACCACAGGCCACACTAAATCCCTACTTAATATTATACATGCGAAAGTAACTCTGTTACGCTTTCACGCCTGAACTACTGAACCGATTTTGATTAAATTTGGTACAGAGATAGATTAGACCTTGGGAAAGGACATAGGCTACATTTTATCCCACAGCTGGGCACGATATAACCTGTAGTCCACGCGGGCGGAAAGCTAGTTCTTAGTATAAAACAATCATTAAACTTCCTAACACACAACTCTTTATAGGTCTCGAGTGTAATATGTCATAGTTTAACGATCCATCGCCGCTTTAGTTCACGGCTCTTCTCCATTCCATGTGTGGCGGGAGATGTAGTTTTAATTACTCGATAAAACACGTTTAAATGTCCTCTGGCGATGAAGGAGAGTTTTAATGAGACGGGTTTATGTGACGGAGTAGATACGAGAGCCTATAATGGATATATCGATAAAAAGTATTTAAATATAAATAAATATTAAAAGGTATACATACTTACCTGACACCGGAAAATTGTTAAAAGCGTAATATTACAATTTATCTAGTGAAAAAATGTAAAGATTAAGTATGTCATGCTCTGGGAGTTCTAAGTAACGCTTTAAACATTCACTAGAAAATTAATATTTTTATATTTTAGTAAAAGTGTTTCTATCTATGTACGTAAATCACATATTTAGATTGTTTGTGAAACCTGTGTAAAGTCTCTTTAAGTGTTTATATTTAGATGTGGAAAACGATGCTGGCTGTACTATTAATCATAGTTATTGTTATTTAGATGAGTAAGTACATAATAGTATTGCTGTTTGTTATCCTGAATAAAATAAAATAAAATAAATAAACTATAATCAACCGCGACATTACAATATTTAGTATTTTTAAAACGCTTACCCGCGTGAGGGATATTCACAAATAATTTTTAGGGAAAGAAAAATATACGGCGCGAATGGCACTTGAACCCAAGACCCCAGGATTAGATCTCTTGGTGTTCTAACCAACTGAGCTATCGTGCCTACGTTGCAACAAGTAATAAGAGTCTGTAGTTCTCCGTACGAGACACAGATGGCGCTAACCTAAACTCACGACGTAATGTGTTTAGTAAGGGAATGAGAAATTTTGCCGCTTGGATTGAAGGCACGATAGCTCAGTTGGCTAGAGCACCAGGCGATCTAATCTTGGGGTCGTGGGTTCAAGTCCCATTCGCGCCGAATAGTTTCCTTTTACTAAAAATTATTACAATATTTCCCCACTAAATTTACAATTCCACGAAACTTTAAGGGCCACCTATGAATATATGCAATTCAGGGCACAGTGGTAGTTACATTATTTTCACGATGGACTGGGAGTACTTCAATTAGTTAAGTTTAATTGAAACTTTTAAAGTTATAGTTTTATATATCGAGGTTCAACTTAGGTTTTCATTGCGTGATGGACTGTTACTTCCCAATTTAATAAATAGCCAGTTATAATTGTCTGACCATTTGATATGAGCCCGATTCAGGAAATGTGTTATTAGGTATTTATTATTTAGTGGGGATACCTATTTAGTGGGGATGCGGGGAAACACCAAATCGACCCTTTGAATATTTAAGTAAGACTATATGTATTAAATCCTATTAAACCGACTTTAAATAGATCATTCGATTAGGATCTACGATGCCTCAGACGGACAAAGTTATAATAATCCTTACTAATATTAATAAATGCGAAAGTAACATGTCTATCTGTCTGTCCGTCTTTCACGCCTAAACTACTGAACCGTTTTTGATGAAATTTGGTACAGAGATAGATTAGAGCCTGGGAAAGGACATAGGCTACATTTTATCCCACAGTTTGGCACGATATAACCTATAGTCCACGCGGGCAGAGCCGCGGGCGGAAAGCTAGTAATAAATAAATAAAGATTTTAATTTCTCTCATCAATTTAATAACAATAGATGTAGGTATGTTATAACGCCTATCTTGTTTGTCGGGGGTTGCTTATAAAATCTGAAAAAAAACCCAGTGCTAGAAAATATAACTAAATTAAAAGTTTACGAGCAATGGTCGATCAAGTAATAAATTGTTGTTTTACAACTACGGAACCGTTCACTACGCGTGGCTCGACACGCTCTTGGCCGGTTTTTTATTACAAGATGGTTGTACACACGGCAGTACATCAGGCTATACATGTTGACCTTGACGTCGCCCTTATCTCGCTTGCAATAGCGGCGGCTTTCGTAGTGCAAATGGATAATCTGACGTGCTGCTATATGTACTTGATTTGATTCCGGGTAATCATTCAATTTAGCGCTAACACATCACTGCTGCCAACACTCGCTGGTTCAGAACCATAAGGGTTCATTTATTTGTGTTCTAAGAACAATACTGCATAGTTTTAGTAACTGATGAAGTGTTTCCAATGAAAGATCGTATTAAAACGAACAGCCTCTTATGGTTAACTTTAATATTATTTACCCTAGCTTTCCACCCAGAACTTCGTTTACGTGGGAATTCGAGTAAATTATGTATAGCCCTACCGGATAAAGATGAAGTCATCTCTATGGGAAAACCAAAAAAAAATGTTATGAAGCGTAATTGTTAAGTTGGAGAAACTATATTAGTATACAAAATTTCTTTTAAAAAGCCTAAAACCTAAAATAACTTTATCCTTATTTTTTAAAGGGCTGACTGTATTAGTATTTTGAACAGACTTCAAAAAAGGAGAAGATTCTATGTTTTTTTTTAAATGCATGTTCACCGATTTCTCCGCCAATTATGGACTAAGTAATTTTCAAAAAAAATTTTTCGAAATGGTATAGGTACTCCAGAGATGGTCCCATATAAATTTTATCGAAAATGATTCAGCGCTTTAAAAAAAACAACAAAAACAAAAAAAATACTACAAACCAGAACATCATCTATATAAATGAGTGACATTTTCGTTTGTGGTTATCTGCTAATAGGCATGAAGTCTGCAAAAATACTAGTTATCTACTTTGTGAGAACTGTTGTTGGGATTGAAGTCGGTGACTCATACGTTTTTGACATGGAAAATTATGTCATCTATACATATAATAAAACTGTAGAGGTCGAATTTCTCTACATAGAAAAAAAAATGCTAAAAACCGAGTCAGGGGGATGTAAGAAGAGAAATAAAACAAATCCCTATTTTTTTTAGATTTTTTTGTTTCTCTGTTTGTCTGTTTGTCTGTTTGCACGGGCTAATCTCCGTAACTGTTGGACCGATTTAAATGAAATTTTGCATAGGGGTTCCTTATATCCCCAGTCAACATTTAGGCTACATAAAATCTCGAAATTTAGCCAGTAAATATAAAACCAACAACAAAAACCTCTGAAAAAATTCAAAGCTAGGTGTTTTTCAGAACATTTTACTCATACCATAGAGATCAACGTATTTTTGACTTACATATGGGCTAAAAGGTGGTATTTAACTTATTTTTTCTATGTCTATGGCTAAAAGCAAGGACATGTTGTTTTTTAAATTTATCTCTTTCGAGAAAGGCAAAGGAATCCGCATCCATACAGCCAGGTCTTCAATATATGTATTTCTTAGCTATGTCTCCAATTTATATTTCTTTACTTCTCTCATTCTCCGTAAGCCGATAGTGTTTTGTTTACGAAGAACTATGGCGGCGAGAAGCACTGCCGCTGGATCGGAGTGGATAACTTGAATTACTTTTTCCTTCGACTTCCAAAAAGGAGGAGGTTTTATGTTCGACTGTATACAGGGTGGAATTTTGTAATGCCACCTGAAGTGAAAGTACTCTTAATACTGTAGATAGAAAATTGTACTCAAAGAAAACATTCCTTTATTTTTGAAAAGAAAGAAAACTGCATTCAAGAATTTTCGAAAATTCGCTTGCCACAACTGGGAATCGAACCGACTAAAATCTGTAAAAATACCCTGTACTTTTATTGCGTCGATCGTTAGGGTCAATTATGAGGATGAAATCTTTCTAACAACCTTGGTAAATTAAATGAAAGGAAAACTACGAAATCTTAAACCATTGTATATCTTTATTTTATGTATGTTCACCGATTTCTCCGCCATTTGGACCGATTTTCAAAATTCTTTTTTTTTTCGAAAGAGTATACTCCAGAAGTGGTCTTATTGCCACCAAGTCAGGATCTGATGGAATCCCATCAAAATCAAGGGCAACCCTTGAAAGGAATAGGCACTTACAATGTTTCTCAAGTTCTTTCTATTATTTACGCCAAACATAGAAAAATATACACATCAACACTGTCTAGGGACATTGCATTATTTTTCATACAAAAAGAGGTCTGTTTGAGAAGCTATAATACCATACTCGAGATACACGGAGTGATATAATTTTCAGATGAGCAAGTGCTAAACATGAATTTTCAATTTTTATCAATGAATTTAATTTTTCTTGAAATTTGTGAAAACGTGACTAAAATTAAAAAAAAATGCGCTAATTCCACCATTTTCATACAAAAAGCAGAAAAAAGTGCATTTTTGTTTTCGTTTACGTCACGTTTAAAAAAAAACAATTTAAACAAAATTCATTGACGAGAATTGAAAATTCAGGTTTAACACTTGCTCATCTTAAAATTTTATCCCTCCATGTGTCTCGAGTATGCTTTTATAGCTTCTCAAACACACCTTTTTGTTTGAAAAATTAAGCAATATCCCTAGACAGTGTTGATATTTAACTTATTTTTTCTATGTCTATGAGTACGTAGCATTTGATAAAAGGACCGGATTGAGATTTATGAGATATTTTGTATAATAGATCCTTTCTTAATTTTTCGTCGGAAGTTTGGTTGAGTAGTAGAGTTACACAGCCTGTGAATCGACGGTTTCTGGGTTCGATTTCCGGTTTGGGCAAACAAACCATACGAGGGAAACTTTAGTGCAGAAAGTTACAGTGTGAAGTTCTAATTAATTGATTTTATGATAGACAGATAGATAGATAGGTAGATAGATTGACACTTAATTCAATTGACATAAAACAGCACAACTCAGTAATAGACAAATAACAAACATACAAGTAAACATGAATCAGCAAGCAAACAATGAAGTAAAAGAGTAAGAAACAGAAACAAATAATTTTATAAAACTATTTTACACCGTGTTATCTGTATCATGCCAATCAAATTGGCGCTGACTCAACATATTGCTGCAGTACCAGACTGCAGCGCTGGTATTCTGCCATGATGCTTCTTATTGAGTTATCTTTGTAGGTAATAATAACCTTTTTCTAACTTCATAAATTCACCTTTAAAAAAGTACTTTATAAAGAAAATCTGAGGGTGCTGCTCTATAATTAGATAGATGTTATTTTTAAGAGCTATCGTCGAATATAAGTGAGTCGGAACAAATTAAAATTATTGTAACTGACCCACAAATATCCAAAAATAAAACAAAAACTTCTGTGCTGAATTGGCACTGAACAAAAAATTTGGAATGTACCAGCTGCCAACCAAATACATTGCATTGTTGGTACAGAGGCCAGCGCATCAGGTTACTCCATTTTCATTGCAAAACCGCTCTTATCACAACAGCACAGAGTGCACGCGTGTGGTAACCTGAGTTGGGGCCGTCCGTGCATTGCAAAATTTAGACAACGTATTATATACTCATAAACAATATGCAATTTTTTAAATTTTCATGACATGTAAAGTTATGTGACTTATTTTACCCCAACGAGGATTATAGGCGTATAATATCTAAAATATCGAAACTTTTGTCAGCTTCCCCATTAATAATTAGTTCGGCTATTCTGCACTTTTTTAACGAACCAAAACTAAATACTTAATACAGTGTTAATAAGTACGAAGTTGATTAAGTATTTAGTCTTCAAATCTTAATTCGGCCCTAACTAAATGAAATTATTCAATCTTCAGGATATCACTTTTTGAAAACAATAAAACGGCTTATTTTTATTTTTAAGCAAAGGAATCTATGGCCGTACAGACGGTGTTTTCAATGCATTTCTTATTTTTAAAAGCGGGAAACTCAATAGAAACTGACAATTGACATTTGTTCTATTAAAACCACTATGAATATGGTCTATATCAAAGAGAATATAAACACTAGCGTTTGTCTATATAGGTTTGATCTATGGCTTTGATGTTCTGACATGAAATAAGGGCTATTGATTGATTTTTTGATTTTAGTTTACATCAAGCGTAGCACTGCGTATATAAGCCATGGGTAAATATTGTAATATTACTATTCTAATAAGTTTCTTAGTTTGGATCAAGCACTGACACCTTTGATTATTTCTACAAATGTCCATTGAAGGGAAAAGCTTAGTCATTTCTATCTTAAATTTAATTTTTTATTGTATCATTTTTACACAATTATCGCAAAGCACAATAAAATATCAAATGCACGGGGGTTGTCTTAGATACTGACATAGGTGACCTGTTTCAGAAACTTCTATTCCATTCCGGGGTCAACTGAGCCCACAGTCCGCTGAGCCCGCGGGCTCAGTTGACCATTACAATTTGTTTGTGAACGATTCGACCCACTCATCAGGAAACTCAGCCCGCGGGCTCAGTCAACCTCTATTTTACCGCTAAAGGGTCTAGCCCGTGGGCTAATTCGACCACTGTCTCCACGCATCAGGCAACTTAGCCTAATAAAATTTAACCTAAGTTTATAAATAAATTATTTATTTCAGTTTTTTTTTCTTTTTCCTTAAGAGCAAAGACATTAACTTGACATACATGTAAGTGAAGAAAGCTCAAGGTTTTAACTTTGTCCACAGGCCAGGAGCTCCCTTGATTTAAAAATTGTAAAATCAAAAGCGAAATATATTTATTTACCATCTTATGTAAATTAAATTATTATTTCTCTATTGTAATGAATTATGTTTCGCTTAATAACGTATTAACTTGCTTATATAATGTTTAAAATCTTAATTATTCAATACACAACTCTAGGCAATTTTTTTGTTTTCAAATTCTGTTAACGATTTCATTAATTTTATCGTTAGTTTCGATCACTTCGGTTTTTCTTTTACTGTAGTTCCCATTGGGCTTGGTTGGCCCGCCTAAGTTGCGGAGGTCTGATGACAGTTGCTCTGTGTAAAAACTAGTGCCCTATTCTTTCCAAGATCAGTCAAGCGGCTCTGTTCTGCCAAGTAAAGGCTTGTGACGCGATCAGGAAAAACGCTTTGTAAATTTAATGCAAACATAGACAAAACTACTGTAACAGAGGATTTTCGAATATTAAAAAGGCTTGACCACAAAAAGTGAAGAATAGTCTATTGAAAGCGCGGACTGAGTAGACCCTCAGTGAAAGATAGTGATCGATTGAGCCCGCGGGCTGAGTAGATACTAAGAAAAGATAATGGTCGATTGAGCCCACGGGCTGAATAGACACTCAGAAAAGATAACGGTTGATTGAGCCCGTGGGCTGAGTAGACACTAAGAAAAGTTGACTGGTTAGTGGGTTGAGTCGTCCGTAAAAAAAAGCAAAAGTGGTCAACTGAGCCCGCGGGGTAAGTGGTTGTGGGCTCAGTTGACCCCGGAATCTTCTATTCCACTGCAAATCAAAAATAAGTCCGTAATTAGCACTAAGGAATTCGTGTGCCATTTATTGTACTTACCTAAGTAATAGGTCTTTCAACATACAATTTTCGTAAATTTTTTACTCCACATATTTTTATTTTATCAAAATTGATTTTTTATAAGTACAAAATCCTTACGTTTTTCACAGAAACGCGAAATACAATATTAATTAACCACTTTTTGTGGGATTTTTAAGACAACAAGATGTTATAGAGGCACCACTGACTCATGTTAAGTGTTGATTGTCTATCTCTCTCAGTATCAAAAAAACAAAAACGACTGCTACTTAAGTATAGATCAGAGTCTGAGTCGCGTTCTATAATACGGACTTTAATCTATCAAAAGCAGTAACAATGGTATATAAAATATAAGCGATAGAGGAAACAACTATGTTTGACCTTTGTTTTCAGATCCAAAGTAATGTATTAAGTATCAACCTTATATGACATAGTTAGCCAAGTTTTCAAATAAAAAATATTTTTAGAAATTGCTTTTCCTTATATGAAAGAAATAGTTGCTATTCATTCATATAACGAAAATATGAACGAAATAGTTGCTTCAATAAAAAACGGCAATTCATGTATCTGTAGTTGTGTCAAAGTACAAACTCGGTCTATAAAAATACATACAACACGCAGACGAAGTTGCGGGCATCAGCTAGTCTGCAATAATTTTAAATCAGAACGTTGTACATCAGGCAAACAGGTCTGCCTCGTTCTTGTCTTTTGAAAATCGATTTACTTATTCGAAATACGAAATTTGCCGAACCACACTTCAATACTTCTCTTCTATGAGTGAGTGAGTAGGTATCAACACATGTAGATTAAATAAGACATTACGAACAATAAACTTAAACAAAATGAAACCGCAAGAAGGAGCTAGTTGGTAATTAAAAATGTTAATTATTTCTGTACGTATATGTATGGGCCGAAAAAAAAGTAAGTGCAGACAAAAGCCCTTCAGGTAGCATGTATCATTACAAAAACTACCACTATTACTATATAGGTTAAAGGCGACGTTGTGATCGACATCTATATAGTTTGATCTGCTGTTGGGTGTACTACTCAGCAGCTGTGTAATTTGTTTCTATAATTCGTTTATTTGTCTACAAATTTTCAGTGTTGCAAAAACATTTTATTGTATAAAAACAGCTACTTCTCATCATCTACCTATCACATTCTATTTCATTAGCGGTATCATTCTTATTTTTTAATCCTAAGAGAATCATTTTTAAATTTTAATTTTCATAATCGCCCTTTTATATGTCACCGGAAATTCGTAAAAACCGTAGTGTTAAAATTACACTAGTAAAATTATAATCTCCATCGAAAAAAAATACAATGCACGAAATTAAGTTAAGGATAAGTTAGGTTATGTGACATTGGTTTATAAAAATGTCTGTCGATATGAAAAAAGTTAAGGCAGTTCACAAAGTACCAAGAGACTATACATAGTATAGTCTGTATCGGTTCCTTCACCCCCCGGTTGCCTGGAAGAAATTGCTCTATAGCAATAAGGCCGCCGGATTGCACACTACATCATGAACATTTGTTTTTTGTTTAATGTTATGTTTTATGTTTTTTTTGTGTGCAATAAAGAGTATTGTATTGTATTGTATTGTATAGTATAACTACAATATTACGGGTTTGACAATGTTACGGTGGCAAATACGGTAGTTTGTTATTTTCAATTTAATTTTTTTTTCTGAGATGACCGGTTTTGATATACTTAATACCCCAATTCCATTGGAAAATCGTTCTTATTGTAACAACACAGAGTCCACATAAACGGTATCCTAATGCACCAATACTTCTTCTTTTTCTTATCAGCCCATATACGTCCCCACCGAGAGGCACGGGCCTCCCTTCGAAACACGAAGGGTATTTAGGCCATAGTCCACCACGCTGGCCCAATGCGGGCTGGTGGACCGCTCGTCTTTTCGTTCGAAAACGAAAATACATACGAGTTTCACGATGTTTTTCTTCACCGCTGAGCAAGTGATGCTTAATTAGAAATCCGTACATAAATCCGAAAAAACGAATTTAGTGGTACAGGCCCGCACCAGGATTTGAACCCGCAACCTTCCGGTTACAAGTCTGACTCATTACCAACTGGGCTATCACTGCTCACCTAGTAGCTAGTACTAGGTAAAAAATTATACTTTAGATGCCGTTCACAAGACGATGGAAATAAACCTATTCCTAGATTGTAAGCACAGAAACGACCAAACCAAAGTATCTAGTAAAGTAACTGTCGTAAGCAGGTACACACGGCCGCATAACAAGTTACCCATGCGTACACTCTATGCTGTTGCAATAAGAACGGTTTCAATGAATTGAGGTAACCTGATGCGCTGGCCTCTGTACTTGAAGGAACATTGACATTCCCGAGGTCCATGTGCAAACTCGATTTCCGTCCTCGTGGCGCGCACTAGGGTTGACACAACTGCAGCTTGAGCATGACGTCATCGCGCGCGTAATGCGGCACGATCTATGTCAAAATGTCAACATTGATAACGCCAGAGGGCGAGCAAGCCTTTGCGCGGCACCCTCGCATAATCAAAGTGAAGTTTCACCGTCAACCGAGTGGCGCGCCGCGCGAGTTTGTCGCCATCATGCTCGAGCTGCTGAATCCATTTTAATAACATCCGACAAAAATTTGACGTGTGTATGTCTGTATCTGTATGCCTGTGTATCTGAGTGTCTGTCTGTGGCATTGTAGCTCCCAAAGGAATAGACCGATTTCGATGCGGTTTTTTTTATTTGAAAGCTGGCGTAATCGAGATGCTTCTTAGCTATATTTGATAAAAATTGGTTGGTCAAGTTCGCCACATACTTGAATATCTACATTATAAGAAGATTGGGAATCTACACACGGCAGCAAATCAGGCTATAAAATCAAAATCATATCAAATCAGTCGCCCTTATCTCGCTCTTAATAGCGTCGATTTTCTTAGTACAAATGGGTAACTTGACGTGCTTCTGTACAACAAAACGATACATGAGTTTTACAAATAACTCAACAATAATTGATAACTCGGTTTTGCTAAATGAGACCAATTATGGGGAATTAGAGTTGACAACCCTGCTGCAAAAAAAATGCAGATGTCTCGACGATTGCCATAACCAGTAGTGTAGGTGTCTCACTGCAACAATGTTGCATACAAACAGGACCAAGACATTAACTGAAAGCGTTTTAAAAACCAGCAGCTCGCGCGCGTAATGCGCCGCGGTCCTGTCAAAACGTTAATATTGACAACGTCAGAGGACGAGCAAGCCTTTGCCACATTTTTGAGAAAATTAAAATTTTGTTAAATAAAAAATTCGAAAAAAAATTACCCAAGAAAATTTTTTTTTAACGATATTACTCACGATTTCGAATAAACTCCTTTCAGGTTTTTCAGTTACCAAGAGAAATCCTGTAATTAAAATGTATACTTAGCCGCTTAAAAATGACATCATATTTTTAAAAATCTGTCTGACTTTGTATAAAGTTTGTGTAAACCACAAATCTAGTAGGTTGCAGAAACGTTTATAAAAACAAGGATAGCATTACATTTAAAAAAGCTTTAACTTTAGTAAACTTTTTGCAACTAAGTGCAAATCAGATTAAATTACGAATCATACATTCACGATACTTCTACTACTTCAAACAAACAATTTTCCGCAACATTGTGTGAATTGGTGCTACATTCCTAAGGGATCCGTGGAAAAGACATAAGGAAGGGTTCCGCAGATTTGAATGTATCCATGTATTTCAGTCTTTTATTTGTAATCCTTTGATTTAGGGTTTTGTAAATGAAAGGGCTTTGTTGAGGATTCCATTGCCTTTAAAGTTTAGGAACCGCTGGTTTAATACATAAGCGACTAGCGTGTACTCGTAGTACGACTAATCGGTTTTGATATTTTGGCCAGTGGCTTATTTATTAACACCTCATAAATAATAATAAAATAAAATAAATAATGCTGCACACTCAAAGGCCCACACTAAGGTTTTCACGTGTGTCGTGGGTCCTTTTGAACATACATAAAGACAGACACAAACACCCACATGACCCGAGAACAACATCTGCTTTTCAAACAAATATTTGCCCCGATCGGGAATCGAGAGGCAGCGCCACTACCACTCGACCAAACCAGCAGTCATTTCTTTCAATTATACAGGATATAAGGGACAGCTTAGCAATGATTTGATTGGTAGAATTTACCCGTAACTATGATCGACTACAAGTAATTTGTTTTTCCCGGAAACTTCAAGTTTAGGAGTTTTCATTATTTACCTATTTTAGAGAAAAAATCCACTGAAAAATCATTTGTTTTCAATATTATGTGTCGTTACAAGTAAGGCACCTGCTTCATATATCAAGTACTTCAAGTACTCATATTTTCAGAAGTATCATCAATTTTTTTTTTTAATTTTAATACTTTTTAATTAAACTTTTATTTTTCTTTTTTTAGTAAGTTTTCTAACTGAAAGTATAAAGGTTTAACAGTTGTTATGAAGTATATAACTAATTAAATAATCCTAATTGTTTTTGTTAAAATATATTACTGCCTCATCCATAATAATGTCATATAACTAGTAAAACGTTTAAAGTTTAATGAAACTATTAGTGTTCTCACTATTCTTTTGTATGTGAAAATAATAAAATTTGTTTTAAATTAATTTCTTTTTCCATGTTAACTTTAACCTGTGGTTATTGTAAGTTGTAATCATTGTGGTCATGTTTTATAAGTTTATATCTTACTTTATTCTATATAAAAAAAATATATACGGTCGAATTGAGAAACCTCCTCCTTTTTTTGAAGTCTGTTAAAAACTAAGTACGTTTAAACAGGGCTTTAGGTATCTCTCTTTCAACCTCTCGGGTGGTTAACCAGTCCATGAAACTGAACAACTTCCCCAAGGAACATAGGCCAAAATACGAAAAAAATTTTTTAATCTTCCATACTAAATGCGCTATATGCTGATGAAGTTTGTATGGGAACTCAATTAACCACCCGAGAGGTTGAAAGAGAGATACCTAAAGCCCTATGTTATCCTTAGTGTGAAGGAGAACTCGTCAAATATTTTCTGCACACAGACATATACACGACTAGATTATACGTGTCTCATCTCTCTATAGAAACCAAGCGTGCGTGCCATTATTTTCTACCTACTGTGACGTCACACAGTACGATTTAGTGATAAAACGGTGCTAAAGAAAGCAAATTAACCCAGTGGCGCTCGCTGATCTCAACCGATCAGTGAGGTTAAGCAACGTACACATAGGCAGGGAACCTAAAAGATGACTAAAGTGGCAATTTATCACGAGCGTTTCCGTGCTTCGGAGGGCACGTTAAGCCGGCGGTCCCGGCTGTTGTCGTTTGACTGCAGTCGTTAAAACCAAGTCAGAGGCCATTGTGCGGTTTGAAAACTCCGACACCAGGGTTAGCCAAGTTCGCCTCACACTTGACTATACCTACACGATAAGAAGAAGAAGAAACAGATTTTGCTCCCTTTTTGACACGCGAAGTATATACAAACACTTAAGTCGTCTAGTTGTGTATATGTCTGTGTTTCTGCAGTTCAAGCACAACGTGAAAACAACGCAATCTAATGTCAAAAGAGTATCGAAGTGACAACACTAGAGGGTGAGCAAGACTCGGGCAATCAAAGTGAAGTGTCACCGTCATCTACGCGCAAGTCTGTCGCGGTCCGTGCTAGCTATGTAGACCTTTAGAAACTAGATTGGTTTTCCGCTTATCCCTTACACCAGTGGCGTTGCGGACAAAATTGTAAAGTTGTCGCCAGCAACAGGTGGCGTCCCGACGAGTACATTCCCATCTCGAATGCCGCACGATTTGATCACACATGGGAAACAGCTCGGCAACAGTAGCTACTGTTCTAACTTACGCTTATCAGTGAGTTGTTACTCATTCTAAAATTCCTCTTGGGCATCGAATATTTATGAATTAGTGAAATTAATTTTATCATTTCCCTTGTTTTATTAGTGAGCGTATGTAATGTAACAGTTCCCTTTTAAGGCGACTACAGCACCCGTTAAAGGCAGCACACATAGGAATAGTGCCATCTCCGTCTCTCAACAGGCCTGGGCCGGCAGTGCGAACAGTGTCGATACACGAAGTTTACGGACTATGAAAGCGTGTGTGCCTAAAAACATGTTCGAAAGTTAGAAAAATGAGATTTATGGAAAGGTAACAGCTTAAATCGAAAAATGCGTTAACTACTTATTGAGAGTGTTCAATCACGAACATTTTGATAGCAAATTCAAGTTCCTGTGTGCATTTTACTATCGTTTTTACAGCTTAAAAGATACACAATATTGGGTATTTAGAGGTGACTTTGTGAGCTTTTTCTATGGAACCAAAAGTGCTGAATCATGTTTTCAGCAAACTACTTATCTAGTTTATGTCCTGAATATTACCGTAGTATTTTTTTTCTTCGATTTAATGCAGTGCGTCATGCTTATCTACGCATCATAAAATCGTAATTTAGGTGCTGTAGTCGCTTTAAAGGCGTGCCAGAGGGAACTAATGGGAAAAACATCCCAGTTGTCACCCGGGAGGACAATGCTAGAGGGGACCTGTGGGAACAATTGCATGCTGCAATACTTATTAATTATTATCTCAAAAAATGTACAATTTTGTCGTTTTCATTGTAAATTAACTGCTATACTTAATGACGATTCATTTATAAGTACAAAAGTCTCTTGATGTGCACCCGCCTTATAAGGGTATTGCCGTATTTCGTGAAGGTTTTCTTACACAATTCAGATTTATCTTACAAGTATCAGTCAAGCATGATGGCTTATACTTGTCCTGTCGTTCATCTTTGTAGCATTTCGACACTTTTTTAAAGTATAAATATTCATTAATTATTTATTATATTCATAAATATTCATGAATTGCTTACGAAGCCACACTGTTCGACGTGGGTGGCTATTCTGCTAGTCAATTGCGTTTCAATAGCGGTGGGATCATGATGGTGACCTTACAGGGAATGATCAATTTTTACTATAATTTAAAAACCGTATACCTATTGTAAAAATATTTTATTTATTTATTTAAAACTCAAGCAACGAGGTGTTTTATGTCATGCTGTCACACTCACACGGTACAATTTGCAATTTTTTTTATAATTCTCTGATTCTCTCCACAAAAGGATTTAGGACACTCTCCTGATGTGGTATATGTAGTTATTTATTTATTTATGTACACATTGTATATTTATAATATATTATAACCTATATACATAATTATTCTATTCCATTAGTCTATTATTTTCTATAAGTATTACTCTGCACTACTCTCGACTTCGTAAAGTTGTCCCTAAAACAAGGGTTGCCTGGAAGAGATTGCTCTTAGCGATAAGGCCGCCTTTGCGCACTTTTGTTTAGTTAAGTATGTAAAACTTTTTTTTTGTGACTGTGTGCAATAAAGAATTTCTATCTATCTATCTATCTGATTCCACATACATACAAAATTCATTTATTTACGCAAAACGTTTGAGCACTAAATTAATCGGTCCAGTAGATTCGGATTTATTGTGACAGACAGATAGACAGACGAACAAGTGATAAAATAAGGGTTCCGTTTTATCATTTACGATATGGAACCCTAAAATTTAAACTATAGGCAGGGATAACTCAACATTGCTGATATTTACCATTAATTTTTACTTATTAACAGACAACAGTTTCAAAATCAAATGTGGTGTCAAGTGGTTCTCGAACTACATGACGTTCTACCTACCCCGAAAGTGACTATAGTCGTGAGTGTATGAAAGGAGATTCAAAATCTTGTATACAGGGTGATAAAAAACCTCCTAGCTATATTCAAAAACCTGAACCAGTATCACTCAAAGAACACATTTATGAAAAAAAAAGGTGTATACGTTTGGGAAAAAAAAATCCACCGAAAAAAAAAAGAAAGTGTTCTGTAAGTGATACTGGTTCAGGATTTTGAATATAGCTAGAAGGTTTTTTATCACCCTGTATATTATCTTCAAAAGCTAAGCGCCAAGCTTGTGCAATTGCATGTTTCATTATTTCAGTTAGACTTTATACGAAGTTTATAACAAGAAAAGTATTTCCCGATGCAATCGCGCTAGATGCATAAAGTGACGAGGCACGGACGAGTTTACTGCATTTAACTGCACTTTACTGCACAAGTTGGATTGGATCCCGGGTACGAAAGTCGGGAAAAGCAGGAAGCGATATTTCGGATATTCGGATCTTATTCTCAATTTCCTGCATGCTCTAGATTCGATTTCATCAAAAGTTGGTGTTTTTATTTCGAGCAGAACATTGGGAAATTCAATGCAACACTTTTAAACAAAAATCAATATGTTGTTACCGTAAAATTTTCAAACCCGTAATATTGTAAGTTAACTTAGTAACATTACAAACTCTTGGTAGTGTGAACTGCTCCATTTTTTTACATCTTTTTTATTTATTATATTAATGCATCTTAACCTAACCTAACCGAACCTAAAAAAGTCTAACCTAACTTATCCTAATTTCATACAGGCGGCCCTTAAAGTATTGTAAATTTATATTTTTACTAGGCAAATTGTAATATCGCGGGAGATTATAATTTTACTTGTTGAAATTGTAATATTACGTTTTTTACCATTTTCCGGTATCATGTATAAAATTGGAGATCCTGACTTACTGACTCATCAATGCCCGGCCCAAACCCTTGGGCCTAGTAAGATGGGCACATAGATCCCTGTTATGATGAAGGCAAGGAATAAGAAAGGATTTTTAAAAACTCCCACGGGAAGCGGTGATAGCCCAGTTGGTAATGAGCCAGACTTGTAATCCGAAGGTCGCGGGTTCAATTCGTGTTTACGGATTTCTAATTATCACTTGCTCAAAGGTGAAGGAAAACATCGTGATGAAACCCACCCGTCCAAGAAAATTCATTTTCGAAAGACGAGCGGTCCACCAACCCGTTGGACCAGCGACCCAGCGTGGTGGACTATGGCCTGAAATCCCCTTCGTGTCTCTAATGGAGGCCCGTGCCCCTCGTTGGGGACGTACTATGGGCTGGTAAAAAAAAACTTAAGTTTCGGACAAGTTTCTGGTGATTTTAAATTAGCTAGCGAAATTTTGGCGGTGATTCTCCCCATAAAATGAAAACAACATTCTCTGAAAAAACCTGTATGAAATTCTGAAGTAAAAGTTTCTATTTCCCATACAAAGACGAATCAGCCGATTACAGAAGTTGTATGGAGAGGCGAAGTTTTTTTAACATTTCGACCTATGTTTTTGGGGAATAGTTGTTCAGTTTCGTGGATTGTTTCACTTAATATCTAAGTCTTTAAAAGCTTACACTTAAAGAAAAATCGTTGGAAGTTAAGACCCCACAGTTTTTTTTCTTACGTAACAAACCAATCAAAGTTTCAAAGTACAGCGTTAACCATTTTAACGCTTCAGTCGTAAGGCTACGCGTGTTATTTCTCTATTAAAGCAACTATAAAACTAACACAAAGTCTGCCTTCAATAGGTGATGTGCTGTAAAAATGACCACTCTGTATATTGACGGATATTGGTTATTGTCTGTAACATCCTTTAGATTTCCGAACGGTTCTAGAATGGCCCCACGTGTTATGGTTGTTATGGAGTACTTGAATACCGCAGCCAGTATTTTTTTAACTGATTTCAAAAAAAAGGACGATGGTCCCATTCGACAGTGATTTTTTTTTGGTGTGTTTGTTACGCGATAACTCCACTCAAACTTAATTTTTTTTGAGTTTTGTCGTCAAACTTATTTTTTTGTTTGAAAGAGTATACTTACTCCTGAGGTGGTCCAACTTAAATTTTATCGAAAATTTATTTAGCGCTTATACAGAAAAGAATCATAAACTAAAAACACACACATAAAATATTTAGAGATTATCTGCTGACTAGCTGATGCCCGCAACTTCGTTTGCGTGTTAATTTTTTTTTGTACAGAGTACACAGATTGAAAACATCTATCTTACGTGATTTAGATTTTTACATACAAAAGTTTTTTCTCGCTAACTCCCGTTCCCGTGGGAATTTTGCAATATCCTGTTGCAACTGAACTTTAAATTTACTAAGGTACCTGCATGCCAAATTTCAAGCGTCTAACTTAAGCGGTTTAGATTTTTCATACAAAAGGATTTTCCCGCTAATTCCCGTTCCCGTGGGAATTTCGGGAATTCCTTTCTTAGTGCACCTTTACGGTACCTAAGCTACGTCCCTTCCAAATTTCAAGTGCCTACGTTTAGCCGTTTAGGCTGTGCGTTGATATGTCAGTCAGTCAGTCAGTTTCTCCTTTTATATATTTAGATATAAGCTTTGTTGGGATGAACTTAAGATTGAAGTCGGTTGATTTTATGACGTGAACAATTATTAAAAGCTTGAATAAAAAAATATGCAACTTTATTTACGCCTAAGTTTAAATAGTGCGTAAGAAAACCGATCTTATGATCGTGGTTACAATGAATTAAATTCGTAGCAATTAAGATCAAAGTACATAATTTCATTTTTAAAAGGTCCCATATTGTTCTACCATATACAGTCGCCTATGTAATAAGTGTTCCTGTCTCTACTGCCACGCTGTACTGGAAATGCAACATTTCAAATGTGCCATCTATCAACTGTTCCTAGGCGTTCTGTAGAAGCTGTTCCTAGGCGTTCTACCAATAAGAGCGACACGAGGCTTTTGCTTATTGTGGGCGAAAGTGATAGGTTAACTACTATACTCGTGTTCTTTATAACACTGAATGAATGCCAAATGGTTTCAGATACACATGACTTTCTGCCTACCCCGAAAGGGATTAACGACGTGAGTGTGTGGATTAGGGTTGCCAGATTTTTTTTCAGCCTATAAGGGACAAGTGGTTAAATGGACCAAAAAATACGGGATTTCAGTTTATTACCCGGGACAAATAAAAAACAAAATTATTTACTTTTTTTTTCTGAGGATCGAGTCAGTTTTAACATATTTTAACATATCTTTAAAAATCAATACAATTATTATTGTAATTAAAAACCCTTTCCACGAAACAGTTTGAGCTAGGAATACTAAAAACGAAGGATAGAATTCGGAAAATGTTAGGAATAACAGTATTCGAAAACCCTTCGATGACGTTTTACGAACGTTGCTTGTTTAAATACTTAAATCAATTTCATAATTAAAACGAAGTACGGTACAAATACGGGACAGAGTCAGTCTCGCCGGGACATTTTAAACTATGCCTAAAATACGGGACGTCCCGGGAAATACGGGACGTCTAGTATGGATGGCTGGCTCCTCTCTATCTTCAGACACTTAACAATTTATTATCATGGTGAAATCTGCTGGTTTACATTTTTCTTTCCACCTTCGCTTCATTAAGTGGGGGTTGTTCCTATTTACTCCAAATCTACAACTGTTCTCTTTTTTTTTTTTATTCAGTGAATTGACTCTAAATTTTTCCAAAATAGTTTCAGTGCAGTCGGTGCCAGTTAGGATCAATAAAGTAATAAATCATCCTTTAGAGAGAGCTTGGAATGAAGGTCTTTATGAACCATATTGCGCTCGTTCTTCTCAAAATAATTAAGCTTAAACCGAAGCAAAACTCAATGACATGTCTGTCTAGTTTGACGACTCCTGTGACATCTTTTCATTCTAAATATCATCCGCAGTTCCGTCACGGCCGGCATACAAAGGAATTGACTTATTTTACGGCGGCTACTAAAAAGTGCTTTGCTACATAATAACATTTGCCGTTTATTCCGCTCGTAAAATGAAATAGTTCTTGTTTTCTTACATCTCAAATGTCATTAAAATTAAATGTGCCAGAACAGTCATCTTCTACAAAGCCTAATATTTACTGTGAACCGTAACCTCGAGAGTAATAAAGACAGAAATATCTTTCGTTTAGGGTTAGAAAGAGTAGGAAGACTTTTCGGAGCTATTGAGTGTTGGTGGCCCGTTTTATAATTAAGTTATAAGTAATAGGGTAGTATAGTTTATGATTTACAACATGGGGACATTTTTAACAGTTCTTTTAAATTTTAATATAATAAGTGTCCGGTTGTAAACGACCGTGTCAAATGTAACATGATGTAATAAAGTTTGAGAAAAATGAGAGTATTTGTTCCTTTTCTTCAGTCGGTCGATGTGAATAAGTTACTGTGTGAATGGTTTAAAGCGCCTACAGCACCTAAGTTACGATTTTATGATGCGTAGATAAGCATGACGCACTGCATTAAATCGAAGAAAAAAATACTACGGTAATATTCAGAACATAAACTAGATAAGTAGTTTGCTGAAAACATGATTCAGCACTTTTGGTTCAATAGAAAAAGCTCACAAAGTCACCTCTAAATACCAATATTGTGTATCTTTTAAGATGTAAAAACGATAGTAAAATGCACACAGGAACTTGAATTTGCTATCAAAATGTTGTGACTGAACACTCTCGATAAGTAGTTAACGCATTTTTCGATTTAAGCTGTTACCTTTCCGTAAATCTCATTTTTCTAACTTTCGAACATGTTCACGCACGCTTTCATAGTCCGTAAACTTCGTGTATCGACACTGTTCGCACTGTCGATGGCACTATTCCTATGTGTGCTGCCTTTATCGGGTGCTGTAGTCGCCTTAATCTATCTACTCTGTTGAAAGTGTTTTTTTTTATCTTCTAAAGGTCAGGACCTTCTTTTTTTGTTGCGATAACGATAAGAGACTTCCGAATTAAAAGATACGTTCAATACAGTCTTTGTGCGGTGTTTTACTTAGTAAACTCAGTATTTAGTTCATGAATGGTGTTAGTGTTTGTTTATTATTTAAATTTCTTTGAAAAGGCGATAACTTTGAATAATTTAGTAAATTATACTTTGATATGTCTAATGGGTTCAGGGTAGTCAGGATAAATATGTGATTCACCCCATGAAACTGAACAGCTTTCTCCAAGAAACCCAAGCCATACGAAATTCTTAAAAAAATCTACTTCCCATACAAAGAAAAACTATCTGATTGCACATGTTCAAAAAGGCGATTTTTTTTTCATATATTGACCTAGCTAAGATTCTCCCCATGAACCTGAACAACAAATACATATGAATGCGTGTATTTTTTCTTAATAAAAAAGTTCAAGTTCTCAGGCTATGAGTTGATCGCTCCTGTTGTATGAAGAAGCAAAACTTTTTTTATTTCTACCTATATTTCTTTGGGATAGTTGTTCAGTTTAATAGGTTGATTCACATCCTTATATTTACCCATTTTAAGTCACCCAAGTCACTAAACACCTCAAAACATGTGCCCATTTGTTTGTTTGAAGTGTAAGCTATTATTTTGTGAATTATTGAAATTTATTTCGAGGGTTGCACTCCGCAAACGTCGTTAAGATTTACGATCAACACACTCTACCACTTACCTTGTGACTCTTTATGAAGTTAACCCAGGGGTTCCCAAAGTGTGCCCCGCTGCGCCTTAGTGCGCCGCATAAAAAGAGCAGAAGGGCAGGCGCAGGCAATCCTCTCTACCATACTCCGAAACCTAAACTTAACTCTCATAAAAAATATATATGTATATAAAATTACATTTATAATTATTAATTATACTTAACTATTGGCTGGTACAAAATAAACAACGCCACCCTTTGAAAAAATGTGGGGATCAACAAGCTAACCCATCCCATTATAAATAAAAAAAAAATATTTACTCAACTAAGAATTTCACAGTAGAAAACTAAGGGAAAACAAAATAAAAGCAATAAATTAACACTAATAATGTGCCTAAACTAGGTTAATTAATAATACCTGTATACGTTGACTAAGTAGCTATATTGTATTTAACTTTAATTTTTCTTGTCTCTTCAAAATGGTTCCTGTTTTAATTTAGGATTCTATGAAGTTTAAATTTTTACAGTGATAACTAGTATCATTGTAACTATTTCTTTCAACTGTACCTATCTATTTCGACTATCTTAGTTAGTTTAGGGCGCCGGCGCCGGATTGAGAACCCCTGTGTTAACCCTGTAAAGGGCAGTCTTGTTTTGAGGTATTTCAATTTTTTTGTTACGGGATTGCGTTCGTGTACTACAAATTGTATAAATATTAACTACTTCAACTATTTTTCTGCAGTAGTTTCATAGGAAAAAAACACAGTCTTGATGGTTTTAGGGTCCGTCTGTTTCTACATGTCCGTCTGTTCGTGGTTTTTTGACAGATCCTTGGTATTAAAAAGCTAAGATTTGTCATGGTCATAAATAAATTACGCCAACAATACCTTTACATAAAAGTGTGAAATGAAAAATATAATTTCAGGGAAAAGAAATCAAATAAACTAAACTACCAAACTACCTATCAAATAACTACCTCACCAAAACAAATGCTGAGCTACGACCATTTTGTGGCACTGTGGCACACATATAGAATAAGTAATTATTATTATTAATCTTTTTTGTATCTTTATTGTTTTGCTTCTTTTTTATTCTAGTATGTGTTTTGATTTTGTAAATAATGTGCGTGTTTAAGTGTTACTAATAAATATTTTATGTATCTATCTATCTATCTATCTATATGATATGCAAATTCCTCTGTTACATGGATATAAATAAGAGCGATTCAAAGTGTTAAAATTTTTTTTCAAAATAAAAACTGCGCGCTACCTCTCTCTGTAATATCAACGGTTCCTGTGGGGCTCGTAACACTGCAGCTCGAGCATGATCACGACAAACTTCCGCGGCACGCCACTTTGATTGCGCGAGGGCTCCGCGCAAAGGCTTGCTCGCCTTCTGGCGTTGTCAATGTTGACATTTTGACATAGGAACGCAGCGCATTACGCGCGCGAGCAGCGAGAATTAACAATGATTAACTATTGTTATTTCCGGTCGGTGCTAATTTCGTATTCGATCGAAAATAAACAGGAACACGAAGGAAAAACAAATTAAGTTATTAACACGTTGTTATACTATTAAATACTAGTTAGCACGTATGTTGCAAATATATTGAGAACATGTGCATACTTCTTGTATAAATGTCACAAAAAAATTTAAAAAACCGTTATATTACAATTTGCCCAGTAAAATTATAAATTTATGAAACTTTAAGTACCGCTTGTATGACATTAGGATAAGTTAGAGTATGTTAAGTTAGCTTAGGCTTTTTTAAATTCGGTTAGGTAAGTTAACTATAATACTTATTATAATTACTATATTGTATTTAATTACTATAATACTTATTATAAAGAGGAAAGATTTTTATTTTTGTATGTAACGAATAGGCTCCGAAACTACTGGACCGATTTCAAAAACTCTTTCACCATTAGGATGCTACATCATCCCTGAGTAACATAGGCTACATAATTTCCCCAAATTCCCACGGGAATGAAGTCCCGGGCGGAATGCTAGTTATAAATAAAAGTCCGTCAAAATATAAAAAAATGGGGCAGTTCACAGAGTACCTACCAAGAGTTTATAGTCTTACTAAGTCATTACATAAATATTGATAGACTTTGAATTAATTAGAGAAACTTTAGGAGCTAATTTTCTCCATTAAACGGAAAAATTTTCCTCAGGGAACGAAATTCTAAAAAAATAAATTTTGAATTCTTTAAAGCTGATCGCACAAGTTGTATGGAGGGGCAATTTTTTTTCAAGATTTTGACCTTGTTCCTTGGGAATTTGCCCACGAAATAGCAAAAACCCTTACGTTCGGCTTACTTGCTTCTACAGTATGTCTAGAAAGAACATTCAAACAACATTCTAAATTTTTGAAGTGAAAACTTCTTTAGCGGCGTTGTGCACTTTTTTTTTACGTTGCACACTCAAAGGCCCACACTAAGGTTTTAAGGTCGTGGGTCCCTTGGAACATACATAAAGACAAACACGAACACCCATGACCCGAGAACAAACATCTGCTTTTTACACAAATATTTGCCCCGACTGGGGATCGAACCCAGGACCCGCCGACCAAGAGGCAGCGCCACTACCACTCGACCAAACCGGCCGTAACATGTTAAACTCGCGTGACAGACACGTATGACCCTGATCGAAAATCCGTAAGGCGGAGGGGAGTTTGATAAATATAGGAAATTAAAACTGCAAAAGTCAAGATGTCATCCAATGTAAGCATAGAAAATATAAAATTAAATATTAATGCACAACGTTATCTTCAAGTTTTCACTTCTGTCGGCATTCCTGGAGTCCAATCCGTTGTTTTTTTTTCACTTTCAGTCCACCGTGTTTCGCTAAATCACTATCATATCAAATGTCCTACTGCAAATTATCCCTATTCTGCTCTCCTATCGCTAAATTGTAGCCAAAAGTCAAAAGCGAAACCTTTCTCTAAAAAAAACTTGACTACACAGAAGTCATTGACCTTTCCATGTGACAAACCATTTCTTTGTTGGTAAGTTGTGGGCACACCGAGCACAACCGGTGATTTGTTTACGTTAAAATCACGCGCGAGTGAACGCACCGCGTATTATTACCAAAACAATTTGCTTGCCGAGCGATCCCTCTTGACTTATAAAGGTATGCGTAGAACGAGGAATGCTTTCCATTCATGGTTTAACAGGACCTAAATATTTAGGAGAATTAAGATAAGAGTTTGCAACTTTATTCTACGAAAGCTTGAGAAAATCAAAGAGAAAATGGAGGGATAGATTCTGTAAAAGAGTTGAGTAAGTAAATGTAACGATGACTGACAGATTCACCCAAGAATTAGTACTATTATTGTATATTATGTGTCAATACGTATATCTACTGCACCAATAACAAATACAGGACAGGGGAATGAGGAAACTAGGTACTCACTTCAAGTATAAATAAATAGATAGTCTTGGACAATTCACACAGCGCCGAAATGTTGTGTTCAAAAATGCTAAGTCTGCTAACACGAGGTTAATCATGGCTACAGAAAAAAAACTTAGTCAAAAATCGATTGGTAGTCCTTTGATTCTACAAAAAACCACTGTTGACACCAAATTCAATAAAAGATGACGGCCGGTTTGGTCGAGTGGTAGTGACGCTGCCTTTTGATCGGCGGGTCCTGGGTTCGATCCCCAGTCGGGGCAAACATTTGTGTAAAAAGCAGATGTTTGTTCTCGGGTCATGGGTGTTTGTGTTTGTCTTTATGTGTGTTCCAAGGGACCCACGACACAAGGGAAAACCTTAGTGTGGGCCTTTGAGTGTGGAGCGTTTATTATTTATTTTATTTATTATTTTATTAGATCACTGCAAAACTGCAGAAGCCTATGTCCCTACTAAAACCACTTTTGATTCCAAAACTTGTGCCTTCAAAAACTAAATAATTTATCTAACAATTTCGTAATTCACTCCCAGTCCAGCGTAGAAGGAAAAAACAAACTAAGCATGTCCCAGTTGCCCCTTCTTCCCAGACATACTGTAGACGTCATTAAGTGGGACCGGACGCGAGGGTTTTGCTGTATCGTGGGCGAAAGACTGACGGCCTATCATTACTATAGTCATGTTCCATCTAATAACCCGCAGAATTGATGTCAAAATGTGGCGTCGAGTGATTCTAGAACTACATGACGTGCTGCCTACCTCGAACGGGATTATAGGCGGGAGTGTATTGATAGAATTTCGAAATAGACTTTTAGCCGTGTGGTGATCGGTAAAGAATAACACCACCCCATCTCTTTCCGTGGGTTTCGTAAGAGGCGACTAAGGAAACACAAATGAGACCTGCCCCCTAGTAATCCATCCCAAGCAACGGCACTTCATTTTTTTCTGAATCTGAGGTGTCGTCCTATGGTCTCATGCGGTGTGGTAGGCTCTGTAAAGGGCCGTCTGGTTTGCGACCACCCTCCTACCGAAGTCCGACGCCAAACAGCTTGCTGTGTTCCGTCGGTGCGTGGGAGTACCAGTGCCTTTATAGGCTTTTTCTGGGTTAACTCGCTCCATCGTCGACCTCATCTTTGACCTGTGGTCAAGATTGAGGTCAAGAGTTAACCTATCTTATAATAAATAATAATAATAATAATGCTACAGTAGCTTCAAGCAACTACCTCAAAAGCTTCCCTAAAAATTAAACTTCAAGCATTTCCCATGTAAACACTGGCTTATGTTCCTCTTAGTCCACTCTGAGCTGATTTAAGACTATGTTTTCTGGTTAGCATCCGGCCACCAATGGTATGCCAGCCGTGGCCATACCATTGGTGGCCAATAGAAGCCTCATTTTTCATATGTGATTCTTTGAAACAGCAAAACTCATTAATGAAAATTAATGAAAATCCAACTTGAATGGATGAAATGCCAAGACATAGAATTAGTGTGAATAGAGGATAAAGTTGGATAAGGTATTTAGAGTGGTCAACAAAACATATAAAATGCTGCCCGAGTAGGAATGCAAACTGTAATAATGGTATGTTACAGCGCACGTTATATTGTATATTACCATCTTATGTTATTTCTTTACCTGTAACATTGCAATAAATATATTTGAATTTGAATTTGAATTTGTAGTGCGAGTATATCTGACCTATAACCACCGATACTTGGAAACACCGGACGTTCAAGAAGATCTGTCACTGTCATTGATATTTAGTAAGAAAGAAATGTTCCATCATTTGTGTCAATTAAGTGGTTTTCTAGAACCACTGATGCTCTGCCTACCCCGTTAGATTACAGGAGTGATGAGCGTATGTATGTATGTGTAAGAAATGTACTGTTTTGACATTGGAAATGTCTCTTCGTTCGCTCCAGTATAGGCTCCGATTTCACGAAAAAGTGTTATCCCCTATACCTCGGAGAGTTGTGAAGATATGATATTCAATATAGGGTTATTAGGTGGAACATGAGTATTGTTGTGATAGGCCTTTCGCCACGTTTTATTGATTAAAGTAAAACCTTAAAACTCGCTCATAATCATAAGCAGCCTTGAACCAAATGTTTCTGCACTCGAAAACAAAGAAACCAAAAGAGCATAGTGTGCATAAAATATATAATTTACGCGAGTGGCCTGTAGACATTTCGAGGAATTTATTCCTGAACGGAGCGATCGTAAAACTTAGTTCTGATATAAACGTGTATAAACGGAGCGGCTGTAAATTAGAGAATTAGTGCCTTATGGATCTGTGACAGGAGATTGTGATTATGTTAGTATTAGTATTAGTTTCATTTCGTTATGGATGATTATTCGAAATGTTTTTCGTTTTATGTAAATCAATTATGTTCTTACATCTTTTAGGGTAGGTTAATAGTGATATGTTTATTTAAAAGCAACAATTGTTGCGCACTTTAATCAGCAACATATTAATGAAATTATCAACATTAGTAAAAGAATAATTTTGTAAGAAATCATAAAATAAGTTATTTTGTAAAAAATACAATAAATGCGTATTAAAACATCCCATCGACGTGATTTCAAAAACTAATATTTGCGTCTGACAGACGTGCACGTGATGAGCAAAACTCAATTTTAATGCCTTATTTATTATAAAGGTGACAATACGCGCATTCGTAAAACGCAACGACTCTAAACTATAATTCGATTCTACTTATAAACTTAACCGTCGTATATCGAGTTATAATCGTCGATTTTCGCGGAACTATTCGGTTCAAGTTCTTGGCTATAAACCGAAGTGGATGCGGCGTTTAGTACCCACTTTTATGTTCTTTCTTATAAGTTAGACCACGTAGAGCTGCCCTTGATATATAGAAAAGATACATGTCTAGAAAGTGCTTAATATTGTGCTATGCATTATCTTTCGTATAGACTGGCACTAAAAATGTCACTGGCCACTCTGCTCTATGCGAGTATGTAATGTATGTATGTAAACACTTTATTGCACATAATAAAAATTACAAAACAAAAGAGATGGATACAAAGAAAACTATGTACAAAGGCGAGCTTATCCCTTAGAGAGATTTCTTCCAGCTAACCCTCGAGTGAAACGAAATTAGACTAATCGCAGGATCGGCGTACTTGCGCAATATAGTTATTAACGATACTAGTGTCGTAGGTAATGTGTAACGTGAGCCCATTTGAAACACGAGCGAAGCGAGTGTTTTATAGGGCTCCAGTTACACATTACCTAAGGCACGTATATTGTTCAACGTTTTACAATGCAGTAGCCGAGGAAAAGAAACTAAAAAAAAATTTGTCAAAAACTTACATCGTATAGATATATCCAAAGTTCTTAAAAGATAGTATTTTCAATCAACATTCACTGAAAACGTGTTACAATTGAACAATGTGCACTAATATTTTACGATTAAACACAAAACATTAAGGAATTAACATTTTTATAACACAAAAATGATTTTGTTGAACAAATAATTTCAAATGGCGGGCAAAACAATGGCGAGCAAAATATTTTTCCAGAATTATGAGGCAAAGGCTAAGTAAATAAAATGCCAATTGCACCTACATAAATTATTAAATAGTTCAACTATTTTTTAAAAATCAGATTTATTTTATTGATAAAGTAAAATAAATAATTCACTTTTATATTTTATTTCAATGAAAATCAAGATTTTCGTCAGAAATAATTATTTTGTCAGACTTAAAAACTCTTTGCTGTCATTCTATACAGCCAGCATAAAGCTTTATAAAAAAGGTAATGCTCTCACTTGTCAAAAGGGTCACTGAATTATCAAATCATCTACTCTTTATTGCGTCATACATTTTTGCCAGTATTTTATTCACTTTTTGCTTACTTTTTATTCATCATTTAATAAAAAAAATAACTTTACTGGATCATAGAATAGCCACTGAAGTTGAATTTTGGTATATGAAAAATGGTTTATTTGCTCATTACTTCAAATATTTTTTTTCTTTTCATAATCTTCTTCTCATTTCAAAATTACATAACATGACATGTGTTTTATGGGGTACGTAAACGTACACTCCGTGGCCATGTTACGGGGCCATTTCCGAGCAACTGCATTGTAAAGGAATTTTAACTAACTAATATTATCTACTTTAACGCTACACTAATTATATTGATAAAACATATATGTATATAAAATATATAAAAAATATAATATATAATATACAATATACTATATAAATATGACTACGTACCTAATGCATATATGATTCTATATAGTTGCTGCCAATTCGATGCAATTTGAATTCAAATTGTAAAATCTTTGACAAATTATTTCTCAATCTCTGCATCTCTGCGGCAGCTCGTGGCATTCGAGTGTTAGAGTCATCAGGTGCGGGTCCAAAGTTTGTCTCTAATTTTTGGATCCGCGCCTGATGACTAAACTCTTTCTATTCTATGACTAAGTGTGGAAAGTAACGAGCACAGCCGTCGTGTTTAGTAGATGCATTCTACGCTAAAATACGCTAAAACTTCGAGAGGAAATTGAAACGGCTAATAAGCAGTCTTACACTAAGATTGGAACAGTACCACAAGTAAGATATCCAAGTTCATTCTAATTTGAACCTTATCACCGGTTACAAGAACAGAAAGATACGAATAATCAAGCAACTGTCTGTACGCGTACTAAAAGCGCCAAGTTCGGTAGTTAAAATACTTATGGCAAAACCTTTTTCAATATAGCTACCGAAAAAGTATTTTCTTTACTTGAATCTTATGCTATCCCAAGCACATCAAGCTTGACGTTTTGGACTTGGTATAGTTCTTATTTCGTTCGAATAAGATAGAAAATCGCATTAGATTAGATGTAGCACGGAGTTGCTCTTAAGTTTGCGTGCTTAGTAATTCACAAATTAGTTATGCCTGCGTGTAACTTTGATTGACAAATTTCGAAAAAAAAGTTGAATTCTTGCTCGTTCCCATGACTGTATTAAACGGCTTTTAAAGGATCCTGCAAAACAGCTGTGGAAGTTGTGTTCACGACAATTGAAGTAGGTGTCTCAGGACGAAATGTAACACTCACAAATCGTTATACTTACTATTAAATTTATTTAACTAAAGTATTTCTGAATTTAATAATATCTGATTCTGTACAAACTCGTAAATTACACTTCCCGATATCCATTTTAAAATTGTTTACTCCGGACTTTTTAATGCCGAAACCTAGTGGCACTCAAACTATTAAGAAAACAATTTTACTGATTACAAATTAAGGTCAAGAGTTAACCCATCTCATAATAAACAAAAACAATTGTACAGTAAATGATCACCACCAAATCAGTATAGTAGGTAAAGGGCGAAACTCAAGTTTACTAAAACATTTTTTACTTACTAGGCCTTTTTATAATTAAAACGGCACGGCACGGCACTTCAAAATTTGAATTACCATTGCCCTCTATGTTCTCAGCTTCTTGTATTACTATTACTTAGGAGGTAATGGTAATACAATTTTGCCGTGCCGTTTTCCAATTATATAAAGGCCCACTAGCCGATGTCCGCTACTTCATTTACGTGTTATATTTTTTATAAAACAGAGCACATTAAATTGACACAATTGTACATACATAAAATTGCCGTTTTTTTCTGTATTGTACTACTTATACACATGATTGTAACATACATTAATGCAAATAGAAAGACAACATTAGACTATTTAGTAAATTTGATTTTTTATAAATTAGTGTTCTTGAACTTGGCGACAGTCACGGAAATAGTATAGTATTTATCAATTTTATAGACACACTTTGAGTATCTCTGGCTTATCAAGTTGTAATTGGCACTATCCTGAATAAGTTCGTTTTACGAGCGGCAAACCTAAAGGTTGTAAAACTGCACCAGACGTTTTAATGTAGGGCTTATCCCAGACGCGGCCGCCAGTTTAGGGTTGCTCACTTGCCAGATGGTCTAGATTCGTCTGCATTGTCCAGACTTCCGACAAAATACAATATTGACCTAATAAACAGTTTTAGTGAAATTTTAATGAACAACCTGGAAGTGCGTTTAGCTGGAAAACACGAAGAAGGCTCTGGGTTCGAGTTCCAGCTGAAAAATTCACATTTCATTTTTATGAATGAACACACTCACGCCCATAAACCCTTTCGGGGTAGGCAGAATGCTGTGTAGTTCTAGAACCACTTGACGCTACATTTGACAATAATTCTGAGGGTTATTAGACGGAGCATGAGTATAATGTTGATAGGTTGGCAGCGTATAGCAAAACCCCGCATTCCACTTACTAGCTCCTACAGTATGCCTGGGAAGAGTTGGCAGCTGGCCCATTCTAAGGTTTTCTAAAAAATAAGTGTGTGATATTCGTTTCAACAAGTTACAGCATTACAATATTTTTGTGCCTATAATATGTCATTTTATGCATGACGAGATACGTATGTATTTCGTTTTTCACTAAATTTAAATTTCATTTTGATTTGTGAAATCAACTTTATACCTACATTTTAGCCTTTTAATTTGGCAACCCTGTGGCACTAACATCACCACCACCTCGTTATAAACTTGGTCTTAAAACTAAAGTTATTTTTCAAATAGCTAATACCACATCAAGACCGAAATGGTTCACTTATAGCAAGTGTCCTTTTTGAGTTATGTACGTTATTTGACCACTAACTAATGCACTAATGCACTAACTAATGCACTAATGCACTTTTTGGCCATGTGGTGATCGGTTGAGAATAACACCACCCCATCTCTTTCCGTGGGTGTCGTAAGAGGCGACTAAGGAAACACAAATGAGACCTGCCTCCTAGTAATCCATCCCAGGCAACGACACTTCATTTTTTTCTGAATCTGAGGTGTCGTCCTATGGTCTCATGCGGTGTGGTAGGCTCTGTAAAGGGCCGTCTGGTTCGCGACCACCCTCCTACCGAAGTCCGACGCCATACAGCTTGCTGTGTTCCGTCGGTGCGTGGGAGTACCAGTGCCTTTATAGGTATTTTCTGGGTTAACTCGCTCCATCGTCGACCTCATCTTTGACCTTATGGTCAAGATTGAGGTCAAGAGTTAACCCATCTTATAATAAAACAAAAAAAAAACTTAAGTGAGGGAAACCGTCGGGAGGAAAATTTTGTAGATTTTCCAACAAAAAAAATATTTTTAACCAATCGACGCGACATTTATCAAAATCAACACACACAACCAGAACCATTGTTTAAAAAGTAACAAAACAAAATAAACTCTACAAGTTGATTTAGAATGTAGCAGTTAAGTAAATATTTAGAATTAATTTCCAATGTAATCACGGAAGAAATAACACCTTGACTTTGTGCTAATCATTTGTTTAAGTTTAACTTTAGCTTCTTTAAAAATACAAATGTAATTTTACAATGCAATGTTAATTTTTTTAAATAAATTGTAACAAGGCAAAGTAAAAGTCAAGAAATAAGGACGAAGGTATGGTATGAACATGTTCATGCAGTAAGTAACCATTTTTAATTGGTTTGTGTCTAGGTAAGTTGTGTTTGTCCGTTTGGAGTTTGCACTCTTTTGCATTGATGGTTGTTTTAACCCCCGACAAAAAAAAGGTGTTATAAGTTTGACATGTGTATCTGTATGTCTGTGCTGTGTGTCAGTCTGTGCTTAAACGAATGTTTTTAGCTATATTTGATCAAAATTGGTTCAGCCGTTTAAAAGTTATAAGCTTATAAGCAATCGTTGTCGGAAGTGATACAACATTTATAATTTTAAAGTTATGTTTGGAAGTTAGATTGGCATAATTGTCTAGGGCCGCTGATACCTTATTTGTTTTGTAGATTACAAAAAAAAGATGATAAGCAACGAATTCTACTCAGTTCAAAACTGGGCAATAAAATTTTTAGATCGGCGGCGGCGTTTGTTTTCAGAATTCTAATCAATCTAAATCTCTTCGTGAAAATAACAACAAAATTATCACAAAACTGGAACTCAACATTTTATGACAACAAAATAAGAGATTATGTTTTAAAAAGTGTGTATTTTTGAGTCGATCGACTTGCGGGTGGTCGTAAACTGGCTCGGGATTGTAATTTAGGTCATTCCCAGTCGTAAACTTTACTGCTCTAAATGACATTTTACTTTCGTGTTCACGGAAAGAGACGATTTCGTTCTTTTAAGTTTAATTTGCAACCGTTATGACCTTTTTTGAGAATGAAGTTAGCTAGAAATTGATCTATTTATGTTGTTAGAAAGATTAATAAAAGGGTTTTCTATACCTACTAAACTAATATTTAATTTGCTCTTCCTAGAAAATTTGCAGGTAAATTAATTATTGTTCCAGGCAACAGAGATTAGGGACATACCTACTTATCGTAAAACCTATCTAATACAGGAACGCCTTATTTTTTTAACAGTTCATAAACCGAGAGGCACGGGCCTTCCTTTGAACGCCTTATTTATTCGAGTTTTTTTTTCTGTTCCCTCTACGACCCCACTGGCCTAAAATAATTATTTGGACGGGATTAACAATATCTATACTTTATATGTTAAATTAGCTACCGAAACTTTAGATGATGCTTCTCCCTATGAAACTGAACAATTTTCCCTAAGGAACCCGTATGAAATTCCCAAGATAAAATTAGTAACTTCTCATATTACTAAGGCAATCAGCTCTCTTTCATGGGGAAAGTGGTTCAGTTTCCTGAACTAATACATATCCTTAATTCTCGCATACTAATGTAAACTCACTTAATAGATATAGACGAGTAATGTCACGCGTAACACCCAAAGCAAAAGTTATCTTATATCAAGTTTATAAAACAAGAGATTATGTAAAGTAACATGATCAAAATAATCCAACAATTTCTGCAAAGTAGCGATGAGAAAAAAGTCATGTTATTGATTGTTATAAGACTGTGATGCTCCACATTGCATCTCATCGACCACGTATAAACATTTCACTTAATTTAGTAACATTCTCATACTGTTTACCGCTATATCTCAAACATTAGAGCGGTTTAATGTAAATTACTCGTCTCTACCGCTATATTATTAAACACAAGTTGGTAGTTATTTGAGAAACATCGACTAATATTGCTACTAGGACAATTGGAGAAAACTGTGGAAACATCGGCAGTATTACTTGTTATTGTAAAATATAATGACGAACATTGTGAGACAATGGCGCAGGCGCATCTATATTCGATTGTTATCGGTTATTTGGGATATAGGTTACCCAATTTTTCTTTTGAGCTTTACATTTAGCGAAACTTTTGATGGTGCTTTTCCCCATGAAACTAAATAATTTTCCACTCATATGAATTTCTCAAAAGACTAATTTCGAATTCTCATTTAATGTTGACAAATGATATTGATTTTCTAAAAGGACACACTCCAAATTCAAACGAAAAAGAAATGAAAACTTTATCGTTCTACAAATAGAGTCAATTTTCCTTGTGTTGATGTAAAAGTCTATAATCTCATGAGATATAATAGTGTTCATTTTGTAGGAATCCAACAATTGTCGTGACGTAATAATTGACTGTGGTTTTTTGACATAGGTCGAGTTTTATAAAACGTAACAAATATGTCAAGATTTTATATTTTTTATTATAAGATCGATTAACTCTTGACCTCAATCTTGACCAAGGTCATAGATGAGGTCGACGATGGAGCGAGTTAACCCAGAAAATACCCATAAAGCACTGATACTCCCACGCATCGACGGAACACAGCAAGCTGTTTGGCGTCGGACTTCGGTAGAAGGGTGGAGGGTTTTGGGTCCTGGGTTCGATTCCCAGTCCGGGCAAATATTTGTGTAAAAGCAGATATTTGTTCTCGGGTCATGGGTGTGTGTTTGTCTTTATGTATGTTCCAAGGGACCCACGACACAAGGGAAAACCTTAGTGTGGGCCTTTGAGTGTACAGCGTTTATTTATTATTTATTTATTATAGAAGCTTGTACATTCTAAGTTTTTCTTTCAATACCAGTCCAGCGTGGAAGCACCAGGAATGCTTTAAATTACTAGACACAATACGAAAGATTTTTATACTTGTTACATTATACAATGTTGACAAAATAGTCTTGATACTTAGAAATGGCTACAGAATAGTTAATTACATTAACTTTTAAACACTGTCCGTAATTTTAAAAACACTGTTTCCTTCAACAGCTATTAATTAGCTATCAGTTAGATTTCTATTACAATACTAAGTTGTTTTCACATATGTTATGTAAATTTTTAACACTTTTGTTAAATATTCTGTACCTAATATTTTAATAACTGTAATCACTTCATTCATTCAATACTTCCTGTATTAGAGCTAAATATTTCGCAAATGGATCCATTGATCGTTTTCCGTAAACGTGTGTTATCTTTAAAAAACCTATCCAATGACACACCACACAATGGTATCACGACCAAAAAAGTTGTTTTTTTTTTCAAGGTTTTGTTCCACCGTTTTGTCGACGTGATTAATATATAATAAATAAACGCTACACACTCAAAGGCCCACACTAAGGTTTTCCCTTGTGTCGTGGGTCCCTCGGAACACACATATAGACAAACACAAACACCCATGACCCGAGAACAAACATCTGCTTTTCACACAAATGTTTGCCCCGACTGGGGATCGAACCCAGGACCCGCCGATCAAGAGGCAGCGTCACTACCACTCGACCAAACCGGCCGTCAATGACTGTATGTATGACTGTACCAAACTTCAGCTTTGTAATACAAAGATTCTCCGAGAAAAACCAAGAACTGACAAACTTGGCGAAACTTTAAGAGTTTTAGGTAAAAGTGACGTCATCTTTCAAAGTTAACCCAAAATTATTATCAATAAAAGTCTACATGGATAACGTGGCCCCGTCGCATGAGGAATCACCAATTATCACGGGATCGCTCGTAAAAATTGCCGTTAAAACTTTCCGCGGCAAAGAGACAATCGTAAATATTGCTTGATGTGATCTTTTATGACTTACGGCGCGATTTTTGAATCAGTCGAGGTATATCGATCGATGTGGAATAGTATTTGCCACTTACGGTAAAACTTTATACTGAGCTGCAACCTAGTTTCCTGCAGCACACACTTTGCTTTTTTTTGTTTTTTTTTTTTGTTTTAATTATTGTTATTATTATGTGTGTTCTATTTCTTTATGTTATTACGCTCTATGTCTCTGTGCTTACCTTATCTACTTTCTTTGCTATTTATCGTTTATTTGTTCCTTATTTCCTTGTTTGTTGTATTGTAAAAATCTATCGTTGCTTTTGTGTTTGTCTCTTTCTGTACTGACTCTTTGTAAGTGTGTACTGTAATGGAAATAAATTTATTATCTATCTATCTATCTACGTGTACTGTTTTAGTTTTCCTCCTATGTTTTAATACTATATTATAAAACAAAGTCCCCCGCCGCGTCTGCCCTTCTGTCTGGCTGAACGCAATAAACTCAAAAAATACTGAACGGAACTTCATACGGCTTTCACCTATGGACAGAATGATTCAAGAGGAAGGTCCATGTATTTTATTTATTCCCGAGATTCCCACGGGAACGAAGTCCCGGGCAGGAAGCTAGTATTATATAAATAAATGGGGACAAATCCGACAAACTAAATTGTACCTGGGCTAGGCACGTATAAAGCCGCTTGCACCATTCCATCCATATACTCACGTCTATAATCCCTTTTGGGGTGGGCAGGGCGTCATGTGGTTCTGGAACCAGTTGATGCCACATTTGACATTCATTCTGAGGGTTATTAGATATAATATGAGTAAAGTAGTTTTTTTTTAAATAAATAAACGCTACACACTCAAAGGCCCACACTAAGGTTTTCCCTTGTGTCGTGGGTCCCTCGGAACACACATAAAGACAAACACAAACACCCATGACCCGAGAACAAACATCTGCTTTTCACACAAATGTTTGCCCCGACTGGGGATCGAACCCAGGACCCGCCGATCAAGAGGCAGCGTCACTACCACTCGACCAAACCGGCCGTCAGTAGTGATAAGTGATAAGTGGTCAGCCTTTCGCCCACGATACAACAAAACCGTCGCGTCTCACTAACTGTTTTCTACAGTATGCCTGGGAAGAGTTGGCAGCTGGCACATTCTAAGTTGTTCTTTCGCTTCCAGTCCACCGTGGAAGGAGGGCCGCATGCACGAGTTTCCTATATTCAATATTTAAATTGGGTGACTTTAAATCAGTTAGTGGAAATGTGAATCAGTCCACGAAACTGAACAACTTTTTCCAAGCAACAAGGTTCGAAATATAAAAAAAAAAAACATCCCACCAAACAACTTGTACGATCAGCTGATTTGTCTTTGTTCAATTTCATGTGAGAATCATCTTATAAAGTTTCGCTAACTAATAAAAAGTTGTTCAGTTTCATGGACTGATTTAGCATCCGAGAGGTTGAAAGAGATTCACTTAAAGCCCTGTATACCAGCTGTTACAATTAAATTAGGAATACCACTTTGAAATTAAACAAAAAAAGCGCCATCAATTGAATAACGCGAACAGTCTGTCAAATTATACGTTTCATTTCCATTGCGCAGTTTGTTTTTAATTTACCGAGTCCGTGCCTGCTCTGCCTCGGTCAGAAGCGTAATGAATGGGCTACTGTGGCAACCTACGTGCAATCGTAAAGTAATTTCTTTCGCGGTGCCGATACAAAGTATCCAAGGTGACATTAAAGTCCCTTTAATGAGGGATGGCTTCGAGCTGTGATTTAGGACCCTTTGAATTAAATAACGACACTCGATCAGAGCGTCGATGGTCTAATGGATAGCGGGTCAGACTCGTAAGCGAGAGGTACCGAGTTCAAACCCCAGTGCCGCCATGTACAGGGACAACGGCACATCATGCTATCCAAAACTGTCAAAATTCTTCAATCGATTTTCAATGTTATCTCCAAACATTAGAGCTTACTATACATTGGGGAAATTTGACAGTTTGTGGTAACCTGATGTGCTGTTGACTGTACCAATGACTAGTTTTCTGAGTTTTGTCCGTTAGTTACGCACATGTTACACACTAACCGATGATCTTACGGTGAGGGAAAAGAAGAGAAAACCTACACTTTTATGGGATAATGAACTTGTAACCTTGATCCAATCCGGTCAGGTTCCCCGGCTAGCAGGGTCATGGAGGTCAGATGGCAGTCGCTCCATTGAAATGACTTGACCTGCCAAATCCTAGATCATGGTCAAGCGTACCCCGAAACGGATCAGTACACGCTCTAGGATTTAGTGAATCATCGTGTGGGTTCCTTGGAGACAGACAGTCAATCGAGACTGCATAGCAAAATCTGTTGGAGAAAGAAAATAATAAAATTTAGCCCAGTTGGTTATGAGCCAGACTTGTAATCCGAAGGTCGCGGGTTCAAATCCTGGTACGGGCCTGCACCACTAAATTCGTCTTTTCGAATTTATGTACGGATTTCTGATTTCTAATTATCACATGCTCAACGGTGGTGAAGGAACACGTGATGAAACCCGCCCGTCCAAGAGAATTCATTTCGAAAGAAGAGCGCGGTGGACTATGGCCTAAATCCCCTTCGTGTTTTGAAGGGAGGCCCGTGGCCCTCGGTGGGGACGTATATGGGCTGGTAAAAAAAATCTACATGTAAAAATAAGTCGGGTTTTCCTTCCTGACGCTATAACTCCAGAACGGACGAACCGATTTCCACGGTTTTGCATTCGTTGGAAACGTCTCGGGCTCCGTGAGGTTTATAGGATACTTTTTATTTTTAAAAAAACTAGGACGCGGGCGGAGCCGCGGGCGGAAAGCTAGTAAAAAATAAAAACTAGCTTTTTACCCAAAGCTTTGTTCCTGTGGGAATTTGGGGAAATTATATAGCCTATGTGTTACTCTTATGTGTGTCACCGGTAAAAACCGTAATGTGTCCATTTCACTATTGAAATTATAATCTCCCACGATATTACAAATGAGATTACGATAATGGCTAGGAAAAAAAAAATGTACATACTTAGCAAATTTAAAAATAAGATACCTAATAAATTCATTATGAATGAGTGACTCATGACTCATGACAGACACTAAACTGCTTTATCAATAGAAATGAAAGGAATAATTAAGAAAAATCGTTTTAGGTAATGTAATTTAAACCTTATTATTATGTTAACAAGAAGCCTGGAGGGAATCGACTGTTTGACATTAAGGAGAAAACAATAAATGTTAATAAAAATTACATTTTAAAATCCAAACATTGTCATGCAGAGGCCATACTCGATCAATTTGTCAATGTCATATCATGTTAACTGGAAAAAATACATGCACTTTATTAACTTCATAAAAAGTTTGACTTTGTTAAGAACATTACAAATTACAATACATTTTACTCGCCGCCTAGTTTATTGTTTAATCTTGTCATGCCACATGTTTCGTAGGTCTTATTGGAATAGTCATAAGAGTGAGATTCCTGTAACTTTGATAGAGATGAGATAACGTTGCGAATGTTGTGTTGCTAAAAACTTCTTGATTGAAAAACGTCCGATATAAATGATTTATTCAACGGACCGACAATTCAGTAGCACTTGTTTTTTTTTGTTGTTGGTATATTTTATATATTTTGTATAAACCTACAGAGAGGCACGGGCCTCTCTTCAAAAACACGATGGAGATTTAGGCCATATAGTCCACCACGCTGGCCCAATGCGGGTTAGTGAACCGCGCGTCTTACTAAAACGAATTTTCTCTTGTTTTGCTTTTTAGTTCTTACGCGTTTTTTCATAGAAAACTTCATATTCTAATGTAGTATTCCTACTAGAAGTTGAGTTGATTCAAGTAAAAGCCCGTCAAATGCAACTATTGTCCGGTCCTGGTTTTATGTTCTCTAATGCGGTTTACGAAGCTCTAAAAAGTTTTAAAATGGGGGTGGGGTCAAATTTCGAATCCATGTTTTGCATTCATTGCTGTCTTGTTCCTTTATTGTAATAGTCTCGTCCAAATATAAAATAAACGCTACGCAATCTATACTCTTGGAACATACACAAGCAAGACAGACACGAACACCCATGACCTGAGAACAAACATCTGCTTTTTTTACACAAATATTTGCCCCGACTGGAAATTGAAAATTAAAAATGTTGTATCACCCCAGACCTATAACTTTTAAACGGCTTTTGATCAAATATAACTAATAGACTAGGCTACGAGTGGAGATCCGTATGCAAAATATGCAGTCCGCATTCTGACTTCTGATATGTGTTGTAGTAGTAGTCCCAGGCTACAATATGATTGATGTTGCCAGTCACTGTTGTGGTCAGTCACCCCCCTCCCCCACCCCAGTTTACATTGTCACTATTTACTGATAATTACTGAGCGAAAACCCGGACATTGATAATTACTGAGCGAAACCTTTTGGAATATGTTCAGACACCTTTCAGGATAACACTCAAGAAAGTCCCCAAACCTCCCGGTTGGGATAGCCAAAATATCCTGGAAAAACTGGAATTTTCAGGGGCAGGCCTGAAATTGTATCAAATAACGATTTTTTTTCTTCATTCAATCGCTTTTTACGGACAAGACATCGAAGACTTCAGATTTACTTTCCAGTGACAAAAAACCTGGAAAAACTGGAATTTTCTTTGGAAAAGTTAGGATGAGCGTAGTTTGATGCCAGGACGCTATTTTTATTTTATTTTATTATGAGATGGGTTAACTCTTCACTTAAATTTTGACCAAGGTCATAGATGAGGTCGACCATGGAGCGAGTTAACACAGAACATTCCAATTAAGGAACTGGTACTCCCACGCACCGACGGAACACAGCAAGCTGTTTGGCATCGGACTTCGGTAGGAGGGTGGTCGCGAACCAGGCGGCCCTTTACAGAGCCTAGCACACCGCATGAGACTTATTAGGACGCAACCTTAGATTCAAAACAAACTGAGTCTTGGGTGTCTTTGTCCATAAAAAATGCGATAGAATGGAGAAAAAAAATCGTTGTTTGTAACGACTTAGGCCCGCTCCTGGAAATTCCACTTTTTCCAGGATATCTCGGCTATTCCACCTGGGAGGTTTTGGAACTTTCCAGAGTATCAGCCTGGAAGGTGCCCGAACACATTCCAAAAGGTCTCGCTCAGTAATTATCAATGTCTAGTTCAAAACCTAATTTTTCCGTACTAAGCACTAGAGATAATGTAGCGGGGGGGTGCGGCGCGGAAGTTGACCGCGCGTGTGTTCGGCAACATAACTTTTTATACAGCCAAAGGTATCAGGTACACAAATAACAAAACATTCTGCGGTCTGCATATTTTGCAAACGAAAACCCCTCTGGAGCTTGCTCATACAAGAAGACAGACACGAACACCCATGACCCGAGAACAAACTCTCCTTTTTTTTATACAAATATTTGCCCCGACTGGAAATTGAAAAATAAAAATGTTGCATCACCCCCAATATTCGATTACTTAACTTTTAACGGCTTTTGATCAATTATAGCTAAGAACCATCTCAATTATGCCAGCTTTCAAACAAACAAAACAACATCGAAATTGGTCCATTCGTTTAGGAACTACGATGCCACAGACAGACACAAAGATACTTTAATGTTTATCTACATGATGGGCCATCGCGATGGCCCACTATGATTGGCCAGCGTGTAGAGGACATAGTGGCGTCTAATGGTTTATGGCGCGTGCGATGCTCTTGGGATGGCGTCAGTGTCGGTTTTTCGGACACACATCAAAGGTAGTGGTAACATCACGACTGAAAGTCGCCATCGTGTAGATGCGTTCCAACCTTGGCATGGCCATCTCGCTGGCCCAGCGCTGGCCCATCATGTAGAGGCGCCATTACAGATACACTCGTCAAACTTATAACGCCCTTCTTTTTCTTCGAGGGATGAAATAATTATGTTTATCAAAACTAATAAAATAATTATCTTTAAAACAGAGATTAAGATGAGATACTGTGATGTAGTCATTCATATGAACTTGTTCAAAGTAGGCTCGAGCCGTTACGATCCAGAGGCGCTGCTAGATGGAAAAAAATCTATAAATTAAAAGTTAGTAAATATTTTATGGTATTCTGTGACTTTTTAATCACTGGTCATATTTTTTTTACGTTATGTTACTTATGACTGATTTAAAATCACATTTTTTCAAAAAATTTAATATTTTTTTCCCTTTTGTTACATCTTAAAAAAGTAATCTTAATAATTGTGTTGAAAGGCACTAAACTGATTTTTTTTTCCTAAGAAACATATGAAATTCTGAAAAAAAAACGTTTTGACTTCCCATACAAAGCAAATCAACTGATCGTACGAGTTGTATCGAGAGGTGAATCAAGTATTATTTTTTAGACCTATTTTCCAACCTTCGCGTGCTTTTTGATTTTGAACACATGGCGTACGAGATTTGTATCGCACGCGACGGGTTAAGGCTCCTCTACACATCGTCCGATGCGTAAGCCGACGCATCTGCGAGGTCCGCCGATGCATCAGCAGATAGATCACCACGAGGCGTCCACACGTCTGGATGCGTCCGTAGGTCAATCAGTCTGTGTAAATCCTCGACCGCAACACGCACGAAATGGACTTTAAAACCGTAGCTCTGCCGCAGCTATATATTTATTTAACACTTTTAATTACTATTTGAGTGTGCATAGAAATAGAGTGATTAAAAAGAAATGGAAAAGGAGAAGGTGGTAGATCTCGCGACTCATTCGCAACTGATGCGTCGTCGGACATGTGGACAGACACCGAACGCGCGCGCCGAAACCCTTTGATCCGTGCCACAAAAACCGACAAATGACGGATAAGTGACAGACGCGTCTGCAGACGTCAAGTACCTACTACGGACGACCAAATTACCCCTTCTACACGTTGGCAGACGCATAGGCAGATGATATCTGCTGATGGATCTGTCGATGTGTAGAGGAGCCTTTTGGGATAGGTGTTCAGTTTCGTAGGCTGATTCACATAACTAATTATAGTCACCCAATATAAATTATTAAGATCTGCTAGCCATATTCAATGTCTCAACAATTTGAACTCTATGTAATTTATGCGCACTATTTATTGGAAAATAGGTACTTAGGTACAAAATTAGATTTAGCATAACGTCGCGCCATCTGGGTTTCATATCCTCGCGGACGTCAATACTAAAATGATTCTTAGAATAAATATAAACAAACGCTCCGTATGTGGACGATATTATTTTCAGCGAACTGCCCTTTATAGGTGTGTATACTGTGGAAGGCGCTATACATATCTATTACGCTGCAAAATAGTGGGGAAAATGTTTAAACAGGGTGTAAAGGACAGCTTAACAAAAACTGAAACCTTGAATTTTCAATTACTCAATATTCAAATTTTCATTTTTTTTTTTGAAGTGAAAACTTCTTTAGCGGCGTGCACTTTGAAATATGGGTAAAAAATGTTAAACTCGCGTCAGGACACGTGACCTGATCGAAAATTTGTAAGACGGAGAGAGAGTAATATATGTTCAAGTTTTTATTTCTGCCCGTTGTTTTTCTTTTGTCTGCTTTAAAAATAAATGATTAATTCTAATACAGTCTATTTTACATCAAAAAACATTATTTAAATGTAAATATACGAGTAAATTTGAACGTAACAGCATATATACACGAAAACCAGCAGTGTGCATTGCATTCTGGCACCCGGCGCCGAGCACGTTTGCGTAACGCCAAAGTAGGTAAGTAAATAAAGAAAACCCCTTAACTAAAAGTTTTCTCGAAAAAAGAATTACTTGTAGCCGATTATAATTTAAAGGTAAATTACAAATTCTTAATATTTGGCAAGCTGTCCCTTACACCCTGTGTATCCCTACTATATATTATTATATATTAATATTATAAATGCGAAAGTAACTCTGTCTGTCTGTCTGTCTGTCTGTCTGTTACCTTTTCACGCCTAAACCGCTGAACCGATTTTGATGAATTTTGGTACAGAGATAGATTAGAGCCTGGGAAAGGACATAGGCTACATTTTATCCCACAGTTGGGCACGATATAACCTGTAGTCCACGCGGGCGGAGCCGCGGGCGGAAAGCTAGTATGGTATAATTGTCTTTTAGACACCTTTTTCTCTGACCCTGAATATAACTAAGTTATTAGATATACATTTTAAAGAAAAAAATAATTTTATAGGTGCCAGAAATGGCACCTGTAATAATTATATTTGACCGTAACATGTTATTGGCGGTTTTTATTACACTCGTGCAGTAAGTAATCAATAAATAATAGGTGTGAATTTACTTCTTTCTCAATTATTTTTACGAATATTTTAGAACTACACAAAGTCAAAACTGTAATGAATGATTTGCTGGGTGTCTATATTTAATCCACTAACAAATGGCGTCCATTGAGACACCTAATAACCTAGGTTATATTTTGAGCTAGATAGAAAATATTTCAGTAACGTATTTTCAGATTTTATACCTACTTACATTTAATTTACAACTACAGCAAATGAACGTGAAATATCTACCAATGAATCTAAAAAGCAATAAACTCTTTTTATTACATACTCCTTACTAGTTAACGTTGCATTAAAATTCTTTAAATCTATTTATAATAAGAAAATCAATAAATATGCAATAAAAAGTACTGGCATTTATTTTAGTGCTATAAAACTTTTACTGCAAGTTCAATTAAAACTTGGCATTTGCCGAGTGCAGCCCTGTGCTTTTGGAACTGGTTTGCAACAATGTTGCCAGCGCGTTTTTTTTTTTGAATACGTAAAGGCCTGTTCAATAAAAAGGCGCTGCTTGGACGATTTGGCAAAAGGTATTCCAACTTTAAACGACTCTTAACTAATGACCATTGCACAGAAAAGCACGTTACATTAAACATTCAAATCAAATCAAAATAGTCATAAAAAGTTGCGTTAAAAACGTAAAACATATTTCTGTGTTTCTGTATGCAAATACAGAATTATTTAATTGAAAGAAAACAAACTGTACTAAAAAAGTAATAATGTATTATCCAATTGAGTATTCAGTAATCAATTATCGATCAAGATTTGAAGCCTTACTTTTTTACCAACTGCTCGTATTTATCTGTCAATTGTCAGAATAAAGACACATTGTACCCTGTTTGTCATTTAACTGTCATTCATGAACATAATTGTTATTCATCATCAAAACCTTGAGGACACGTTATTTTTCTTCCGTCGGCAAAGAGCACGGTTACCTACATACTAATTATTGATTTGTAATGCTAATTTTCTCATTTTTTAGCGCACAAGTGCTATTAAAAGGACTTGGGTCTAATCCAGGTGGTGTGTGCCTTTTTGTTTTTCCCAAGGAACCTACGACACAAAAACCTATAAGGGTCTTTGAGTGTGCGGTGTTTATTTATTACTAGCTTTTTCTCGCGGTTTCGCTCGCACAAAGAACTCTTTTCGTCACCCAATTCATTCTTGACCCCTTAGGGGATGAATTTCGAGAAATCGCAGAATACGTGTCCGTTTGTTTGCTGTAAGGTATGTCTTGACGAAGTTTCGAGTCAAAATGTCCAAAATTTTTTTTTTCATACAAGCTTTAATCCCTTATTTCACCCCCTTGGGGGTTGAATTTCGAAAAATCCTTTCTTAATGCTTGCCTACGTCATAAAATACACCTTTTTACCAAATTTCAGGTTTCTATGGTTTGGGCTAAGCGTTGATGAGTCAGTGGATCAGAACCTCCAATTTTATATATAAATAAATATATAAAATGTTATAGCAATTTTATAGCTTTCCGCCCGCGGTTCCGCCCGCCTGGACTACAGGTTATATCGTGCCCAACTGTGGGATAAAATGTAATCTATGTCCTTTCCCAGGCTCTAATCTATCTCTGTACCAAATTTCATCAAAACCGTGAAAGACGGACAGAGAGACAGAGAGACAATACTTTCGCATTTATACTATTAAGTAAGAATTATCTCATATTCCGCTAGTTTTAAATTGAAACGGATTCTTACCACGATTTTTCTTTTAAGTGAGTACCTGTCCGATATTTCGGTGATGTGGCAAAGCATCATGATCACTGATGAACTTAACAGCGCTTGCAACAGCAGCGTCGAAAGATTCGATACTCAAATAAAAAAATATATCATGGTAGGAACCCGTTATAGTATACCGGGTTACTTTTTAATCAGTATCCAAATTTTTCTTACAGTGTCAGTAACGTTGATTGAACGTAAATAGGTAACACGAAACACGGGTGTCACAAATTGTGTTGAAGAGTAGTGTTACCAAGTTTCAAGTCAATTGGACGAAGTTATTTTTTTTTCCATACAAAAAAATTGATTTATTTTCATGCTTCAGACGATCTAGCTTAAAATTTTTATATGAAACGATATTAAAAAAAATACGGGTCTGTTAAATTTTCATTAAGTTTACGTACAAAAAATTTGGATACTGATAAAAAAATTACCATGTATATATTTTTTTAAACGCTTACCCGCGTGAGGGATATTCACAAACGCGTGACGTAATGTGCTTAGTAAGGGAATGAGAAACGCCGCTTGACTTGAAGGCAAGATAGCTCGTTGGTTAGAGCACCAGGACATCTGATCCTGGGGTTGCGAACTCACGACCCATTAGTGCTGAACATTTATTTATTTATTTACTGTTTATTGTACACAATAGACATACAAAAATAAACATACAAGAGATAGACGACACAACAGGCACTGCTTATTTCTAGGTAGAGATTTCTTACAGCAGACCTAACAAGAGAGATTGGACGAAGTGAGGCGAGTAACGACGTGCACAATAACGTGAAAAAGAAAAAAAGCAGAAAATGAAACTTACAATATTCTCATTCCCTAAAATGTATCCGTTATAATAAGAAAAACTTAGAATGTACCAGCTGCCAAATCTTCTCAGGCATACTGTATGGCAAAGTTAGTAATAGGGACACGAGGGTTATGTTGTATTGTGGGCGAAAGGCTGACAACCTCTCACCACTATACATCATGTTAATTAACCCTCAGAATTTATGTCAAACGTGGCATAAACTAGTTCTGAACCACTGATGCTCTGCCTACCCCGTATGGGATTAATGGCGTGAGCGTATGTGTATGTATGTGTGTATAATATTATGTTTAAAACTATAACCTCCAGAATACATCTGATTTTTGTTTTATGTGTCCACAGGCGGCGCAAGAGGCTTCCGATTCGCCTCCGTCTACTTCGGCGCCGACGACAAGCGACGCGTAAATGCGGCGCCCTCGCCCCCCGTGGGCCGCTGCCCACTAGTGGGCCACAGCCCCACCCCACCCAACGGGTCATGGACTGCTCTAGTAATAGATCTGTGTAAAATAACGTGTTATGTGTACACATCACAAGGAACAGTACCTTATTGTTTTACGTTAATTATTATTTTAAGAAGTGTAAGGTTTAAAGCTCTTTTCAGTAAGTTTTGGATGTAAGGGTTTGGTTCAGGGTTTGTATCTCAATAAGGTTGCGGTAGATGATATGATATTCTCACTTTTCTAATGTCTGTAAGTATAGGTACGTATATTTATCGGTACATATGTGCCCAGCATTATAAATCATGGTGTGGTTTTGAAACTAAGCGAACCTTATGAGATACTTGAACCTTATAGCTTTGTCACTTGGTTTTAGAGATAATTTTTACTACAAGGTTCCTATTTAGGGTCCTAGGTCCATCCTGATTACGTCCCTGTATTAAGACATCACAAAACAAGGTTTTAAAAAAATTACATATTTATTGTTATTTTTGACTCGCTGTTTATCTAGAATTGTATTAACATTTTGATTAAGAACGTCCAAAAATGTAAGTAAGCTGTCCAATGAAGTGATTTGTATTTTGTATAGTTATTTAATTTAATGAAATTCCAGTGATTTTTAGTGTTATCAAAGTTACAATGGAACCGATAAATGTTCGTTTTACAAGTTTATATGTTAATAGCTATTGATTACGGAGCTCGGGCAATAAAAGAGGTGGGCATTGGAGTACATACGTATAAAGTGCGCAGGCGTCGGGCGGAGCGAGCTTAAGCCCGCCCTCCAAGAGATAGCTACAGTACAAGCAATAACGATACTTAATCGATAATAGACTATGTGGTCGGAATTGTAAACCTTGTACCAGTTTCATAAATCTTTTGGATTCGCGCCTCATTAAAGGAGGAATCCCTCCTCAAACTGTATTGCAGCTACAAAACTTGTAAAATTATTGGGCCCTTGTAAAACAATGATTTTGAACGCATTTCACGTTCGATGTTAAAAAAATTCTTACATTACCTATTTCATCTAATATTTTATTCAAGACTGCTTGCCATCTGTAGCCTATATGTTAATCCAGGGTGTCAGCTACCTCCATACCTAATTTCTATCAAAATTGGTCCAGCCGTTTGAGCGTTAAAAAGTAACATCCAAACATCCACACAAACTTTCGCGCGATTTTTTTCAACATCCAATTCATACCAGGACATCCATTCTCACTAACATTAACAAATTCGTGTTCATAAGTCTTCTTCCATAACAACGGTTACTTAATTTTACAGATGACTGTACCTACATACAGCTGACATACCTATTTGAGAATAAATAAAGGGACAAACATGTATGAAAAAAATATTAAATTGCGTTAACATAATCATTAACAACTAATAAATGGTTTATTAACGTTTAGACTACATTAAAGTCATTTTCAATTAGTACCGATTTATAAATACCGAAATAAAATATCGTTTTTTTTATAAATATGGATTTATTCCACAGCTTAATGTTTGCAATCTTATGAAACAGTCTAATGTATATTTGGCGACTTTCAATTAATTTGTGAAAATTAAGGATGAATTAGCCCACGAAACTGAACAACTTTTCCCACGGGACATGGTAAATATAAATAAAAAAAATTGCGTCTCTATAAAAATTGAGCGACCAGCCGATTGTCGTAGTATGAAAAGTTAAAATTATTTTCGAGAATTTGAAATGTGTTCTTTGGGAAAAGTTGCTCAGCGTCATGGGGAGAATCACTCCCTAAAGTTTCGCTGTCTTATGTAAAGTAACCCCATAGCTGAATTAACGGTGTAAGTTACTCTAAGATCAGGAAGCAAGAACGATGAAAAAGAGCTTTTATCGAACTACGCAATCGTCACAAAATGGCGTCCAAAATATATAAACACAATCCAAGAAAATTGAAAGATAATGCGACACAAAGTTTTAGTGCGAAAAATACAAGTATTTTTCTCACATTTGGTCGTTTAGAAACTCTTTACAATTTATTTTTCAATAATTCCTAGAATAAGATTAACTTTTTTCAACGCTAGTCAGTTCTATGAAGTTTTGAATTTATTTAAAGCCAACGGGGTCTAATCAAATTAATAGAATTGACGCCCAAACGAGATAAGACGTGGGATTTCAAGCTTAGTACCCTTTGGTTTCGGAGCTGTAAAATGGTGCTGTTATAGTCACGCACAACAAAGATAGCGTCCTAGTGGTGGATGGCTGAGAACCATGAAGTGTCTTTTTTTAGGCCTTCCGGAGGGCTTTTGCCAACTGTCAAGTACCTAAGTAAGTGATGTCACTTTACTTGCTTGAAAATTTCAATAGGATCTTACGTAATATTAAAGAAAGGTAAACCATCACAGCTGCAATATTGAATCTCAAGTGTCAGCTTCGTCATTAATATTAAACCATAGATACCACTTTATAAATTATATCCGTTTGCAGCGTTTAAAAACCAATTTATTAAAGTTATAGTCACTAGTGTCCATTTTATATAGTTAAGTGGCCATTAAAACCATGATATCAACATTAAAAACATTGTCTCACATCAACCGCGTTGTAAAAATGTTACAGAGTGTCATACATATCCTTCTTTTTTCTTGGCTAATGTGAAAAGTTTATTTTATATTATCTTAATTCACTTGTTAAAGTTACACACTATCGTTTTGTGGCTACACACGTACTTTCGAGTTAAAGCACTGTTTTACCGTTATTATTATTAATGTTTATCGTAAGACCTAGTTGTAATCCATTCCATCCATACTTTGATATTTTCTTAAATAATATATATAACTTTATACATCGATATTAATTCATCCGTACATTTTTTATTGTGATATTGATTGAATTTACATGATTTGATTTGATCTCACTGGTTTTAAAATTGTTATTATTGATTTGATCCAAATACAGTTACAAAATGTTATGATAAGTATTAAAAATGTAAAGCTTTTGGGATAAGTGCATACTATCTCAGAGTGTAGATGTAGATAGTACTTGGGAATTGAATTATGGATCATAAAGATGCGGCTACATCGTATTTTTTTCACTCGTTAGCTCACGGGTGACAAGTTCAAAAACGGTCAAAGATTGTGATAAAAACCTAGACCACACTGTTTCTCCTTTTTTCTTATGACAGTTTCATGAGTAAAAAAGAGATAAAATGCAAAATACACGGTCAAACTGATCTTTAGACGGTTATATGCACGTAGCAATTACGTGGTATTTAACGGAGTCACCGGCTACATCCGACTTAATGTGCACTTACCTCTGAAGTACACTTAAACTAACACTTTAGATGTATATCACTAGCATATTATAAACGTATGCATATTTTTAACGTAGGTGATTGCTAGTCAAAATGATGAAAATTTATTCCCTGTATTTATTCCATTCTTTTTACTTTTCATTTTAACCAGTGCTATGACATTATTCATATAAGTCTTTAAAAAATTAAAAATAATACCGTTCCAAGCATTCGTCCCCAATTTATAAAAATCTTCTTCAATCAATTTAATTCTAGATTATAGTTTAAATTGAAAGTGTATATTTTTTAATTCATATTATGTATAAGTAGTGCGTAGAGGTCACTATGTAATTTGTAAATATTTTGTATATAATTATTTGTTATGGGAACCTGTTAAGTAGGTAGTAGAAGTATTTTGTTAGCAGGTCAGGCTATTTACGATTTGTCATGTTGACCAAAAGAGGATAATTTATACGAACAGAAACTCCTTGAAGCGAATAAATTACATAATCTCGTAGCGAAGTGAAAAAGAAGACTCGATATTGATTTTATATGTAAAACTGACTAAATAAAAATGAAGACTCAATAAGTTTTCAATATCATACAAGTTTTCAATGTATTTTATATTTGTTAAAAAGGGTCTGATTAAAAAAAATATCTGTTCTATGTGTTAGGTCCTTTATTGATCAACTTAAAAAAAAATACTTTTAGTTCGATTTTGCTTTTATGTATGTGTGTCATGTTGACCAAAAGAGGATATTTTATACGAACACAAACTCCTTGAAGCGAATAAATTACATTAATCATGTATGTGTACCTATGTGCGTTACAAAATATTGTTACCTACTTCTTTCTTCCTTTTTTATGCTAGTAGAAATAAGATACATATATTCAAATGCGCATTAACAATTAGGTAATAAACAGTGCACAGCTGATCCAATTTAAAATATTGCCAAGCTGAAATGGTAGTTAATTTTAATGAAATAACGTTGATTTGATTTGATCAAAATCTTGCGTTGCATGTACAGTTTCCTAACCAAAAGTTTTAAACAAGAAAACAGTGCAAGCAAACATGATGAAATGAGTAAAAATAGTCATGAAAACTTTCATTTTTATCAGTGAATGCTACTTAGTTCTTTATCTATTAATTATTATCGTCAAACTAATTTTATCCAACTGCACAAAGTATCTTATATTTGCTTTTCTTGTTTGATACCTATTAATTTAGTTACTAATTGCAAATGTGAAAGAATCCTAATAAATTATAAGAATTTGTAATAACCTAGTTAAGACTAAGTCGTATTAGGTACCTACCTATTGTATTTATAATAATATTTTAGATATTCCTTAATTATTAATTACATAGCAAATGTATCTTCCACGAGACATCACAATTTCAACTTCGTCCATTGAAGATTTTTGAATGTAGTTTTTAAAATAAACAAAATATATTTTAAAAGCCAAAGTATCGCTGCTTTCCTTTTTCTGTAACAAAGTAGATTTAAAGTTGACATACGATAAGAATCTAAATGTATTGTTAAAGAAATACATATTAGCAAATTTTCATGATTTTTACTTATTAGTCCTATTAACTGTTAAGATATAAATAAAACCTCTTCAAATAAACTAAAATAACTCATAACATTTAGCAAAAAAAGAGTGGTGGCAAAATTAAACATCTCAAACCAATGAAATAGTGACTGAGAACGCCATCTCTTGAAATTCTAAGAAACTAATATAACTAGATGTCATTTATTACCGTTATCTGCAGACGAGATAGGGTACCATCAGAGTTAAGTTAACGGGTGTGATATTAATTTCTCAACGAAGCTGTAGATGTCGCTACATGCATTCAGTTATGGCTTCTCTTAAAGAGATGGCGCTTAAAATGATAAGTCATGAGCGCGTTTAGGAAGTGTGTTGCATTGCATTTAGCCATAATTTATATTTTTTGTACTGTAAATGTTGCGCTATTTTATTGCTTTTTAGTGATACTTAATTAAAATACAAATCAAGAAAATCCAGTAAAAATCAATTAAATAGGTGGTAAAAGTATATGAAATCGGAAGTGTATTTATAAACCATTTTGTTACTGTCACTACTTTGTTTTGATTTTGAGGTTATGTTTTAAAATAAAAATAATTAAGATAATGAAAGTAATTAAACTTGATACAATTATGCAACATTTATTAATAAAAACAACAATCTGAATCAAGCAGTCTTCACTCAGTAACATCCGATCAGCTCAAAAACCGAGATATAAAATGGCTAAAATAAACCTTGATGGTACAATTACTAGATACGAAAATTACATCTACGTAATAAAGGAAGATCTGCGACAGATCGAATTGAATCTTCAGCAGGTAAACGCGGAAATATCCGACATGATACAGCAAAAACACACATTAAAGGTCGTGTGTGATTCAAAAATTCACCCATTTGGTTTCAAGACCCAAGTAGATCTGGGCTGCAACTTCTTCATGGAAGCATCAGTCCCTGATACTTCAAAGCTGCTCTTCCATATAGGATTAAACCATTATCTAGAATATACACCTGTAGAAGCCAATTTGTATTTGGATGCCAGGATAAAAGCGTTTGAGGTAAAGGCAACAGCACTGAGAGAACAAAGCGTGCAGGGCAAGGCAACGATAAAGCTGATGCTGTTTATGATTGGAGAATTACAGGAGAGGCTGGAGAGGAAAAGTTGAAGAAAAAAATGTGCTTATCTTATTCTATGAGCTATTTGCATAACAAGTTGGCCATTCATTTCTAAGGACTGGATTTTCAATGGCATCTGATGTTAAATTCTTTATGTTTCTTTGACAGTGAAAACATGGTATCCCTGTCGATTGTGACCGAATCACAAATGTGTCATAGATTTATCCTGCTCAAAGTCATTTTAATGGAGGTGTAAACCAAACTTAGCAATGAAATTGACATTAACATTGCTGTATAAGTGCAGTTAGGTGTGTAAGCATAAATGTGATAAAATTTCCAAAAAAACTAAATAAAGTAGGCAATTTTGTAAGCTGTTTAACATTCTACCATTATTTACCTGATATTTTTAATAAACGTTCGTAGGTACGGAGGCCAGCGCATCAGGTTACTCCATTTTCATTGCAAAACCGCTCTTATTGTAACAGCCCAGAGTGCACGCGTAATTAATAAATAACTTTACCTACTAACCTTATTAAAATAAATAACTTTTAATTAAAAACATTAACATTTGATTATCTTCGTAATCCTTTTCCCCTTTTTATAGTCCTTTCTAATCAAGTACCTGTTATAATCTGTTGCCACTTGCAGCTAAAGGTAATTAGATCATAAGTATTTCTTACAACCTATTCCCATACTTTCATGAGTAATTGTAAGAGCATCGACACTTCACCAGAAACAAAATAAATTAAGGTTAAAAACTTTACCTTATTGTGAGCGTAAAAAAAGAGCTTGTGAGTAATCGTCATCTCACTCACACTCATAGATAAAATACATAACTTATTATAATGTCTTAACCTACTCTGTCAGAAAGACTGGATATTACCCTGTCGCTTATCGATCAATCCCCTTCGGCTTTCGGTACACCAAGTCTGAAATATCAAATTGACAAATATATAAAAATGACCATGGTATCGAAATGATAATACCAGTATATTACCGATAGGCATTACGATACCTATTACACTCCATAAAAGTTCGCAACCCTGCTAAATCTTTTTATAGACCCTGGACCAGGCATTTTTTTAGTCAGTCATTTCCTCTCGGGCGATAACTTGTAAAATGCTTCAGATAGATTTATCATGAAGCTCTATGAACGTCTGCCGCGGCTCGGTGGGTGGGTTAAGCAACTATAGCCTCCCAATCACGTTGAAAAAATACATTTTATCTGTTCAGGTGGTGATGTTGAGAATTATTCAATTTTCATGTATGTATGTGCTTGCTGACAACCACCTCGACCAGCAGCGCCACCACCAACCGAACGTGAATTTGCAAATTATTGTACCTAGCAACTGGAAATTCAGTTGGCGGTGGCGCCACCAGTCAAAGCAGCCGTCATTAGTCGTATGAAATTTGGATAGTTCTTAATTTCGCCACCTGAACGGATAAAATGGCGACAGTCATACGAACATGTAAGTTTTTATTATTTTTTCAGTCAATTCCTCGCGATTGAAAATTTATCAGATGGCAGGGGCCTGATTTTTGAAACAATAGAATTCCAATTCGCATACGAATTGACAAGATTGTATGAGGTTCCTATGCGAATCTTGTCAATTCGTATGCGAATTGGAATTCTATTGTTTCAAAAATATGGGCCCAGTTTTTATGATATTGTGAGTAAATAAACTAGTCTGCTGGGTGTATATCTGTGGGAAGATCGTCTGCTGAAGCTCTGAAGGGTGTAACGCAGGAGCATCTATCGCCTGTTCTACCTGTTCTACCCCTGTCTACCCTTGCTGACGAGTTTTCCCCAGGAATATTGCTAGCTGCTTTTTTATTACTTACAGGATCAATGATTAACTATCAGCTTACACATTTTTATCCGAGAGGAAGTGACATATAAAGTTATTCGACATAGCTTCATGCTCTACCTAACTTAAAGATTTAATCCTTTTGTAATGTTTCGATAAATCTACATTTAATCAAATTGGTTCAGCAGTTTAAGACTGTGGTCTCTTGAGTTCTCACTTATCAAGGTTTGATTGACTGTACTTATGTGGGCCGATCCCGACGGTACTGCAATGCCGGGCCGACCCGTGACGGGAGTGGAGCGAGCCCCGAACATCCCGTCTGGTCACAAAAATCAGTTTAATATACTGGTCCCTCAGTGAGGGAACTTTCAGATATTAAGCTGAAAAGAACAGATACTACACTTTGATCTTAGCCCCAAAAGGCCGAGAAACGATGCCGAATTGATTTCTATGAACGGAGGTGATTCTTTGCCGGAGAATCTCAATACCATGTACATACAAAACGCAAAATGAGCACGACACTCAAAATGTACAAATTGCACAATGAACACAATACGAAGAATGTGCAACACGCAGAACGAGCACAACACGCTTAATGAGAAATCATCGAGGCCCAAGGCCTCATTCACGGCGATAATTCCCATATAATTCCAAATGACGAAACCTAAGCTCATAGGATTCGTCATTTATTCGAATAATTTATGTGGGCCGATCCCGACGGCACTGCAATGCCGGGCCGACCCGTGACGGGAGTGGAGCGAGCCCCGAACATCCCGTCTGGTCACAAAAATCAGTTTAATATACTGGTCCCTCAGTGAGGGAACTTTCAGATATTAAGCTGAAAAGAACAGATACTACACTTTGATCTTAGCCAAAAGGCCGAGAAGCGATGCCGAATTTAGTGCTCTGCCTTACGTCCAAAAAAGGCCGGAACATTTCGCTTCCGGAAACCAGCACCAAATTTTTATGTGTGGTTAGGCATATCACCTGGACCCCAAAACTGCCGGGAGACACTTCGTGAGGTGTCAAGGTCACCAGTTATGACGTCATCAATGTGGCCGCCGCCGCGTTTTGAAAAATGTAAATTACTCATAAATTACGCAGTGCACATGTACGTGTGGGGTATCAAATGAAAGGATATTGAATATGCTGCATTGTTTTCATTGAATGTAACTGCGTAAATATGAAAACAACAAAAATATAGGACAAATAAGACAAATTACAAAAAAAATAATACATATTTATTTTTATAGCTAGAGAACCATTTATATTACAGAAAAAAAATATAGGGTACAAAAATTTATACGTTATTCGTCTATAGTTTACAATTTAAATCATCACAATCGGGTGAAAAAAACCATAGTTATGCTGGTTTAACTAAAGCGCGGCGGATGCCATATATTCAACCGACGTCGCCGGCGTGTTTTGAAAAATGTTAATTATACTTAAATTACGCAGTGCATATGAATGTTTGGGGTATCAAATGAAAGGATATTAAATTTGCTGCATTGTTTTCATTAAATGTAACTGCGTAAATATGAAAACAACAAAAATATAGGACAAATAATACAAATTACCAAAAAAATACATATTTATTTTTATAACTAGATAACCATTTGTATTACAGAGAAATAATGTAGCGTATAAATAATTCTACGTTATTCGCCTATAGTATTAAATTTAAATCATCACAATTGGGTGAAAATAGACATAGTTATGCTGGTTTAACATAAAGCGCGGCGGATGCCATATATTCAACCGACGGTGCCGGCGCGTTTTGAAAAGTCTAAATACACTGAACTGCGCAACACACATGTATGTATGTATACATTCGGACATGAAATGAAAGCATATTTAATATGCTCTAATTTTCTAATGTAATGTACTCTGCGTAAATATAGAAATAAGAAAAATATGTAACAAATAAATCGAATTAGAGAAAAAAATACGTTTATTTATTTCTATAGCCAGAGAACCATTACATTAGAGACAAAAAATGATTTCTTCGGATAATGTTATGTTATTTTTCTATAGTTTAAAATTTAAACCATCTAAATCGGTAAAAAACAGACATAGTTCTGCCAGTTTAAAGATAGTTCGGCGGACGATAACAACGCGACATGGGTAAGGCTCACGAGCGTTTTGTCCGCCCGTTCCAGTATGTTATGAATATTGATGCATACTAACGATGGCCGTTTCTACTAATAATCAGGATGAAGACTTCACTTGGAAGAGAAACTACTTGCATCAATGCTTATGCATCAATTTTCATAACACACTGGAACGGGCGGGCAAAACATTCGTGAGCCTTTAACCCACATTTATGCCCATGAGTAAACTAGTGTTTCAAGCTAGCTCTTTCTGATGAACTAAATTTTATATAGCCTCGTAAAGGGTAATTTTAAATTACATACTTTCAAACTAGTGTGCAACTTTCAATTAACGCTAGGTGCAAAGAGGATTAAGTGTGTTACACTTTTAATTTTAATCTATCTAACTTACAAAAATCAGCCTTCATATATAATCTAAAAATAAAAGGACGGTCTACGCTCTCGAGCATGCACCTTCACACGCACAAAGGAGAGTGCAATTTAAATCGTTTTTCACGCATCGGCACCTGGAACACCTCTCCTTGCACTTGCATGACACAAGTCTTTGCAGCTCAAGCTAGCATCCGGAATTGTTTTCCAGACTGGTGCGTAGGCAAGACCGTTGTCTTTTTTTTTGCCAACCCCAGCGTTCTTTGGAATCGGTAAAAAAACGTCGTGGAAAACATGGGCATCATCGAGAGAAGTCGATGTCGCATTTCATGCATATTCTTGTGAGGCTGTACCTTGCCAAGATAATGCCATCTTTGCACTTATAGAATCATTTGTTATGCACATGTATTATCCTGCAAGTGAAACTAACGATATACATGTAGCAAGAAGGATTCTTTTCACAAAGAAAAATAAAGCTATCGAAAATATCCAACCAACGCGAGATGCACTGATTCAACATATCAAGAGGACAATTCTTCAAACAAAAACTTGGACTAGTTGCCACTTGGACAACCCACAGCATTTAAATCCGTGCAACTGGGGTTGGCAAAAAAAGACAACGGTCCTGCCTACACACCAGTCTGGAAAACAATTCCGGATGCTAGCTTGAGCTGCAAAGAACTTGTGTCATGCAAGTGCAAGGAGAGGTGTTCCAGGTGCCGATGCGTGAAAAACGATTTAAATTGCACTCTCCTTTGTGCGTGTGAAGGTGCATGCTCGAGAGCGTAGACCGTCCTTTTATTTTTAGATTATATATGAAGGCTGATTTTTAGGGTTCCGTAGTAATCTACGAACCCTTATAGTTTCGCCATGTCCGTCTGTCCGCGGGTTTCCTAAGAAACCCTTGGTACTACAGAGCTGAAACTTGGCATGATTATACATATGAATCACGCCGACAGAACTGTAGAGTAAAATCTTAGAAAAAAATTTTTTTCGGGTGTCTCCCATAGACGTGAAAGGGCGATAAATTTTTTTTTCTCGCCAATATTTTTGAGTGGGGTGTCATAGGATAGCATATTAAAAGATAGAAGGGGTTTACTAAGAACGTTTTTCGATTCAGCACTCCGTTTGCGAAATATAAATTTTTAAAGTGAAAATTTTTGTCAAACACAAGTGTCCCCCCCTTCTACCTGCTAAACGGTTGTTTCTAAAAATGTGGAAAAATTCACGTTGGTAGAATATATAACGAAATTAAAAAGAAAACTATCACACATAACTTGGTCCTTCAAGTTTGCGAGTAATAGTCGACCAAGTGCCAAACACTGTTGGGATTAATAAGAATATATTTAGATTCTTGGTACTACAGAACTGAAATTTGGCATGGTCATAGATATTGATTGCTCCGACAGATCTAAAATATAAAATTTTGGAAAAAACATTTTTGCGGGTGTTTCCCATACACGTGCAAGGGCGATGGATTTTTTTTTCTCGCCGATACCATCGAATTGAATGTCATAGGATAGATTTTTAAAATATAGGAGGGGTTTACTAAGAACGTTTTTCGATTCAGCACTCCGTTTGAGAAAAAAAAATTTTTAAAGTGAAATTTTTTGTTAAAAACAAGTTTCCGGGGGGGGGACACTACCAGCTAAACGGTTGTTTCTAAAAATGTTAAAAAATTCACGGTTATAGAATATACAACGACATTAAAAGAAAAACTATCACACATAAGTTGGCCCTTCAAGTTTGCGAGTAATAGTCGACCAAACGTTTTTGGGATTAATAAGAATATGTTTACAAGGTTCCACGCTAAAAGTGAGGGGAGGTCGAAAGCCAAACTGTAACATATTGACATTTTAGGTGTCGTTAAATACTTTTTGGGGGTGTTAATTACGAAAATGACATCAAAATTATTTTAACAGTAGGTTGATATTATTTCTAACAGTAATATTGGCGTAAAAAAAAAACAAAAAAAAATTCGCTTACATTCGGTTGTATTTAGACCAAAACAAAAATTATTTCCGAAATTACAAACTCTTTAATAATACATTTATTTTTAGGGTTCCGTAGTAATCTACGAACCCTTATAGTTATTAATTTAACTGCAGAAGTGGAATGTGCCCGCGATCAAGCAATGAAACGAATACTGACTTGCAACTTGCATTTATTATCACAATAAATGTGAGCAAGACTAACATAACATTAAATACTTAATTAAATTGCACATTGATTCTATTAAGCTGCGTCCGGCCATATTTCGTGAGAGAGAAGAGAGAGCGCAAAGACAATACAGAGTCAAAAGAAAATATTGAAGGCATAGACAAGATATAGGTGCGTTCACATTATATTTCAATACTTCCCCTTATGCCTTTAATGTTTTGTCATTAATAAATTGTAATAAATTACAAATATTAAATTATAATAAATTATTAATTATAATTATCTAATGTCAAATAATATCACAAATACACAAGGTATTATCATCAGTCTCTATTATGTAGAGTTATCAAGTGTCTTACGTAAGTTCATACCGTCAATAAAGTCACAATGCTTCACCTTACATAATGGCTTGGTCAAAACATCTGCTATCATTTTCTCAGTACACAGATATCTAATTGAAATAGAATTATTTTTAACCAAATCTTTTACAAAGTGATACCTTATATCAATATGTTTGGTTCTCTTATGACAAAATTCTTTACATTCTAAAAGTTTCTGTGCGCTTTGATTGTCATTATAAATTATACATGGAATATCTTTGGTCATAATTTCTAAAAGTAAGTTTTTAATAAAGCAAACGTCTTTACAAACATCTCCTATGGCTAGGTATTCTGCCTCTGTACTAGACAAAGCCACGCACTTTTGCTTGCGTGATTCCCAGTTTATTGTACTATTACCAAGCTTTATGACAAAACCTGTATAGGACTTTCGGTCACTGTCATCGTTGCCCCAGTCGGCGTCGGTATATGCCTTTAAAACCCAATCAACACTCTTTATAAAACATAAACAGTGGTTAATTGTACCAGCTAAATACCTCAGAATTCGTTTGGCCGCAATCCAATGAGACTCAGTAAAGCTGTTATTAAACTGGCTTAATTGGCTGCAAGCATATGAAATATCCGCTCTAGTACCTACTGACAAATACATAAGACTACCTATTAGTTGTCTGTAATTATAAGTTTCATCAAGTAGACAAGATTCTGTATTTTCACAATTACTTAGCTTTGAGTTTACAGCCATTGGTATAGCAACAGGTTTACAATTTTCCATGTTAAATTTTCTTAACAATTTCTTGATATACTCTGTTTGATCTAAACATAAAGTACCTTTTGACTTATCTCTAGTGACTCTTATGCCAAGATAATTTTTCAATGGACCTAAATTCTTAATGTTAAATTCTTTTTCTAAAATATTAGTCAATTGAGTTTTAATAATACTATTTTTGGAATAGAATACATAAAAATCGTCAACATATAGAGATATGATCACATAGTCATTTTCTACCTTTTTACTATACACACATGGCTCACAAATTGACTGTTTGAAACCATTACCAATAAGAACAGAATTTACTTTTTCATTCCACATTTTACTAGCTTGTTTTAAACCATATATACTTTTCTGCAATAAACAAACTTTATTGGCATTATCGTTTGAAAAACCTTCAGGCTGCTCCATGTATATAGTCTCTTTGAGATTTCCATTTAAAAATGCAGTTTCTACATCAATGTGATCTATCTCCAAGTCCATATCATTAGCCAACGCAAATAAAATTCGCATGGAAGAATGGCGAACGACTGGCGAAAAAGTTTCGTTATAATCAATTCCATGTTTTTGGGTAAAACCTTTGGCAACCAGACGAGCCTTAAATTTATCAAATTTTCCATCAGCATCATGCTTAGCTTTGAAAACCCACTTACATTTCACAACATTTTTATGAGTAGGTCTATCTACCAATTTCCAAACCTGGTTGTCAATTAACGAGGAATATTCGCTCCGCATGGCGGCTAACCACTCCTCACGTCTTGGAGATGCCATAACCTCATCATATGTACTAGGTTCTTCAAACATTGCATGCTGAGTCAACATAGAGTAATCATAGTCACCATACCTGTCTGGTGGTCTTACGGTACGAACAGGACGACCGGACACTCTCGTCGAATTGTCTCTATATGATTCTTCCCCTCCATGAGAAGTCTGGCCAGACGACATCAGCTCTTCACTGTAGTCATCAGCAGAAAATTCGTTGGAAGAAGACGACTCGTCCTCATTCCCCGTACAATATTCTTCCTCTTCATTTTCTACACCTCTGATTTATTTTTCATTAAATATCCAAATGTTTTTCTAGTGTGGTCATCGGTGAATGTCACAAGATATCTCGCCCCTCCCCAGGTAGGCTCCTGTATTGGCCCGCAGACATCTGAATGGATCAGTTGCAGGGGCTGGTCCGCACGCTTTGCATGGCCTTTGGGATAAGATGCGGCCGACATCTTCCCCTCAAGACATGTCGTGCAGTCTTCCAGTCCGCTATCCTGATTATTTATACATAAATTCATTTTTCCTAGACCAGTCTTTCCCAACGTGGGCGATAACGCCCCCTTGTGGGCGCTGCAGGCCTAAAGGGGGGCGGTAAGAGACCCAGAAAAAAAAGGGGGCGTTGTGTAGGGCTTTGGGGTCGATTTATAATTTCATCTACCTAGCTAGGAAGACTCTTAGACACCGACTGAGCTCTCGACTCTCGACTACATCTTGTGAACATCAACTAATATTAATTAAGATATAGCTCAAACTCGGTTCGATATAATAGACCGCGGGCAATCATAAATTAACAAGTTTTTGTTAAATAATCCGATTTGTACATTCCTGTATCAATCGGCTGGTTCTATAATACTTGTTCTTGCTTGTCGAGTACGATTGGGCGTCGAATGAGATAAACGAGTTTATGCACGTTTGTCTTATTCCTGTTGGTGGCGTGCTGCTTATGCAATCCTATATAAACGACGTAAATTTATTTTATTTTCATTTGCGGTTTCGCGCATAATAGATAAGCAGTACTTCATTATAACACTTACGTATTTCTCAAAACAAAACAATGTCGGAAGTAAAAAAGAAGAGACGGCAATACTCTGCGGAATATATTAAATTCGGATTTATTGAAAATCCCACAAACCCGTCGTCGCCTTTGTGTCTTCTATGTCTAAAAACATTTTCGAACGAAGCAATGAAGCCTTCAAGACTGCAAGATCATTTGAATAAAATGCATCCAGATAAGAAAGACAAGAATGTAGCATATTTTCAAGACCTAGAGAAGAAGCATAATACTCAGCCAAGTGTATCAAAACTATTTTCGGCGGCTGCTAAGCAAGATGACGACGGACTTCGAGCTTCGTACAATATCTCTTTGTTAATTGCTCAAAAAGGCAAACCACACAACATCGGAGAAGAGTTAATTTTGCCAGCAATAAAGGAAGTAATAACTACTGTGCTTCATAAACCGGCCGCAGATATTATCCGAAAAATTCCTTTGAGTAATAATTCTGTGCAAAGACGAATTGATGAAATGGCTGAAAACATTGAAGAATCATTGTGCAATCATCTGAGGACTAGTCAATTCTCAATTCAGCTCGATGAGTCCACTTTACCAACTAATGAAGCGTTGTTGCTATCTTACGTGAGGTTTATTAAAGATGAGAAAATACGTGAAGAACTATTGTTTGCCAGAAATTTGGAGACAGATACAAAAGGCGAAACAATATTCAAAACATTGGAAAAGTTTTGTGAAGAGAAAGAGATTCCTTTGAAAAATATTATATCAGTTGCTACGGATGGCGCTCCGGCTATGACAGGGCGCCATAAAGGCTTCATAGCGTACTTAAAAAATAAAATTCCAGATGTCCTTGCTATACATTGCGTTATTCATAGACAACATTTGGTTGCTAGAAACTTAAGTGAACGACTATTTCAATCACTGCAATATGTCATCAAAGCAGTCAATAAAATCCGTAGCAGCTCTTTGAATGATAGATTATTTCATCAGCTTTGTGTTACTAATGACGAAGATTTCAACCGTTTATTGCTTCATACTGAAGTTCGTTGGCTGTCAAGAGGCAATTGTCTGATTCGATTTTACAACCTGTTTGACTCTGTGATAGAGTTCTTGGAAACTAAAGATACAGAACTGCGCAACAAGCTCATAACATCAAAGAATGATATAGCTTACATGACAGACCTGTATAAATTGTTCAACGATATGAACCTCCAACTGCAAGGCGATGAACTAAATTTAATTAAAACAAAAAATGTCGTTGCTGCTTTCGCAGCCAAACTGCTTCTGCACAAAAAGAATATGGGCAGACGTGAGTTTCACAATTTTCCGAATTTATCAGTATCCTGCAGTAACGACGACTTGTTTGCCTACTGCCAACATTTGGAAAACCTCCACATTGACTTCACCGAACGATACCAGGACATTTTAAACTTGGAAATACCAGACTGGGTGTTGGATCCGTTTTCAAATGTAAACATAGCAATGTCACCTCAGCTGGAAGAAGAACTTATAGAATTGACAACAAACGAAGAAATAAAAATCAAGTTCAAAAATGGATATCAAGAATTTTGGCTTCAAAAACCGATCCTGCAATTGTACCCTGGATTGTGGTCAATTGTTCAACGATTCTTGATAGCATTCCCATCGTCATATTTGTGTGAACGTGGTTTTAGTGCTGTGGCAACGCTGCTTACTAAAAAGAGAAATCGTTTGCGTGTTACCGAACGTGGCGACTTGCGGCTGTTTTTGAGTAAATTGGAACCTGATATCAACAAACTTATTGAACAGCATCAGATTCAACCTTCACATTAGTTTTTATATAAGAATTGATTATGTTTGTTTTATTTTCAATAAAAGATACTCTGTCCGAATACTATAAAGTTGCGTTTCAATAATCAGTTATAAGTACTTAGCGGTTTTTAAGTATGTTTAAAAAGGGGGGCGTTAAAAAATAATTTATTCTTAAAGTGGGCAGTAGACAAAAAAAGGTTGGGAACCCCTGTCCTAGACCGTCACACATAAGTAGTTCCTTGCTAGCAACAGTAACTGTTGATTTACATGGCTTCATATTTTGCAATAAATTTTTGTCATTAACCATATGACTAGTAGCGCCACTATCCACATAAAACTGAAGGGATTGCTGTGATAGAAAAGCTGAGGCTAAGTTAGTTTTCTCTGCATTCGCTGAAGTTTGTGATTTGGAATTTTTCTTCATTCTTTTCAGCTTGAAACATTTTGCTTTGATATGACCCTTTTTGTTACAAAAATCACAGGTCAATGCATTATTACCGTTAAAACGTGTCTTACTATTATTAGATAGATAAGCTGTGCTGTTGTTATCCGCAGATTTTCTCGAGTATTCTTGCAGAAGACGGCTCTTTACATTTTCACTACTAATTGATGCAGTGCTTGTCGCAGTAGACAGGTTTGAGACCAGAGGGTCGTACTCCGAAGGAAGTCCGCTAAGCAGGATTTCTGCCACCTCGGCATCCTCAATCACTCTACCAATGTCATGCAACTGATGAACCAACGTAGTAACTTTTTCTATGTAATCAGCCATGCATGAAAAATCCAAGAACGATATGCGGTGAAGCTTTCTCAGTAACAGCACGCGACGATAAAGCCCTTTATCCTCAAACACGTCTGCAAGGTTTTTCCAAGCTTCAGCTGCAGTTCCAGCGTTTCTGACATATTGAAACAGGTTAGGTTTTAGTGTCAAGCAGATTCTTGCCAAAGCACGTTGTCCACGAGTGCTATCGGTGTCACTGCCATCTATGACATTCCACAGGTTTTCCAATATGAGCAAGTTCTTCATAGAAAATTTCCACGTGTGATAATTTGTAGCACCATCAAGTTTTTCGACCAAATTTCCAAGACTCACATGCGTATCCACTGGCGGAGGCGGTGCCATGATTTTCGGTGTAGATATGGTTCGTTGGGCCGAACGCAGCAAAGATACAAATGTAATAAATCGCAAAGGCACGTGCGACTGTGCGCATAACCTATTAATTTAACTGCAGAAGTGGAATGTGCCCGCGATCAAGCAATGAAACGAATACTGACTTGCAACTTGCATTTATTATCACAATAAATGTGAGCAAGACTAACATAACATTAAATACTTAATTAAATTGCACATTGATTCTATTAAGCTGCGTCCGGCCATATTTCGTGAGAGAGAAGAGAGAGCGCAAAGACAATACAGAGTCAAAAGAAAATATTGAAGGCATAGACAAGATATAGGTGCGTTCACATTATATTTCAATAATAGTTTCGCCATATTCGTCTGTCCGCAGGTTTCCTAAGAAACCCTTGGTAGCACAGAGCTGAAATTTGGCAAGATCATACATATAAATTACTCCGACAGAACTGTAGATTTTTTTTTCGGGTTTCTCCCATACATGTGAAAGGGTGATGATTTTTTTTTTCTCGCCAATATCATAAAATGGGGTGTCATAGGACAGCTTTTTAAAAGAAAGAAGGGGTTTACTACAAACGTTTTTCGATTCAGCGGTCTGTTTAGGAAACATTAATTTTTATAACTGAAAAAAAGGTGGAATAATTCACGAGGGTAGCATTTACGACGAAGTGTACCCTAATCCAAAATGGTTGACATACAAGAATCCAAGCTGAAAGTGAGGCGAGCCGAAAGCCAAGCTGTAACATATTGACATTTCAGGTGTCGTTTAATAGGTTTTTGTGAGTGCTAATTACGAAAACGACATTAAAAATATACACCTGCTTAGCTTGATATTATTATATTATTCCTTACAATAAAATTGTCACCAAAAAAAATATATAAATATATATATATTAAAAAAATTCGCGCTCGCTTCGCTCGCGCATTAAAAACTTCCGTTCTGTTATATTTAGGCCAAACTTTTTAATAGGTACATTTCTTTATGATACTAAGAATAGTATTTGGGGATTTTAACATCTACTATGACAATATGCTTGTAGAATTAAGAAGCCAGCTGCATATTTGAACCATGCTGCTACGGAACCCTACAATGCGCGTGGCCCGACACGCTCTTGGCCGGTTTTTTTATAGTTAGATAGATTAAAATTAAAAACGTAACACACTTAATCCTCTTTGCACCTAGCGTTAATTGAAAGCTGCACACTAGTTTGAAAGTATGTAATTTAAAATTACTCTTAACGAGGCTATATAAAATTTAGTTTATCAGAAAGAGCTTGAAACACTAGTTTACTCATGGGCATAAATGTGGGTTAAGGCTTTCGAACGTTTTGCCCGCCCGTTCCAGTGTGCTATGAATATTGATGCATAAGCATTGATGCAAGTAGTTTCTCTTCCAAGTGAAGTCTTCATCCTGATTATTAGTAGAAACGGCCATCGTTAGTATGCATCAATATTCATAACACACTGGAACGGGCGGACAAAACGCTCGTGAGCCTTACCCATGTCGCGTTGTTAGCGTACGCCGAACTATCTTTAAACTGGCAGAACTATGTCTGTTTTTTACCGATTTAGATTATTTAAATTTTAAACTATAGAAAAATAACATAACATTTCACGAATAAATCATTTTTTGTCTCTAATGTAATGGTTCTCTGGCTATAGAAATGAATAAACGTATTTTTTTCTCTACTTGGATTTATTTGTTACACATTTTTCTTATTTCTATATTTACGCAGAGTACATTACATTAGAAAATTAGAGCATATTAAATATGCTTTCATTTCATGTCCGAATGTATACATACATACATGTGTGTTGCGCAGTTCAGTGTATTTAGACTCTTCAAAACGCACCGGCGACGTCGGTTGAATATATGGCATCCGCCGCGCTTTATGTTAAACCAGCATAACTATGTCTATTTTCACCCAATTGTGATGATTTAAATTTAATACTATAGGCGAATAACGTAGAATTATTTATACGCTACATTATTTCTCTGTAATACAAATGGTTAGGTATCTAGTTATAAAAATAAATATGTATTTTTTTGGTAATTTGTATTATTTGTCCTATATTTTTGTTGTTTTCATATTTACGCAGTTACATTTAATGAAAACAATGCAGCAAATTTAATATCCTTTCATTTGATACCCCACACGTACATGTGCACTGCGTAATTTATGAGTAATTTACATTTTTCAAAAAGCGGCGGCGACCACATTGATGACGTCATAACTGGTGACCTTGACACCTCACGAAGTGTCTCCCGGCAGTTTTGGGGTCTAGGTGACATGCCTAACCCCACATAAAAATTTGTTTCTTGTTTCCGGAAGCGAACTGTGTTTGCCGTAACGCCAGGCATTAATTGATTTCTATGAACGGATGTGATTCTTTGCCGGAGAATCTCAATACCGCGATGTAGAAACTTTACAAAACTATTTGCGGTTGCGTAAATTGTTAACTCATTATTAAAAATCTATCCAAGAGATTAACTTAGTATTTTAGAAACCCAATACTGCCCAACGCAAGTAGGTAGGTATTATGGATTTAAAATTGTAGATCACATACTTATTGTAAAGAAACACTAATGTACAGAGTTAATGTAAGCGTTGTCATAATTTTATGGCACGCGCAAATAATAAGTTTGTTCAGTTAACAGCGCACTATGCCATCTACTGGATTTTTTTCGAAGTTTCGTAAGTACCTTTATTTATTTTTAACATATTTTAAATATAAACTTATTTGAAGTGGATATATCTATCTATAGGTATAGGTACTTACGCCTAATAATCCCTTTCGGGGTAGGCAGAACGTCATGTGGTTCTGTAACCAAAAAGTGGGTAGTAAAGATTTTATGTAGCAAAGTGGATTAGGGGTCAAAGCGGTTACCAGCATAGCAAAGTACACGATTAAATAGTTAATTCTAGGTACTTAGTTACAAATCTACACCTACGTGATTGAACCTTCGCGCGATTCTTGCACACGCCGCCGTAAAAAAAGTAGCCCGCGTGGACTACAGGTTATATCATGCCCAACTGTGGGATAAAATGAAGCCTATGTCCTTTCCCAGGCTATCTATCTCTGTACCAAATTTCATCAAAATCGGTTCTGTAGTTTAGGCTTGAAAGACGGACAGACAGTTAAGCTTACTTTCGCATTTATAATAGGTATTAATTAGTAAGGATTGTGCCATGGTTCTGGATCTGGATACCAGTTTTACCTACCGTGTTTCTTACCCTTATACAGCCATCATTTAACTATTTTATAAAAAATATATACATATATTTTTATCAGCCCATATAAGTACGTCCTTACCGAAAGGCAAGGGCCTCCCTTCTAAAAACGATAGAGTCCACCTCCACACCGCACGCTGGCCCAAAGTTGGTGGACCGCTCGTCTTTCGGAAACGAATTTTCTCAGACGTGCGGGTTTTTTCACGATGTTTTCCTCTGAATAAGTAATTTATGAGAAATCTGTACATAAACCCGAAAAGACGAATTAAGTGTTACAGGCCCGCACCAGGATTTGAACCCGCAACCTTCCGGTTAAAAATCTGACTCATTACCATGAAGCACCTAAATTAACTTAAAGCCACTGACCTACAACTCATTAACTTACTCATACTTGAGAAATTATTATTAAAAACGTACTTATTTCATAGAAGTCTTATAAATAGCAGTTGCATAAGTAGGTACCTTGCCTTCCTTAATTGGTACTCACCCCTAGGCCCGTATTAAAGGCGACTCAGACTTTGATTTATACTTAAGTAGCAGTCGTCTTTGTTATTTTGATAGTGAGAGAAAGAGATAATCAATACTTACCTAAGTATTGAGTCTCCTTAGATACACTTTTCTTGCCTCATATCCTGAACTTGATTTAAGATTTTAGTATTTACTTATTATTAACGTTACCCTGAGTAACTTAACTCAGATTTTATGAAGCGACTTCTACAAACAATTTTAATTTCTACGATTTTAACCTATTTAAAGTCTTCCTTTGTAGATTAGAAAGTCATTTAACAAGATGGGGTTAAATAAGTCACAGTTAATTATACTTACCTTAACCGTAGTTAGTAGTACCACGGGGTTCTTGTTTCCATCTTCTTTGAAGACTGGAATCGACGCCGTGAAGAAATCACCCAGATGTAAGTAAACAAAAGTGCAGATTTTTTTTTATCACTCGCCGATTTTTTTATTTAGCAACATATATGATTTTAAATTAGTAAGGGAGTTAGGGGGGTATTTCTTGCTTGGAAACTAAACAAATTTTGCCAAGGAAAGTATAAAAAAACACTTAAAAAATATGACTTATATTTTTACCAATGTTCCTTGGGAAAAGTACTTCAATTTCGTAGGCTGATTCATATCCAGGCGTCTCTTTCCCACTGGGCACTCTGGGCAAGTGCCCAGGGCCTCGCAATTAACGGGTCCCCCTTGTCCCCAGAAAATAATTATAATAACAGACTAGAATATTTTTATCTTATTAGCTTTTGCAAGCGATAAGCGAAGCACTGAGGGTACTGAATGCTCCACTCTTGCTAGTCAGACTTTCTATTACACTAAAAATATAAACCTTCACTGACTTAAAGAAGAATTAATCAGTGTTCTTTTACAATTTTCTCTTAAAGACACAGGGGTCCCATAAACCTATGTGTACAGGGCCTTCTATAGGTAAAAGACGGCCCTGTTAATATCCTTAATTTAAAGACACCCACAAATATAAAACAAGTAGTACAGTCAAGAGCAGGTCACGCTTTACCATTGGCGTATCTAGGGTTATTTTCTAGGGGGGGCCGCGGGCCTGGCGCAAAATTAAATGTAGAGTACAGTCAACGGCACATCAGGTTACCACAAACTGTCAAATTTCCCCAATGGATAGTAAACTCTATTGCTTGTAGATGAAATATATATTCGATTGAAGAAATTTTACAGTTTTGGATAGCATGATGTGCTGTTGTTCCTGTACATTTGTGTGAAGTTATCAGTATTTTGGCATCAATTATAGAATTTCGAATTGGTAGCCCAATATTCTGGGGTGGGCCTTAGACCATACTAGGGTGGGCACGGCCTACAGGTTATAAGTAGGTTCAGTAGTTAGGCGTAAAAACGTAACAGATGGAGTTACTTTTGGCATTTATAATATTCGTAGAATCTTTGTACGCATTTCATGTTTGTCACATAGGGCGAATAAAAGTTACACTGGTATGACTGTTCTCAGGGAACATCCCGTGGCTCGGCATAGGTCTGTGGTGCAACGGTTGTCCCCCCAAAGGCTGCGACGAGGATGAGGCTATCATTCACGGGTACTGCTGCGGATGTGCGGCATCTTTAGGTACGCACCAAGTTACACACTTTTAATATTTATTCTTCTTCTTATCGTGTAGGTAGGTATAGTCAAGTGTAAGGCGAACTCGGCTAACCCTGGTGTCAGAGTTTTCAAGCCGCAAAATGGCCTCTGACTTGGTTTTAACTATTAGTCAATCGACATCAGCCGGCACCGTCAGCTTAACGTGCCCTCCGAAGCACGGAAACGCTCGTGATAAATTGTCACTTTGGTCACCCTCCTCCTACGAGTGCTCCTCCTACAAAATTACTTGAAGTAACTCTAAAATTTAAAAAAATGTATTACACAACGCTTATTAAAACCCCCACAAGGGTTAAAAAGAAGCGTTGTGCTCTTTTCATCTATCAAATGCTTACACTTTTATGGACTGGTCAATATCTACAGGGACAAAAAACTTTCAAAATTCTTCCATCAATTTTTAAGTTTATCTCCAAGCATTAGAGTTTACTATCCATTGGGGAAATTTGGCAGTTTGTGGAAACCTGATGTACTATTTTTCTTCCAGATAAGCTGCCAGTGACCTGTCCCGACTTCTTACAATGTCCTCTCAACTTGCACGGTCTTTGTCACGACTACGAGTACATGATGAGATGCTGCTGCTAACCGTACTTTGATTATTTTAGGAGAGATACAAATAATAGTAATAACTTTATTTAAAAAAAACATTTGTACAGTATTTTTTTCCTCTGTATCCCAAACTAGGACGTCATATGTGACTTGGGATTCAGCGAAATGAAGCTTACAGCATTAGTCAGGGGCAGTGGCGGTCCTAGGGCGGCGATGCGACCGCACCGAGCGCCGAAATCAACATTTCGGCATAGTATATTCGCTATGCTTTCGGGCAAGTCACCGACTCTCTTATAATTATAACCAGGTTGATTTCGGCGTCTCCCACCCCCCCATGTCCCAATAATTATTTGTATTTAGAGGGGTGTCGCACCACCTAAAAAAAAGACCGCCACTGGTCAGGGGCTATTCTGTATGTGGAATTTGATATAAATCGTAATCAATTTCATCATATCGAATTACTATTAACTCTGCAAATCTTAATTCTTAAAAAAGTGGCAATCCCAAAAACTTATTAGCGAGTGGTTTTACTTCACAATGTTGCACAGTCTCAACAGTTTTATTTACGGCCGGCTTCAGGCCGTAAACATAATACTTTCAAGAAGGAACATAACACTTTCAAGAAGTTCAGGCTCCAGAAGGTAGACTTTCAAGAAGTGGTCATTTCGAGAAGTTGGTCATTTAAAGAAGTGGTCATTTCAAGAAGTGGTCATTTCTCATTGTGGTCATAAACCACCGAAACAGCAAAAACGTCTTCATACCTTCCTTGTCATAAGACGTAAAGTGACAGCATGGTATTAAAAGTATCTTTAACTTTAACGAACCTTTCTGCAACTGAACTTGACTACTGCGGTATTAGTTTTGAAATTATTTAGTTCATTATAATTATTCCTAGAAGTTGCTCTAAGTCGCAGGAAACTCAAAATAAAACATCCTTAATATAGCATACTGTTTTAATTTCTAAGAAACCCTCAATACAGAATTACAGTGGGTTAGCGGATTGATTTAAGTAAACTTAACTCTGACATACATAATAGTATAAAAATAACGACATATTACGCGAATTAGATATAAAAGACTGATAGAATAGTAAAATAATTTATACATGGACCCGTGTCTCAGACGTTTGTGGCATGGTATTTACTAAATTTCCAATATTATGTGAAATTAAAAGCGAAAATAAAGTTATTTAAAGCATACACAAAAGCCTAAGACACTAATCGTATAGAATTTAAACCTATCACAATATTGCTGTGATTTAAGAATGTCTTTTAATTAATACTATGTTCCCGCTGTTTTGCGATCGATGGCTACATACTTCTCTATAATATCTGTCTAAATTATCTAGGACCGATATGCTATATCTACAATTTTGTGTTAAAAATCGCGAAGCTAACAGACCGAATTTTTCTAACACAAAATTTTTCATACAGCACACCCCAGCCTTCTATTATAAATACAACAATTATTAACACCCAGTGCATACGTAGAAATATAATTAGTACCTCAAAGTGATTTGAAATTAAAATTTAACATAAGCTGGAATAATAACGAAAGTTAGCCTACATTTCGATAATGGACAGCTTCCAAGAGGATAAAAATTCAACTTACTTTATATTACAGCTAGTATCGAACCCCGAGGGCGATATATGCACGGGTCTAGTCGCTAGACAACACATGATAACTTTAACATTTTGCGATAGGTTTTTCGAGGTCATTAATCTTAACAACACCTACCCATACCCGCCAAAAAAATACTTAATGAAGTATAGTACAGCAGCAACCCTCATTCATTAATATTGTTTTGCGCCGCGTTATATCTTAGTGACTAAGACTTTGTCAAAGCAGATGGAAGTATGCATGAACGAAGTTGACATATTGTCCTATCTTAACCAATTAAGGCCACGTTCCAAAATCACACACTGTTTAATTTTTTTTTTGACAAAGCATTGGTAACGAGACCATCAGCTTAAAAGCAACAATAACACATGAAGTAAGTATTCTCAGGTCAGGTCAATAAAACATGAAGTAGGCTTCTCAGGTCCTTCGTAAACCGATAGTGTTTTTACGAAAAACTATGGCGACAAGAAGCACTGCCGCGGAATCTTTGTCGGAACCAAACGGAGCAGATACACTGTATCACTTGAATTCCTTTATCACCACACTGTTTAAAGTTAGTTTACTGCACAATACACTATCACTATTACACATTAAACCACTTTTTAATGTAATAAACAAAAATTCAATCGGCACAACAACCCCTCACGCCGAGTTCCCGCCAAAAATCCTACTGTTTAATGGAAAGAGACAGCTACATTCACACGTGACGTGAAACGACAGAGAAAGATTTACTCACAGAATGATTACTACGTTTCGGAACGGTCTCTTAACCCTTTTAGCGCCAGAGTTTTCGTGAAAACGCCCACCACACGCCACATCAATTTTTTTTAATGTGGCGTATGGCAAACGCTTGGTGAACGATATTAAAGTTAAAAAAAATTTTTTTTGTCTGATATATCAGACTTTGGCGGCGAGTGCACGAAACTTAAACGTCTGATATATCAGACTTTGGCGGTGAAAAGGTTAAAATGAGCGCCATTTTGTGTGACGCTTGTCAACAATACTTGACGTACCAATCACCAAGTTTTTAATTTTACACTGCTAGAAGTCGATGTTTTATATCCAAATGCAGATGTACCTACGCAGAAGTCTTTTGTAATGGCGCGTAAGTATCTTGACCAATCATAGCGCGCCATATCTACGTGCCCGTCCGCTATTGGTTGTTGCGTACGCACCCTGTTTGGAGTCCACCGCGTCGAAGGTGAACAGTATTCACATTCGGTTTTAATCGCAAACGAATATTACCGATACTAGGTACTTATAAAAGTGGGAGACCTGTACTTAATTTTCATGTACACGTATTTAAATTTCACAAGTTTTCAAGGCTTAATTTAAAGGTAATGACCACGAAAAACCTTCGCATAATTTACAAGTACCATCCAAACATGTGGATATCCTCGCACACTTTTGACCTGCATCGTTCGAAAACAGCACAAAATTAACCTACGATATTCATTATATATAAACATGTATAAACATACACTCGATCCACGTGGTTTCGCCAGCATACGGTAGCAGTGGGGTTGGTGGCGCGAAGTCGCGGGTCTAAACTAGTGTCGGTTGTATGTCGGATGCGATGAGTTGTGTTGTGTGATTGCATTTCATTTGCGGGTTGGGCCGGCGCTAGCGACTCCCATTTATCTTGCGTTATGCCGCCAGCCTGTAAATAACAGAAAAAATTCGGAATAAGCTTTGAAATTTTGGGCTAAATTAATAGATTTCCAACAGTTTCCGGAGTCCCTCCCCACCCAGTCAAGGTCATCAGACTCGTGATGCCTTTGATTGTGACGATTTTTCGGTGTTAATCAAGCTCCTATAAATCGATCTAGACTGGCAAAGTTAAGACAGCATTACACTTGAAATTATGAACCACTTTTTGATATAACTTTTACCTCATATTTAATGTTGCGTTCGGCATTTAACAGCAAGAGAACTTCCCAGTGTTGTATAGGGGGGCCCTGGTCTATCTTGACTAGCAAGGTAAAGACAATATGTTGCAAGGGGCCAAAAATACAAGGCAGGCCTTTTGAGTGTATAGCGATATTTTTACAAACCTTCCATTCGACATTAGCAGCGATAGTGCTTTTCAGAGTCAGCGTGAAAGGCTTATATAAGTTGATGAAAGACTTAGGATCACATCCCCACCAGAAGGGTCACCATACACCAGAGTCGCAATTAAAATTGGCTAACTGACCGTACCTTAGAGTGTGATGATTTCCCGGTGTTGATGGGGCGCCCATCATAGATCCAGACTTGAAAGGTTAAGTTAAGATAGCGTGTTTGTTAGCAGGGATCTACATTACCTGGTGGTTTCGAGTATGTCACATAACATATGAATAACACATTGAGGTAACTAATATCACTATTAGATTAAAAACACCTTTTACTCGTTGCAGTCCTTTTAATTCGATTTAATAATTGCAATGAAAACATAATATCTCCGATCTACGTGCCAAAATAATCTGTCAAAAGGGGCCACCTAGTGCTATTCCACCACACCGCTTGGAGTGGTAGCGTTGTACCACTTGTATCGTCGATCGACGTTCTCTTAACAATACTGACCTTGCGTTCGGCATTCAGCAGCAAGAGGACTTCCCAGTATCGATGGGGCGGCCCTGGTCGATCTTGACGGCGGCGCCGGGCGGCGCGGAGCCGGCGGAGGGCGGCCCCACGCGCGCCTTGATCTCCGCCGCCATCGTCATGAACGCTTGCTCCACGTTCGTAGAGTTCTTCGCTGATGTCTCCAGGAATGGAATGCCTAGCTGCTCCGCGTATTGCTGTGGACGAGATTAATATTAAATAAATAATGTTTATTTTCCCAAATACAGCAAAGTAATACAGCAAACTTATATCTAAAGTAATTGATTGAAAGATTGCATTGAACGCTATACTCTAGTTCAAATAATAAGGCGTAGCGGTGCTATAATACTTTGAAATAAATGGGTGCTACGCTTGTATATGTAGATAGCGTTTTACCATCGCATAGGATTCATTTTATTTGGCAGGGTCATGAAGCAATAACATAGAAACTCTTTTAAAATCCAACATTAGGTCGCATACTTATTTATGCTAAGTTGTGTCTTATAATTAGGTAAAGTGATTTCAGTAATTTAGAACAAATTACCTAATTGACAGACAGACAGAGTTACTTTCGCATTTATAATATTAGGTCTACCTATGAAATTGTCGTTTTTCATACAATAGTTTTGGATAACTGAATTTTTCATTTTAACGTTTTTGAGTTATTCTCGGGAATACGAAATCCAAAAGCAAAATTTTGTGGTTTGGACAACAACATTAAGTTAATTTTCATCATACTTAGTTTATTGAAAGTAGTAATTGTAACAAAGGTACAGCAAAATTAAGCAATTAAAAGGGCAACAAATGAAACGAGCTATTATAGCTCTCAGCTATATTTGAGCTTCGCTTACAATAACAAAATCCAAAGTAAATATGTATTATTTTATTCCAAATCTCCATTATATGGCCAGGTTTTTAAATAAAAAACAATTTTAGTAACAGCTGTTCAATCAAATAAATGATGAACAAAATAAAGGTTGAGAAAAAAATCGGCAATTACATAGGTAAAGACCTATTATTAGTAGGGATTTAGTTGCTTACATTGGCCGTGGTGTAGTCAACAACTTTCTTGGTGGTGAGGTCGCACTTATTGCCCACGAGTAGCTTGTTCACGTTGTCGCACGCGTAACGATCGATTTCCTCCAACCACTGCTTCACGTTGCTGAATGAGTCCTGCAATATTTAAAAAAAAAACCTTTTTTATATAAAGTTGCCATACAGAATTAACATTTTTGTATCAAATTATTCCACATTGGACTGGGAGTAAAAGAAAAACTTAGAATGTACCAGCTGCCAACTCTTCCAGGCATACTGTAAAAGTCAGTGGGACGCGAGATATTTGTTGAACTCTGGGCGAAAGGCTGACAACTTCTCACCATCATACATCATGTTTCATGTAATAAAATAACCCTCAGAATTTGTGTCAAATGTGGCATCAAGTGGTTCTAGAACCACTGATGCTCTGCCTACCCCGATAGGGATTATTAATGCGTGAGCGTATGTATGTATGTATTTTTTTTGGTATAAGAAATCCAAAAAAAATACAAAGTAAAAGAGGATTGGATAACGGTAAGTTTTGTTAAACTTAGTTTTTTGAAAGCGTTCGTTATAAAGTTGTAATAATGTTTGAGCATGAAATAATAATAGACACGGGCAACAGATCGATGAATAAGCTAGTCATAAAATAAATCTGAAGTCAAAATGCTTCAGTCGTGTTTTAAGAGGACTGTCTATAAAATAGTAGTGAGGGCCGCCATCAGGTTACCACAAGCGTGCACTCTGTGCAGATACAATAAGAGCGATTTTGCAATGAAAATGGAGTAACCTGATGCGCTGGCCTCTGTACTTGTGTTAGTAAAATCTGAAAAAAAAAAATTGTCAAAATGCACTAAGTCTATTTGGTGACTTTAAATCAGCTAGCGAAACTTCAGGGGGTGAATCTCCCCATGAAACTGAACAACTTTCCCCAAGGAACCTATATGAAATGCTCAAAAAAAATGTTTACGTCCCATACAAACGCAAATCAGCTGAAGTTGTATGGATGCGACATTTTTTTTTTCATATTCCAACCATTGATATACAATAAAACAACTAGATACCCAATCTCAAAAGAAACGTCAACCAAAAACTGTCCGAGCCTTGACGGATGAGTGAGCAGGATAAAAGAACTGAAACTGAACTGAATGAAAGAGTGAGAAAACCTATCAAAAGTAATGCCCAATCGTTGTGATGGGCACTTATTTGCTGCGGACACTTTTTGAGCGCGATTGGAAGTCTAGTTGTTGATTGTAGGTCAATGATTCCAACCATAACTTCAGTTTCGTGGGTGATCCCCATTCTTCTTTTTCTCTAACGGATTTAAAGTCTCCCACATGTAGTGTGAAAGAGCTGAGAAAGAAATAGATACTATCAATCTATTGTAAATATTTACAAATATTTATGTCGATCCATTTATCAGTTAAATTCTCAGCCTCACCTTTTGAGGGCATTGAGTTGTTTATCTAAGCCAATTCATAGAAATGCCAGCTCACTATTAAACCTGGCCTTTCGAGTTATTACTGTTAATTATATTGAGTTAATTTGAACTACTTGAAACAAAGGATAGTGCAACTTCATCAACTTGGACCTGGGGCGTTTGGACTCCAAAAAAATATACAAGGCTTTAGGTATCTCTTTCAACCTCTCGGGTGGTTAACCAGTCCATGAAACTGAACAACTTTCCCCCAATAATAGGTCAAAATACAAGAAAAAAAATTTGAGTTCCCATACAAACTTCATCAGCTAGCGCATTTTGTATGTGAGATCAATTTTTTTTCGTGTTTTGATCTATGTTCCTTGGGGAAAGCAGTTTCATAGACTGATTTAGCACCCGAGAGGTTGAAAGAGATTTACCTAAAGCCCTGTATATTTATGCACCAGCTACGACTTCTATACCACACTGATGTTCTACTCAAAGGTTGCCTGGAAGAAATAGCTATCTAGGAATAAGGTCGACTTGTTGTACAGAGGGCCGCACATCAGGTTATCCCATGCGTGCACTCTGCGCTGTTACGATAAGAATGGTTGGTTTTGCAATAAAAATGGGGTAACCTGATGCTTTATGTACACTATGTTTTATGTTCCGTTTATTGACTGTCACTGTGCAAATAAAGTATATTATATCGCCCAAAAGTGCAACATATTACGCTAATTAGTAATTATAGATCTAGCGTTTAGTTAGATTTTTTTATTGTAGAGTGAACAAAATCTATCCTAGCCGGATTTATAGCTTCTTTAAAAGGCCCTTCCTTTTCTATTGATTCCGTCAATAGGTACCCAGTTTTCATCATCATATCAGCCCATCGCAGTCCACTGCTGAACATAGGCCTCCCCCAAAGTGCGCTACTTTACACGGTCCTCCGCTTTTTGCATCCAGCCACTAAACGCTATCTTCTTTAGGTCATCTGACCATCTGGCTGGGGGGCGTCCTACACTACGTTTGCCAAGACGTGGTCTCCATTCGAGAACCTGTCTACTCCAACGCTCGTCAGTTCTGCGACAGACGTGGCCAGCCCACTGCCACTTCAGCTTGCTACACTTTTGGATAATATCCATCCATCACTTCGGTTTTCTGTCGGAAATCTTAAATGGCAATTGAAATGTATTATTAACGTATACATTTCCGGTAATTGATCAATTTACGGCGTCACGTAGTAAAATAATCCGACGAACGCGACGTGTACGCTGATTCGCTGTAAACGCGAGCTGTATTTGGTTAAATGTATCACTTGGAACTGCGACAAGTAGGTTTGTTAGTAGCCGAACCCAACCAACCCGATAATAAGGGTTGGTTGGGTTAGGTTAGGTTAGAACTGCGACCCCCAACGCATGAGGCGAGCGAGCGTAGCGAGCGTGCCGCGGCAGCGGCCGGCGAAGTGCCAGGAACGACTCGACTGTGGTTGCGTTAAGAGATTGTCGCATCGACCAATCAGAGAACAGTGTATTATATTATGGATTCATTGTCACATTCAGTAACAACAATATCAAATTCCTCTATACAATTTATGCTTTAAGATTTAGATTGTTGTAGGATATTACATTACCTCTTATAGACTGAGATCCCAGGGCTGCCAGACGTAACTTATAAAAGTGAGGGAAATAGTTAAGACATCAGCATACAGACTTCAAGCTAACTGAGTATTTTTTGTAAGTACCTTCAGAACCTTGTAGCTAAAAATTGACCGGCAGCCCAGGCTAGCTGGTATTCATACGTTACTAGTACGTACTAAACACTAATATTCCCACACTTTTGGTTAATGAGAAAATAAGTTACGTCCGAAGGCCCTGGGATCTTAGTCCATAACTTTAAGTCTTAACGGCGTGTAAAGTACGTAAAACTAAGTACAGAGGCCAGTGCATCAGGTTACTCCATTTTCATTGCAAAACCGCTTTTATCACAACAGCACAGAGTGCATGCGTGTGGTAACCTGAGTTACGGCCGTCCGTACATTGGCCTCGCGCCAATGTATGACGAACCAGTGAACTTTGTAAACAAAGGCTCTGGGTTAGTGGGGTGCACTAGTTGGGTATTAGGACAAACAGACAAATGGGGCATATTATCGCAGTTAATATCGTAGTATGCGCTTACTAAAGATGTTTCATTACATTAGTTATTGAAACTAATATTACTAATATTATAAAAAGGAAAGATTTGTATTTTTGTATGTAACAAACAAATGAACTTAAAAACTACTAGAACGATTTCAAAAATTCTTTCACCATTAAGATGATTCATTATTAGGAGTAGGATGCTACATATAATTTTCCCGAATTCCCACGGGAACGAAGTCCCGAGCGGAATGCTAGTATATTACATAGAATACTAGCTTTACGCCTTTGTAGAAGCCAGTAAGTGGGATGCGAAGGTTTTACTGTTTCGTGGACGAAAGGCGAATATCCATCACCACTATACTCATACTCCTAGAATGAATCACTTGACTTTCTGTCTGCCTACCCCGAAAGGGTAATAAGCGTTAATGTATGTATGTATTTGTATGTGTCGTGGCCATATCGTAGATTTGCTCACTTCATGAAATGCTCGATAATTTCATGAAATGCGACCATTTCATGAAGTGGCCAATTTAATTGCGACAAGTAGAACTGCGACCCCCAACGCACGAGCCGAGCGAGCGTGGAAAAGGGAAAATATCTAATTTACAAATTAGAAGATATAAAACAATTCTGAAGATGTTTGGATGATTGTTACTCAATCACGCAAAAACTAATGGACTGATTTTGATAAAATGTTGCAGTAATATAACTTATAAGTTCGTTTCGGTACAAGGTTTGAATAAATCACGATTTTTTGCAAAAAATCAAAAATCATCGATTTTTTTCAAAAAATCGAAAAGATTATGATTTTTTCGATTTTTTCCTTGTGCCTTTAAAATACACTTAATATTTTTCATACCTTCTATTCGAAAAGTGTTGTTTTGTTCCTCTTTAAGTTGGACCAAAATAGTTCATTTCTGATAAGAACTCATTGGCGGGTCAGAATGGACTTTCCAGCCCGCCAAAAGATCATTGGCTGGTTGGAAAGTTCATTTACCCCCGCCAACGAGAATTGAATTTAGAACATGTGTCATTCCTATGAAATGGAACGCAATTTGTATGGATACTGGCTGGCACGTGCTGGCTGTATGGCGGTGGCACCCCCGTGCTTATTAAAAAAAATGCAAGAATTGTAATTCAGTAAAACAACTAACAATAACTAAAAATTGCTCAAGTGTGTATTTTGTAATTTGTTTAATTTTACATTTCATCATTAAATAAATATTTTTAATTACTTAATTTATTTTTCTCATAGAATGGGTATGATGATAAGTAGGAGTGTATGACTTGAGAGCGAATTATTTTTTAGCTCGGGTTATGTATTTTGAATCCCTCGCCATTTCGCTCCCTTGTCATACAATCTACTAATACAATAAGAAAATTATAAACGCCTTGATTTAATCAATGATTTTTATTGAAAAAAATCACTTGATTTAAATCGTGATTTAAATCATGATTTAATCAAAACTGATTTAATCATGCCAACCCTGTTTCGGTAATTTGACCTGCTGAATTCTACCACAAAAAAAACATTCTACATTTTTTTCAGTAAACTAAGCAACAAATCCAAAAATTCAAGAGTGAAAGTTGCATCATCCAAAAAAAAACAACAGAGCTCAAATCCCAATACTTGTGACCTAATTTTGCGAACCAAAAACATGAAACTGTTTTTGTAATTGTATAAAGTTTCTTTTGAGAACCAGCCACTGAGTCAGATCAGTAGGTACATGACACTGCGACAATGCGTCGTCATACTTTAAAAACTATTTTTTTAATTAAAATTATTTACTTATAACCTTTCCACCCGCCCATATAGGCATATATCGTGCCTAGCTGTGGAGTAAAAAGTAAGTCTCTATACCACATTTCATCAAAATCAGTTCAGTAGTTTAGGCGTGAAAGCGTAACAGAGAGACAGAGTTACTTTCACATTTATAATATTAGTAGGGATTAGGATTTACTATAAATAACGAAAACAAAAAAAGAAAATCTATGTGGATTGCCTCACTATGCCCCTGGGATACTACCAGATAATACTTAGTTTAGAGCTCTTAAACTAAAGTGTACATAAAAACTTGATTTTAAACTATAAAAACAAATATGGTGTGACGTTTGTTATGCTAATGATCCGAAAAATTGCCATAAAATCTTGTTACAACAAAAAAAAAATTATAGTTTTCAAAGCAGACCCACAATATTTCAGAGAATGCCCAACTATTCTATATCTCTTTTAAGAATACTTCCTGACAACTCATTCATGCTGGGAAGTGACGCCAAGCATTCGCAAAAAAAAAAAACAAATGGAGTCTTTATTTTATAAAAACTTTGCCACTTAGAAGAAGCCCAAGGTAAATTGTACCTAATTTAAAGTAAGTAAGTAAGTTTGCCCTGGTCAAACTAGGTACTCAAATCAATACGATTCTAATAGGCAACATGATAACATTAAAGTGACATTGCTATTTGTTTTTTACTTCAACTCTAAAAGATGAGGTCAAAGTTCAGTTGTTTTTTGTGCTAATATCTAGTTGTTTTTGTTGATTTGAAGTTGTTCTGTTAGGATATAGGAATCCTAATTTGAACCTTATTAACAGCAGATAATAAATTTATTGTCTCATTGAAGAGATATACTTAAAAGAAACAAAAGTGTATACTATTTAAAAAACTTGATATTGATTTAGACATTAAATCTTTGGTAAAAAATTTAAGCTCGCTCATTAAAGTTTCTTCTAAATGGATGTTTTAGAAACTACTGATTGCCATAAACATTCAAGGTTTTATTGGCCTAAGGGTATGGTAGATAAGGTACTGGGTATGTATGACATATGATTTTATAGCTAAAACATGTTAATAGGATGATTAATGTTTGCAAGAAGGTTGATTATAATGATACTGTAAGAACCTGCATTGTAACAACAGTTTCAAAGATAGACCACTAGCATTACATTCCTTGTTTATTTTTATGAAACTAAGCAAGCAATACCTTGACTTTTATAGCAATAAGGGAGAACAATTTTCATTTTAAGAATTGGTAAGTTTAAAATCCCGACTCTCTTTAAAGTTTGAGTGAATAGGTTTCTTTTGGGTAAGCTTGTTTTTAATTAGGTGTAAATAACAACATACGCTTACATACACACACACACACAAAACCAACACCCCCAATATCCAAACTTTTGTATTACCCATCCAATCTATTTTGTTAGTAATTTACTTATGCTACCCATTAATCCAGGGGTTCCCAAACTGTGCGCCGCGGCGCACCGAAGTAGAAAGTACAGAGGGGCACCGTGAGGTGATCCTCTTTACTATACTCAGAAACCTTAAGTATTGACAGGTACTAAATAAATAATGCCACACTTTGAAAAAATGTGTGACGATCACCAAGCTCACCAATCACATTTACTAGGTAGCTACTGTATTTTATTTTTTCTTAACTCTCTTTTTATTGGTTTGTTTTAATTTAGTATTCTGACAAAAAGAAAGAAAAACTGAGCTATCATTGTACCTATTTCTTTCATCTATACCTATTTCGACTATCTAGTTAAGTTAGAGCGCCGAAACAAAATTCTAAACTTGTAAGTGCGCCGCGGACTGAAAAAGATGGGAACCCCTGCATTAATCTAAATCTACAGTTTATAATTTTTTAAACTTCTTAATTTTTTTAAATATAAGTGCAATCCTTTTTTTTAATATAATATTTTGCCTCTTTGAGCCAAATGTTGGTCAAGAGTAAGGCCCTTTTGTTATAAAAAAAATCTTCTTGATCTTACCTGATCTGTGCAGTCATAAACAATGATAATTCCGTGCGCTCCTCTGTAGTATGAAGAGGTGATTGTTCTAAACCGCTCCTGCCCCGCTGTGTCCCATATCTGTAGCTTTATTGTCTTTCCATCTAATTCTACAGTCCTAATTTTAAAGTCAACACCAATAGTACTGATGTAGCTCTCTGTATATGTGTCGTCAGCGAATCTGAGCAGCAAACACGACTTTCCCACACCAGAATCACCAATAAGCAGTAGCTTGAATAAATAGTCGCTGGAAAACAAAAAAAAAATACTTAGACAATCACTTATGAAAAGAACAAAGTCACAAACCAGTGTTAAACTGCACTCATGACTCAGTAAATGACAGATAAATGCGGGAATTTGAAGGAGGCGTATCTCTTTGATCAATTAACTTCAACAAACAAAGAAATCAACCAATTTATTGAATGTGATATTAACAAACACAAGGTTTTGAACCTCGGAATACGGAAGTGAGGAATGTGATACAAACGAATGTTCATAAATACGCCATTCACGATCGTGCGATTACGTTAAACGTAGACTTCGATGGTAAAGTACCACGAATACACAATGAGTCACCAAATCCATATTTTGGACGTTTACCATCGATGAACTTTGTAACCAGCTTACTAAGTACTGTTTGCTGAATATCTTCAAGCAAATTGAAAGGTAGGACAATGAATTTGCTAAAAAAGACTGAAATTATTGCCCATCCTTGTTCTAAGACATTGACAAAGTAAAAGGATTACTCACTATTCTGGATTCATTTTTGTACTATAAATGTAACGTTTCAAAAATTATGAAGAGGAATATGTTTGAAAACAGTTTTGTCCTTTGTTTCAAAGCACTGAATAGCAAAAAAATTAAAATTATACGTAGAATAATGATGGCCGCCGACACAGAAACACCCACACTGACGTAAAGACTAAAGTCAGTCGACAGGAGTGCCACTTGGCAAAAATTAAACTGCGTTCACGTTGGAGTAACGTTATTGAGTGTTACTAAAAAACTACGAATAACTGTTATTACGAAGAAGAAAAAATAGAAGTAAAATAATGTCAAAGGCGGCGCCTTCTTCCTGCTTAAAAAAGTTAATAATTTGTTTCGTCCTGATTTTTGTTTCAATTTTCTAATTTTAAACATTTTCGATGGCCAAAGTCTGGCCATCAAAAGCTGTCCACTAGAAACGGCGGCAGATTTAAAAATTCGTCTTTCGAAACTTTTCTACTCATCATTCCACACTTTTATGAACCTTACAGTAAGAAAACAATCAAATCAAATTAGAAGAAAATAAAATAGTGTTAACTCCGTTTATTCAGTGTATAGTGTTTTCAGCGGACGAATTTTAAATCTGCCGCCGTTTCTAGTGGACAGCTTTCGGCCAGACTCTTAAGTTCCTTGCGGATGAATGATCGCTATGTTGAGGCGGATAACTTAAAATATGTTTCAAACCAAGAACCGTTTTGTTTCAAACGCTGTGTGATTTTATACTCTGATTTGAATTCTACTCAATGATTTGAAAATATTTTGAAGCTATATTCTCTTTTTAGGCTTGTTTTGCAAGCAAATAAATGGTCAGTAGCTAGTCCAAATAGCTACAAATAAAAATACAGAAGATACCATAGAAGAGAAGTTAATATTCAATGTAGATATATATCAGAAGAAGAAAAAAGTTTGTAAGTTTAAAAAAGAAAAAGTACAGAACAGGACTAGGTAACTATCTGAGAAGACCAAGGATATTATACCTATATGGTAAACCATAGAAGACCCATACCTTTACTCATATTTAGTCCATGCTCATACAGAAACAGAATAAAAAGATTATAAAAACTCAAGAGAAGAATGAAAGTGCACAAGACGAAAATCCACAGAAAAAACCAAGTGCACAACGAATTTGTATATAAAAAACTAAACAAGAAGTGAAGTGTGAAACATAATTGAAGGATAAAAGCAAACGCACTAATTAAAGATGACCCACAATCCTATAAAAAACTATCGTCGAGAAAAAGATTGCAAAGAAGCCAAAAAAAGAAATTCAGTCTCTTGAAAAGATTAATCTGGGTGGCGCAAAAGGGACTATTTGACTATTTTACCAGACGAAACAAAGAAAGCATGACTTGTAATTGTAGTTGTAGCGCGAGGTTATCGACAAGATTAATCAGAAGAAATGTAAAAACAATAACATTATGAATGTGTTTGTCTCAAGGTCATAATTAGGATTAGGAAGCAACTTGGTAAGTAGATATGTAGATTTATTACCATTTCTAAATGGAAACTTACAGATGTTTATTTGAAATGAAATAATATTTATTGAAAGTGCTACTTAAATGGAATAAGAAGTAAAAAAGGAACAGATCAAAAAAAAAGGTTTATGTTTAATAAATCCCTACTAATAATATTATAAATGCGAAAGTAACTCTGTCTGTCTGTCTGTTACCTTTTCACGCCTAAACCGCTGAACCGATTTTGATGAATTTTGGTACAGAGATAGATTAGAGCCTGGGAAAGGACATAGGCTACATTTTATCCCACAGTTGGGCACGATATAACCTGTAGTCCACGCGGGCGGAAAGCTAGTATTATTTAATTTTAATATTATAAATGCGAAAGTAACTCTGTCTGTCTGTCTGTTACCTTTTCACGCCTAAACCGCTGAACCGATTTTGATGAATTTTGGTACAGAGATAGATTAGAGCCTGGGAAAGGACATAGGCTACATTTTATCCCACAGTTGGGCACGATATAACCTGTAGTCCACGCGGGCGGAGCCGCGGGCGGAAAGCTAGTATGTTCTATAAAATGTCATATCAAAAACCGATCTTAGCTTTGTTTCGCTTTTAACCCAAAACTGGTAATTTTGTGACTAGGTACAGGTCATCTTGAAAAGGACCATTCAAATGTTACAAGGCTGAGTTACGATTGAGTTAAGGGGCCGTCCACATATTACGTCACGCAAAATTTTGAGTTTTTGAACCCCTCCCCCCTTACGTCATGCTTTTTTGGTATCCCTTTAACATGTTTGGTATGACCCCCCCCCCCCCATACGCTGTGACGTATTATATGGATGACCCCTAAGTACGTAATATATTCATAAAAAAGAAATACTGCGAGGGAAGCCGGGAATGTAGAACAGAAAGAAACTTGCCACATATCTTGAATGTTTATTTTACTTGATTAAAATACAATATTCGAATTACACCACCGCAAAATAGGAGATAGGAAAAAGGGACGACAAAACGATTTACATCGGCCTATATAGTTAATTTAATACTAGGTCACAGGCAATGAATGCTTCACATATACAGCCTACTTGTACGTATTCTATTTCTAACTCTCCTCCATAAAGTATACACCATTGCATACATGTAAACCATTTTACAATACTACAATGACTACCATGCTAAGAACATTTTCAAAACAGACTAAATACAGCAGGCTAAGTGACAATACATATCTAGATTCTAGACCAAAAGAAATTCACTTAACACAATAGGTAGGTTGTTATTTAATTAATTTTACATTTAACTCTAATATGAAATCATGATGCTTTTGCTTACATAAAGGCTTGTTAGTACCTACATCTGCTATCATTTGTTCTGTAGGCTATCATCTTACACTAATAATGTTTTTGTATAAATTTTTTACATTATGATAACGCAAATCTATATGTTTTTTTTCTTATGGGCATATTCTTTAACTGAAAGTAACTTTTGAGCACTTTGATTGTCATTGTACAAACTATATGGAAATATTTACTTTAGGGTCCCACGATTTGGGAGTCTCTGATTTTTGGGCAGAAAGGTCTAGACCTAGGTAGACCTTGTGCAAAATCTGGTGAGGAGATGCCTAGTTTTTGAGAAAAAAAATCTAGAAATCTAGAAAATTTTCATACTAATTTGACCTTTTTTTATCTTTTTGGCTTGGTAGAGGCAAAGGTGCCAATGTTCATACAGTCAATGAGTATGTTTTGTTTTTATTTTGTATTTAAACATAAATAAATACAAAGTTCTCCCCCTCACTCCCAAATTCGTGGGACCCTAATGTACATTTTTACCTAAGTACCACCTCCTGGTATGTTTTTAAAATTAATTTCTAAAGAACATAGGACAAAAACGTTAATCTTTTCATGGCTATCTCGGTTTTTATACGGCTGGCAGTCGCGTGTAATTTTGTCCTCGGTCTCCCGGCGGAGTATGAAAGAATAAATATGTACCTAGCCATCCAGGACGGAGAGGGGCGGAGCCGAGCGCGATCAGCGGCATGGAGCGGCTGCCGGACGAGGTGCTGCTGGCGGTGCTGGAGCGGCTGAGCACGGCGGATCTGCTGCTGCGGGCGGCGCGCGTGTGCCGGCGCTGGCGGCGGCTGGCGGAGAGTGTCGGGCGGCTCGTGCGGCGGCGGCGAGACGCGGCGGGCGTCGGGCGCGGCACGCGGCGCCTGCTGGTGACCGATAGAGGCGCCTGCCTGCCCGCCCTACTGGCTGCCGCGCCGCTGCTGACGTCGCTGACGGTGCACGCGCGCGTGCCGTTGGCGCCGCCGGAGCTGGCGGCGCTGGAGCGGCTGCAGCACCTGCGGCACCTGGACGTGCACGCGGCGGGTGGGGTGCTGGGCGGCGCTGTGCTGCCGGCCACGCGCCGCCTGCACGTGCTTGTGCTCAACGACACGCCGGCGCCGGGCGTGCTGCGCGAGCTGGGCGCGGGCCGGCTGCGCGAGCTGCACATGTACGGGCGCACGCGGCACTACCCGCGGAGCGAGCTGGTCGAACTGCTGCGGGCGCGCGCGCCGCACCTGCGCGAGCTGACGCTGCGCTGCTCGGAGCTGGAGCACGCGGACTACCGTGCGCTGGCGGATTGCAGGGGGCTGCGCGCGCTGCGGCTGTACGCGTGCTGGCTGCTGCGGGACGCGGCGGCGGCCGGGCTGGCGCGGCCGCCCCACCTGCACACGCTGCACGTGACGGGCGCGCACATGCTGGGGCCGGCGGCGTTGCTCGACTGGCTGCACGAGCTGCCGCCGGGGCTGCGCGAGTTGTCGCTGTCGGTAGGCTGGTTCGGCGACGGGCACGTGGCGGCGCTGTGTGCGCGCGTGCCGGGGCTGCGCGTGCTGGAGGTGTGGCGGTGCGGGGTGCCGGCGTGGGGGGGGCTGCAGCGCGGGGTGTCGGCTCGGGGGGGGCTGCAGCGCGAGCTGTCGGCGCGGGGGGTGCGCGCGCTGGCGGACGGACTGCCGCGGCTGCGGGAGCTGGACGTGGACGTGTCGCTGGGGGAGGACGTGGTGGCGGCGCTGGCGGGGCATGGCGCGCTGCGGTGGCTGCGGTGCGCGGGGGTGGGGGCGAAGGTGAGGCGCGCGGGGGGACTGCGGGTGGAGCGCGCGGGGGCGCGGGTAGTAGGCGGCGTGCTGCAGGAGTACGAGGAGGGGCCGCGCGCAGACCTGTACTACAGCTGGTCGTGGCCGCGCGCGCCGCCTCCGCGCCCCTGGCCCCCCCGCTCGCCGCTCGCACACACTGACTCGGACGAGGACTACTCGCTGCTCGGGGACGGAGATGACGTCGTTCTGCCTGAAGACCTCGTTGACGATGATTTATGTCTGAACCTGCGCTGATGTTTACATTACGAGACATTAAACTTGCTGTAATATTGTATTTAGCGAAAAGTTTTCATTCCTCCCTCTTTTCGAGATCCAGCCAGTAGCGTAGCTACCTAGGGGCTAGGCGGGGCAGTGCCCCGGGGCTCAGGGGACCCTCTACTCCTTACCAGAAAATCTCGATCGAACTGAACTTTTGAAAATGTCTCTCATTTTCAAAATAAATATGACAGGTTGCAACCCGACTTTAATCATGGCAAAACTCAGTTGAGAGAAATTCGAAAGTTTTATAGTGCTACAAGGCTCTTTTGGCCGATGGGTGACATTAGCAGGGGGCGTGGGTGTGCAATTAAGGTTGCCAATGCCTTTGTTTCAGGGAATTTAGGAACGATGGTAGGCCAGTCTAGGATTTTTGAAATCATTACCAAACTTTTTAATACCTAGCGTAGTGACTACTTGTAACATCACAATTTAAGTATAGTTCTTAACAATTCTAACTTATCATTCAACTGTTCGCTTCTAACGCTAGCTAAAAACTGACTGCCCGGGCTCGATCAACGGCCGTAATCCCCTCTCCCTTACTCTAAAATGGCCTGCTTGGCACGTGGTTGGTTGGCGTTTCACCAATCACGAGCCAAGAACTGTGCCTTTGTTCGGACAATTATGTCTCGAAATATCTTTGAAAATAAAGTTAATCACGACAGTAGTGCGAGAGCGATGACATTGTCATTGCGGAGTTAATTTTTATAGATTTAGAGCAGTTTCGCACTATGTCCGATCTGAACCCGATCCAAACCCATGAAAATATAGATACGGAGAAATGTAATAGTATCGGATGACGGAGAGATCTAGTGCGTAAATTACAATAGAAATAGTTCTACGGCTACTACGGACCATATTTTCACGGGTTCGGATCGGAAATAGTCATAGTGCGAAACCGCTCTTAGTGTTATTAGAATAGGATACCTACGTAAAATAATTATTGTAAATAAGAAAAAGAAAACATCGCAAGTTTTTTTCAATTATTTTTATTAAAATGATGCTGTACCAAAACCTTGTCTAGTAATCACTGGTACTCCCACGCACCGACGGAACACAGCAAGCTGTTTGGCATCGGACTTCGGTAGGAGGGTGGTCGCGAACCAGACGGCCCTTTACAGAGCCTACCACACCGCATGAGACCATAGGACGACACCTCAGATTCAGACAAAAATGAAGTGTCGTTGCCTGGGATGGATCACTAGGAGGCAGGTCTCACTTGTGTTTCCTTAGTCGCCTCTTACGACACCCACGGAAAGAGATGGGGTGGTGTTATTCTTAACCGATCACCACACGGCAAAAACCAACCTATCGCTGCTGCAATTCGCTAATTTACGATTTCAAATGGTTTTATCGGGCAGCCACATTATTTTTCTTCCATTTGTACTTTCACTTTTAAAGCCATATAATGCAGGGCCGGTCCAAAGTGTCAAGCTTGACGTGCTCTTGAGTGTACGTTTGTGATAGCGCTCGTAACACGCCTCTCACACCACTTGTCTATTAATTCCTTTTGACATGTTTTTATTGAAATAAAAGCGCTAAATAGTCAGAATAAACTACACAAGCAACGATCTGTCAACAAATGGCGCATAGAGTAACATTAAATGGCGTTTCCAAGGTGCCGGCGCGACTGTACTAAAATTGTGCGGCTCCGTTATTTAATGCCATCTAGGGCATAATATGGTGGCATAGAATAACAGGAACGAGCTTAAAATTGTTGTTGTAGGCCTCGTGGTCGTCAACAGTGGTCGCTCATACCACCACAACAGTAGGAAGAGGTGCAGATCGAAGAAAAAACGCCGGGATAAGCCGTAAAATGTATTCCTCAAGAATCCACCACAACTTAAATGTTATTACAATTAATACAGTCACTATTAACATTATATTTCGGTAAAATAGACAAAATTACGTCCTGCGCCGATAGACGGAAATTGAAGAGTGAGAGCGAATGAAAAAGCTAGTGTTGCCATTGTCAAGTGAAAATAAAGCTCTACACTCATGTCACAATTAAATTGTGTGTCCATACATACTCCAACACTTCCCCTTATGGCACACAATTGAAATACTCAATGTCAAAAAAAAAAAAATTAAACCAAAAACTCTACATTGAATAAACTCTACATCTTATATTGAGGGGGCTCTACGTTATAGCATTATCAGTCTCTACATATCTAGCAAGAATATGAATGACATGCACATAATATTATACCAATTTTATATAATACAGTCAGTCTTTAACATTTCAAACCATGCAAAATACTAATTTACATTTATAGCTTTAACAAACCTTTCATGTTTAATTCTACCTAAAGGTTTGGTCAATACATCAGCAAGCATATTTTCCGTAGGTAAGTACTTAACATTAACCAATTTCTTATTAACAAGGTCCTTAATGTAATGATAACGAAGGTCAATATGTTTTGTACGTTTGTGACAATATTCTCTAACTAACAATAATTTTTGGGCACTTTGATTATCATTAAATATTAAATTTGATAAACTTTTATTATGATTAGGAACAATTTCTGAAAGCAAATTTTGAATAAAACAAATATCTTTACAGACATCACTGATGGCTAAGTATTCTGCTTCAGTACTGGATAATGCCACACATTTTTGTTTTCGAGATTCCCAGTTAACTGTATCATTACCTAATTTTATCACAAAACCGGTATATGACTTTCGATCAGTTATATCATTGGCCCAGTCTGCGTCAGTATAGGCACTTAAACACCAATCCCTACTTTTATGAAAACATAAAGAGTAATGAATTGTACCTGCCAAATAGCGCAGAATGCGTTTTGCGGCTACCCAATGAGTCCTATCGAAACAGTTATTGAATTGGCTAAGCTGGCTACAAGCATATGATATATCTGGGCGAGTGCAAACTGACAGATACATCATCGAACCAAGCAGCTGACGATAGTTATAAACATCATCCTGTAAATAGTCATTACTTTCAGACTTCTTAAGTTTACAGTTAACCTCCATGGGAGTGGAAACAGGCTTACAGTTTTCCATGCCAAAACGAACAAGCAATTTACGAATGTATGAACTTTGATCAAGTTTTAAAATACCTTTAACTCTATCTCTTGAAACATTCATGCCTAAGCAACTTTTTAGAGTACCTAGATTCTTTACATTAAAATTTCTTTCAAGAATAGAAACCAATGTGTTTTTATTATTGCTATTCTGACTAGAAAATACATAAAAGTCATCGACATATAACGCTATTAATACCAAGTCATTATCAGTGTATTTAACATAAACACATGGTTCACATTTAGACTGAACAAAATTATTTTCAGATAAAAAGTTATGTATCTTACAGTTCCACATTCTACTGGCCTGTTTCAAACCATAAATGCTTTTCTTTAACAAGCAAACTTTGTTAGGATATTTGTCACAAAAACCTACAGGTTGCTCCATATAAATTATTTCATTTAAGTCGCCATTTAAAAATGCTGTAGCTACATCTAAGTGATCTATATTTAAATCATATTGATTAGCAAGGGAAAATAATATTCGCATTGTTGAGTGACGTACTACAGGCGAGAAAGTATCGTTATAATCTATGCCTTCCCTCTGCGTAAAGCCTCTGGCAACTAGACGTGCTTTAAAACGATCAAAATTCCCCGACGCATCGTACTTAACTTTGTATACCCATTTACATTTAACAACATTGCTATCTTTGGGTCTATCTACTAGTTCCCATACATTATTGGCGACAAGAGCATCATACTCACATTGCATGGCGTGCTGCCATTCCTTGCTGCATGCGGAGTTCATCGCCTCCTCGTAAGTAAGTGGTTCATCGACAAGAGAGTTACTTTTATCATGCACTAATAGACTCATATCATAGTCAGAAAATCTTATAGGCTGTACATTACGTGTTGAGCGAATAGGACGACCTATGTGCGTATCGACAGTCTCAGGACCAGTCGGCGCTACATCTTGAGCCGAAGTCTCGCGCGTCGCACTCAGACGCTCAGCGGCGTCGACGACTCCCGCAGACGATTCAGCGGAGCTGGACTCATCCTCGCTGCCTGTGCAGTACTCTCCTTCTGAAATTGAACAAGAACCACTATTAAAACTGTGATCATTTTCTAAATTAAATTGGGAATTTTCATTATTAAAATTTAATTTATTATTGTCAATATTTGCATTTAATTCATTATTATTAAAATTATTAATTTCATTTAAATTCAGTTGATTATTATTATTAATAATTTCATTATTATTTTGAACATTACAAATATTATCACAGTTTGGTTGCATATCTAAGTCAAAATTATAAAAATTAAACTCTTCAATAGTTTGCGCAGAACAATTAAAATTAGGGTTATAAAATTTCGTTTCTAAAAATGCCACATTACGTGAAATAATGACCTTAGTGGGGTTAAAGGGATCAGCCAACCGAAAACCCTTTGTTGTGTCACTATATCCCACAAAAATAAATTCCTTCCCCTTAGCGTCAAGTTTGGTACGTTTTTGCTCAGGAATAAGCGAATAAGCAGTGCAGCCAAACACCCTGAGATGGCTGAGATCAACCTTTGACCCTGACCAAATTTCCTCAGGAATTTGCCCAGACAAAGCCGCAGTGGGAGATCTATTTTTTAAATATAAAGCTGTCATCACAGCTTCTCCCCAAAAACGTTTGCTAAGGCCAGAATGCTGCAACATGCAACGTACTTTTTCAAAAAGAGTTCTATTAAGTCTCTCAGCGACACCATTTTGAGCAGGAGAATAAGGAACAGTGGTCTGGTGGATTATACCTTGTTTTTGCAAGTAATTTTTAAAATTTATACTGCAATATTCACCACCATTATCAGTTCTAAGGCATTTTATAGGCAAACCTAGCTGTTTTTCGACTAAGGCTTTAAATTTAATAAAACAATCAATTACCTCAGTTTTATTCTTCAATAGGTATCCATAACTCTTCCTGGTGTAATCATCCGTAAAGGTGAGGAGATATTTCGCTCCACCCCAGCTGACCTCCGGCATGGGGCCACATACGTCACTGTGCACGAGCTGCAGTGGTTGTGTCGTCTTGCTGGTACTTGCAGTAGGGAAAGGCTCGGCCGTAAGCTTCCCCTTGAGACAAGCTTCACATTTGTCATGTAGATTTTCATCCTGAAACACGACACCACACTCATGCAATCTTAACCTAGACATACCTGCCAAGTTCAAGTGGCCTAGCCGTTGATGCCAAATATCAGTACTTGATGAGGCAGAGGCAGCAACTGCAGCACTCGGTGTATTCTGCCTATCATGCAGGATCAAAGAGTGCATCCTATTGAGCGAATTATCCTCAAAAATACATCCATTTAATTTGTAAATACCATTGATACAAATAGCCTTTGCTAGAAAATTGCCAGAAACTTTATCACTATTATTTTCAAATATGAAACAACCCTCATTATTAAATTGTAAAATAAAACCATCTTGACATAATTTAGAGACTGATAAGAGATTTGTGGACAAGTTTTCAACAAACATAACATTTTTTAAAATTCTCACCTGTTTGTTCAATAAAACATGCATGTCTCCAGTACATGTACTCATCATTTGTTGATTATTTGCCACAGAGATTACTTGAACACTAGTGTCTTTAATATTAGATAATAGTTTCTTATTATTGCACATATGATTACTGGAACCACTATCGATGAATAGTTGTGTAGAAGTGTGAGCCAAAAATGCAGTTATGGGCTCTTTTTCTTCTTTCTTCTTCTTTTGTTGCTGTTTCTCTCTCTTAAGCTTGAAGCACCTTGGCTTGATATGGCCAGATTTACCACAATAAGCACAAACTATTTGTTTCCTTGCAGCAAATGCTGTAGTCGAAGTAGTGCTTTCTTGTTTTCTCTGAGCTTCTTGAAGCAGCCTTGTTCTTACTAGCTCACTTTGTAGATTCGAAGAAATACACAACGTTTCCAAGTTTGAAACTAAAGAGTCATAATCCTGCGGCAGACCACTCAATAGAATCTCAGCTATTTCTGCATCTTCTATGACTTTACCGATGTCAGACAACTGGTGTACTAAAGACATAACTTTCTCTATGTAGTCAGACATTCCACTGCAACTACTAAATTCTATATGATGCAGCTGACGAAGAAGAAGTACTCGTCTGTACAATCCACGGTCTTCAAAGACATCTGCAAGCTTTTTCCAAGCTTCACGAGCAGTCTTAGCTTCTCTTACATACTGGAATAATGCTGGCTTGATGCTGAGACAAAGGCGAGCCAGCGCACGCTGATCGCGCGCGGCATCCAAGCCCTCGTCGCTTGTCCTGTCAATCAAATCCCATAGCCCTTCTAGATTTAACACCATTTTAAGGGCAAACTTCCAGCTGTGGTAGTTACTCACTCCTTCCAGCTTCTCCATGGCGCCTGCGCCGCCCAACAGCATCTGCGTCGAAATAGGCGGGCCATCTGTCGCAGGCATGTTGGCCGCGTGCGGTTCGCACCAATCCTCGTCGCGACGGCTTTATGAGCGGTTGATGATTGCAGATTATCTCGCTGGGCTAAATAACCTGTTGTTGTAGGCCTCGTGGTCGTCAACAGTGGTCGCTCATACCACCACAACAGTAGGAAGAGGTGCAGATCGAAGAAAAAACGCCGGGATAAGCCGTAAAATGTATTCCTCAAGAATCCACCACAACTTAAATGTTATTACAATTAATACAGTCACTATTAACATTATATTTCGGTAAAATAGACAAAATTACGTCCTGCGCAGATAGACGGAAATTGAAGAGTGAGAGCGAATGAAAAAGCTAGTGTTGCCATTGTCAAGTGAAAATAAAGCTCTACACTCATGTCACAATTAAATTGTGTGTCCATACATACTCCAACAAAAATGTCCGGTTCTTTTATGTACGTCACTGTTATTTGATGCCAAAGTGGCATTGTATGAAATGGCAGAGAATAAAATGTGCGTACATATCGCTGCCATAGAAACAGTTAGCTGAGAATAGTAGGGAGTCGTAGACCCCCCACCCCCTTGTCATGAAAAATAAGCAAAGTAAAGACATAGCCCTCGAAACTGAAAACGTTTCCCAAGGAACAGAGGCTGAAATATTGGCTGAAAGGACCATGCAAAAAAGTGTCCCCACCCACCAACAGATTCCAAACCTATCTCAGTTAATAAATCTTGTCACAATGATAATTATTTGGTATGGCGACATCCACCGCAGGCATGGGGATCTAACACAAAAACCGGTCAAGAGCGTGTCGGGCCACGCGCATTGTGGGGTTCCGTAGCAGCATGGTTCAAATGCAGCTGTCAGGTATACACCATGGGAATTCAACAGGGGCAATGAAGAAGGGGGGGGGGGGGGGAGGGTGAGGGGGTTGTGCCAAACCAAAGCCATCTTTCATTTCGCTCGTTACAGAAATAATAGTGGGCCAGGGCCAAACCGAAGACGTCAGTCGCCAATTTAATGAATTAGGCTCTAATCCTGATTGCCTGAGGCAGGGAAATCGACCCTATTTGTATTTGAAGTTTTTATGGGTTTTTCATTTAACTTTGGACAGTTCCTTGGCAATCAAATCTCATGAGAGTGAAGTCTCACTGTGTATGCTAGGGCAGCTGCAGCTCAAGTACAGATAAAAGCAGGTCACGCTTTGCACTACCAGTTTAAGCTGAGCTCTGATTTATACTGCGCGCCATACAATGCAGGGCCGGTCCAAAGTGTCAAGCTTGACGTGCTCTTGAGTGTACGTTTGTGATAGCGCTCGTAAGCCTTTCCCTCGCGCAATCAAAGTGTTCCCTTCTTCTCTGTTTTGATAATTCTTACTCTTTTTATGCTCTTGCTTCAATTATTCACGATAATGATATCAAATTATAAATAATCGAATTTTGTTTTGTTAGTTTTTTATTTATCTTTGGCTCTTTGTTCTTTTTATATTCTGCCGTCAGTTGCTTATTAGAGTCAATGCAATGGTACAAATGGCCTCTCGGCCGTTTGCCAATAACAAAAAAAGTTTCAGCGTCAGCCGAGCGGCGTGCCGCGCGAGTTTGTCGCCATCATGCTCGAGCTGCTGGACAAAGTGTGGGAACTACAATCAGTAAAAAAAATATTGAAATACATATGTAATTAAACATGAACTTTATTATGTACACTGAATATAAACTAAAACATGGTACTTAGATAAGTGGTTACAAATAACCATAAAATAGTGATACTCTATATTTGAAATTACTATGTAGGTACACTACTACACACACACCGAGTTAGAATCTTAAAATTAAAAAAATATGAAAACTGATGTGCATTTTATAAGATCATTTCTTGTAATATGCTAAGGGGAATCTTCCAGATGTACAGACTCCTGTCCTTGTAGCCTGCAATGATCTGTAACAAAATAGAATATATTAACAAGTGTAACATTTGTTATTTAAGGGGTCGTCCATATATCACGTTACTAGCTTTCTGCCCGCGTGGACTACAGGTTTTATTATGACCAGCTGTGGGATAAAATGAAGCCTATGTCCTTTCCCAAGGTCTAATCTATCTCTGTACCAAATTTCACCAAAATCGTTTCAGTAGTTTAGCCATGAAAGCGTAACAGACAGACAGAGTTACTTTCGCATTTATAAAATACTAGCATCCCGCTCAGGACTTCGTTCCCGTGGGAATTCGGGAAAATTATGTAGCCTATGTTACTCAGGAATAATGTAGCATCCTAATTGTGAAAGTATTTTTGAAATCGGTCCAGTAGTTTTTATGTTTATTCGTTGCATACATACAAAAATACAAATCTTTCCTCTTTATAATATTAGTACAGATTAGTAGGGATTTGAAATAAGGGGTCGGATCTGCGGATGATAGGCGAATGACGTACAGGGAGGGGGTCTAACTAAAAATTGACGTTATCTTGGAAGGTACGAAAAGTATTGAATAATACATAAATAAGTAAAGTAAATAAAAATTAAACAGGGTCTCAAAGTTGCGCGAGTAGTGCGGTATTATTATAAAGGTGTGGTTTGCTATGTTTATTTAACACGTGTTACCTTGGTGCCACTTATTATCTTGTTGCCGTGTAGATATTAGTGACATGTTGGAGTAACGTCTGTTATGTTTGTGTAACATGTTACCTTGGTGCCACGTATTGTTGTTAGTGTAACGTATGTTATCTTGTTGCCATGTAGATGTAGTGTTATGTTAGAGTAACGTCTGTTATGTTTGTGTAACATGTTACCTTGGTGCTATGTATTGTTGTTAGTGTAACGTATGTTATCTTGTTTCCATGTAGATATAGTGTTATGTTAGAGTAACGTGTGTTATATTTGTGTTACGTGTTGCCTTGGTGCCACGTATTGTTGTTAGTGTAACGTATGTTATCTTGTTGCCATGTAGATGTAGTGTTATGTTAGAGTAACGTGTTATTTGTGTAACATGTTACCTTGGTGCCACGTATTGTTGTTAGTGTAACGTATGTTATCTCGTTGCCATGTAGATATAGTGTTATGTTAGAGTAACGTCTGTTATGTTTGTGTAACATGTTACCTTGGAGCCACGTATTGTTGTTAGTTTAACGTATGTTATCTTGTTGCCATGTAGATGTAGTATTATGTTAGAGTAACGTGTTGTTTGTGTAACATGTTACATTGGTGCTATGTATTGTTGTTAGTGTAACGTATGTTATCTCGTTGCCATGTAGATATAGTGTTATGTTAGAGTAACGTCTGTTATGTTTGTGTAACATGTTACCTTGGAGCCACGTATTGTTGTTAGTTTAACGTATGTTATCTTGTTGCCATGTAGATGTGGTGTTATGTTAGAGTAACGTGTTGTTTGTGTAACATGTTACCTTGGAGCCACGTATTGTTGTTAGTGTAACGTATGTTATCTCGTTGCCATGTAGATATAGTGTTATGTTAGAGTAACGTCTGTTATGTTTGTGTAACATGTTACCTTGGAGCCACGTATTGTTGTTAGTTTAACGTATGTTATCTTGTTGCCATGTAGATGTAGTGTTATGTTAGAGTAACGTGTTATTTGTGTAACATGTTACCTTGGTGCCACGTATTGTTGTTAGTGTAACGTATGTTATCTCGTTGCCATGTAGATATAGTGTTATGTTAGAGTAACGTCTGTTATGTTTGTGTAACATGTTACCTTGGAGCCACGTATTGTTGTTAGTTTAACGTATGTTATCTTGTTGCCATGTAGATGTAGTATTATGTTAGAGTAACGTGTTGTTTGTGTAACATGTTACATTGGTGCTATGTATTGTTGTTAGTGTAACGTATGTTATCTCGTTGCCATGTAGATATAGTGTTATGTTAGAGTAACGTCTGTTATGTTTGTGTAACATGTTACCTTGGAGCCACGTATTGTTGTTAGTTTAACGTATGTTATCTTGTTGCCATGTAGATGTAGTATTATGTTAGAGTAACGTGTTGTTTGTGTAACATGTTACCTTGGTGCCACGTATTGTTGTTAGTGTAACGTATGTTATCTTGTTGCCATGTAGATATAGTGTTATGTTAGAGTAACGTCTGTTATGTTTGTGTAACATGTTACCTTGGAGCCACGTATTGTTGTTAGTTTAACGTATGTTATCTTGTTGCCATGTAGATGTGGTGTTATGTTAGAGTAACGTGTTGTTTGTGTAACATGTTACCTTGGAGCCACGTATTGTTGTTAGTGTAACGTATGTTATCTTGTTGCCATGTAGATGTGGTGTTATGTTAGAGTAACGTGTTGTTTGTGTAACATGTTACCTTGGTGCCACGTATTGTTGTTAGTGTAACGTATGTTATCATGTTGCCATGTAGATATAGTGTTATGTTAGAGTAACGTCTGTTATGTTTGTGTAACATGTTACCTTGGTGCCACGTATTGTTGTTAGCGTAACGTATGTTATCTTGTTGCCATGTAAATGTGGTGTTATGTAAAGAGCAATACACATCTTTATTTCGGCGGGCTTGCTTCACTCATTTCAAGTCGGAAAACTTTGTCGGCGGCATGTCGACGGCTTGATGTGATAAACTTTTTTTAGCAGTTAGTGATTGCTGCGTGTCGAAAGATGTTGTGTCTATAATTTGTGTTAGCTCGATAATTTAATAAATAAAAATAATTACCAAACATGGACGATGACAGTGATCTATTGATAGCAGCTTGTGGAATTATTACTTATAGCTGGAATATACCAGCACGTTACCAATCTCTAATTATCTAATCTATACACGTCACTGCAGCTTGAGTGGCGTCGGGCAACTTAGCGCTGCGTACGCAAGCCGCCGACATTCCGCCAACATGTCGGTGGCTTAGATGTGTAACATGTTACCTTGATACCACATTTTGTTATGTTAGTGTAACATCTTACCTTGGTGCCATGTATGGCGAGCGAGAGTAACATAAGCGCAGGCCCTCGTAGTTGCGCGAGCGGAGCTGTGTTAGTCTCGCGGTAGATGTAGACACATCCGTCGTAACAGCCCGCGAACAACAACCCGCCCGCCGCGCGGAGACACACCGCACCCTTACCGCCCTCGTGGCAACCCGCGTGGCTTCCACTCTGCGGACATTCAATATTTATTGTATTGTAAAATCCTTTAGCGTAAAGACGGCCGCAATTCAGGTTACCACACGCGTGCACTCTTTGCTGTTGTGATAACAGCGGTTTTGCAATGAAAATGGAGTAACCTGATGCGCTGGCCTCTGTATATTAAGCAAAATAAGTACATTGGAAACAACAGTGTTATAATCTTGACATAGTGTAAAAGGAAGTCGCTTCCGTTGTCGGTTCGCTTAGATCTCTAACTACTCACGGATTTTAATACAGTTTTAAGCAATAGATAGAGTGATTCAAGAGGAAGGTTTATATGTATAATTCATTGCCAAAATTCCCACGGGAACGAAATTCCGGGCGGGAAGCTAGTACTACATAAATTTAAGGTACAAAGGCGGACTTATCCCACAAGGGGATCTCTTCCAAAAATAGAAGTATGAAAAAAAGTAGAAGTATGGAAAAAAATGTCTCCATTGAAGAATAGCTGATTTGAAAATCCAGTCATCAACAAAGTCTATTTAGGCCATTTTTTACCAATATTTAATTGATCCATAACTAGAAGGTGATTTAAGACCGAGATTTAACACGAAATTTTTTTTTTTTCTGACTAATTACTGACCATAGCTGAACCATAACTTTGATTTCTTGGTGAATAAGGGCTTTTTACTGTAAAGTCCGTATTACAGAACGCGACTCAGACTGTCGTCTTTGTCATTTTGATGGTGAGAGAAAGAGACAGTAATACGGGCCTTAAACATGAAGTGAAGTTATAAACGAAACTTACAGCATAATCAAACACATGAATCTGATGGCTACTGGTCCCACAGTACACTTTGCCATCTTCGAACAAAAGAGTATAAACTGTCATTTTGGGCCCCTCCAGGGTCCTCAGCAGGAGTCCTGTTTGGGCATCCTTAATGGTGACGGCTTCAGACCTCGCAGCCACAAGAAGGACCTTCCGGGGGCCCTCTTTCATGGCCCTCAAAGCTAGAATCGACTGCTCGGAAAACTTCACTGTGCTTACTGGAATAAGCATGTTATTCTGAAAAAATGGCGATTTTAGTGGTTGGTGAAAATTATGACTGACACAACGTACAGACATATTCAAATTTGAGCAACATACTATCTTAACACAGTTCCAAACTTAAATAATATCCATGATTATCAACAACGCTTACTAGTTAGCGCTTTTTGCCATCAACAAAAAAACAGCATATTAGTTTTTGGTCGTTGAAGGGTAAATGTATTTTATTTAAGATTTTGATGGTCGACGGCGATGCTGGAGTGTTCCCTGAACGGCATTCTTAGAAGAAACATGTTCGCCCAGGGATTGTGTGGTGGAGGTATCAATTGTATTTTGGCGGCGCAATTGTGTCCACTTCTTCCGGTTTTACAGGGCGTCGCTTCATTAGACGGAATAATTAATACTATGAGGCTGGCATGACCATCCTGACATATTCGAAGCCTCAGCAAAAATTAGATTAAAAAAAAGAATTTAATGGTCTCAGAAAACTGTAAGTAAATTAGCTATTTCATTAACTGATTATAAGACTTGTGTGGTAAAATTACCTTACCTTGCATTCAAACTGCAAGACGAATCCTGTTCTGGTGCCAACGAAGACCGTGTCCCAAGCGCGATCCATGGTCTGAATAGGACTGAGCACGTTGCATTCTGGACCCTTCTCCATACCGGTCTGAAAAAGAAGACATTAATTTAAGCGTTGAGAGCAAGTGGCGTAAGCAACTTTATTCAAAATCTTAAAAGAAAGAAAAATACGCAGTGCTAGGGAATAACTAAATTTTTATTCCCTTCGCTGTGGTAACCGCAGGGAGTTGGGGTAGTAAGGCCAGGGGTTTCATCGCCGAGGTAGGTTGACGTTTTAGAGATAAGAGCTGTGACCCCCGCTCCGGGTCATACTTGGTGCAAAGGTTGTCCATTGCCATACAACGTGGTAATGCTGCAAGTGTTATGGGCACCTTTGCACCAAGGATGACAAGGGGCGGGTTATTTGACTGATAATTTTTGATAATTTATTTTATAATTTTTTACATATTTGTATTTTTTGACAAATCTTTATGTTTTTATTATACAGACTAATTACGCTGAATATACAGGGTGTTAAGTAATTCGATCTTATCCTCTCAGGTGGTGAATCAGCCCATGAAACTGAACAACTTTCCCTAAGAACAAATGCTGAAATACGAAAAAAAATTGTTGACTTCCCATACAAAATGATTTATCAGCTGATGCAATTTGTATGGGAAGTTAAAATTTTTTTTCGTATTTCGGCATTTGTTCTTAGGGAAAGTTGTTTAGTTTCATGGGCTGATTCACCACCTGAGAGGATAAGATCGACTTACTTCCCTGTCTAAAAAAAGTTAAGTACATCCGGTTTGAACGATTAGTTCTGAATGTGTGTATTCCATATCTAAATATCCAGTTGTGAAAATGTGGTTTACACCACTTTTATTGCTCTCAGTGCCTCAATTTTAGGGAAACCACAAACTGTACCATTATGATCAGCGATCGGATGGACGTCTCTGAGGAAGACTGCAATAGGCGTAGAGTCAGTAGGGTCAAAAGAACGAATTCGTATGTATGTATTTAAATCGTTTAATGTATGTTTGTATGTATTTCATTGTAATCTTGACTTGTTTTAAGTGACATCCTGAATGTCCTATAAAATAAAGATTTTTCTATTCTATTCGTCGTCAATTATAGAAATAGTATGGATATGAGTTACTTTTTTATTTCAAAGTCAAAATAGTTTTATTTTATAGAACTTGTTTGCGTGATTTGCCGCGTAAATACGTATCTGACATACTCTCTCCGGCCGCGCGAGATAGGTTTCTCTGAATAAATGCTTTAAGTGATTCTGTGACTTTTCCTGCTCTCCATCAGCTAGATTCTTCCTCTGAGTAACGCTAAGCTAAAGTACTAATGTAACTTTGAGTTCGTGTTGAATTATTCCGCCCGGGACTTCGTTATCGTGGGAATTTGGGTAAATTATGAAGCCTGTGTGTTAATCCACCAATTTTATCAAAATTGGTCCAGCCGCTTGGGCATGAAGAGTAACAAACATCCATATATACAAACTTTCGCGTTTATAATATTAGTAAGAATAAGGATTAGTTAGGAAGTAAGGATAAGAAGAAGAAGGAAGTAAGGATAAGGATTCTTACCTCTAAATCGTAATAACGAATCCTGGAATCCAGAGAGCCAGTATATACGGTAGTGCCGTATTTCTCTCGTACAATAGTAAGACATGTCACGGCAAGGTTCGAGCCCCGGAGAGTGTTTAACAGCTGACCATCCCCGCTGAAGTAATACACATTGCCGTCTAAGCAGGCGGCAATAAAGTTGTCGTCTATGCACTGAAATATAAAATTTAAAAAATATATATTTTATCATTTCGTAGTATATCCGAACTTCGATTTTTTACTTTAAATTAGTTAACGAAACTTTTGGGGGTTACTCTCCCAATTAAATAAAACAACTTTACTTCCCTAAGGAACATAATACAGGGTATAAAAGACAACTTAGCAAAAACTGAAAACCTGGACTCAGACAATCATTTTCTAGTGGAAAATTTACAACTTTTTTTCATATTTTTCAATATTTTCTGCTTACATATTTTATTTTTTAATCGAATACACTCCATTTTGCAATAAAAAACAATCATAGCACCGTAAAACACGAAAACCAGCGTACATCGCACTCCGATAGCAGCGCAGCGCGGCGCGGGGGGATCGCGCGCAAGGTGCGGTTTCGCGATACATTGCGTAGCGCCAAAGTAGGTAAATATTGAAACTCCTTAACATGACGTTTCCGGGTAAAAATAATTACATAAGTCTGATAATAGTTATGTGTAGGTTCAACAGGTCTAGGCAGAATAATCAGCGTCACAGCTTGCTGTGGCATATGCTGAGCTGAGCCTGGGCCTTTTCACCATCACACACGGTACACGACGACACCTACACATATTACACCACACACTTTATTGCTTGTTTGTGATTTTGTATCCATGTTTTTGTAAATATTTCTGTTTTATTTTCTTTTTTTCTTTGTTTGTTGGTTTTGTAACGTGTGCTGTGTTTTTTTGTGTTATGTCTATTATTGAAACAAACACGTACCTCTAAAGCGAGCACAGCATCTGCGTTCCCGGAAACAGTGATAGTGTCACGACGAAGGGTTTCGTCCGAAGCGAAATCGTATGTTTTACACACGTTGTCATCTTCAGGTTCGCCTCCTACAGCATCTTCTGCACAAGATTGACTGTTGTCCAGGATTATATCCTCTGAAACCGATGGCGTAGATCCATCTCTTGACTCCTTATCATCAGTTTTTACCTCACAAACATCCCCAATGACTATGTCCTCAGAAACATCCAACATATCTATCTGAATGTCATTCACTACTTCTTCAACTACAGTTTCATTGTCAATCATTGTATCTGTGTCAATTACTGTATCAATCTTTTCAGTATCTTTTGCTGGCTGCGTGTTATTTTCGACAGAGTCTGCTTTAAGTTTTGCTTTGGCATTGTAAATATGCAACAGTTTCTCCAAATCAAACCGTGCTAATCTAACCGAGCATTCTTTTAAATCGTAAACAAACTCTCTAGACTGAATACGATCTTTCCGATACTTTTTTGGTTTCGTTCGTGATTTTTGACTCTTCTTTTGTGATTTCAGTGGTTTTTCAGGATTCTCTAAGTCTTCAAGAGATATTAGGTCTTCTAAAGGAATGTCATCAGTTACTATTTGTTCTATAAGAGATATGTTAGGCGGTTTTATGTTACGTCTACTTCTATTTGTACTTATTATAGCTGGACTCACAGATCTCTTCTTTTCATATACTTTCACCTTTTTGCGTGTTTTTTTCTTTCCCGCGTAAGAATTTCCAATACTTTCATCTTCAACTGTCTCTAATGCTATCTTCTCCAATTCTTCCACAGGTATGCTTGTAAAATCATTTACAATAGTATCTTCAGATTCAGTATCTTCGTTCGCATTTATTTCTACTGGATTGACATTTAAAACAGCCATTCCCAAATCTTGCATTGTACTTGGGCATGATTCTTTAGATTCCAATGAGTTATATAATTTAAACTTTTCCTGAAGTAAAGCCTGAATCTCTATGTCAATTTCTTTCATTCTTTCAAAAGCATCTTTGGATTGTAACTGTGACTTTATTAGCACTGGTTCAGTTTGAGAACCTCTGGTCACCAATCGAGTTCTTTCTGTCTGGCAGAATTTAGAAAATTGATGTCTTACAACTTTTTTAATAGTGTTCGATTGACATGGTTTAGGGCTTCTAACAGACATTGGTTTCGCTGGCACCTTGTTTTGCACCACTACATTGTCTTTGATGGGCTTTATTGGTTTAGACAGTTTTGAGGGTGTAGTGTTTGAGGTGGTAGAAGGCTTCGGAGCTGTATTTCTAAACGGTTCATGTACTTTAACTGGTTTGCGTGGTTGTTCTACAAACATGTCTATAGGTTTTAATTTAACCAAAGCCTCTGCTTTATTTGGCGTTTGAGTAGCATTACTACTGTCTGTACTTGGTGGGCTTTGCATGGAATGATAAGTTGAACCGGAATCATGTCTCTTCTTACTTTGACTTTCTTTATCCTTTTCCTTAGAATGTTTAGAACTTTCTTTTCTTTTGACATACTTGTCAGAATATCCTTTATCCACATGGTCTGCTTTCTTGTTTTCCTTTGAAGTATCCTTGTTACTTTTCTCTTTCGAGAAAAACAAATTAAAAACAGATTTTGTGGCATCACAATTTTCTGTAGTTTTTCCTGCACAGTCATTTACATTAATTATTATATTCTTATTTAGTATTTGTTTACTTGTGTCTGATGGTTTTGATTCTGATTCACTTTTTTTGCGTTTTTCTTTGCGATGAGATGGTCTTTGATCTGCAGATCTTTTACGTGAATGTGACGATGAGGAAGATTTACTCGAAACTTCTGATTTATCCATACTTCCTTCTGAATTTTTATTAGGCTCTGGGTTGTTTTCTTGTTTTTCGTGGACCTTATCGCTACTTTTTTTGGTTTTCTTATCAACATCTTTCTCGGGAGTACTCTGTTCATAACTGCTGTTCAAGAGAGCATTTTCGCACTTAATTTCAGATTTTATTGGTGTAGTTGCAGAATCACTTTTATTTGAGTTTACTGGTAAACTAAGTTGTAAAGGTGATTTAGCCAAATCAAATAACTGGCTGTCAATTTCATGTTTTATTTCTTCAGATGTTACTTTTTCAGGAGTTTCAACTATAATTTTGCTGACCGACTGGAATCTATCAGACAAAGTAGGGCTATGTTTTCTGTCAACTGGTGATGGGTTTCTGCTTCTGACAGATCTCAATGGACTTGAAACGTCTAGTTCTATAAAGTTATGGTCTACAGCGACATGATACTGCTTATCAAGTTCAGCAAAAGGATCTTCGTCATCTGAAAGCTGTTCAACATGAAAATCAAACAGCGGTACTGGAGTGGCACTTCTCTTTTCTTCGGATTTATTGTCTAGACTTCTCCTTTCTCTTTGTCTTTCTTCTGATGTAATTCTTCTTCGGCTACGATCTTCTCTAGTGATTTCTTCTGAAGTCATTCTTTTTAGGCTGCGATCTTCGCTAGCTTTTGTTTTTCTTCTCTCAAATAATTGATTTGAATCAAATTCTTGCTCTTGACTGTCACAGTCTGTATCAATATCTCTGAATCTTGGGGTTCCTGGCCTGGTGAACCTTGGGGTTTCAGGCCCACTAAAGCTACGCAATGGGGGCTTTTGTTCATAATAGTTCTCGTTTTCAGGGCTATATGGTTCATAGTTATGGTGATAGTTATCTTCGTAATCATAAGGTTCATTGTGAAACTGATCAAACTGAGATGGGTCATCTCGATGATATGAGAACTCTTCTGTTTCCTGTCCTAGATCAGGGTTGTCGAGTTGAAGAACTTTACTAAGTTCAGCTAGAACCATGGGCTTCATGTCTTCAAGCAAAATTGTATCTTGAGGATCAAGTAAACATTGCATTTGTTTCATGAAGGTATCTTCATATATGGTGTTGTTGTCATTATGCATAAAATCTGTACTGGAAGTACATAGAGACTTTTCGGCGACGGATCTCAAGTGTCGATTAAAACTATTTTGTGATTCAGTTATCAAACTGCTTATTGCATATTCGAACTTTGAAGACGAGTTTGGATTATCGATCAGTTTGTGAATTCTATCTTTATCCATTCTAACAAGTTGTTGAACAATTTTATTTTTAATCTTATCACAATTTGATTTAACATTTCTTTGTCTCGGATGTGCTTGGGATTTCCTTTTTGTAGCAGGTTGTTGTTGTATATTTGAGAAGCTACTATGTGATGGCTCTTCTTTTTCAGGTTCATTTTGATTGTTTGATGGCATATCTGAAGGATGCTGTGATTCTCTGTTAAGTAATTTTTTCCTTACAATATCCACAGTATCGTCAACTGAGCAGCTGAAAGCATTAGAGTTGTCCACTGTACTGCTGTGGTGACCTCCATAATGGTCAGATGCCGGAGGTCTGTGGCCTGTGAAGTCAAACTGTGGTATATTATGCTCTACACTTTCCTGGTGCCTGTAAGATTTTGTTGGACTTGGATCTTCAAATGGTGGATGCATCCAAGGAGGCGGATGGTTAAAACTTTTTGGTTGTGGGAGAAGGGATTGTCTATGGTCCACATCTCCCATGGTGTTGACTTGATTTTGATTGTCAAAGTAATTTTGGTCTTTATAAGCATGATCAGGCATGTCTCGCCTCATGCGTTGTAATAGAGGGAAGATCTGTCGATTACTTTGGTTGTGGCTGTAGTGTGAGGTTATATTATGTGATCGATTCTGGTTATTCTGACGACTAGACTGTCGGTAACTGTTTCTGTCATGGTGCTCTGACGGATTATGATCATTAGGTGGGGCATTACGGGGATATGATCCCGAACCGCTGTAGGGTCTAGGACCAGGACCAGGTCCAGGGAATCTGAAATTAGATAAAATGAATTTTGTATGAAAAATCTGAGTTTCATCAAATTATTACCAAATAACAATTTTATTTAATAGTTAACTAAGCTTGTAGCATTATTTGTAAACTTTATAAGCTTTATTTTATTAGGTTCCCACCTATTAAATTGCTGTTATCAAAAAAAATAATAATTTGGAAAACTTTTTTTCATATAAACATTTTTGTGAGAAGATTGGGACAACATAGAGTGCCAATAGTAAAAAGTTTGTGAAAATAAGCATTAAAATGAAGATCAGTAAAATAAGCTGTATTTATGCCTGGTGATCAGTTTAAATTCCAAAGCAAAAATGTAGAACTTGTACTCAAAATCTCGATAATATAACTATGTAATATCCAAATAAGAATAACATTTGGAAATAGATGCTGAACCAAAGAAAGTATGAAGAAAATTATATCCGAGAAAAAACCAGCAATTTTATAGGTGGGTACCCAATACTGAGTACTATTCGTTTATTAATACCTAATTGTAATTGTAAGATGGGCTGGTTTCCGCAACTCGACGTCAACATGCGCCTATTTTGCGTGATTATTAATACCTAGTATCTGCATCACAGACAGTCCCCTATGCCGCGGTTGCATGGAGGCAGAAGAGACTCCAGCGCATGTCGTGATGGAATGCCACAGCGTGGAGGCACAGCGAGTACAGATCCTGCATAACCCGGGATCCCTATCAGAGGCATGCAGGAACGTGAGAAGTCTTGCGTGCTTCTGGGAGGACATTGGCTGGCTGGAATAGCTAGTCCAAACAATATCACGCACAATGGCCCGATTGAGAGGCTAAGTGCGGAAAACGCCCGACAAACATAACATAACAATACCTAGTATCTATTTTATTAATATAAATGGAGAAGGCCTTTGCCCGAGGGGCATACGGATAAAGAAAGAAAGAAAATTACAAGAAGAAATTAGTTTTTATAATTATATTTATTGGCAAGCGATAAAAAAATATACATTTTAAAATATCCATACTTATATTAATATTATAAATGCGAAAGTGCGTCTGTCTGTCTGTCCGTCTTTCACGCCTAAACTACTGAACCGATTTTGATGAAATTTGGTACAGAGATAGATTAGAGCCTGGGAAAGGACATAGGCTACATTTTATCCCACAGTTGGACACGATGGGTAAAGTTAATCCATACTAATATTATAATTACTTTCGCATTTATAATATTAGTATGGATTAACTTTATTAACCTATTTGGTTGTTAAATAAAGTTGTATATTTCGATTTGCAATTTTTTTGTATATCAACGTAACATGGAATCTTACGTTATTCGAGTAATTAAAGTGTAAATTTTAATAAATAGCTCAAAAGTTTACATTTAAAAAAAAATTTGGATTCGAGTTTTTTCGTTTCTTTGCATTTTCTGAGAATATTTACCATTGCAATGTATATATATTTTTAAAGTAGAGATTTCAACGAACAAAAAGCCCACCGACTTTTTTAAAAAAGCAGAAAATTTGACGCGAGAATTTTCGATTGAAAATGAGGGTCCTTTTTTTGATATTAAGGCGAAATAAAATCAAAAAAAATAGTGTTTGGGACATAAAAAAGTAAGTATTCACCAAATTTCGTGAAAAATAATAATTTTGTAATAGATTAAAAAAAAACAAAAACTTGGTTATTTAAATTTTTCATAAATTTTGAGGTTATGTGAAAAAGTGTAAATACAAAAGTACTACAATCTTGCAATTTAACTTTTTTTCATAAGACTTTTAGTTGATAAACCATTTTTTTCCCTTAAGGGGGTGATCCCTTCCACTTCCCCAACCTTTTATTTTTCCTTTAATTTTTGTTATTATGTTCTCTTCCTTTTCCAATGGGTTTCATCCTACTATAATTATTTTTGACTTTTTAAAATTTTCAAAGGCTTCAGCCCTAGTCTATCATTATTTATTTTTGCCAGTTTTGTAGTTAATTTTCTTTTATTTGTTCATTTACAATAATCGGAGTAGATATTATTTGATTTGATAACGAATACATCGTGCAAAACAAAAACATTCCCTGCCACATTCATTAACAGCATTTAAGTATTTTTTTTTTATTGGAAGCTAGAAAATCTTTCATGTGTAATATTATATGGTGTTGCATAAAAGTTTTTTACTAAATATAATAAGTGGAACATGAGCAAAAGTCAACTATTTTCAATAAATATTAATAAATAATTATGTATAACAAAGCAACTAATTCAATAAGTAAAAAACTTCTTAATGTCACATTGTAGAAATCACATTAGGCACTGTAACATCTGTAACCTTATTTACTAAATACTAGGTACAAGATAGATAAGAAATTTATTTCCATCACAGTACACACTTGCAAACAGACAATCACAAAAGCAACAATAAGTTTTGTTTTAATGCTAAATCATCTAAAATAAACTATGTTTTTTTTTTACTTGTTTTGTTTCAGGAAGCTTAAAACGACACATATTGTGTCTTTTTAGAGTGTAGGTTTAATCAAGCATGTGAAGAACTTGACTAACCCAGGTGTCAGTCTTTAAACTCCCTAATGACCTCTTGCTTAGCTGACAGCTTAATGTGCCCTCAAAAGCATGGAAACACTTTTGTTAAATTGCCACTAAACAGCTTGTTCATTTTTAAAAATACATAAAAATCTAACTATAAATGAAAACATTGAAAACCCATAATACTTCAGCCTATAGATATCCACTCCTAGTCACAGGCCTCCGTCGTTGAACAAGCAGAAAATAGCTATACTAGCAAACTTAGCAGATAAGTTGGTATGTTTTGTTTTTGTTTTGAGATTGTACAGCTAACTACAATCAGTGTGGTCACTTTAAGCAGTTGTTATGAGTGAAGCTGATGCGAGATGGCACCTTCCACCAAAGGGCTCGTCTCTCTTTATTCATCTTTCATGCAAGTCCGTGATATTGTGTTTTGGCTACTGAGTGCTATTGGCAAATTATTAACATGGTTAGCTAGGCCGTCTCTATGGCGGCTAGAAGTTTCATTAATTTCCTTTTGTACAGTGTTCATTTGAAGATACTTGTGCAATTCCGAGGTTCTCGAAAATCATGACTGTCATAAAACCTTTTTTTTTCTACAATTCTTGTAAAAGTTGTAGAAAAAATTTTTTTAAATATTTTTTAAATTTTAGTGTGAAAAAAGTTTTCAATATTTATTATTATAAAGGAGGAAAAATTAGATTGTTATATACTTATATAAAACTAGCTTTCCGCCCGGGACTTCCATCGAGAAATCACAACACAAAGCAAAACAGGTAATAATGGAAGAGTTTTTAATGGTTGAACTTTTATATATTGAATATTACAATATATGTTTTATTGGCTATAAAATACAAATATAAGAGATTCAAATCTTCCAAATCAAGCTGGCACTTAATAATATTAACCTACAGTTACCATTTACTGGTGTAGAATCAAAAAAAGTATCAAGTAGGCAGTCATATTTTTTGTGTCATCAGCGTATTATGATACCAACCTACAACAAGGACCATGGTTCGCCACTTAGGCGGGAACTGTGACGCAATACGTTGTAATACAATAATTAGGTGAAATATTGTTTACCTAGGATTCTCGATGAGACCGAAGCCTCTCGGGGGCCGAAAATGCTGAGTCCCGCCACTTCTAGGCCGAAAATGTCTCGGATTATCATTCCGCCATCCGCCGATGCCTGGGTGACCTCGCCTCATTCCGACAATTTTAGCACATCTTTAGTCACAAAAACAAAGGTATATGTAAGTTTTCGTATTTTAATGTAAGAAAATCAAGATTGCATACACTAAAACAATTGAAATTTGCGAAAAAACACAAGTTTGGTCGATGTCGCGCTGAATAAAAATACGACCGACAGCAAATTTGACATTGACAGTCAGTGAATGTTGCCATTATTTTGACAAAAATTCGAAATGGTGCTTGATTCAAACGCGTTCAGGAAAGCAATGACCGTTATTTTAACCGTTATTTTGTTCATTTTTATCAAATATATATATTTTGATAAAAATGAATCCCTATTTCCCTTGGTCACGTCATCACGCGTTTGGATAATTCTTATGAAAGAAAAAATTGAGAAAGTTAAAAAAAAAACAGGACGTCTGTCGGGTCAGCTCGTTTTACTATAAAAAAAATTGTAGATAATTTCATTGGTCCATGTATTGTGAATATGTGGGGCGTGAGAGTTTTGTTTGTAATGAAGCTTTCACCATGACGACTGTAAATTACCTATTTCGTCAAGTGGCGCCTCCATAATGCTCTGCCTACCCCATTAGGGAGTTACAGGGCGAGTGCACGAATTCCTTAGTTACCTACTTTAATATATGCCAAGGGTCCTTCCTTCCTTTGTTGGCATAAGGAGAAATTTTCAAACAGACATTCTCATATGATAGCCACGAGTGACTTTGGGCTTAAAAATAGAGAACCCAACTATTTCCATCAGTTGTGCTAATCGAACAACGGGAAAAAAAATTCCCGTTGGCTAGACCAGTCTGACCATCAATCTGACCACTGGGAAACACTGACTTGTAGTTTGGGTTCCCATTATAAATCGGAATTGAATGCGTCAAGCAGTTTACCACCAGCTTTGAGAGTTTTCCTTTATTTTCCCCACTAGTTATTCCTATTAAATGTTACATTTCAACGATTCAGCTCGAGCATGTGTTCGCGCGCGGAATGCGCCGCGGTCCTATGTCATTGACAACGCCCCAGAGGGCCAGCAAGCCTTTGAGTATGTAGTACCTATTTTGCGCGGGGCCCTCGCGCAATCAAAGTGAAGTTTCACGATCAGCAGAGTGGCGGGTAGCGCGGGTTTGTGGCGCGCATTATGCTGATGAGACTTGAAGAGGGAAAAAATAAAACAAACAATAACACAATATTATCATTTATTTCAGAAAAAAATGAACTAATTAACAAAACATTAACAATGATGGTAACTTCTTATTCTTTACGCAAAGCATAAAAATCAAAGTAAAGCTAGAGTTTAGTTTCACTGATTTTAGTTGGTTAACTTTTTTGTAACGTCAAGAAAGGAATAGTTTGATGTCCATATCAGTTTCAGAGTTCGTTAAACTAGAGTTATACCTACTTAATACACTTTAGAAATAAAAGACATTATAAAGGTAGGTACATCAGGTAACACCTTGATAGCCGCAATTTTTATTTCACGTATCAGCGTTACGTATTCTGAACGAGATAATCATAGAAGGGTTAAAAACGTGGGAAACACCAAAGAACACAACTGATTTAGCCAGACTAATTACTTAATAATTAATACATTATTGTGCCTACGTCGTAATACCAAGCAATTTCATCACTCGCTGCTATAGAAGATCTATAAAAGTTGCAAAAAAATAAATAGTCTGGGCAGAATCTGTAAGATTTCTGCCGATGTTTTAAATAAACCCCCAATAGCCTATTCAACGTCACCCATGTCAGTATCTTCAAAATTGTGCATGCCTGCCATTTCGGATTTTAAAATGGATTTCATTTTCGAAATCAGTACTCCCAAAAGCCTATTTAATGAATATGATCATTAAATAGTTTACCTCTTTGGGTGAATTTAGTTTACTCAATAGCGAAATGACAATTTAAATCACCTGGGTGCATTAAATTTACAGATAGTAATACTTAATTCACCCAGGTGATATAAGTCAGGAGAATTCAGTAGACTACAGTTGAGTCACGTCACTACAAGCTAGCTTCGAGGTATCAGTTTCGATCCTATATCGATTTTCATCAGGGATCATGGTTTTTTACATCCCACCGGCGTATCATACTAGTAACAAAGTTTCAAATTTTCTTCTCCTTTCTTTTCTTCTCATGAAAAAAATTATCTACGGTTCCTTCCATACTGGACAGGGAGAGAAAGAAAACCTTAGAATTTGTCAACTGCGAACTCTTCCCGGGCATATTGTAAGAGTCAGTTATTTGAATGTGAGGGTTTTGCTGTATTGTGGGTGAAAGGTTGACAACCTATCACCACTGTACTCTCCTTTTTCCAACTAATAACCCTCAGAGTGTTATGTCCAACATGACATCAAGTGGTTTATAAGATCTGTCTGATGGTCTGCCTACCCCAATAGGGATATTGGCAGTTTTGTTTCTGCTCTTTCTGCTGAAGTGAAGGTAGCACCAAAACGACGATTGCGGCGATATAAAGAAGACCTAGAAAGTTCTTTTCGTCGGCGCATGAGCATAGCTTTGCTTCGCGATAGAAACCTTCGTGAAGGTTAAAAATTGTCGGCCTGAAGCCGCTTTCAGTAACTGTAGCAGAAAAACCTAATGCAGCGAGAGGTGCCTCTTATAACCTTAGACCAATGACACTTAGGTTTTGTTACAAGATCCCTTTTTTCTCGTTTCACTAAAACCTACAAATTGTTTTATTAAATTCCAGCTAATATAGTTGTGGGGTTTTCAACGCCGTCCTTGATTTTGCGAAGGAATAACACCGCTTCGCGTCCGTCGATAAGTCGGTGGTCGTAACTTAGAGCGAGATACATCATCGGCCTTACTTTTATCTGTAACATTACATTAAAGAAACTTACTTTTGCATTGATTAATCCTCTAAAGACTTCTTCTTCTTATCGTGTAGGTATAGTCAACTGTGTTACGAACTTGGCTAACCCTGGTATCAGAGTTTTCAAACCGCACAATGGCCTCTGACTTGGTTTTAACGACTGTAGTCAATCTACAACAGAAGCACAGAAACGCTCGTGATAAATTACCACTTTGGTCACCCATCAGGTTCCCTTGTGTACGGTGCTTAACCTCACTGATTGGTTGAGATCAGCGAGCGCCACTGGGCTACGAGCGCTTCACTAAAGTCTATTGTTTCAATAGACAACTTAACAATTCTTAAAAAATATATTTAAATTACAGTAAAAGTTTTCAGCAGTGATAACCCAGTTGGTGATGAGCCAGACTTGTAACTGAATGGTTGCGGGTTCAAATCCTGGGGCGGGCCTGCACAACTAAATTCGTCTTTTTGGATTTTATGTACGAATTTTTCATTAAATTAATGCTCAGCGATAAAGCAAAACATTTTTGACTTTCTGATCGATCGTTACACTGTTTCGAGAGGCGATATTTTTTTCTTCATTTTTGATGATTTTTTTTCGATCGTTACACCTTTGTTCCTAGCGAACAGTTGTTCAGTTTAACCTGTCACGTTCTTGTTTACGGCGCGAGTGATACAAAAATTGCACACCGTGTTTGTAAAAAACGCTCAAAGGCTTGTTTTATAAAGGTTTTATAAAATGTATATTTGTATAATCAAGTCGTCCTGATAATAAACATGTCGCCCTTTCGTATCGTGCAATCAGGTATCTTATCTTTTCCAACTTACCTTTCTGCCCACAACAACGGGTCGCATCTGTATTGCGTGCATGCCCAAAATGGCTGATTGGGGCATGTTGATAATGGGCATAGACAGTAACGATCCAAATACACCCCCGTTGCTGATGGTAAACGTACCACCTTGCATTTCTGATACAGCCAGTTGACCTGTATGACAAAAAAAAATTGAATAGATTGAACTCGGTATCTCTCGGTTACGAGGTCGGACGTCCAGATGCACTGCGGTACCCTTACCTTGTTGGGATCCCTCGGACCCGTACTGAGAGCTTCTCCTCAGCTTTTATATGGCAAATTCTTTTTTTTATATGGAATTCTTTGCCTGCGACTGCATGTCCAAGGTTCATAAACATCGAGTAAATAGGCATCTTCGAATGAGCTTGCTACATGCTCGACCACATCTTTGGGCGTAAGATAGGTGGTACTTAAGAGCCAACGCATTATGTATGACAAAAAGTGTTCTTTTTATTCAAGGTCTACCAAAACCCACCGCTTTTGGTAGAACTTGGACATGCAGACGCAGGCAGAGAATTCCTTTTCTTAGCGGTGCGCAAATAAAAGATGAAGAGAATTACTCAGTACGACAACGAGGGATTCCGACAAGGTAAGGGTACCGCCGTGCGTTTGGACGCCCGGTAGAAGAAAGGGGGAGGCGGGATGAGCTCTTGCAGCTACTGAGCATATAATCCGAGTATCTTCTTCCTAGCGCTTGGTCCCGCTTGGCCATGATCCAGGATTTGGCAGGTCAAGTCATAACAGTGGAGCGACTGCCATCTGACCTTCGTGACCCTGCTAAAAGGTGAGCCTGACCGGATTGGATCATGGTTACACATTCAGTCTCCTGAATGTGCAGGTTTCCTCACGATGGTTTCCCTCACCGTAAGATCATCGGTTAGTGTGCAAAGCAACTAATGTATGGACGACCGCTACTCAGGTTACGCCACGCGTACACTCTGTGCTGTTGTGATAGGAGCGATTTTGCAATTAAAATGGAGTAACCTGATGCGCTGGCCTACATAACTCAGAAAACGAGTCTTTTTTACATGGCGGCACTGGGGATCGAACTCGGTACCTCTCACTTACGAGTCCGACCCGCTAGCCGTTAGACCAACGATGCCAGTACATCTCCGATCCGAAGTACATCTTGTAAAAAACACTAACACAAATAATGTGGACCACGTTACCTGCTCGTGCTCTTTGTCCAAGGAAATTGAGCGTCAGCTCTATTTTGGGATAGTTCATGGACTCAACGTTCCTGATGACAGGCACCACCAGACCCCGAGGTGTCGCTACTGCTACTGAGATGTCGACATAGTCTCTGCAAACAATGTTGAGACGTGTCATATAGGTAGACGAAAAAAATTACAATAAATAATAATTAACTGTTAATAATTAATTCGACCAATCTCTCTTGTTAGGTCTGCTGTAAGAAATTTCTTCCTAGAAATAAGCAGTGCCTGTTGTTTCGACTCTCTCTTTGTATTTTTCTTTTTAAATGTCTATTGTGTACGATAAACTGTAAATAAATAAATAAAAAAAATAATCGGCGACGCGTTTGCTTAAGTGGTTATAACGCTGCCCCCAAATATATAATTTCTGGGTTCGATTCTCGATCAGGCCACTTATTATGGTGTCTAAAAAGCTGACGGTAAAGATGTTTGTATCCTAAGGGAGCCACTTTACAAGAGAACTTCTGATTGTGTGGACAAAAAACCTGATACTGATTTCCCTTTTGTCAAAGGTTTCTTGTGGGACTATTTCTTTCAAGTATATTAACGAATGATCGATTCAATTGTCCATTTCGTTGTCTGCTCATTCCAAAAACAGTTAAAATGGAGACAAGACTTTTCATCTAAGTCTTCAACACCCAGCCCAAACCCGTAAACCCAAAAAGCTGAAGAAGATCTCTTTATGACGTAGACAAATAATGAAGTTTTTTGTCATAATCTCAATGAGAATTAAGTTTCCTAGTATCTATGTCATAGTTCCTGTCAATCACTTCAGCAAGGACCAATTTTACGATATAAAACATCACAATACCTGTAAATAATGTTATCCCCATCGATGAATCCGTTGACGATTGGCTGGTCCACGAGAGCGTTGGCAGCAGCCTTCAAGAAAGGAGACATGAAGGATAGTTTCACACCATATTTGGTCTTGAAGCTTTCCAAATTCTTTTTCCGGAAGTCCATCAAGTTGCTGTCAAAAATAGGGTAAGATGAAAGTAGGTATGCGAATACATTTCCATTCCATGTTTAGATCAAGACTGCTTAACCCTACCCTTATGATCCGCAACTTTTACGAAATATTATCTAGATTTTTGGAGGTTATTGCGGGTAGCAAGAGTGTCATCGCAAGCATACTTAATCTTTTGTTATGGTTTACATAGCAATTAATGAAAAGATTTTTTGTGTTGATATTATCAGTTTGCAAACCACCAAATAACTGCTGTCAATTTGCAGAATGTCAAACCCATGTCGTGCTTGTTATTAATGGATATTCTTCTTTCCTCTTTCCTTCATATAAGTGCGTGCGAACTTGACTAACCCTGATTTTAGAGTTTACAAACCGCCAAATGGCCTTTGACTTAGTTTTAACGACTGCGGTCATTCGACAGCAGCTAGGACCAACGCCTTAACGTACCCTCTGTAGCACGGAAACGCTCGTGATAAATTGCCACCTTGTGATCAAAGTTCCCTGCCCCTATGTACGTTGCTTAATCACACTGATCAATTCGGAAAAGTAAGCGCCAGTAAGCGGGAAAGTAAGTATAGTGATATGATAGCGCCCAGTTGGTAATGAGCCAGACTTGTCATCGGAAGGTCGCAGGTTCAAATCCTGGTGCGGGCTTGTACCACTAAATTAGTCTTCGCGGATTTATGTACGGATTTTTAATTATCACGTGCTTAGCGGTGAAGGAAAACATCGTGATGAAACCCGTCCGTCCAAGAAAATTCATTTTCGAAAGACGAGCGGTCCACCAACCCGCATTGGGCCAGCGTGGTGCACTATGTCCTAAATCCCCTTCGTGTTTCGAAGGGAGGCCAGTGCCCCTCGGTGGGGACATAATATATGGGATGGTTAAAAAACAAGCGCTACTAGATTAATCGGTCGTGTCCGAAATTCTGCGCTGCGTTCTAAAACAGGCATAACAGACGTTGGTTGAAAATCCGCTTCGTAAGCTGAATGCATCCTGACAGGTGGGCCATCCTAGCCACTCAATGGGTGTTCCAAGACGGACAACGTCGTAGAGGCAGACTCAAAAAAAGATGGCAGGATGACTTATCTGCTTATAAAAGGACTGGATGGAGTTTGCCTTTTACCCAGCAGTGGGACAATAAACAAAAAACCGGCGCTTCATACCTCATATCACATTCATTAAAGGTTGTTAGCATCGCGCATGTGTTCTGAGCTTCCTTCAGTCTCTCTGCGATTTTCTTCCTCATCTTAGACAGCGCCACTGGGTATTCCTCTCTGGTTCCTTGTATCATTTGACTGGGATCGAACACTCTGGCCGCTGCCGGCTGTAAGAGTTTGATTTACTGTCATTTACCTACTAGCGTCAACGTCACGTAAAAAATACATCGTTTTTACTTTAGTTTAATACGCCATTACGGGTCAAATAAATGTCATTGTATCTCCGATTTACTTATGTTTTTTATTTATTTATTTTTAATAAACTATAATAACATATTAAACGACGTTTTCCTTATGTTTGGTCAGTTTGGTCGAGTGGTAATGGCGCTGCCTCTTGATCGACGGGTTCTGAGTTCTATTCCCAGTCGGGGCAAATATTTGTTCGAAGACGGTTCCGAGATGGGCCCACGACACAAGGAAAAATCTTAGAGGGCCTTTGAGTGTGTAACATTTTACGTACATACATACGTACGTTCACGCGTATAATCTCTAACGGGGTAGGCAGAGCATCAGTGGTTCTAGAACCACTAGATGCCGCTGAGACAAATTGTGAGGGTTATCAGATGGAACATGTTGTATAATGGTGAGAGGTGGTCAGCCTTTTACCTATTATACAGCAAAACCCTCGCATGCCACTTACAGAATTTTACTGTATACCTGGAAAGACCTGGTAGGTAGCTGGCACATTCTAAACTGTTCATTCACTTCCAGTCCAGCATGGTAGTGTTTTATTATCATTGTTTTTTTAAATCTTATAATTCTTAAGGATCGTGCAGAGTGGCGCACCTTGGGGGAGGCCTATGTTCAGCAGTGGACTGCAATAGGCTGATATGAATTCTTACTGTAAGTCCTCCAGTAGCCTCCGGTTGTGCTGCAGGCCTGGATATGACGATGGGTGCAGGCGCTGGGCCTGGTGCTGGGGCCGGTTTCGGGGCAGCTGCGGCGGGGGCGGCAGCCGGCGCAGCAGCAGCCGGTTTTGCGCCTACAGCGCCTACATCAATCTGAAACGATAATTATTTGTTTTGAACTTAATTTTTAACACTTACGCTCACGATTATAATATATCAGGGTAGGCAGAGCATCCGAGCACGCCTGTGTACTCGTCGCGACTGCACTACAGCACTGAGGTGCAAGACGTCGTCGAGTACATACGGCAGAAGACAAAAGTTCCCTTAGGTCTCCAGAGAGAGAGTGAAACCCTTGGAATCGCACCAACATGCTAGTTTTAAAGCATTTGTGGTGCGGTTCCCGACGTTCATGCTGGAGACAGTCATGAAGGAGAGTTGTAGACACCCCCGGAAAAACTCCCGAGAAATAGTGTTAACTAATTTTATTCTGTTTTATTATTATTTCGTATGTATGTTAGTCTGTAAGGTATTTATCTATGGGCCTAGTTGCCTGATAATAAATGATTTTATTATTATTATCAGTGGTTCTAGAACCACTTGATGCCACGTTCGACGTAAATTACTAGGGTTATTAGATGAAACATGATGTATAGTGGTGAGAGGCTGTCAGCCTTTCGCCCACAATACAGCAAAACCTTCGCGTCCCTATTACTGACTTGAGACTCGAGTCTCGATTTATACTTAAGTATTTATTGTCACTTTCTCTCACTATCAAAATGACAAAGACGACTGCAATCAGAGTCTGACACCCATATTCTTAGAAGTTAACTCGAGATTTCCTCGACTCCACTCAACCTCTTTCAAGGATTTTGACATTTTTATTTAACACTTCCGTCTTCGACTTTACAATTTTCCTCAGTGGAGTCGAGGATGATTTGAGTAATCAATTGTCAAAGTTAAGGTACCTCGCGACCTACCTTAAGATTTTCTTAACGCTTTATTCGATGCTTGAACTTGTTGTGTGCTACTTTTTCATATGAAAAATGTATTATTTTGAAGATTTCCTGGATTATCTTTATGATAATAAATCGTTAAAGATTAATATCAAATAAAGATTAACGCTAGCTAGTGCCATCTATCGTCGAGTAGCTATATGCCACGTTCAAGGAATCTTGAGGTGACAACTAAGAATACCAATTCGAGATCGTTTCGAGGATTTCCGTTTTTTTTTGCCGTGTGGTGAACGGTCGAGAATAACACCACCCCATCACTTTCCGTGGGTGTCGCAAGAGGCGACTAAGGAAACACAAATGAGACCTGCCTCCTAGTAATCCATCCCAGGCAACGACAGTTCATTTTTTTCTGAATCTGAGGTGTCGTCATATTGTCTCATGCGGTGTGGTAGGCTCTGTAAAGGGCCGTCTGGTTCGCGACCACCCTCCTACCGAAGTCCGACGCCAAGCAGCCTGCTGTGTTCCGTCGGTGCGTGGGAGTACCAGTGCCTTTATAGGCATTTTCTGGGTTAACTCGCTCCATCGTCGACCTCATCTTTGACCTTTATGGTCAAGATTGAGGTCAAGAGTTAACCCATCTTATAATAAAAAAAATAAAAAAAAAATTCCTTAGCTGAAGTTGAGTGGAGGAAGTTTCGAGTTAACTTCTTAGAATACGGGTGTTAGTCGCGTTCTGTTATGCGGAACTAAGATTTTCTTTCACTCCCAGTCTAGCGTGGAAGTAAAAGCTAATAAAAAATATTTAAGTGGCCCACCTCAAACAAAGGTGTGTATGCCTTGACCACTCCACCTTCGTTTATTAGGAATTTGGTGATTTTGCCTTGGAAGGGCGACCCCACCGGCAGGGCCGTCTTATCTGTCTCGATCTCAATCACTACGTCATCTACTTCAACTCCGTCACCCACTTTTTTCAGGATCCTGTAATTTTTTATTTAGTACTAGCGTTTCGCCCAGGACTTCGTCCCTGTGGGAATTTATTCGTGAGGGATATTCACAAATAATTTTTAGGGAAAGAAAATGGTTCGGCACGAATGGGACGCGAACCCACGACCCCAGGATTAGATCTCCTGGTGCTCTAACCAACTGAGCTATCGTTCTTTAAGGCGACTACACCACCTAAATTACGATTTTATGATGCGTAGATAAGCATGACGCACTGCATTAAATCGATGAAAAAAAATACTACGGTAATATTCAGGACATAAACTAGATAAGTAGTTTGCTGAAAACACGATTCAGCACTTTTGGTTCGATAGAAAAAGCTCACCAAGTCACCTCTAAATACCCAATATTGTGTATCTTTTAAGTTGTAAAAACGATAGTAAAATGCACACAGGAACTTGAATTTGCTATCAAAATGTTCGTGATTGAACACTCTCGATAAGTAGTTAACGCATTTTTCGATTTAAGCTGTTACCTTTCCATAAATCTCATTTTTCTAACTTTCGAACATGTTTTTTATGCACGCACGCTTTCATAGTCCGTAAACTTCGTGTATCGACACTGTTCGCACTGCCGGCCAAGGCCTGTTGAGAGACGGAGATGGCACTTTTCCTATGTGTGCTGCCTTTATTGGGTGCTGTAGTCGCCTTAAGTCAAGCAGCGAAATAACCCATGCAATTCCCCCTTGTGTGTTGCTGGGTCCTGTAATTTTTCACTCATAACCTTACTAACTTTGTGACTTCCCTTAAAAAAGTAGCCTACGTCATTTTCCAGCCCTCGCAAGTTTTCAGTTTAATGGGTAGAATCATTCCTACAAATTTCGCAGGCTAATAATTTAGTTGTTTCAGTAATTTAAGTTAGTAATTTTTTTTTACCAGCCCATATACGTCCTCACCGAGGGGCACGGGCTTCCCTTCAAAACTCGAATGGGATTTAGGCCATAGTCCACCACGCTGGCCCAATGCGGGTTGGTGTACAGCTCGTCTTTCGAAAATGAATTTTCTTGGGCGGGTTTCATCACGATGTTTTCCTTCACCGTTGAGCTAGTGTAAATTAGAAATCCGTACATAAATTCGAAAAGACGAATTTAGTGGTATAGGCCCGCACCAGGATTTGAACCCGCGACCTTCGGATTAAAAGTCTGGCTCATTACCAACTGGGCTATCTCCGCTAAATATTATAAAATTGTAGATCCTGACTCACTGACTCATCAACGCCCAGCCCAAAATTTTGGACCTAGATAGCTAAAATTAGGCCAAAAGTTTCCTTTTATAAAGTAGGCAGCAATAATAAATAAATTTAATGAAATTTCCACGGAAACGAAGGCCCAGGCATCCGCTAGTCTTTACATAGTATGAAATAAATAAATAAATAAAACGCAACACACTCAAAGGCCCATACTAAGGTTTTCCCTTGTGTCGTGAGTCCCTTGGAACACAAATAAAGACAGTCACGAACACCCATGATTCGAGAACAAACATCTGCTTTTTACACAAATATCTGCCCCGACTGGGAATCGAACCTTGTTTTCGCTGTGTGAACGGATTTTAATGCAGTTTTCAGCAATAGATAGAGTGATTCAAGAGGAAGGTATGTATGTATAATTAATTCCCCAAATTCCCACAAGAACGAAGTCCCGGGCATACGCTAGTTCAGTATAAAAATTTAGGAAGAAAATACAATACTTGGCAGTTCCCTCCGTGATGGCCTCAGGAAAGCTGGGCGCTTTAACTACTTCTAGGCCGTAAAGAGAGGCGCTTATGTGCAACTTGCGGCTGGGGGCGATTGACAGTGTCGACGCTAGTCCTGGATGCCTAAAATAAAAATATGCCGTGTGATGATCGGTTGAGAATAACACTACCCATTTCTTTCCTTGGGTGTCGTAAGAGGTGACTTAGGAAACACAAATTAATGAGATTTGTCTCCTATCAATCCATCCTAATAAAATAAAATTATGTCAAAAATGTTAAATTTTAAAGTTATCTTAATGAAAAGAACCAAAAAAAAATATTGAAATATTACACTGATCAAAACTATAAATAAATTAATTTCTAAAAAATGAAAAATAAAGCTTGACCTTAAATACTAATTGAATTATTTGTTCATTCGTGTCGATTGAATCCATTTAACACGTCTGACTCAGTTCAGTAGTCCCTTTAGACAGAGGCCCCAGAAAATTCGGGTTTCATTAATCGTGTTGCGGAGGATGATGAATCTTAGTTCCGCTACTCATCGCTCGATGGCGCTGTATGACTGCTGTAGCCATGCCGTAGCCCGTAGAGAATTGCCAACATTCTCAAATAGATTGGGGTATATATCATAAAGCCAATGGGGCGAACGCATTACGGTACACTATGTTTTTAACCGACTTCAAAAAAAGAGTTTCTCAATTAGATTTGGTTTTTTACGATGTAACTCCGCCAATTGTCAGCCGATTTTTAACAATATTGTTTTGTTCGAGAGAACATACTCTTGAGATGATCTCATATAAATTGTATTGAAATTGATTAAGCGCTTTAAAAAAAATCAACAAAAATGTAAAACACATACACATTATATTCCTTGTTTCTTATCGTGTAGGTATACATATACAGTATAGTCGTTACATTTACATTACATATAGGTTGGTGGTTATCTGCTGTTGGGATTGAAGTCGGATAACTATTTTTTTAACTTGTAAAATTATTGTGTACAATAATTTTCTAGTAAACATCCAAAAAGTCTCAGCTTCTCGTTTCCTGGATATCCGTTAGTCACTTGGAAAAACGATGGGGTAGTGTTTTTCGTGACCATTATTACCCTATAGATTATTGAGAGAAATTACCATAAGTGATACCTGTCCGTTTCAAAGCTAATTCCTATATTGTGGTGTTGCCGCCTGTGTGTGACCGAATTTGTAGGAACCTTTACCCATACACAAAAATGTTTACCAAATGTGATCTGAAAATGAAATCAGACTGTTATTTTTCATACTCAAACTCCCATGAGGCTTTCCCTTATGAACACCCATGACCCGAGAATAAACAAGAATTCTTCAAAAGTAGTTTTTGATGTTATTCGCTACAAACATTCAAAAATACAAATAAGAAAAAATTTTTTAATAATAATTTATATTAGTGAATACATACATACATACATACATACGCTCACGCCTATAATCCCTAACGGGGTAGGCAGAGCATCAGTGGTTCTAGAACCACTAGATACCACGTTTGACACAAATTGTGAGGGTTATCAGATGCAAAAGTTGCATAATATTAGTGAAGATAATATAATAATCCTTATCCTTACTAATATTATAAATGCGAAAGTGTCTGTCTGTTTGTCTTTCACGCCTAAATTACTAAACCGATTTTGATGAAATTTGATACAGAGATAGATTAGAGCCTGGGAAAGGACATAGGCTACATTTTATCCCACAGTTGGGCACTATATAACCTGTAGCCGCAGGCGGAAAGCTAGTAAGTATAGTATAAATGTAGATTTAGGATTATTACTTAACTTGTGAGTACCTTTATGGTATGATTTTAGCAAGCGATGCTTTAGGGGTTGATTGAAACCCCTCTCCGTGAAACTGAACAACTTTCTCCAAAAAACCTAATGAAATTCTCAAAAAAATTGTTGACTTCCCGTTTAAAGGAAAATCAGCTGATCACACAAGTTGTATGAAAAAGATGACCCCCTAACGAGGCGATATTTTTTTTCCCAATTCTACATATTTTTCAAGGGGAAACTTGTTTAGTTTCGTAGGCTGAATCACATTTTTAATTTTGAAAATCATCAAAATAAAACTATGTGAAACAATACTGTAAGTTAGCACAAAAAATGCCTTGTACGCTTCGAAAGATCAACTTTTTCGACTTTCATAGAACCATACGAAACCCATTCTAAATTTTCATAAAATAACTTCGTTACCGTGGGAATTCGGGAAAATCATGTGCCCTTGTTCATCACGGATAACGCAGGATTCTAATGGTGAAAGAATTTTTCAAATCGGTCCAGTAGTTTCGGAGCCTATATTCAATGCAAACAAACAAAAAATCAAGTCTTTCCTCTTCATAATATTATTATACGAGTAGTATAGATTATGATGTGACATTTCCATTTTGCACAGCAGCACAAACGAATAACTATTTTTACATAATCTTTCACAAAAAGGAAAACTTACAATTGGCACTACCGTCTTCCGTAGCATTATATGAAAATGTTTGTTTTTACGCAAGGAAATTAACGAATGGAATTAAACAATATCGACATTATAGAAAGAAAAATGTTTTTGGTAATATCGATATCTATCAAAAGAATTTCGAAAGTCACTCTAAAGTCACTTAGATGAAGTATTTTTCTTTTATCTGTCAGCGTCAACGGAGTTTTCCATGGAGTGTTTAGAGATTTTTGATTAGTTATAAACTTCATACAAAAATCTTCTACAATAGAAAGGATGAACGGACCCAGTTACTTTAGATAGATAGATAGATAGAATTATTGCACACAGTCACAAAAAAAAGTTTCACATACTTAACTAAACAAAAGGGCGCAAAGGCGGCCTTATCGCTAAGAGCAATCTCTTCCAGGCAACTCTTGTTTGTTACTTTCTTCAGAAGGAGACTCAAGTCTTGATCTATACTTAAGTATTGATTGTCTCTTTCTCTCACAATCAAAATAACAAATGCTGCTGATACTTAAGTATAGATCAGAGTTTGAGTCGTGTTCTGTAATACGGATGTTAGTCTCGCTTAAACTCAAAAACGGCTCGACCTATTTACTTAGATGATTCTTTTTTAAGTATTCTTAATTGTTACGACCCTGCAGCTCAAGCATGACGGTATCGCGCGTGGAATGCGCCGCAGTCCTATGTCAAAATGTCAACATTGACAACACCAGAGGGTGAGCAAGCCTTTGCGCGGGGCCCTCGCGCAATCAAAGTGAAGTTTCACCGTCAGCCGAGTGGCGTCCGCGCGAGTTTGTGGCGATCATGCTCGAGCTGGTTTATATTTAAAGAAAAAAAGCCACCAGGAAAATTACAACTGGAACGAAGTCGCGGGCATATACAGGGTGTAAAAGACAGGTTAGCAAAAACTGAAACCCTGGACTCAGCCAATCATTCTGAATGATTTTCCAGTGGAATTTTTCTCCGGAAAATTTTAAATTTTATTTCATGTTTTTTAACATTTTACCATCATAAAAACGTAAAAACCAGCAATGTACTTACATCGCACTCCGATAACAGCGCGGCGCGGGGGGATCGCGCGCGGGGCGCGGTGTCGCGATACGTTGCGTAGCGCCAAAGTAGGTAAATAATGAAAACTCCTTAAAGTGACGTTTCCGGGAAAAAGTAATTAACTATAGCTGATTATAGTTTTGGGTAGATTTTACCATTTAAGTATTTGCTAAGCTGTCCTTTACACCCTGTAGATAATAGTGTTCAATAAAATCAACAAGAAGAGAGTATCTTCAATTAATTATGACGAGCTGGTAGTGCGGGGGTGGACAGAGCAGTGATTACATTACAAACAGTCCTTTGATACGCACATTAGCGGTGACCACTCAAGACTTGCTCCTTGTGCCTGGTAGGGTTGCCAAAACATTTTAAACAAAACTATTAACAAAGAATTTTTTATTATTAAAATACGTGTCAAAACTTACTCCTTCTTCCTATAGCGCTTAATCCCGTTTCTCATTCGGGGTACGCTTGACCGTGATCCAGGGTTTGGTAGGTCAAGTCATTACAGTGGAGCGACTGCCATCTGACCTCCGTGTCCCTGCTAACAGGGGAACATGACCGAATTGGAACATGGTTACACATTCAGTCTCCTGAATGTGCAGGTTTCCTCATGATGTTTTCCCTCACCGTAAGAGCATCGGTTATTGTGAAACTAATGCACTTATCTCGGGTCATTAGTACATGGCGGCACTGGGGAACGAACTCAGTACCTCTCGCTTACGAGTCCGACCCACTAGCCGACGCTCTTTTGTCAAAACTTACTTACGTGTCAAAACTTACAAATAATAAAATTTTGTGTCACTCCCGACATTAGATTGCTTATAACTTTTAAACGGTGCCGGTGGAACCAATTTTTAATTTTGCTTTAGAACCATCTCGATTACGTCAGCTTTCAAACAATAAAAATTGTATCGAAATTGGTCCATTCGTTTTGGAGCTACTACGATGCCACTGACAGACACATAGATACACGCGTCAAACTTATAACATCCCTATTTTTTATCGGGGTTTAAATATACAGGGCTTTAGGTAAATCTCTTTCAACATCTCGGGTGGTTAATCAGTCCATGAAATTGAACAACTTTCCAAGAAACACAGATCAAAATACGAAAAAAATTATTTTGAGTTCCCATACAAACTTCATCAGCATATAGCGCATTTTGTATGGGAGATCAAAATTTTTTTTCGTATTTCGACCTATGTTCCTTGGGGAAAGTTGTCCAGTTTCATGGACTGATTAACCACCCGAGAGGTTGAAAGAGATTTACCTAAAGCCCTGTATATGTAACAATGACTTTAAATTATACTGGGTAAAAAAGAACCTCATAGCTATATTCAAAATCCTGAACTGGTATTACTCAAAGAACACATTTATGAAAAAAAATTTTTTTTTTTTTCAATGGGTATAAGTAGTTTATTTTTTGCCTAAACGTAGACATTACTCCTAGACCAGCCACGCGAGGGGTGCGGGTAGCGCTCGGGGGGTACGCCCGAGTGGTGTCTACGTTTAGGAAATAAAAAAATCCCCCCCCCAAAAAAATATAAATAAAAAGTGTTCAGTAAGTGATACTGGTTCTGGATTTTCAATAAAGCTAGGAGGTTCTTTTTACCCGACTGCCAAAGAAGGAGGGTAATGTTTTTCGAGTGTATGTAAGTATGTATGTATGTCTTTTCCTTTGTGACCTCCTGTAGCCTAAACGGCTTGATGGATTTTGATGTATGAGGTATCGTTAGATTTGTCTTGATTACGGGAGTGTCATAGGATACATTTTATCCTAAAAGTCCCACGGGATAAAGACATAATAATATTTTTTAGTGTGCAGTCGGGTATTTTGTTTTTCAACCTGTATGTATAGTTAGCGAAACGTGGCAAAATCCTAGCGAATCTTTCTTCCTATATGAAACTAAAATAACTTTTCCACAAGGAACTCATATTAAATCCTAAAAAATATTTTTGACTTTTCATATTAAGGGAATCAGCTGATCGCTCAAGTTGTATGGAATTGCAATTTTTTTTTTTATTTCGACCTGTTTTATGGGCCAATTCAGTTGCGTGGGCTAATTGACATCCTTAACTTTAGCTAACTGTTCAAAGTGACTCAATATACCTATTCCAAGTGTGCCAAGTGCCAACCCTAGAGTGAAGGGTTGCTCCCCTATTAATTTGCTAAGATTCACCCGCATCTTCGATTAGGAATCTCGATGACAACGGCCAGACAGACCCACATGACCTATGTATCGACTGCTCAATTCATAAGTAATTTAGTTATTATAGTATAGGTGTTTGTATATATTTAGAACGCGTTGGTCTCTTAAGCGGAGGTATTTAGTTCTATTCCCTGCGAACTGTGATTTTTAAAATCTTTTTTTGTTCTAAAGAGTATAATACTCTTCAGGTGGTCTCAACAAAAATATAGAACTAATTTGGATCAAACAAAAAAAAACCGCATTGAAATCTGTCCATTCGCTCAAGTTGTGTCGAGCTACGATGCCACAGACGGACACAACAACTTAAAAATACACAGACATACAGATGCATACTCCAAACTTGATTGCAAACATCAAACTTCATTGCAAAATCCAAACATCATTTGCTTTTGTCGGAGTTTAAAAAGACAAGTATTATATTTTTTGGTTTGTGGTTATCTGCAGCAGGTCGAGTACGATAGTGACAGCGCCGCGACGACACCGCGGTCCCACGTCAAAATGCAAACATTGACAATTTAAGCCTTTGCGCGGGACCCTCGCGCAATCAAAGTGAAGTTTCAGCGTGAGTCGAGCGCGAGTTAGTCGTTATCGTGCTAGAGCTGCTGATAGGCATTGTTGGGATTGAAGTCGGTGGACTCTTACCTTTTTAACGTAGACATTTTTTTTAAATTATAAGTTGAGTTAACTTTTGACCTCAATCTTGACCATAAGGTCAAAGATGAGGTCGACGATGGGGCGAGTTAACCCAGAAAATGCCTATAAATTAAGGCACTGGTACTCCCACGCACCGACGGAACACAGCAAGCTGTTTGGCGTCGAACTTCGGTAGGAGGGTGGAGGGTGGTAGGAGGGGGATCATTTATAAAGTTATTTTCAAGAGTTAAGGTAGTTCTATAAAGGTGGACTTGGCCTAAATCTCCTTCGTGTTTCGACGGAAGATCTGTGTCCCTCGGTGGGTACGGTAAGTATATGGGCTGATAAAAAAAAAGGCAGCTGAGATTATTATTATTTTGAAACGCACAACTGGCACTAAGGCCCGTTTTACAGAAGGAGACTCAAGTCTTGATCTATACTTAAGTATTGATTGTCTCTTTCTCTCACTATTAAAATGAGAAAGACGACTGCTACTTAAGTATAGATCAGAGTCCGAGTCGCGTTCTGTAATACGAGCCAGTAAGTTTCAAGCTAAATGTGCACCTAATTGTAGCAACTCCCTCATTCTCTAGAACAATCTCAAGTCGCGCTCAAGTGCCCACAATATACAAGATTTACAGGAGGCTGTTTGCCAAACTATTCCGGTCGTATTGTACTAAGACAAATAAATCTATTGCCGCTATTCACAGACGCACTATAAATCGACAACTTGCAAGTTGCCAAAGACCGGACTTACGGCTGAAGAAAGTATCTAACTCGCTTACTGACCGTTCAGTTCACTAGTGGTAGGAAAAAGGCCATATCGATAATTTAATTCAATCCTTTACTTACTGTGTACTGGCAGGTGTGGACGATAACGGCATCAGATTCTAGTAAATAAGCTTGTGTCCCCTACACCCCAAAGGAACAAACTAATCCATATTTGGGGTGACTTTAGAATTGGTTATGTAGCTAGAGAAACTTTAGGAAATGATTTTTTTTTATGAAACTCTATACGTGTTGAACGATAGATTCGTGGTCAATAGTAATTTTTAACCTCCGACAAAAAAGAGTGGTGTTATGTATTTGTATGTTGATGTATCTGTGTGTCTGTCTTGGGCATTTCAACCGATTTCAATGCGGTTTTTTTTGTTTGAAAGTTAACGTTATCGAGATGGTTTAGTCAAATGTAGATCAAAATTTGTTCAGTCGTTTAAAAGTTATAAGCAATCAAATGTCGGGAGTGATACAATATTTTTAATGTTTGGTTATTATGGCTTCTCAAAAAGACTGATAATAAGTTAAATGACTGCAATTTTTTTTCAAGGGTACACATCCTGTGCAAGGCTTTACTAATTATTATATTTTCGGTAGCTATAGCCACGTAGGTAAACCTCTCCTATCGATACTTTTTCCACATTTATCAGTCACTAGCTTTCCGCCCGCGGCTCCGCCCGCGTGGACTACAGGTTATATCGTGCCCAACTGTGGGATAAAATGTAGCCTATGTCCTTTCCCAGGCTCTAATCTATCTCTGTACCAAAATTCATCAAAATCGGTTCAGCGGTTTAGGCGTGAAAAGGTAACAGACAGACAGACAGACAGACAGAGTTACTTTCGCATTTATAATATTAGTAGGGATGTATATTTTTTATTATTATTCTAGATATTAGACTATAAACATTGTTGTAGTGCCCCAACGGTGTTCGTATATGTGCCTCTATTTTTTTATAACAGCATTGTAAAAACGCACGATACCTACACTAAAATATTTGACTTTGACTCTGTCAGACAGCAATGACTATAGAATTGAAAAAAGCAAACATTTAAATGCACTCGTTATAACTTTGTTGCACTTTCATCGATATATTTGTCGATATGACCATCACTAGTGGCTGTTTGTAAACGGCAAGGAGAGCGTTTAAGCTGAAACAGTAGCTTACTTATTACCTGAGAAGGCACAACTTGTTCTGGAAATTGCTTGAATCGCATAAGGTTGCTAATAAATTTTGTTAACATAGAAAATCGCGTAGGTAAGTATATCAACAGAAAAAACCGGTCAAGAGCGTATCGGGCCACGCGCATTGTAGGGTTCCGTATTAGCATGGTTCAAATATGCAGCTGGCTTCTTAATTCTACAAGCATATTGTCATAGTCGATACTAAAATCCCCAAATACTATAGTATCAAAGTTTGTAGTTTCAGATCAGAAATAACCATAGGTTTGGCCTAAATACAATAGAATGGAAGTATTTAATGCGCGAGCTGCATAATTTTGATGTCATTTTCGTAGTTAGCACCCCCAAAAACCTATTACACGTCACCTGAAATGTCAATAATTTGTTACAGCTTGGCTTTCGACCTCGCCTCACTTTCAGCGTGGAACTTTGTATGGCAGCCATTTTGGATAAAGGTACACTTCATCGTAAATGCTACCCTCGTGAATTATTCCACATTTTTTTTCATTATAAAAATTGCTGAATCGAAAAAACGTTCGTAGTAACCCCCTTCTATCTTTTAAAAAGCTATCCTATGGCACTCCATTAGATGATATCGGCGAGAAAAAAAACCTGTAGCTCTTTCACGTGTGGGATCATTCAACAATTACGTGATCACCGGAAGGGGGGGGGGGGTCGGGTGCTTGTATATACATCGGGTTATTTGGGGGGGGGGGGGGAGAAGCCATGATTACGTCATCATTTTATAACTTTAATTAACGTATAGCGAAATCAAAAACTATCTATTTTATTGATTTAACTTTATAGTTCTTACCTTTTTGCATTTTGACAAATGACACACCCTCTTCCCTAAGACCCATAGAAACATAACATAAGAGTCAGTGCTAATACTTACAGCAAAAAATTTAAAGACGGACGGATTACGTAATCAAGGCGAGGGGGGGTGGGTTAAAAACAAAAGATTACGCTATGATTACATAGGGGGGGGGGGGGGGGCGTTAAAAAAACGGCCAAAAATGATCACGTAATTGTTGAACGATCCCTGTATGGGAAGCACCCAAAAATTTTTTTTCCTTTTTTTTCGATCCATCGGCGCAATCAATAGGTATGTATGACCATGCTAAATTTCAGCTCTGTAGTACCAAGGATCTAATATTAGTATATAAATTCTTATTAATTCCAACTATGTTTGGCACTTGGTCGACTATTACTCACAAACTTGAAGGGCCAAATTATGTGTGATAGTTTTCCTTTTAATTTAGTTGTATATCCTATCACCGCGAATTTTTTCACATTTTTAGAAACAAGTAGAGGGGGGGACACTTGTGTTTGACAAAAATTTTCACTCTAAAATGTTTCGCAAACAGAGTGCTGAATCGAAAAACGTTCTTAGTAAACCCCTTCTATCTTTTAAAAAGCTGTCCTATGACATCCCATTCAATAATATTGGCGAGAAAAAAAAATCATCGCCCTTTCACGTCTATGGGAGATACCCGAAAAAATTTTTTTTTCTAAGAATTTACTCTACAGTTCTGTCGGCGTAATTTATATGTATAATCATGCCAAATTTCAGAGGGTTTCTTAGGAAACCCGCGGACAGACGTACAGACGGACATGGCGAAACTATAAGGGTTCGTAGATTACTACGGAACCCTAAAAAGGAAATCTAGCTCCTTCATCAGAAAAAATACAAATGGATAATCTTTTTTTTATATATAAAACAACCTATGCGACCGCGGCTTCGCCCGAGTGGACTACAGGTCGTGCCCCCTGTGAGATAAAATGTAGCCTATGTCCTTTCCCAAGGTCTAATCTATCTTTGTGCCAAATTTCATCAAAATCACTTCATCAGTTTAGGCGTGAAACCGTAACAGACAGACAGAGTGATGTCTATATTACTGCAAATTTTCATCAAAATACCTCTAGTACTTTTTACGTGAAGGAGTAACAACCATCCTCCTTACAAATTTTCGCTTTTATAAAATTGGTTAACTTTAATAAGATAGCGAAAATTATGGATGTAAATCAGCCCATTTCCCAAACAAAATACGCCTCTCCATACAATATGTGCGATCAGCTGGTTTGGCTTTGTATGGGAATGCGACTTTTTTTGAGAATTTCTTACTTCCTTACTATATTATATAATATTATAAATGCTAAAGTAACTCTGTCTGTCTGTCTGTCTTTCACGCCTAAACCACAGAACCGATTTAGATGAAATTTGCTACAGAGATAGATTAGAGCATGGAAAAGGACATAGGCTACATTTTATCCCACAGTTGGGCACGATATAACCTGTAGTCCACGCGGGCGGAAAGCTAGTTTCATATAGGTTCCTTAACGTAAGTTGTTCAGTTTTATGGAGAGAATCACCTTATAAAGGTTTCGGAAACTAATTTAAAGACACCAAATTAGTAGGAAGTAGGATTTTCACGTTCACCCTTCTACTGAACCTGCCTCATACTTGGTAAGCTAGGTTTGCGGGCCGATCTCCAAACAATAACCAAAGTATTAATAACTTAAGACTGGCAACTTGGTCCGCCTGTTGCCGAACTATTTTATTGGTCAAGCGAAATACTTTGGGCGGCAACTAGTCATATTACGCGATCTTGTTTGCGTGGCTCCAATTATATTAAACTAGCTTTCCGCCCGCGGCTTCGCCCGCGTGGACTACAGGTTATTTTCTGAGATCGCCTCGCAACCGCGCTGTCGCCGCCCCACAACCGCCGCCGCGGCCGCGACGTTTCTTGGTTGCCACTACCGCGAGCTATAAATTTCAAGTATTTTCAAGCCTCTAACTCGCTTCCCGTTCCCAGGGGAATTTTTAACTTTGCATTCACTAAGGTATATGCATGTCAAATTTCAAGCATCTAACTTATGCAGTTTAGATTTTTTCATACAACATTTTTTTCCCGCTAACTCTCGTTCCCATGGGAATTTTTCAAAATACAGCCCTAACCAAACTTTATAATTACTAAGGTATGCATGCATGCTAGATTTAAAACATCTATCTTACGTGATTTAGATTTTTAGATACAAAAGTTTTTTCCCGCTAACTCCCGTTCCCGTGGGAATTTTGCAATATACTATTGCAACTAAGCTTTAAGTTTACTAAGGTACCTACCTGCATGCCATATTTCAAGCGTCTAACTTAAGCGGTTTAGATTTTTCATACAAAAGGATTTTCCCGCTAATTCCCGTTCCCGTGGGAATTTCGGGAATTCCTTTCTTAGTGCACCTCTACGGTACCTAAGCTACGTCCCTTCCAAATTTTAAGTGCCTACGTTAAGCCGTTTAGGCTGTGCGTTGATATGTCAGTCAGTCAGTCAGTCAGTCAGTCAGTTTCTCCTTTTATATATTTAGATAGGTACTAGCTTTCTGCACGCTGCTCCGCCCGCGTGGACTACAGGTTATATCGTGCCCAACTGTAGGATAAAATGTAGCCTGTGCCATTCCTCAAGGTCTAATCTATTTCTATACCAAATTTCATCAAAATCAGTTCAGTAGTTTAGGCGTGAAAGCGTAACAAACAAACAAACTTACATTCACGTTCATAATATGTATTAGTAAGGATTGTATATCATTGCATCATTTGCATGGCTAAGTGGCTGAAGCACTGGTAACCTAATGGCGCACGCTGATCACAACCGATTAGTCAGGTTAAGCAACGCACACAGAAGTACGGAACCAGATGGGTGACCAAAGTGGCAATTTATCACGAGTGTTTTCGTGCTTCGGAGGGCACGATAAGCTGTCGGTTCCGGCTGTTATCGATTGACTACAGTCGTTAAAACCATGTCAGAGGTCATTGCGCGGTATGAAAACTCTGACACCAGGGTTAGAAAAGTTCGCCACACTTGACTATACCTACACGATCAGAAGATGATGGCTCAGTTTAAGGTTAAGGTACTGTGGTATGCATTCTCTTTCGTAGGGAGATTGCATCCGCAAACGTCGCTGGCCAGTTTGCCCAATACGAGTTGCTACAATCGAATACTTTCATCGAATTCGAATTCAAATTGTAGAATCTCTGACAAATGATAGCGTTAGAGCAGCTGGAAGTCATAAGATGTTGAAGAAAATGTTATGTGATGCGAACATGCGAATCTTGAATGTTGTGTGTTATTTTTATTTGAAAATAAGATTTCCGCCCGGGACTTCGTTCCCGTGGCACTTTTTTAGTTTTTTCTTTCATAGGAACCTTCTCCTGACAATAAGGAACACAACAAAAAAAGAATCATCCAAATCAGTCCAGCCGTTCTCGAGTTTTGCGCTTACCAACAGATTTAGTGATTCATTTTTATATATAAGAATATCCATACTACGGTCAAGTTTTCAATTTAATAAGGTAAAAAAAAAGTTTGAGTTAAAAATTTCGAATAAAATAATATTTGAAAAAGAGCAATTTCATATTTTTCTTATTTCGTGCATAAGTAACATATAATATCATTGTTTCGTGCTCTAATCTAAGATTTTCATACGATTTTCCGTTTCCTTTATTACTTAACTACAACAATAATCATTAATTAATTTGGCCACACTTCACAACGCGAAGGGAATTAATATCAAGTCTAAGGAAGTGAACACACTCATGCAAGCGGAAACGGATTCAGTACCATTGTGACGCGCCGGAAGTAGCGAAGACTTCCGGTTGGCGATAAATTTGGCGCGAGATTTTGGCAACCTCCGCTCCTGGGGGAGAAGTTCAGATTTAATTAATGGGATTCTTAAGAAAATTGTTTACAAATCAGGTTCAATCATTTCAAGTTAAAAAAAAAACATTTTAAGTCAAGCGAGAGGTACCTAGTTTAATCCCCAGCTAGGTATGTAAATTAGTTGCACACTAACCGATGTTCCAGCGCTGCGGTGAGGATAAACATCGTGAGAAAACCTTCACATTTAGGAGACTAAATGTGGAACCATGATCCAATCCGGATAAGGTTCTCCTATTAAGGCGACTACAGCACCTGATAAAGGCAGCACCCATAGGAATAGTGCCATTTCCGTCTCTCAACAGGCCTGGGCCGGCAGTGCGAACAGTGTCGATACACGAAGTTTACGGACTATGAAAGCGTGCGTGCGTAAAAACATGTTCGAAAGTTAGAAAAATGAGATTTATGGAAAGGTAACAGCTTAAATCGAAAAATGCGTTCGCTACTTATCGAGAGTGTTCAATCACGAACATTTTGATAGCAAATTCAAGTTCCTGTGTGCATTTTACTATCGTTTTTACAGCTCAAAAGATACACTATTGGTATTTAGAGGTGACTTTGTGGGCTTTTTCTATCGAACCAAAAGTGCTGAATCATGTTTTCAGCAAACTACTTATCTAGTTTATGTCCTGAATATTACCGTAGTAGTTTTTCTTCGATTTAATGCAGTGCGTCATGCTTATCTACGCATCATAAAATCGTAATTTAGGTGCTGTAGTCGCCTTAACAGGATCACGTAGAGGTCAGATGCCAGTCGCTCCATACCTTGGACCGTGGTTAAGAAAGCGTTCGCGGTGCTAGGATTTTTGCTTTGTTTATTGTTCAGGCAAAGGAAAATTTCACAAAGAGCCTTTAAAATGCGAACAGGCGTGACACTGAACTTTAAAAAATATTAAAAATTCCCAAAAAAAATTAATCTTAAATTATTAGATACCTAAAGTAACAATTATAAAAAAAATTCACCTACCCCATTTTCCAGCTGAAACTTGAAGAAATAATGAATTGTCTGCGTTTAGAAGCAACTTTAAAATATCGATTTTATTATGTCATTGTAATGTAAACTCAATTCCACTGTATTATGAAAGCATCAAGAAACTTTGTTCTGAAAATTTAAAAGTTACTTGTACCTATCTAAAAGCTTTTTTTCCACAACTTTTCCAAATGCCTAACGAGCGCCTAGGGCGACGCAGCGTCGGGAAAGTTCTTAACCTCATTAAATCCGATAAAATTAATCTCCCCATTTACATAAGGAAAAGATAAAGACAAGACGCGGTTGCCCGCTTCGCCAGCCGCCATTTTGTCATTACGCTTTTCAAATATCGAAGGGGAGCTATTAAGGGGTCGCTATTTATACCACCGTATCGAGATTCGCGAATTTATTGCGCTCGTTCAGCTCTCGTTCCATTGCGTAATTTCGAATGGGGTATTTTTTTTCCCCTAAAAAGAAATTGGTTGATTCGTCCAAGTTGGCAAGCTTGCGTTTTATTATGATTTGAAAACTTGGAACTCTAAATTGCGTTGTTTTTTATCTTAGTGTAAACAAACCAACCAACCCGCACTGGGCCACCAATCCGCATTGGGCCAGCGTGGTGGACTTTGGCCTAAAATCCCTTTGTGCTTCGAAGGGAGGCCCGTGCCCCTCGGTGGGGACGTATATGGGCTCGTAAAAAAAACCCGAATTACAAGGTACAAACTTCATTATCGAGGAAGTAGAGAGCCACATTCAAGATGGTATCAGACTATGATAATACATCTCCCAACGATGTTCCGTGAGTTTTTCTTGAAGAAATTCTGAGGCCCACGCGGTAGGCTACAAAAATAAAGAAACCGCTACACACTCAACGGGCCCATTTCCTTTGTGTCTTGGGTCTCATGAATACACAAAAATAGTTACGAACACCCATGACTCATCATTATTTTGAATAAAAAAACGATGCCCAGCTAAACTGCCGAACAAAGAAAAAAGGATAGCCTATTATAGAATATGTAGCAGCATAATGTTCATAGTAATTTAGTCAACCCAACCAGCAGGCCGAGTACGACAGTGACAGCGCCGCGACAACACCGCGGTCCTATGTCCTATGTCCAATTATCTAAACGCATAATCATATCTCTAAAATTAAACATTTTGTATCGGGGATACTCGATTGCTTATAACTTTTAAACTGCTGAACCAATTTTGATCAAATGTAGCTAAGATTACGCCAGCTATCAAAAAAAAACCGCATCGAAACCGGTCCATCCGTTTAGCAGCTACGATGCGACAGACAGACACACTGATATGCAGATAAACAGACACATAGATACACACATCAAACTTATAACAGCTCTCTTTGTTGTCAGGGGTTAAAAACTTACCAATGCAGAAGATGGATTTAATATAGGCTGATGATAAACATATGAATCAAAATAAAATCGGAAACATCTCTGTATAAATAATAAAAATCTGTGATTTTTTTCTTATTTTTTTAATATCCCATATACGTCCCCACCGAGGGGCACGGGCCTCCCTTCGAAACACGAAGAGGATTTAGGCCATAGTCCACCACGCTTTCCCAATGCGGGTTGGTGGACCGCTCGTCTTTCGAAAATGATTTTCTTGGACGAACGGGTTTCATCATGATGTTTTCCTTCACCGCTGAGCAAGTGATAATTAGAAATCTGTACATAAATCCGAAAAGACGAATTTAGTGGTACAGGCCCGCACCAGGATTTGGACCCGCGACCTTCGGATTACAAGTCTGGCTCATTACCAACCGGGCTATCACCGCTGTAATAAAAACAGTTTTATTTTCATATTAGCTCGTGCCTGTCATAACAAATGCAACTGTTACTAATAAAGGCGATGACATTTTTATTTATATCTCCACTCCATACAGTTTATCACTGCTTTGTTGGTTGAAAATAGTGTGTTTTCAACCCTCGGCAAAAGAAGAGAGGTGTTATGAGTTTAATTAGTGTGTCTGTATATTTGTGTATCTGTCTGTGGCATCGTTACCCCTAAACGAATGGACTGAAAAAAATAAAGTGTAATTTTTTTTCCATTCAGAATGATTGCCTGAATTCAGGGTTTCAGTTTTTGTTAAGGTGTCCCTTACATCCTGTAGATGACGTACCATAAAAAATTTAGGCGACTAATGTCAAAAACGAATCAAGACTAAGGGCCACTTTCACCAAATATAAACGTATTTAACAGCCTAAACACATTTAACTCAGTTGTCAAAGCAACAAAATCTGTCAAATTAAACAAAATTAGTCCTGCTAAATACGTTTAGCACTTTTGGTGAAAGTGGCCCTAAGGCAGTGTTCATCAAATATTTAGACTAGTGTTCACCAAAAATTTAACCAACGATTAGCAGCTAACCAGAGATTTGACAATGTCATTTTCATACATTTTTTTTGACATTTTGTCTGATTATCTTCTAACCGCGGTTTAACCGTTGGTTATATTTTTGGTGAACACGGGCCTTAACCTACGATTGGCAGCTAACCAGAGAATTGACAATGTCATTTTCATACATTTTTTTTGACATTATGTCTGATTAGCTTCTAACAGCGGTTTAACCGTTGGTTATATTGTTTGTGAACACGGGCCTAAGTATCAATGTCTAATTAAAAAAATGACAACTCGTAAGTCCAACTTTTGCCAAAGAAATGATCACTGAAAATTCAAACAAAAAACACCAATTTCATAAGTCCTCAACATTCAAAACTGGCAACCCCAGCATCAGATAATAATCAACGGACTTTGAACTGCGTCTAATTTAAAGGGTGGACATTCCTTCAAATGGCGTCTACACGGACTAATTTGTCTTACATGGCTCGGGTTGTTCTTAATCGGGATAGGATCTGTGCGCTTTTGAGTAGGTAACTAAACTAGGGAGCTGATGAAATAATGAAGTCCGGATTTATAATCCTATTAACAGTTTGTAAAGTTTAATAGTGATAAATATCGGTTGGTTCAAAAAGGCAGAATTGCGACCACTAGTACTTTTTTTTTAACAGCCTATGTACGTCCCCACCGAGGAGCATGAGCCTCCCTTCGAAACACGAAAGGGATAAAACAGTACAAGTACTTATGACATAAAAAAATTTAGAGATGAACACCTAGTTGCAGAAACGTCAATAAAAGTTAATGCCTTGTTGACGTTAACAAAGAAGGCATTAGATTTAAAGAAGCTTTAAGTTTAATGAACGGTTCTGTAACAGAGCGGAAAATTATTTGTATGATAATTTAGTGCTTTCTAAAGTAAACAATAACGTGTTGTGTCTACCATGCTCTACAAAAAGGAAACAAATCTCATACGAACGCTATAATAATAGTATTCGTATTACGGGTAAACACGGCGACAAGACACCCTCTTCACTTGACCCACCCGTGACCCGTACCCGTGCAGTTTACCTACAGAGCCTGCAATCGAGTCCCTGCTGCGTTGAGAACAGTTACTTGGACATCTTTGTATGGTGCAAGTTGTACGCTGTAACGATATATATTTTATTTATTTTATTTTAACAGTTTATTGTACACAGGAAAAATCACAAATGTTACAGACAAATAGAAAAACGAACACAAAAGGCACAGCTTATTTCTTTAAGAAATTTCTTCCAGCAGACCTGGGACAGTGAGAGGCGTAAAATAAATAAAGACAGACGTGCACAATTAACCACTGAAATCTAAATACTAATATAAACTACATAAAAATACAACTACACATACATATAATATATAAATAATTTATATAAATACACAGACATATATTTTATACATACATAAACAATACATATAATATTATGTTCATTATACTGAAGGGAAAGCAACAGATACATAATGTTCCTTTATGATACATATATGTTAACGGAAATGTATGAAATCCGTCATTGTATACAATTCCTAGGAAAGTATATAATTCCTAAAATCACCCGGAAATGTGTGAAATGAATTATATTTGATACATTTCCTAGGAAATCTATACGTTTTCTAAATGATAATCGGAAATGTATAAAATGTTTGATTTTGTCTGTTTATAAGTCATTCAACTTCTTTGTTCGATTTGTTAGTAGCTATGTTATGTTAGAAGGTTATGTTAGAACCGCGAACCCCAACGCACGAACCGAACGAGTGAAGCGAGCGTGCCGCGGCAGCGGCCGGCGAGTTTCCAGAAACGACTGTGGTTGCGTTAAGCGGTTGTCGCATTTCCACTCAGCTGAGCTACTTCGTGATGTGGTCAATAGACAGTGAAATATTTCATGAAATGTAACCATTTCATGAAATTCTCGAACATTTCATGAAGTAAACAAATCTGCAATATGGCCAAGACAAATTCATGTCGCTTATTCAGGTTAGGTTAGGTTGTTTTATTCATTTTATTCACAGAAAACATTAGTTTTATACATTTCCTAGAGCAATTTCGAAATTTTATACAATTCCTAGGAAATGTATATATTTTCTAGTACCTATATGTGTGTATTAAAAAATCTATGAAACAATATTTTATACTTTTCCTAGACAGCCTCGGAATTGTATACAATTCCTAAATTTCATACATTTCCGGTAACATTTACATACTAGCATTCAGCTCGAGACTTCGTTCCCGTGGGAATCCGAGAAAATTATGTAGCCTATGTTACTCAGGGATAATGTAGCATCCTACTGGTGAAAGTATTGTTGAAATCGGTCCAGTAGTTTTTAGGTTTATTCGTTACATACGATAATACAAATCTTTCCTCTTTAAAATATCAGTGTAGATGTAGATATACATACTTACGCTCACGCCTATAATCCCTAACGGGGAAGGCAGAGCTTCAGTGGTTCTAGCTAACTACTTGATGCCACGTTTGACACAAATTGTGAGGGTTATCAGATGGAACAAGTTGTATAATGGTGAGAGGTGGTCAGCCTTTCGCCCATCTACAGGGCTTTAGGTATCTCTCTTTCAACCTCTCGGGTGGTTAATCAGTTCATGAAACTGAACAACTTCCCCAAGGAACATAGGTCAAAATACGAAAAAAAATTCTGATCTCCTATACAAAATGCGCTATATACTGAAGTTTGTAAGAGAACAAAATTTTGTATGAGAACTCAAATTTTCAGCTGATCGTGCAAGTTGTATGTATGTATGTACGTAAACACTTTATTGCACATAATCATAAGTATAAAACAAAAAAGATGTATACAAATAAAACTAAATGTACAAAGGCGAGGTTATATCCCCTAGAGGGATTTCTTCCAGCTAACTCTTAAGAGAGACAAAAGGAGACTAAACGCAGGATCGGCGTACTTGCGCAATATTTAACCGCCAAACTAATTACTTTGAGAGGCAAAATTTAAAAAAAATATATTTCGACCTATGTTCCTTAGGTAAAGTTGTTCAGTTTCGTGGGCTGATTGAAATCCTTAATTTTCCCTAACTAATTTAAAGTTCAATAAATAATGTAAAGCAATTTAAAGCGCACAAGAAAAGAAAGAAGTACGCGGACCTGGAGCGTCAATATCTCTTCGTTCCATTCGCGGTGGAGACTACTGGCTGCTGGGGTAACGATACGAAGCAATTCGTTCGCGAAATTGGGCGTCGTTTTAGGGAAATGGGAGAAGACCCCCGCGCTGGATCGTTTTTGGTGCAGAGGCTGTCTATAGCCATACAGCGCGGAAACGCGGCAGCCGTAATGGGCACCTTTGCACCAGGAATGATTAGGGGCGGGCTATTTGACTGTTAGATTTAATCTAATTTTGATAAGTTTTAAGTGTAAGTTGACATTTAAAGTGTCCATATATTTTAGGGAACCAAATTGTCTTTGGCCAGTTCTATCCTCTTACGCCTACAATCCCTCGTAAACTTACACACGCCAAATTTATAACGACCCCGTTTTTTGTCGGGGTTTAAAAATACTACAAACATAACTTGATAAAGAGATCCCTTCAGGAATAATTCCGCTTTTGCACGTCTACGTTTCTTTTGTATTAGTCTGTAAGAGTATGCAATAAAGAGTTTACATAGGTACTTGATGAGTACCTTATTTCGAATCGCTCGTTTTTCATAACTCATACCGCTCGATTAAAAAGATCGTACGGGCTACTTGGCTACTGATGAGTGGGCAGTTGAGCGTTGTGGCATGCCGCGTGACTCTTCAGAAACAGGCGCATCGTATAGGCATACAAATAGATTAACAGCCAGACAGATTAATAGGTAAGTTTTTATCTGCCAATAGATAGGTGACGGGTACGTATAGTACGTTATGTTAAGTACTTAAATTAAGTCGTTGAGAGCAATAGTGATGTAAGCAACTACAGTTTGCATTTTATTGACTAATTACACTGATACTTAAAGAAATATTTTTTTTCTTTATTTGAAACTAGCTTCCCGTCCGGGACTTCGTTCCCGTGAGGATTTCGGAAATGAATTATACATATAAACCTCCCTTTTTAATCACTCTATTTTTTGCTGAAAACTGCATTAAAATCCGTTGAATAGCAAACAGATCTAAGCAAACAGATAGCGGATGCGACTTCATTACTGACTTGAAAAAAGGAGGAGGTTCTATGTTCGACTGTATGTAAGTATACTGGGTGAAAAAAAAACCCTCCTAGCTATATTCAAAATCCTGGACCAGTATCACTTAAAGAACACATGAAAAAAAAAATTTTTTTTTTCAATGGGAATAGTTCATTTTTTGCCTAAACGTAGACATTACTCCTACACTAGGCATGCGAGGGGTGCGGGAAGCGCTCGGGGGGTGCACCCGAGTAGTGTCTACGTTTAGGAAAAAAAAATTCCCACCGATAAAAAAAAAAAAAGTTTTGTTCGAAAGAGTATACTTCAGAGGTGATCCCATGTAAGTTTTATCGAAAATGATTCAGCGCTTTTAAAAAAATCTACAAAAACAAAAAAATACTACAGACCAGAACATCATCTAAATAAATGAGTGACATTTTCGTTTGTGGTTATCTGCTAATAGGCATTGCAGTCTGCAAAAAATACTAGTTATCTATACTTTGTGCGAACTGTTGTTGGGATTGAAGTCGGTGACTCATACGTTTTTAACGTGAAAAAATATTTTATACCATGTAAAGATACATCTTGTTTGAACAATTAAATCGGAATGTGTGTGTATATTCCATTTCTCAACAATTTTACTCCTAGTATTAATTTTTACTCCAATTTATCCAGGTGTGAAAATGTGGTTTAATATGAAAATGGGATACCTATGAGAATGAGATTTCAAACAGCTTTCAAACAAAAAAACTACATCAAATCGGCCCATTCGTTAATTAGCTCTATACAATACAATATAAAACAAATATATATGTGTTTTGTTTTAATATAAATTTTGTAAGTATTAGTGTAAGCAATTGTTGGTTAACCTAAATAAATAAAATAAAATAAATAAAATATACTTTATTGCACACCAACATTACAGAATATGATACAGAGTAAAAGTTATATTATGGACAGTAATTGTCCATGCGGCAAGGTTGTGGAACTCTCTCCCGCCCACTATTCGCGAAAGTCCATCTTTCCCCGTTTTTAAGAAGAGAGTAAAGGAGCACTACCTCTCCCTTAGTTATCCGTGTGTGTAGTTATGTATTTGTATAGATATGTATTTATGTATATGTATGTATGTATTATGGATATTTATTATTAGGTTACTTCATTGGTTTATGTTTATTTTGTATGTTTGTTTTGTTTTTAATTTAAATTGTATCGTAAGTTTAATTTTCTATTTTGTTTTCTTTTTCACGTTGTTGTGCACGTCGTACTCGCCTCACTTCGTCCAATCTCTCTTGTTAGGTCTGCTGTAAGAAATTTCTTCCTAGAAATAAGCAGTGCCTGTTGTGTCGTATTTCTTTTTGTATGTTTAGTTAGGTACAAAAGGCGGCCCCATTGCTAAGAATCAATATCTATGTCTATCTATGATGCCAGAGATAGACACAGAAACCCACGTTTAACTTACAATACCCCCTCTCTGTAAGCGTGGGAGATTAAAGAAGGCCTAAATCAGCGAGGTATGTATTTCCCTAGTTTTTTACACAAGGATAGCTGGATAGTAGTGGCATAGATAAAGTCGCGGTTGGAAAGCTAGTCTGCGATATTGAAGCTGGAGTTATACAAGTAACCGCCTGCCCACCCCCTGACCAAGGGGCGTCCCGGGCGGAAATGCCAGTTACTTACCGACGGGACCTGCTCGCTCGGCCCCAATCGGCGACGAAGGAAATTTGGATTACTGCTAATTGATATGTTGTAGATTACCGTTTCATTTTGTCACCTCTATTAATAATGAAACTAGTTTTCCGCCCGGGACTTCGTTCCCGTGTGAATTTGGGAAAATTATGTAGCCTATCTGTTAATCCAGGATGTCAGCTACCTCCTTACCAAATTTTTGAGTGTGAAAGAGTAAAAAACATCCATACATAAACACTTTTGCGTTTATACTTTAAGTAAGGATAATGAATAAAAGAAGATTGACGAAAGAAATATACTAGATGAAAAAAACCTCCTAGCTATATTCGAAATCCTGAACCAGTATCACTCAAAGAACACATTTATGAAAAAATATATATATAAAAAATATGAAAATATATATTTTTCTAATACTTTACGCCTACTCAATTAAGATTTCTTCTCAATGTTCGTTAGGTTGAGTGGAAGAGATCCCCTAGTGGGATAAGTCCGCCTTTGTACCTTAAATGTATTCTAACTTTAAGTACCATATTTTGCTCCTGTAGAGAATATTTATTGTACAATAAAGGATTTACATACATACATACATACATACATATTTTTTAAAATATTTTTTCAATGGGAATAGTTCATTTTTTGCCTAAACGTAGACATTACTCCTACAGCAGGCACGCGAGGGGTACGGGAAGCGATTGGGGGGTGCACCCGAGTAGTGTCTACGTTTAGAAAAAAAAACCCACTGATTAAAAAAAAAAAGTGTTCTATAAGTGATACTGGTTCAAGATTTTCAATAAAGCTAGGAGGTTCTTTTTCAACCTGTATAGTGCGAATGTAGTTAGAAGGGTCGGAAGAGGGCGCCTTAGGCGAACGTACTTAGACTAAATTGGTGATGTACTGAGAAAAATTATGAATGTAGAGGAAGCAAAAGAGGTGTGTTTGGATCGTAGCAAATGACAATTTGTGTTCTCTGCCTACCCCAATGGGACAAAGGCGTGAGCTTACGTATAAATAAATAAACACTACACACTCAAAGGCCCACTCTAAGGTTTTCCCTTGTGTCGTGGGTCCCTTGGAACACACATAAAGACAAACACAAACACCCATGACCCGACAACAAACATCTGCTTTTTACACAAATGTTTGCCCCGACTGGGGATCGAACCCAGGACCCGCCGATCAAGAGGCAGCGTCACTACCACTCGACCAAACCGGCCGCCATGTATATGTGTATGAGCCTTATAAACTCTTATAAATGTGAGCTAAATAATGTGCCACTTGCCTTAATGAGGGTTGAATGACAATGGTGACCATTTTATTAAAGTCAAAGTCAAAATAGCTTTATTTGAACATTCAAGATGTTACTTATAATAGAAAAGTCAAAGTTGTGAAGTAAGTACACACGGCAGCACATGGCCCCGATTCTGTAACTTAAGTTGTGTGTCGATGGAATGGAGGCCATTGTATCTGTTCAGGTGGCGAAATTGAGAACTATTTAATTTTCATATACTTGCTGACAACCACCCCAACCAGCAGCGCCACCGCCAACGGAACGTAAAGTTGCAAACTACCACTAGGAACTGTAAATTCAGTTGCCGGTGGCGCCACCAGTCAAAGCAGCCGTCATTAGATGTATTAAATTTGGATAGTTCTTAATTCCGCCACCTAAACAGATAAAATGGCGACCATTCCTTCGACACACAACTGAAGTTACAGAATCGGGGCCCACATGTTGACCTTGATGTCACTCTTATCTCGCTCGTAATAGCGCCGGCTTTCGAAGTACAAATGGGTAACCTGACGCGCTACTGTACAATACAATACAATACAATATACTTTATTGCACAATTTGAAAAGAAATACAATGATGAGACAATTACAAGTAACTTTACAAAAGAAGGAAGAAATCGCTTGAAGCGATAAGGTCGCCTATATTTTACAAAAGGTACAATATAGGCGACCTTATCGCTTCAAGCGATTTCTTCCAGGTAACCTTTGGGTATGAAAAGTCGCATAGTGAAATCAAGAGCGGGCGCAATATATAAACCTAAACAATATATATTAAACAAAATATAAACATGTATTTAATATAAATACATATATATAATATAACACAGTTTATGTACATTAAAGGATTTAAATACATACATATATATTCGTTCGTTTGACTCTACTGACTCTACGCCTATTCGCAAAGTTGCAGTCTTTCCCCGAGAAGAATTAGATCAGGTGGCAAAATTCCTCATACACTTGATGAGAACCGCCCCGATCAGCAGCGCCACCGCCAACTGTACGATTTCAACAACCTAGCAACTTACCATTCAGTTAGCAATAGGGGGCACTATTGCTAACTGAGTAGTAAGTTGCTAGGTTATCAAATGTTTGAGGTTTCATAGTTTTTTGCCACCTGAACGGATGAAGTGGTCACCATTATCATTTCACCGCCATAGATTAGTGAAATAGACGTGTTCTTTTCCGATAGTTACAGAATATATTAATCTTGACGTTGGAGGACTATTTTATACATACATACGCTCACGGGGTAGACAGAACATCAGTTGTTTAGAACCAGCTACCTCCGTTTGACACAATTATGAGCGTTATTAGATGAAAGATGATGTATAGTGATGAGAGGTCGTCAGCCTTTCGCCCACCATACAACAAAACCCTCGCGTCCCTTTTCCTTACTTTTACAGTATGCCTAGGGAAAGTTGGCAGCTGGTGCATTCTAAGTATTTTTCTGATTTCTATTCCAGCGTGGAAGGATGTTTTATTTTATCTATTTATTTAATAGTGATGATTTTCGTAGCACAATCATTAAAAACCCAAATACACACTAACTACCTTTCTGCCCGGGACTTCGTTCCCTTAGGTGTTAATCCAGGGTGTCAGCTACCTCCATACCAAATTTTATCAAAATTGGTCCAGCCGTTTGAGCGTGAAAGAGTGACAAACATCCATCCATCCATCCATCCATAAATACAAACTTTCGCGTTTATAATATTAGTAAGGATAAGGAGGTAAGGAAATAAGGATAAGGATCTGCTAATGATTTTTAAATGTATTTGATTTTATATGTGATTGATGAATTTTGTTTTGTATGATTCTATTTGTATAATAATATGGGCAAAGCCTGAAATAAATGATTTAATAATAATAATACAGTCTGTATTTTCTATTGTGCCAACTCTACATATCTCTACACATCTACCAAGGTAAGTACACATAATATAAACATTACGAAGATTTATATTACGCAGTTGCAACCCCCGAATTCCGCTGTGGTAATCGAATTGGAATATTATTAAAATCGATCGGTTATGGAATACACCCTTCTTGGAATATTTCTTATACTAAAGCAAGTTATGGGAGGGAGGCTAGTGAACCGTGGAGAATTATCTATAGATGATATGTAGATGGAAATAATGATACATTCAATCTTTGAAAAACAATTTGACGAGTATGTACGGTCAGCCAAGAAAGTGGTTTATCAGTTTTCACAGAACTTCCTGTGTAACCAAAATATCGCTAAGGTTTACAATGTAACAAGGAAAGAGATAGAATGATGAGATGACATGTTGAGTCAAAACTGTCAGTTTATCATTGCAAGGGAAAATCAAGCTTGCTATCTTATTACACAAACGAATTTCAACCATAGGGTGGTAGACCACATTTTCGGCCGACTGTACAAGTGCTTCTATTTTCTTAATATCTCTGGGCAAACAGCGTCTGTCTCGTTTTTGTCTTTTGAAAATCAACTTACTTATTCGAAATACGGAATTTGCCGAACCAATCAATCAGCTGATCGCTCAAGTTGTATAGAGAGACGATATTTTTTTTTAATATTTCGACTTCTGCTCCTTGGGAAAAGTTGTTTAGTTTCGTAAGCTGATTCATATACTCAAGTTTCACTAAACTAATTTACAGTGAACCAATATATTTTGCCTAGGTACTCCTAGTATAAGGCCGAAACTGAGCACGTTGCCGATGTGACCGAAAAATTATAAAAATACAATCAAATTACAATCTAACGAAACTTTGAGGGCCGCCTTCATGCATTTAGGATAATTAAGGTAATTTTAGGTTAGGTAAGGCTTTTTTAGGTTTGGTTAGGTTGCAATCATATTATAAATAAAAAAAGTCCGTCTATGTGAAAAAAATTGAGGCATTTCACAAAGTACCGAAAGATTATAATCTGACTTAGTAAAATTACAATATAACGGGTTTTATAATGTTACGGTGACACAGTCATTATGTAAGGTGTAAATCTCTAAAATTTACACCAAGCGACATTCGTAAATCAAAGAGACTGCCTCGAGACAAAAAATAATCAAAAATTCACAACCCTTCCTCGTCCTAAGACGTACACTTCAAACGACGTCTCTGAGGGGAAGCCTTAGCCCTTCGAGCGCTTTAAAAAGAAAAAAAAAGAATCATGAAGACGCAATTATTTCTCCACCAACTTATCTTTGCAGTTACGAAACTGACCAACTCATAGCTTCAAAATGCGGTGTTTATTTCTCGAACGGTAAAGTTAAGTTTGTATTTCTCTGAGCTAAAAGCAGCTAGCATCAAAGAAGTGCGTCTAATGATTGTATTGATAGATCTAGCTATGTATTTGTATGCGGTTAGTATTTTTTTAACATGCTTGTGTGCGTGCAAGGAGGGGAGGCTAAGAGATGCTTTCTTCGACCCCTTGTTTCTTATACACTGGGTTTCGGTTCTTGATCCTTGCTTCTTTTGCTTCTTATTAAACGACTTCAAAAAAGGAGTAGCTTCTATGTTCGACTGTATCACCCGATTCCGCCATTTGTGAACCGATTTCCAAAATTATTTTTTGTTTGAAAGAGTATACTCCAGTCACCAAGTCAGGATCTGATGATAGAATCTCAGGGACATCGAGGACAACCCTCGAATTTAATATGCACAAGTATGTTTTTCAAGTAATTTTTATAAAATTATAGAAAAAAATACAGTAATCTTTGATTAAGTATAAAAAACTAGATACACAATCCACAACAAAAAAGTGTCCTCACTAAATGACCGCCCACTTGACGTTTTGGGTTGTCTTTTTGTTCAGTAGCATTCGGGCGTTTCGAGAGAACGTATTGTAGTTCGGTCACTATTTTGTTTCATTTTGTATGGAACTGTGTATCTAGTTTTTTATAGTTGATCGAAGACAGTAATAAGGAAAAAGAATCTTAGAATGTACCAGCTGCCAACTCTTCCCAGGTATACTGTAAAAGTCAGTAAGTGGGACACGAGGGTTTTGCTGTATTAGGGCGAAAGGCTAACAACCCCTCACTATTACACATTATGTTTCATCTAATAAACCTCAGATTGTATGTCAAACGTGGCATTAAGTGGTTCTAATACCACTGATGCCCTGCCTACCCCGGTAGGTATTATAGGCGTGACTGAGCATATGCATGTAAAAATGGAAAACAGAATAAACTTTTTAGTTTTTTTTTTTAAACGCTACACACTCAAAGGCCCACACTAAAATCAGCTAGCTGAAAATCAGTGCTTTGTCGCATCCAGCGGCAAAATTGTCACTGAGCTACGGTCTATTTCTGCAGCACATTTCCTTCTGTTTTATTTTATTTATGTAAGACTAATCATTTACTTTTTTATTTTAATTCAATTTTTTGTATATGCTTTAATTTTTAATTTCAATTTTCAAATCAATTAATTTAATATAATGTAGTAATGTAAGTTTTTTTTGTGTGCAGAAATAAACAATTCATTCATTCATTCATTCACCAAGGTTTCCCTTGTGTCGTAGGTCCCTTGGAACACACAAAGACAAACACAAACACCCATGACCCGAGAACAAACATCTGCTTTTTACACAAATGTTTGCCCCGACTGGGGATCGAACCCAGGACCCCCGATCAAGAGGCAGCGTCACTACCACTCGACCAAACTGGCCGTCGAAAAGGGAAACCATGGCCAAAGGAGTTTAAAAGGGATACCCTCAGAAATGCGCGAAAGTACCAAGGCCATTAATCCATTGCAAAAGCACTCCCCTTCTTGCAGTGCTCCGATCGTCTCAAATTCGCACACACACAAAACACACTATTTATTAATACACACAGCTTTACGCCAGTCACGCACATACATAAACAAAGTACGGGCCCTTTCGCAAACTCCTCCTTTATGTTTCTTTGTTATGTAAAAAAATAATAATAAGAGAAAGGGGATCTTTATGATCGATACTCCATTGGCAGACTTCGTAATGGTGATTTTTTTTGGGTTTCTTTGCAAAAGTTTAAATAATATTGCTTAAAAATAGGCTAATGTTGCTTATTATTCTTTATAGCACAAACAAAGTTATTAAAACAATTAGACAAAGAGTGTACAAAGGCGAGATTATCTCAAAAAAGAGATCTCTTCCAGCCAACCTAACTAGTAAGAAACGGTATAAGTAGAAGGGGTAGAGAGATTTGCGCACAGTGTTTACTGCTTACAGATAAAAGACTACATAAATAAAATAATAATAAATTGACACTTATTACAATAACTTAATATAAATACATATCATACATAAATTAAAAAAATATTGTATTATATGCTCATTAGAGTCTCGAAAGAAAGTGTACTTTCAACCTTTTTTTAAAAGAGTGAATAGAAAGGCTTTCTTGAATAGGTCTCGGCAGCCTGTTCCACATTTCTGTGGCACAAACAGTTAATTAATTAAAAAAGAAGTTGGTGATGGCCAAAGGACATTGTAGCGAACTTGTGAAACGGGAGCGACAGTGACCTTGTCTCCTTAGTCACCTGGAGCGCCAGGTCCAGATACCAACTTCGTCCTTTTATTGCCTATACCTATCTGCTTCCACACGTACACAGTTTTTAGTCATTGAGGATTGCGATATCCATAAAAAATACATGAGGCTCGACCCAATCCATCAGCACGATGTCAGGCAACACTCAGTTGCAGAAACGTCTATTAATTTTAATGCCACTTTTTTATTTATTTATTAGGAGATGGGTTAGCTCTTGACCAAGGTCATAGATAAAGATGGAGTGGGTTAACCCATAAAATGTCAATTATGGCACTGGTATCTCTACGCACCGACGGCGGAACACAGCAAGCCGTTTGGCATCGGACTTCAGTAGGAAGGTGGTCGCGAGCCAGACGACCCTTTACAGACCCTACCACACTTCATGGGACCATAGGACGACCACTAAAGTTTAAAACAAATTGAGGTGTCGTTGGCTTACATGGATTAATATTCTCAAGCCATTCCTGTAAAAAAGTCAGGTCATTCAGTTGAACCGTTACGACTTAAAGGACGGAGAAACAGTAAACAAACAAAACAATAATAATCAGCAAAAATAATGAGTTAAGGATAATTATCTTCTACTATATAAAAATAAGTCGGGTTTTCCTTCCTGACGCTATAACTCCAGAACGCACGAACCGATTTCCACGGTTTTGCATTCGTTGGAAAGGTCTCGGGCTCCGTGAGGTTTATAGGATACTTTTTATTTAAAAAAAAATTAGGACGCGGGCGGAGCCGCGGGCGGAAAGCTAGTTTCTTATACTTTTGTCCATAGAAATAAGAAAACTGTACAAGATTTTTTGTCTCCTTTCTGTGGTTTAGTCACGCATAATACTCTAACAATTTTTTGAGTAAATTTTCAGTTAAAAAAAAAGATAAACTAAATGACTTACCCAAAAACATAAGTAGTCTTTAATTCAAATGGCTTTTAAATTGGATGGCATTTTCTTGAATTATTTTTTTATTACCAGCCCGACGTCCCCACCCCCCATATAAATTCTTAAAAAAAAATACGCACGCGACTTAAAAATGAAGCTACGATTTTCCATTAAATTTTTTTTTTTACACTTCTTTCACTATCCACCAAACGAAACAATCTCGTTCAAAAATCGAATCAAAACTGAATTCGGACAAAATCTTCTAACTGACCCAAATATTTTAACAAAAAACCCCGAAAATAATAGAAACCGGTTATTACCGGTTAGACATTGTCTTTTGAAAACTGACAAAAGATCTGTCCAGATGCTCGCGGATGCTGGGTCGCGGTTTTATGAATCAAAACTGGTTAAGAATGAATACCATTTAATGGTTCGGGTTCTGTATAGTCCTTCCTTTGCATCGAATGGAGCATCAGATCGTTTTTTGCCGTGTGGTGATCGGTTAAGAATAACACCACCCCATCTCTTTCCGTGGGTGTCGTAAGAGGCGACTAAGGAAACACAAATGAGACCTGCCTCCTAGTAATCCATCCCAGGCAATGACACTTCATTTTTTTTCTGAAACTGAGGTGTCGTCCTATGGTCTCATGCGGTGTGGTAGGCTCTGTAAAGGGCCGTCTGGTTCGCGACCACCCTCCTACCGAAGTCTGACGCCAAACAGCCTGCTGTGTTCCGTCGGTGCGTGGGAGTACCAGTGCCTTTATAGGCATTTTCTGGGTTAACTCGCTCCATCGTCGACCTCATCTTTGACCTTCATGGTCAAGATTGAGGTCAAGAGTTAACCCATCTTATAATAAAAAATAAAATAAAAAAACGTAGTTTTTTGGAAAATAATTATCCGACCGAACAACTTGTGCGGTTTGCTAACTTGCCTTTGTATAAAGTCGAAAATTTAAGAATTTGCAACATGTTCCTTGGGGAAAGTTGTTCAGTTTCATGGACTGACTCACATCCTTAATTTTCGCAAACTAGTTAAAAGACACCCAAAAATTTAAAGTCTTAAGTTGATTGAAGAAATTTCTTCATGGGATAAGTCAATTCATATATATATATATTTAGTTAAATTTGTTAACATTGAAAAATAAGTAATAACAATATTTAAGGGACAAGGCTACGGAATTCAAGTCTGTGGAAGCACAATTTACTTTAATCTATCTATACTAATATTATAAAGAGGTAATATTTTTGTTTGTTTGTTTGCATTGAACAGACTCCGAAACTACTGGACCGATTTGAAAAATTCTTTCATCATTGGAATCCTACATTTTTTAAAATTTTGGTAATTGTTCGTACTATAACAACCAGGCAGGAGCTACACAACAGCATCCCACATGCAGTGGTTGCCGTATCGCGCCATACCGTCAGCTGTGTATATTACGCGGATGACGGTAATGATGCGATAGGCAGTTTTATCAAAGAAGCAGAGGCGGCGGGCCGAGGAAAAGTGATTGATTATAACCTTAAAATGGCCATCAAAAATCGGGATACGGTTGTTATCGATGCTTTAAGGATTGGAGACAATAGACAGAAACCACCGCTGGCTTAGGTAAATAAACATAATAAAAATGTATATTTAAGTATATTTTAGTTTCTTTATATGTATTTATTGTAAACTCAAATGGAGAGTATAAAATCTGTTGAAAATGTAAAATTAGTATTAAAAATATAAATTATAATAAGACAAGGGCACGGACATCAAGTCTGTGGATGCAAAATTAAGTGTAATTAAAAAAAATTCCTACATTTTCCCTGATAAATATAGGCTACATAATTTTCCCGAATTCCCACGGGAACGAAGTCTCGGGCGGAAAGATAGTTGTAATAATAAAAAAAAGGTAATTTTAACTTATCCTCTGCTGTAATAATCGAGCAGACAGCAGGACGGCAGGTTACCCATTTATATCACGAAAGACGGCTATTACGAGCAATATAAGGGCGACATCAAGGTTAACATGTACAGCTTGGTGTACTGCCGTGTGTACAATAATGTATAAAAAATAAATACATTAGAACAATTTTTTTTTTCAAATTTAAGTTGGTAAATCATAGCTGTTTTTAATTGTTCGATTATTAAAAATTTAAAAATAATTAGGCAAATTATGTAAGTTTTCTAAATAATTAACATATTTACACTAAAACTAAGCATTTTCATAAAACTCACGTGAGATAAAAGGGAGAGGGGGGGTGTCGAGCCAAATCTCACGACATCTCACCAGAGGGGGTGGGGGGGTCGAGAAATCGCCAAAAACACCTCACGTAATTAATGGACGCCCCCTAAGCTGTAAGACATCATACTCTTTATATTCATTAATGTTTCTTAAACAAAGACATGCCCCGTATTACAGAAGGAGACCCAAGTCTTGATCTGTACTTAAGTATTAATTGTCTATTTCTCTCACTACCAAAATGACAAAGACGACTGCTACTTAAGTTTAGATCAGAGTCTGAGTCGCGTTCTGTAATACGCACCTTAGTAAATATTTCAAGTTTTTTTTTCATACAAGTAGTCCTTTTTATCTGTGCAGGGAGCAATGGATCGTCTTGATTTTAACAAGGATGTTTGTCTGATGTCGGCTGCTTTTCCACGCGAGTGAAGCCGTGGGCGGAAAGGAGGCAATTAGCATGACAAGCATTAATTTATTCACAATTCAAGAGCAAAAGTAATTAGCACGTCTAGGGTTCTACAGAATTTTACCGACTTGAAAACTTACTCGCGACCTCGCGAGAGAGATAGTTTGGTTATGTCGAGTCATTCTAACTGTTATTAACTGTACTGAAGCTTTGAGTTAGAATGAGAAGTCGAATTGAGATATAAAGACAAAATTATATCACATGCGTATATGCTAGGATAGCTGCATAGTGCTTGCAGTGAGAGTCAAGATAGATAGAAACAGTCACAAAAAATAAGTTTAACATTTAAATATAAAAGTGCGTAAAGGCGGCCTTATCGCTAAGCGTAATCTCTTCCAGGCAACCCTTGTTTTAGGGACAACTTTAAAAAATAGAGAGTAGTGCAGAGCTAGTCAAGCTTATTATATTCTTGATATTCAACTTAATTGTCAAAAAAAATATGGCTACTGAATAAAAATGATTCAATTTAAAACGTAATTCGATTTGAAAAGAGAACTCCAAAAAGGAGATTTGGAAAAACTGGTTTAATCGTGAATGAGATTTGCCGGCGATCGGTTATATTTTGATTTATTTCATTTTCGAAACGAACGGCGTGTGAGAATAAAAAGACAGTGGTTCAACAGGTACTGGCGAGCAGACAAACGGAAACTGGTTGGTGAATATCCCTGTGAATAAAAGACGGTATAACTCAATGAACATGGTGTTGTGGTATAGTATGTCAAACATTGTTTTTACTTATAGAGATCCAAATATTGCTGATACAATATTAACATCAATTAGATTCTATTCATGTTGAAATGGCGTCCATGTTTTTCGTGATTTTGCCAATATGTATTTTAATAGAGAATGGCGAAGTTGCCAATATCAAGTGAAGGAACCTTAATTGATCAGCAGGGTGGACCACCGCTAAAGGGTGAAGATGACGATTTTGGAGCACTCAGATTTTATGACCCCACACCCCCCAATATTAACATCATTGATTACCACCTCTTCCTTCCTTGACTATTGACAAATGGAAATATCAAACCTTTTCTTCATAAATATTATCATATTTTAACTACAAGGCAACAGTAAAGTCATTATTGATATTTTTTAATAAACATTCTTATTCTAGTAAATACGATCATTGATGCTCTGCCTACCCAAATGGCGGCATTTATTTTATTTGTTTCTTCTTCTGAGTATATTTTGTGCATTGAGAGATGCAAGGTTAGTTCCAAATAAAACAAAGGTGTCTTTAGTATGGCTTAAAATTTAAATTATTTGTTAGAACAAAATTACCAACAGACAACTTCATACAATATATTTTTTTTATAATTGACACAGAATAACAGAACACATAAATATAAGTACGGGCATAGAGTAAATTAAGTACGGGCAGAATACAGAATGTTTACCAAAACACTTTTGTCGAGAAGTGTACCAAATGAACTTATTTTGTGATGTTAGATGGGATGTTAGCTGGAGCTGTATAAAGGAAGTTTTTTTAAAAATAGAATTATGTATTTATTAACTAGGTATAAGACTTAACAAATTAAGTATGTATTATTATATGGTTAGGTCTTTTTATTTAAAAGTGGCGGTACACGATAAGTAAAACAAACATCTTCACTATCAAGGTTAGGCCCAGACTGCCGAGCAAAACAAATAATTACACAACGCCACAGAATATATAATAACGCTCTGTAATCCGGCATTCGGCTGTGTAAAATGCCGGACTATCAAGCGGGTTACCTGAGTCGCTGAGTGCCGGACTACTGAGCGTGCCGGACTAACGAGCGCCGGATTACCGAGTGCCTACTGTATTAAAATAATAATATGTCAAATTTAAAACAATAAACACAAAAACAACATGTAATACATATATTTAAACATTACTCGATACATGTTTAAAGTACATAGATAAATGTTTAAAGTACCAATCCAAAATAGACATTTTAGCATTTTGCTACATTCTTGACCACCCTGGCTTAAATTGTAGTCAAAAGATACAAAAATTGTACTCAAATAAATATAACCAATATAAACAAAAATTAAATCGAAAAGAAATAATTAGAAAAGTAAATTAAACATTTTCTTACATTCATTAAAAAATTTAAAACTAATCGGCAAATAGCCAGTCTTTTAAAAAGCAAACGCTCTCATTCATTAGTATTTCATGAAAATTTAATTTTAATTAATATAAAATAATCTGTTTAAAATATGTGAAAAAAACCGCGCAAATCTAAAATAATGTAATCTATATAATCCGCCATCATGGATGGTTCTTCGCCATTGAGGGCAATTGATTAGATATACATTATATTAAACATATACGTATCATATACACGTATATTCATTATAATTATTTATACATTGTAAACTGCTATGGAGAGCATAGATATAGAATAAGAAAATCGAGTCTAGACAAAGACACGGACATAAAGTCTTTGGATGCTAATAATAACACAAATTTAAAAAAACAAAAACAAAATAAACTTGTAAGATTTGATCTAAAAATCAAACAAATTCAATAATAACTTACGTGCTTGTATTTCTTTGACCGTCTAACATTACAGCAAGAAAGTCTCAAACTGGAAGTGACCCTGTGACCATTGAATGCCGACCGGTCCAGCAGCTGCGAGGATGTTTGTTTGTTATTCTAATATCTTTTGTTGAAATATCATCTTTGTCCGTTTTGGGGTGAAATCAGGAAACTGTGTAAAAAGGGTTGCTGTGTCGTTTTAGAGGTAAACAGAGTAAATCAAATAGGGCGCGGTTGATCATTGATGGGTGACCGGACCGCCGTCGCGTTCATCATGAACATTCACTTTTGGGGTCTTTTGCGTTCGTCTTTTAAATAAGTATATAAAAGAAGAAACTGAGTGGTGACTGACATATCAACGCACAACCCAATCCGCTGGATCTAGCTAGAGATTTCAAATTTGGCACGTAGGTTTCTAACGAGGTCTAGGGGAGCACTAAGAAAGGATTTTTTTAAATTCAACCCCTGAGAGGGTGAATTGGGGGTTCCAAGTTTGTATGGAGAAAACATTTTTTTTGGAAATTTTGACTCGAAACTTCGTCAAGATAATAAATATATCTTGAAGCAAAGAAACGGACACATGTTTCGCGATTTTTCAAAAGTCAAAAATTTTGGGAATCAAATGGGTGACTAAAACTTCTTTAAAAAAAAGCTAGTTGGAAATAAAATGAAAGGAACACACTCAAAGGCCCAAGCAGTGATAGCCCAGTTGGTAATGAGCCAGACTTGTAATCCGAAGGTCGCGAGTTCAAACCCTGGTGCGGGCCTGTAGCACTAAATTCGTCTTTTCAGATTTATGTACGGATTTTTAAATTATTATTTGCCCAACGGTGAAGGAAAACATCGTGATGAAACCCGCCCGTCCAAGAAAGTTCATTTTTGAAAACCCGCATTGGGCCAGCGTGGTGGACTATGGCCTAAATACCCTTCGTATTTAGGCCATATACGTGGAGACGTATAAGGGCTGGTAAGAAGACAGGAACCGATACAGACGCAGCCTTGTTAACTACTGAACCGAACCTGTCGTATCATTGTATTTTTTAAATCAATTTTTATACCTTTTAAAAAAACTACTAGAACTCTATGAAAGATGTTCCACGGCATAACTCTATTAAAAAATATTTGTTACTACTCGATACTAGATGGCGCTGATCCGATGGTTCATGTCGAAAATGGTTCTCGTTTTATTCGATTAGAGCGCCTCACGCGGATTTTGTAAGAACTGAAATCTACTACGATGCGGTCTGACGGCGAATAGCGACATCACATTATTATTTTCCACTCGTCAATAGATGGCACTATAAGCGCTAAAAGTGAAAATGATTAGTTTTTATTGTTTTATTTAATTTATATTTTAAATTAAAAATATTCTTTTCGAGATCTAGTTTACTTCAAGTTTTAGATTATCTAAGTATGAAAAGTAACTGTTTTTGTATGTGTATGAGTTTTGTAAAATCTAATTTATTAAAAAACTTCGATTAGGATTAGGCACATGTTAGAATTGAAGTTTATAAAATGTAATACAAGCTGAAGAAAAAATGTCAGTGTGTTGCACGAAATTAAATAACATGATATGAGTCTTAATTATAAGTATTACTCTACCAAAACCTTGGAACCGTTGACAGATAATGTTTTATGTCTTCAATTGTATGTTCAAAAGTATATGGGGGTATGTGGGCTCATATAACATATTGAAATCGTCATCCTCGCCTGCTAGGGTGCACCCTGCTGATCAACAGACGAGGCTCTGACGTACTACAACCCGTAAAGGGTTTCTCTACTTGATATTGGCAACATTGCCTTTCTATATTACAATACACAATACAATACAATATACTTTATTTGCACACAAAGACATACAATACAATTAACAGAACATAAAACATAGTGTACAACAAGGCGGCCTTATTGCTTGGTAGCAATTTCTTCCAGGCAACATTAGGGTAGGACAGCAGTAAGGTAAGAAGTAGTTGGTGGTGCATAAAATTAAATACATATTAATAATACAAATAAACAAATATATAAGTATACATATATATAATTATATATAAATAAATAAATAAAATAAGTATAACATACATCTATATATATATATATATATTTTTTTTTTTTTAAATAGACATTGGCAAAATCACGATCGTGGGCCCATATTCCAAAAAAGTAGTTTAAGACAGATACCAGCGCATCAGGTTACCCTAATTTATTGAAAAACGGTTCTTATCACAACAACACAGAGTGTACGCATGGGTAACCTGATATGCAGCTCTCTGAACGTGTGTGTTGCGGAATTGATGATTTTTTTTAGAAAACTGTCCCTTGTACTTATTTTTACCTAGTTATTCCAAGCAGATAAACTGTTCCTTTGAAAAACGCAATTTTTCGCGTCATCGGCCCTTTGTGAAGAAAATTACTGAACCGCTGTAGTCGAATACTTTTACCAAATTAAATTTACCACTCGGAAAATTGTTTGTGAGTCGTATGCGGAGAAGATAAGGGTGGATGTCGCGTGGTAATGGGTTTTTTGTAAAGCGATCGTTAAGTTGGTAGTGTTTAGGTATTATCTACTATGACCTGGTAAGCCCTAATGTGGTGAGGGGGTGTTAGGGGGTAATTTTCAGTTTGTGAACCTTTAGAGAGACATCTGCTGGAAAATCGCAATTATTTCATAAATTATAAGAAAATCAAATTTTTTTTTAATACAGTTAATTGTGCATCCAGAGTCTTAATGTCCGTGCCCTTATTGTGTTATTACATGCGGTATTTTTATTATTAATTTATGATTATTTAAAACAATTACACTCTCCATATGAGTTTTAATTTAATACATAAAAATAACTGAAATATAAACAGGTCCATATGTTAAAATAATACGATAGTGTAAATTATTATGAAATAGATGAAAGTAAAATCACTCCAAGCGTTATTGCAACGAATAAAATATCTTCACCCAAAAATCTTCTCACTGCGTTTGTATTTCTTGATATTGTTTTTACAATCCATGTTTAAAATTTTCTTCAGTTTCTTATCCGCTGGCGACAAGGTTCAAATTAGAATGAACTTTGACCTCGATTGAGGGGACCTTACCGTTCTGATTATCTCATCATATTTTTTATTTTTTTAAATATAATAGTGTCCATAATTTGATATTTTCGTGTAAAATCTGAAACAAAGAGAGATATTACAACAATGATTTCAACACTAAAGAACATTTTTCCCAACACAAAAAAGATGTTATAAGTTTGACGTGTGTGTTTGTGTATCTGTGCGACTGTCTGTGCCTTCGTAGTTCCTAATTGACTGAAGCGTTTTTTTTGTTTGAAAGCTGACTTAATCGAGATGGTTCTTAGCTATATTTCACTTTTAAAATTAAATTTTGGAATTTATTTTTTCTGGGTTTTTTTTTAAACACCTTGTATATTGTTCTGTATTACTTTGTGAGAGTGAATAAACGATTTATTTATTTATTTATTATTTATATTTGATCAAAATGAGTTCAGCTATTTAAGAGTTATAAGCGATGTCAGGGTAATTTTTTTAATGTTTTAGAATAATTCTTACTAATTTTGTATATAAAAAAGGGTGTTTATCTGTTTGTTAGTTGTTTGTTCCATTACGTCTAAATATGCTTCACCTATGCTACTGTTCAAAGCGAACGAAATAAGAGGCGTAAAGCAAATCTACCACTAATATTATAAAGAGGAAAGATTTGTATTTTGATATGTAACGAATAAACTCAAAAACTACTGGACGGATTTCAAAAATTCTTTCACCATTGGAATGCTACATTATTCCCGAGTAATATAGGCTACATAATTTTTCCGAATTCCCACGTCACGAATGGAAAGATAGTTGTTTATAAGTAAACTAGACGTTGCCCAGAACTACTTTCCCATTGGATTTTTAAATTCTTATTCCAAATTTAAGCTTTCTAGGTCCTAGGGTTTGAGATAGGCGTTGATGAGTCAGTGAGTCTGGACCTTGAATTTCATATATTAAGAATAAATTGAAAATTATTTACATACATATCCAAAGCCAATACCGCAGTGCCTGAAGACGAAGGTCTTTGACCAGTGTGTGTTGTCAGTGATGTCGTATGGCACTGAAACGTGGTCGCTAACATTGGGCCTCATAAGAAGGCTCAAGGTCACTCAAAGAGCGATGGAAAGGATATGCTCGGAGTTTCTCTGCGCGATCGAATCAGAAATGAGGAAATCCGCAGGAGAACCAAGGTGACCGACATAGCCCAATGAATTGCTAACCTTAAGTGGCAGTGGGCAGGGCACATTGCTCGTAGGACTGATGGCCGCTGGGGCAGGAAAGTCCTCGAGTGGCGACCACGTACCGGAAGCCGCAGCGTAGGAAGGCCTCCCCCACAAGGTGGACCGACGAACTGGTAAAGATTGGGGTTTGCCGCTGGATGCGAGTGGCGCAGGACCGATCGAGGTGGAGTGGAGATCCCTGGGGGAGGCCTATGTCCAGTAGTGGACGTCTTGCGGCTGACATGATGATGATGATGACATATCCAAAGACGGCCGACTGGTCGAGTGGTTCGAGTCTCGGTCGAGCCAAATGTTAGGTCATGGGTGTTCGTGTCTGTCTTTGTGTATGTTTCAAGGGACCCACAACACACGGGAAAACCTTAGTGTGGGCATTTGAGTGTTTAGCGTTTGTTTATTATTATTTATGATAAAATATACCATTGTGTAACATCCATATATGTCTACATTACCAGTATTTGTAGCTATTAAATTATACAAAATGCATAAATATGTGGGTATGTATTGTTGTCCCTTTTCTACATTAGCATAATGACACTCCTCCGGAAAAAGAATACATAAATCAGTTGCGGGTATGCAAAAATGAAAATTCGCTAAAGAAAAGGTACAGTCAAGAACAGATCAAACGATACTCTAACGCTCGGATTATTTAAGCTTGTTCTTCTTATCGTATAGGTATCGTCAAATATGTGACGAACTTGACTAACCCTGGTGTCAGAGTTTTCAAACCGCACAATGGCCTCTAACTTGGTTTTAACGACTGTAGTCAATCGATAACAGCCGGGACCGACAGCTTAACGTGCCCTCCGAAGCACGGAAATGCTCGTGATAAATTGCCACTTTGGTCACCCATCAGGTTCCCTGCCCCTTTGTACGTTACTTAACCTCACTGATCGGTTGAGATCAGCGAGAGACACTGGGTTAAGGGCGCTTTTAAGCTATCGGTCGTTTTAATTCAATTCAAGTCATTTATTCGCAAAAAATATGGTAGGTAAAATTCATAGATTACAACATAAAAATAGTATCACATATTTTGCCGTTTTATTTCAGCATGCAAATATAAGCATAAGCAAGCATATATATAAGCATATATATATATATATATTTATTGAGCTTAACGTGCTCTTGACTGTAAACAATGTCGCTCATTTCATCGCATCGGTAAGAAAAAAAATCTTTAGCCCATACCTTGTTATACCGAAAACTCGGTTTGCCGAAAAGTTTGTAATTATAAATATTTCGCCGATACCATAATTTGCAGATTAGGTGATTCGCTGAAAACTCGACTTAGCGAATAATCCTTTTATTAATAGAAAGTATCTATTGCAGAAAGTACTATAATATTAAATAGTTAAAAGGGGTCATTCAGTAAGTGGTATATAAGTGGTTCTATATACAGTTGCTAACTCGGTTGCTTTTAGTATTAAAAAAAAAGAGAATTTTTGATTGGTTGCTTGAGAAAAGTTGTTCAGTTTCAATGGGAGAACCACCCCCTAAAAGTTTCACTAACTAATTTAAAATGGGTGACTTTAATGGCGGCAAAAATATACATTAATTCAAAATTGCTTTAAAATGCTAACGACTTGAAAACTGATTTTACAAGTACGAAACAACTCCATGGTGATAAGTTTCTTAATTTAGAAAATAAAAATTAATATTTACGAAATGCTTTGGACTAATAAATTTAAAATTCCTACGCCATCTTAGTTTTAAATAAAGAAGCAGCGCGCCGTTTCTAATTGGTTGGCGGGAACATAATTAAAAAAGTGAAATTAAGCATTCTAAATTTAAATCGCCCGCACGGTGTTGGGGCTTCGGTCAAGGATCGGGGATCGGGGGGAGATTTTAGAGATTTCCCGCGAAAAGTTTCCGACGCGATGTAAAAAGCCAAAAAGTTAAAGGAAACCTGGGTAAGTTTTGGATCTTTTTTTTGACACCAAGGAGAAGACTATGTAAGGAGAAGGTTCTATGAACGTTTTATGTTTTTTAAACCTATTACGTCACATTACTGGCCTGAGGGTTACTGGGTGGGCTACCTTTGTTCCATTCGATTCAACTTACTACTATCGAGTAAGTTTATTTTGACAAAGTTGTTTCAAAAAAATCGAAAAGTTTTGTAGTTTTTAACCCCAAATGATAGATGTCGAGATCTTGAATTTTTTGCGGTTCTTAGTGCACCTCTAGCAGTCATTATTTTACAAACTTTGCAAGTTTAATACAAAAACAAAGTCTTATAAATAGTGATCCCAAAGAAGCCCAGAAATTGACAAATAGGTCAATAGAAACATAACCAGAACCCTTATAACATAAAACAATAGATATCCCAAAGTTAGTATTGATGGAGGTCTGAAATTTAATATGAAATATTTGAAACTAGCACACATAGATAAACTGGCGAACTACACTCACACAGAGGCAAAACTATTTGTGTACAGATAGAATGGAGTAAGAGGGGTGTCTTTGTTACATATTAAGGAAGAAGGGCATGAAGATGGGTGGGGAGGGTCCGCGGATAGGGGTGGCACTTGTAGGCTTTGAATTTATTGACTGAATAACTTGCCGTACGCGACTTCTATCCGTTGAGGTAATATTTCTAGCGTATAGAGTAGACATTGTGAACAAAAATGTGTCTTATTACTCTGTAGCGCCCGCCGCCGCCGCGCAGACTAAAGAACTTCTTGTCCATGGATCAGACCATGGACAACGCGTCCGGATGGACCATGGACACCGCGTGCTACAAATTAGCGATGCGAAGTACTTATATCTCAATGCTTCTATCGTGTGAAAAAATTTGATGTGTCACTAACGAGCCATCCAAAAAATTGCATGTGACACTCCCGATACGATTTTTCACACGAGCGTTTCCGGGATCCGGAGGGTTAAATATGCCATCCGAAGCACGGAAACGCTCGTGTGAAAAATCGCATCTAAGGTCACGAACCTACTCATATGCATGTTTCTTAGGGGAACCAGCTGATTTAAACCAAGTCAGAGGTGGTTTAAAAACTCTTACACAAGGGTGAATCAGTTCGCAACTTGCTGGATGACACATGATAGGACTCTTTTCTTTGATCTTGAGGAGTCTGTGACTAATTAAATTCAATAAAAATTGTTTTGTTTTGAAAGGCACTGAACGGGACCCATGAAAGCCAAAAGAGCCTCAAAAAAAATAAGCTGGAAAAATACGAACCAAATGGCGGCATACACGACGTATATGGGCTGATGACACATGTTTTATGTGCAAAAAGCGTGTAGAAACTATGATACTGAGAACGAACACTTGCACACGAAAATTGTCCTGGGTCCCGATTCTGTAACTTAAGTTGTGTGTCGATGGAATCCGTTCAGGTGGCGAATTTGAGAAATATCGTTTCACACATCTAATGACGGCTGCTTTGACTGGTGGTGCCACCGCCAACTGAATTTTCAGTTGCAGGTAGTTTGCAACTTTAAGTTTGGTTGGCGGTGATGCTGCTGGTCAGTTGGTCGTCAGCAAGTATTTTTTGTTTCGCCACCTGAACAGATAAAATGGCCTCCATTCCATCAACACACAACTTAAGTTACAGAATCAATGCCCTGTTTTTTTATGAGCAATTAGTAAGATAGCACTCTTTCTTTGCAGAGTTTAGAAGATGAAAATTGTAGGTGGAAAGCTAGTCTAATTATTGGCAGTTTTTTTATCACTCTATATAATATACGTCCCCACCATAAAACAAAGTCGGGTTTGTTCAAACACTTCGAAAACGGCTAGACCGATTTTGATAAAATGGTATAATCACAAAAAGGTTTAATTAATTTGTGAGTTTTGCTTTATTCTAATTTGCTTCGCTAAATATAAAAAACATTAAAAACGGTATATCCATTCCCGGGTGTCCGCCACCGATCCCATGTACTAATCTTTTATGTGAAATACCAAACATAAAGAAATAACACTTTCTCTACGTAACAGGCGTCATCCACTCTAGATGATGACACCTAATAAATTCGGCCACTTGCCCCCGAACAGCCTCCAAAACCACCCCTCATAGCTGTCCCTGACCACCAAATCTCTTTGCTTTACATAGAACTATGCCTTTCAATATTACATAGTTCCCTATCTCTATATGGCGTGACACAACAACACTTACCCATCACAATGGCTTAGTTAGATACGTTACCCAGCTAACGTATCTCTGTATTAGGCACTAGCACAAATAAAAAGTTTTGTAACTCACGATTTATTTTGTGTTAGGGTCACCGCCATTGCTCCAGCCTAAAGCCCAGTAGTACCAACCGTAGCAGCTACTTGCCGCCTCCTCGCTGATTGGTCTCTTCGCGGCCTGTGCTGCCAACTTGAGCGCGACGGAGTCTATCATACTTGCGTTTCGTGCAACGTTGGCAATAAAATCGCGTCTCGCGACAGGTATGGAGGTAGCTGATACCTTGGATTAACACTTAAGCTAAATAATTTTTCCAAATTCCCACGATAATAAAAAGCTATCTATTAATAGGGTAGGTGGACACTAGGTCTAATTACTGGCAGTAGGTAGCCCTAATCGTGGGAGAAGTGGGAGGGATCGTCCGGGCTGTTTTGTATTCTGCCGGCTCACCGCTTGCGATTTCGCGCGCACTCTTGGAGATTTCCACGCGGGCTCGGGTTAGACCGCCGGACCATTACACATTACACCATCCTCCAAATGGGACTCTATAAACGAAGTACTTAGCTATGTTTTTAACCGACTTCAAAAACAGGAGGAGGTTGTCTGTTCGACTGCATGTTTTTTGTTAATATGTTTGTAACTCCGCCAATTGTCAGCCGATTTTCATTTTACATCCCTCTAAATTTATGTCAAACGTGGCATCTAATGGTTTTAAAACTACTGATGCACTGCCTATCCCAATAGGGATTATTGGCGTGAACGTATGTATGTATTGTGTGATTAAAATTCGTATGTTCCTTTACAACTTTAATCAAAAATGATTTCGCGTTTTTAAAAAATCAACAATACCAAAAAACAAGTAAGTACACATTATATTTAGATGATTTTTTGGTTTGTGGTTATCAGCAGCTCGAGTACAATGGTGATAGCGCGCGTAATGCACCACGGTTCTATGTCAAAATGTCAACATTGACAACGCTAGAGGGTGAGCAAGCCTTTGCGCGGAGCCCTCGCGCAATCAAAGTGAAGTTTCAGCGTCAGCCGAGTGGCGCGCCGCGCGAGTTTGTCGCCATCGTGCTCAAGCTGCTGCTGATAGGCATTTTTGTGTTGGAATTGGTTGATTCTTACGTTTTTAACGTGAATAATTTTATGTGTAACACTGATATTAGAGCGTTTATGGAATGGGGAAGGATTCCTTATTCCGTTCGATGCGTTTTGCCCTTAGCTTTGTTTCTCTAAGAGGATTGAAGATCTTTAGCAGCTGGAAGTTTGATTAAGGCTCTGATATAATCATAATACGTTTATTTCTTCAAAACAGCACACACATACATTTAAAAAAAACGTTCAAATCAGATACCAGATATTGATAGTAATTTTATCACTCGTTTTAATTTTCATGTCTATGCGTCTATAAAAATTGAAATTTAGAACTACGTACTTCATTGTCGTTTTTTTATATTTCGGAAACATGAAGAGAAATATAAAAAAAATTAAAAAAAAATTGTGTCACCCCGACATTCAAACCACTTTTAACTTTTAAACAGCTAAACCAATTTTGATCAAAAATAGCTAAGCACTATCTCGATTTCGTCAGCTTACAAACAAAAATCAAATCAAAATCGGTCCATTCGTTTAGGAGCTTGCGATGCCACAGCCAGAAACACCGATACACAAGTCAAACTTTTTTTTGCAGGGTATAAATAGGAACGGTGTAAGTAACTAACATTGCTGTTACTTTATCTACAAATATCACGCTACACCTCTTTTAGGCCGTCCAAATTAAATTTGCGTATAAATAGCGTTTAATACGCACCGTATTATTAGATTTACGTGCAGGAATCTGAGGATTAAATGTAGGTACTGCTCTCTATTTAATGTGAGAATGGTTAGTCATTGGGCCTTTTTATAATTCGAACGGCACGGAACGGCACTTCGAAATTTGAATTCGAATTTTCGAATTATAAAACGGCTCATTTATTTACATTTTTAAAAAATATTTATTTATAGGTAAGTACACCAGCGGTACACATTCAATTACGAATAAGTAAGATATCGCAGTCTATGTTATACATCTGATACATGCACCAATTACACATGTACACAACATTTGCAAGCTATCCGCTTTTATTTTAAAAGTAATTTTCTCTTATTTGAATGATTTTTTGGTGAAAATTAACAATCCCCATCATAGGGCTAACATACGCACCCATGCTCGTGCATAATTTTTTATAGATATGGGTTCGCGTGAAAATTAGCTAGTGAAAATTAAGGTTGCGAATGTTGTTTCCTCAAGGAACATAGGACAGGATATAATATAAAGAAAAACGATCAATTAGGAATTTTTTGCTTGAGAATTTCGTGTGGGTTTCTTCGGTTTTTTTTAAATTGTTAGATGCGTTAACTTTGACCTCAATCTTGACCAAGGTCATAGATGAGGTCGACGGTGGAGCGAGTTAACCCAGAAAATGCCTATTAAGGCACTAGTACTCCTATGCACCGATGGAACCCAGCAAGCTGTTCGGCGTCGGACTTCGGTAGGAGGGTGGTCGCGAACCAGACGGCCCTTTACAGAGCCTACCATACTGCATGAGAGCATAGGACTCCACCTCAGATTCAGAACAAATTGAGGTGTCGTTGCCAGGGGTGGATTATTAGGTGGCAGGTCTCATTTGTGTTTTATTAGTCGCCTCTTACGACACCTACGGAAATAAATAGGGTTGTGTTATTCTCAACCGATCACCACACGGCTTATTCAATTTCATTGAAATAGAAATACAAATAGAAAAAAAAACTTTATTTTATAGGACATTCAGGATGCCACTTAAAACAAGTCAAGATTACATGAAATACGTACAAACAAACATTAAAGGATTTAAATACATACATACGTATTCGTTCTATTGACCCTACTGACTCTACTCCTGTTCGCAAAGGTGCAGTCTTCCTCAGAGAAGAAAAGGCAAGAAACTCTGAGGGTGCTCTTTTTAATCGCATTACAAATGTTCTTATTTTGAAATAACTCTAGAGCTGAGCAGTTCATTCCCATGGCTGCTTGTCAGTTAGGTAATCAGAAATTTTGTAATATCCCTTTTTGGGCGAATCACCTCCGAAAGTTTCGCTAACTAATTTAAAGTCTTCTTCTTCTTCTTATCGTGTAGGTACAGTCAAGTGTGTGGCAAACTTGGCTAACCCTGGTGTCAGAGTTTTCCAACCGCACAATGGCTTCTGACTTGGTTTTAACGACTGTAGTCAATCGACAACAGCTTAACATGCCCTCCGAAGCATGGAAACGCTAGTAATAAATTGCCACTTTGGTCACCCATCAGGTTCCCTGCCTCTGTGTACGTTGCTTAACCTCACTGATCGGTTGAGATCAGCGAGAGCCACTGGGCTACAAGCGCTTCAAAAGTCATCCTTACAGCTTCATTCACAATGTTTGTGTATACTAGTACATGTATATACGTGTGTAAAACTACATCCCCCTTTCTTCATCAGCCCATATACGTCCCCACTGCTGGGGCACGGACCTCCCTCAATAACATGAGGGGTAAATGCCATACTCACCACGCTTGGCAGACGGGTTGGCGAGGGTTTTGATACAAATGCAGAGTTTTCCTTCTCTGTGTGCAGATGAACTTGCTTGCATATTTACCTTAGTCGCCCTGTACGACACCTCGGTAAGAAAGAGGGTGGTACTATTCTACTCTGCCGGGGACTCACACGGCATACTTTGTTCTAATTTAATTTGCGTATAAATGCCGTTTAATGCGTGCTATATCGAATGACATAAAGAGTTTAGATTTACGTGCAGGAATTCAAAGACTGCGCCAATAAACTGCCCCTTAATAAAGACATTCCAACTGTCATGGCGGCGGCGGTACGGATAGACGCAATATCGCTGAAGAGTTAAAGGGGTTCTTCTTCCGATATCTATCTAATACCCATACACACGACAGCATAAGAGACGTTTACTATAAATAAATGAACGCTACACACTCAAAGGCCCGCACTAAGGTTATCCCTTGCATCGTGGGTCCCTCGGAACATACATAAAAAAAAAACACAAACACCATAACCCAAGAACAAACATCTGCTTTTTATTATACAAGCTGTTAATCTAGAAGTGCTTCATATTTTCTATGGTAAATCAGTCCATGAAACTGAACAACTTTCCCTAGGAACAAAATGCGCTATCAGCTATGCAGTTTGTATGGGCAGTCAATTTTTTTTTTCATATTTCGACCTTTGTTCCTTGGGAAAGTTGTTCAGTTTCATGGACTGATTTACCTCAGAAAATATGACGCACTTCTACATTAACAGCCGAAAAACTATGTCACTCTTATGTCTATGCTATGGTAACCGTCATCGGCGGTGCAGATAGACGTCGTATATAGCTAAAGAGTTAAGAAGATTTTTAAACCCCGACCTTTAGCAAATAGTGACGTTTTTTGTAGTGAAATTGTAGGTACGAGCATAAACATGTTATATTAATCATTATTAATTCATGACTAATATAGCATAAACATGTTATATTAGTCATCAGCTGCCCTAGAACACGCATCGAGACTTCTCTCTCATAAAAGTATAGACTTCCGAATCAACTCAAGAAAAATAGACCCTATTAAGATTTCCAGAAAGTTTCTTTTCTCTTGCAATTCAAGATCATGTGTCAACGTCAATTGAATGAAAAGGAAATGCAACCTTCTGCACATACATTTAAGGTTATGTTTTTCTTGGCAATCAACTGTCATGACATGAGAGTAAAAGTGTCATTGCTTTATGCTTTAGCAGAACATATAAGTCATTTTCTGCGACTATCTGCATTTCTTCAAATAAATCTTCAAAAGAAAGTTAATAGTTAAAGTTTAGAGATATATTTTATTGATTTTGTTTTAATGTATGAAAGTAATTTCATCAAAATAATTGTAAAGTAGGTGATACAGATCATTGGGCGAGGATTTTAGGGAATATGCATGTAATTCAAATATGGGTCAATTTTATTTTAAATAATCTTTAGCACTTCACGATTATGTTTATCTGAACATTTTTAATTATAATCTATTTTTGAGTCTAATAATATTTCAAAAGTGCAGAAAAACTGCGGAAAATTCAAATATCCGAAACTCGTTGCCTGCTGTCAGAATGTATTGTATTATGACGTCACGAGTAGATGACAACAAAATCACTCAAATGAATAATATTGGCTTTTTAGACCGTTCTATAGATAGAGAGTGTTATTCTATGACGAATTAGAATAGAATAGAATAATTTATTTCACAAATTGGGTTATAGACTGAGATCGGGCCGCCAGACCTTACATGATTTCTCATGAACCAAATGTGTGGGAAATAATAGTGCTAGTACGTACTAGTAACGTATGAATACCAGCTAACCTGGGCCAACGGCCAATTTTCTGCTACCAGGTTCTGAAGGTACTTCCAAAAAATTTTCACTTGTCTTGAAGTCTGGGATTATTTAGCAATGCAAGTTATTCCCTATTGTAAAGTGGGTGATAAATTTTTGTCAACAATGTTTCTTATTCTTTTACATTAGGAAAATATAAATCCAAGTCAACCCACAAAATTACGCAAATCAGCGGCAGCCAAGTCAAAAGGCGGTAAATTATAAAAATACCTACTGCCAGACGGCAAATTGAAAACAGCGCATAAAAATAAAATGAAAAAACCTTGGCATTAGGCAACGAGCGGGACCTTATAAGAAGACAATTTTATGCAAATAATTTTCCGCTATTTTAGCACTCGACCAACAAAATGAACACTAGGGCTGTACTTGCAATGTACTATTTAAGTAGTCCAAACTTAAACTTAAAAGGACCAGAAAATTTTAAAGGAAAAGGAGGAAATACTAAAGAAATAATAATAAATGAACTATACATGTAAGTATAGGATAAATTGGGTTATAATAAAATAAAATGTAAATACAAAAAAGTAAGACAAGACAAACAGCAGAAGAGAAGGGAATGGGCCTTTTTAGGGTTCCGTAGTAATCTACGAACCCTTATTATAACTTGTATTACCGTTGCCTCCCATGTTCCTAGCTTCTAGTATTTCTAGTGCATAGGAAGCAATGCAAATGGGGTTAGCCAAGTTCGCCACACACTTGACACTTGACACGATAAGAAGAAGAGACGACTTGATTACTATTAAGTAATCAAAATCAATGGCACATAAAAAAACAAACCAAAGAGCACGGCGGCGCCGGCGTGGTGGTCAGGCTGTCCGAAACATCTGTGATGGGTTTAATCCAGTTTTACTTATCGAAGAGTTGACAGAGCAAAAAAATCAAATATTTGAAATAGAAAAAAAACTAAGTTTACAAGTACGGATATACTTCTACCTTCCATGCTGGATTGGGGGTGACGGAAAAACTTAGAATGTGCAAGCAGCCCACTGTTCCCAGTCATACTTTAGAAGAGAAACCTTTACCCAGCAGTGGGAAAATATAGATAAAAAAGTCTATTTGTTGTAGTAACTTCCTGCCTGGCAGTTACTGTCTTACAAAGAAACAGCAGTATTACTTAACTATCAAAAGAATTGCTGGAAAGACCTTTACAACAGCAAGCAAATAAAAATAACGTACAAATAAAAGCGCTACTCCTGGTGTTTTTTCCTGCCTGGAAGAGATAGCTGCTTACCGTGAAGGCCGCTCTTGCATACTTTTACTTATACAAGGCTTTAGGTAAATCTCTTTCAACCTCTCGGGTGGTTAATCAGTCCATGAAATTGAACAACTTCCCCAAGAAACATAGGTCAAAATACGAAAGAAAAAGTTTGAGTTCCCATACAAACTTCATCAATCATCAGCATATAGCGCATTTTGTAAGGGAGATCAAAATTGGGGAAAGTTGTTCAGTTTCATGGATTGATTTAGCACACGAGAGGTTGAAAGAGATTTACCTAAAGCCCCGTATAAGTTTTCTTTTATGTAGCTTGCAGTAAAATGTTTATATCCTTCTATCTAAAGGTTTTTTTAATTTCTCACAGCAGACAACCCTAAATGAATGAGGCGTCGTCGAGAAATTATTTTTCTCCACCTCAATCCAGGGTAAGTGTGAGTCTTATTATTTTTTATTTCTTTTCATGAAAATAACTTTTCCAGTGTTGAATAACTAATGATGAAGACTATTTTTAAAAGATTCTGTTTTCAGTCTGAGGTGGTATTGATTTTTAACATTCGTTCCGTGTTTTGGTATAAGTAAAAAAAGAAATATATTTTTTTCAATTAGTTAGCGAAACCTAGACTAAAAAAACTAATTTACCCAAGGAACACATAGGTAGGTAAAAATATGAAAAATAATTTTGATGTAATGATGATGTAAGATGTAAAAACGAAAAAAAAATTGCCATTGCATCATTATCAGCTAAATAGAAAAATTTAAGTTTTTTTTAAGTTTGATTCTCTGATGAACAATTTTAAATTCAAAAATCAAAATAACAGAGTGGCTTACTGAATACTAATAATAAAGTATATATTTTTTATTATTAGGAGGCAACTTGTACCATAGCTAAATACCTCACACACTAATATACTTATAATAAAACTTAAATTAAATTGAATAACTGTAGGCAGTCTTTATTCGACAAAAATGTCCAATTAGGAAAAAGTCACAATTTTTCCTTCCGTCCATTAAAACAAAGTCGAGTATGGAAAATGCATTTCTTTTACACTTGAATGCGCCTCACGTTTCCTCTGTCTGGCTTGAAAGAACTGCATCTAGAGTCGTGACTTGAATTTTTAAACAACGTGTAAAAATGGTAGCTTAAACTCAAATTACGCGAGACACTTAGTTTTGTATGGAAAATACATTGGTCAGAGGGGAAAAAAGACAGAAGAATGTGGCAGATGTTCTTCCCAGGCATTTAAAAACCAAAAAGACATACATGAGCCTTTTTATAATTCGAACGGCACGGCACGGCACTTCAAAATTTGAATTATCATTGCCCCCTATGTTCTCAGCTTCTAATATTATTATTACATAAGAGGCAATGGTAATACAATTTTGCCGTGCCGGTTTCGAATTATAAAAAGGCCCATACACCCACACACATGGGTCCTACGCTCACACCTTAATCCCTGTCGGGGTAAGCAGAGCATCAATGGTTTTAAAACCACTTGATGTCATGTTTGACATAAATTCAAAGATGAAATATCATGTACGGACGGCCGCACATCAGGTTACCACAAGCGTACACTCTGTACTGTTAAGATAAGCATGGTTTTGCAATTAAAATGGGGTAATTTGATGTGCTGTTGACTATACCTAAGTGATGAGGGGTTGTCAAGTCTTTCAGCGACAACAGCAAAACCCTAGCGTCTCACTTACTGACTTTTACAGTATGCCTGAGATGAGTAGGCAGCTGCTTTTACTTCCAGTCCAGCGTGTAAATATAGAAAGCGTTAAAGGACGCGACGACTTTTAGTCAGATAACCCTCAAAATGTTTGTTAGGTAACTGTGACACTAAAGGTCAGTGTTACAGAACGCGGCTCAGACACTGATCTATATTTAAGTAGCAGTCGTCTTTGACACTTTGATAGTGAGGGAAATAAAAAACAATACTTAAGTATAGATCAAGACTTGAGTCTCCTTCTGTTATACGGGCCTAAGTAGTTCTGTTCTAGAGTTATGCAGAGTAAGTAAGTAAGAGAGCTAAGTACAAACAACAGTGGTCTTACTCTTAGTTGCAGAAATGTTCATGAAGCTTCTTTAAAGGTATTTCTGTCCTTGGTTACTTCGACAAAACGGAAAGTGACAGAATGATATCTTAAGTAGCATTGATCAAACATAACAAGTACATATGGAGTAGGGTGGTGACATGCTACTCTTTGACCATCTGATGCTTTGCTTACCCAGATAAGGAATTATGATTGCGTACTGCATGTATGTTCATAGGTACCTATAAATGTATAGGTATATATATAACTAGGATTCCGCTCGGGACTTCGTTCCCGTGTAGATATCATTATACATTTTCTCTTCTCAAATATAGTAAAGGTTATGCATACTTATATCATAATTAAAGTAATTGATGAGAACAACACGGAAGTACCTTTATTTGAGCTTTGGATCCTGTACCAGGTAGAAACTTGTCTTATAGCCAAGTTACAGTATAAAACTTCTCACTAATTTCCTAAACCCGATATAATATTCAAAGCTAGTAGGTATTCAATGCCAAAGGTTAAGAGTTTTTCATTCAAAGTTATTTAATTGGTAGCTCAAACAAACGCTTAGTGACGTGTACAAAATTGTTCGCAACACTCCGCTTACGTCACAAAACAAACAAAGCAAATCAATACTGAAAACTATTTACACTAACGGACTCAAAACAAAGAGGACACGCAAATACAGAGTCGATCTCATCAAACAAGGCACGTAGAGCGATAACCATCTCCTCTAATGAAAAGCACTAGCTCCTGATTGCGACCCCACTAACAGTCTTAAAGTTGAGGAACCCACGCACACATCTACAGAACCCCCGGACTCAACCCACAAAGGAGCGAAGATATAAACTCTTCCAATTTCGCCCGAGCTCCCCTTTCCTCCGCGCGCGCTCGCTAACCAGTTGAACGGAACAACAAGCAATGAAGTTTGGGAGTTCTTTGTAGATTGGCCGGAAAAGGGGAGGGTAGGGAGATAAGGAACGAAAGAAGAAACCCCCGGCGAAAACTGGGATGGACGCCCCCGTAAGGAGCGCGCGAGGGATGCTAGCGTGTGAATTTGGAATAACAAGTTTTTGTTCGATATTTGAGATGTTTTTGTGCCATTAAAGTCGATTAGTTTTGAAATTATGTTCAATTTCTACTGGTTGGAGACAAAGAAAGTTATTACCTACATTTTCAAATATTTTAAACATTGAAGTTTTAAAAAAAAGATAACATTGATATAAGCAAGTCAGTATTTAGAACCACACGAAGTCAAAAACCATTTTCAGGACCATGTAATTGTAATAATTTTACCCTGGTAACCCCACCGAGCCTTAAAGTGTCACCTTATCGATCCACCCCACCCTTCTTAATGCCCACTTTGTAACTTGTCATTAATTATGCCGAGTGAAACGGAACGTGGCGATCGGACGACTGTGGAAAATTTAAGCCGGCTCTACGCGCTGGAATGTTTCGATGTCTATGGTGACTTAAAATTAGTTGGTGAAACTTTAGAGAAGATTAACTGTGAAACTGAACAACTTTCCCGGAGGAACTTCTCATATAAAGGCAAATCAGATGATCACACAAGTTATGGAGTGGCGAATTTTCTTTTTTCACATTTCGAACTATAGGGCCATTGAGGAAAGTTGTTCAGTTTCGTTCGTAGATTCGCTTACTTAATTTTTGCTTACTTATTTAAAGTAACTCAATGAAAAATTGTACCATCTTTCTACAAACTATCACAATTAATATTCTCATAAAAAAAGTTGAGAATTCAGTTTTAATTTTTTTTGTGCAACAAAGTGACTTTTTAAGAAACTATTGTACAGATTACCTTTTTTGTACTACGCTAAAGCGTGCGATAATACCTATTTTTTAAGGTGATTGTTTACCTAGCCTGTATGGCGAAAACTTGGTGACGAATAGCCGCAGTGACGAATTGGAATTAAAAATAACTTCTATTGATCATTTTTTTCTAAAACATACATACATAAGCTCACGCCTATAATCCCTATCAGGGTAGGCAGAGCATCAGTGGTTTTAAAACCAGTTGATACCACGTTTGTCACAGTTCCAGAGGGTTAAGATGAGATGATGTAAGTGGTGAGATGTTGTCAGCCTTTCGCCTACAATACAGATAAACCCTCGCGTCCCACTTGCTGACTTTTACAGTATGCCTGGGAAGAGTTCGCAATCTAAGTTTTTCTTCCGCTTCCAGTTCAGCGTGGAAGAAATAATTGAATTTACATTTAATGGTAACTGTAAATTACTTTAAAGATAGTAATTACCAAACTAATGACTTCCTTAATACCCCACAGAAGCAAATACTAAAAAACATCCGATATTTATCTTGGATAAACTGTAGATGGCGGCGATCTCAAGTGGTGATTAGTGGCTAACACATTAATCAAGCGGAGAGAGTAAGGAGAGACACTGTATCGCGTGACACATACTGACGTCCTATTCTGGTTAAACTTAATCGGAGGTCGCAGTTTTATACTTTTTTAAAATCTAATTTAAAAAAAGTACCTGTACCTCCTACCGAAAAAAGTACCCTCCTACCGAAGTCCGACGCCAAACAGCTTGCTGTGTTCCGTCGGTGCGTAGGAGTACCAGTGCCTTAATTGGCATTTTCTGGGTTAACTCGCTCCATCGTCGACCTTATGGTCAAGATTGAGGTCAAGAGTTAACGCATCTTATAATAAAAATAAATAAATTTTGTGAAGATGTTTGGGCATCTAATAAAGCCTCATACGAGACTTAAGAAAAAACCCATTCCTAATTTCCAAGACTTTTCTCACATAAAGCGCTGAAAGCACACTGAATTATTGTATATATATTCACACTGAATCTAGTTGATTTTAATTTTATTGTTTACTAGCTTTCCGCCCGCGGCTCCGCCCGCGTGGACTACAGGATATATCGTGCCCGACTGTGGGATAAAATGTAACCTATGTCCTTTTCCAGGCTCTATTCTATCTCTGTACCAAATTTCATCAAAATCGGTTCAGAGTTTAGGCGTAAAAGACGGACAAACAGATAGACAGACAGAGTTACTTTCGCATTTATAATATTAGTATGGATGTGTGTACAAAGAAGTTTCATTGATTTAATTTGTAAAAAATGTATAGATTTTACTATATCTAAAAAAGTTTGGCTCAAACCACAACAAATGTAAGTATGAGATTTAAGAACGACTACAAAAGTGAATTATTTTAGTCTGGCACATAGCACATTACTAACATGCTTTAATACAAAAATCCCAATATGACGATAAGTTAAATTACGTTATGACGAATCCGGACAACGACGAGTCAGGATTAAGTTTTTTTACCAACCTAGACTTTTACCAGCTGACGTCAAAAAAAAATTCCTCTCTATATTCCATATTCCACTATGAATTCACCTATTTACTGTTTTACCCGTAACCACTATTTACTCGTGAATAAAGCTTAAAAAAAACATTTTACCCTTTTGAAGGCGGGTCAGTTTTTTGTTAAAGATATTTTATTTTATTCTTTTAAAGGTCATTTATCATTCATATAACTTTCCTCGTAGATTTATTATACAGCACTAAGTTACTAGAGATTAAAGAGCGATACAGTAATCAATTAGTTTTACCCCTCTTGATACCCACGAAAAGATATGAAGGTGGTGATATTCACAACCAGTCGCAAGATGGCAAGACGAATATGGGGTGGTGATATTATTAACCGATCACCAGACGGCAGGAAATATGTGTGTTGGTAATATACTCTACCAGTCACTAAACGGTAGAGCCCCAGGACACAAAAGAGCCCCAAAAAACAACTTGAAAGTCTTAGGGAACAACTTCGTTTTTGCTTCGTTTACATTGATGACCTATTATCATCCACATATATGACGGAAAATTTCATTTATTTTTATTTTTTAACTTAAATACTGAACCGATTTCGATAAAAAATGTATGGGACCAATCTGGAAGTAGACGCTTTCGAACTAAAAAAATGATTGAAATCGATCTATAAATGACGGAGTTTTGAGGTAACAAACATTTAAAAAAAAAACCACCTAAATTGAGGTGGTTTTTTTTTAATGTTTCCAACCTCCTCCATCCTCCTCCTCCTTTTTTAAAAGTTAGTTAAAAAGGCTTATTGTAGGTATTAATTACTACCAGTAGCTAAACGCTTTTTTAAACATTTTTTGGTAGACTTATCCAACAAGGATTTGCATTATCGTATCAAAGTGACTTTAATTCTCCAGAATAAGCCTGATTACGTCATCCCTTAATTTGGCCAGGGCCGCTCTCAGGTGGCTCGACATCTAATAGGGTCCTGGATATTAATCTAAGATTATTAAATTTGACCATCGTATTTATCTTGGTTCTTGTTTAGACTTTCCTGTCACTGAACAGGAAATTCTATGGAAAATAGTTTTTTTGCTTATTAGGATGTCTTATTAATTTACGAGCTTTTCACCCGTGACTTTCGTCCGCGTGAAAAAGTTAGCCTATGTCACTCTCAACTGTTGCTCCGTTTCGACGTGAAGAAAGGAAAAACAAACAAACACACTTTGCCTACACTGATACATAATAATAATAGTTATTATTATTATTACTTAACTCTTTATTTGCACACACATAAATAGAACACAGACAAAAACAAACAAAACAAGAAAGTGTACAGAAGGGCTGCCTTATTGCTAAAAAGCAATCTCTTCCAGGCAACCTTGGGGTAAAGGAGAAATAATAAGTAAGTAAAACAGAAGCGGGTGGTGCAAATATTTGATTAAAAATGAAAAGCTTAAGTAGTATAATAGGTACCTATTTAAAATACGTAGACGTACTAATCGAATATAAGTATATTAAATAAATATAAGTATATAACTATAAATATATATTATATATACATATATATATTAATATACATACATACACACATACTCGTAGATGTAGATGTAATAATCTACATCTACACTAATATTATAAAGAGGTAAGATTTTATTGTTTGTTTGTTTGCTTTAAATAGGCTCCGAAACTACTGGACCGATTTCAAAAATTCTTCCACCATTGGAATGCTTTATCCCTGGGTAACATAGGCTACATAATATTCAAGCATTCCCACGGGGACCAAGTTCCAGGCAGAAAGCTAGCCGTTTTTGATAATTATTAGTGAGGATTTATTTTTTAATCTGAATTTTGCCAAAGCTTGAAGCCACCTTGAAGCCTTAATTTACGCTTATGTAAGACTTCGCAAATAAAAAAATGGAAAAGTCTTAGGAATCAAAGAGCAATCTTTATTTGTAAGACTTTTTTTAAGTGGCCAGTATATTCAACTTATGCACGCCAAAATTGCACTAGGGCAAAATTGTTTGAAAAAAATATCTACCAGTCAACCTAAAGGTGATAATTAAAGTGTGTATTGTGTGTGGTCTATGTATTTTTATCTTTTTTTGTTATTTACATTAGAAATTATCTTTGACTAAAACTTTTACTCGCTAAGTAAAAAAAAAAAGTTACCGTTGAAATGAGCCTGTGAGCTTTACTAACTATAACTTTTTTTATTTCATCTTTTTTTTATTTAGTCTTTTTTGACTAGTGCGCAAGCCCTTTTTAATTACGGTATACAGAATATTACAATATTTATAAGTAAAACTGTATAATAATTTTGAACTTCACTGAATAAACACTTTTTATCAAGCACAATTCAGATTCCACCATTTACGCAAACAACTAAAAAACTGACAAAGCCAAACTCTTCAAGTTTTCCCGCCCCTCTGCCTATTTACTGAATTAAAATCAAAGTCAAAAATTGCTTTATTCATAAAACATACAGAATGTTACTTAAAATAAGTCAAAAGAGTGAATTAGAGTACATTAGTATTTTTAACTTTGCGCCCATTCGCAAAAGGTGCAGTCTTCCTCAAGAGAAGAATGGGCAAGAAACTCCGAGGGTCGCCCTTTTTGACTCAATCATATAAATTTCCTTATTACACCTACTGTAATTCCTTACGATGATCACGCTTCAAAATTGGGCGCTCCTTAGGGCCGCCGCGGGGGCGAGTGACGGGGGCGCGGGGCGGGGGTAAGACACTCGATCAATACCGACCCGACTTTCAAACTGCTTTCACCCTCACGAAAGTCGCCCGGACTCTACCCAGCTCAGCGGAATGGATCTCAATAGAGCTGATAATACCACCTTTGGTTTTAAACTAAAATTATTTTAAATATATGAACTCTTTATTGCAAACTCTTACAGGCTATAATACTAAAAAAACATACATGTGTAAAGGCGGAGTTATCCCCTGAAGGGATTATTACGTGAGGTGGCTCTAAATTTTTTAGCGTAACTTTATAAGGCGATAAAGCGCATGAAACTGAAAAAAAATCCCTAAGTGAATAATAAAAAAAAATTGTAAAAAAAATCGACTAAATGATTACTACGGTAATAAACTGATCGCTTAAGTTGTATAGAGGCGAATATTTTTTTTTTTCATTTTTAGACCTACGTTCCTAGAGGAGAGTTGTTCAGTTCAGTGGACTGATTCACATCCTTAATTTCAGCTAACTAATTTAAAGTCTCCTAATAAAAAACGCCACACTCAGCGATCAACACTTGTGGTTTTCATTCATTTTTTTACACAAACATTTGCCCTGACACAGGAACCGTCAATTCAGAGAAACCGCTACACTAACTAATGTACCAAATCTGTGAAGCAGTTAATTTACTTAATCGTTATATCGCGGGGTAACAGACTCAAGTGATGCTTATTTTTTTGACGAACGAAACCCATGAAAAAAAATGTGCAAACCACATTATACTTACAACATTGAAGTTAATGTTTTGGTATTTTGTCGCAGTACCATTTATTGATTTTAATTTTTTGATTTTGTGTTGAATGTTCCTTGTGATGAAATCTGCAACAAAAGAAAGTTTTATTAGCTGTCTTCGTTCGCGACAAATGTCTTTGGTAATTTTATTTTTATAACAAACTAGCTTTCCGCTCGGTACTTCGTTCCCATGGGAATTTGGGAAAATCATGTACCCTATGTCCATCACGGATAATGTAGGATTCTAATGGTGAAAGAATTTTTAAAATCGGTCCAGTAGTTTCGGAGCCTATTCAATGCAAACAAACAAACAGTCAAATTTTTCCTCTTTATAATATGTATAGAAGATAGATGGGTTCGTTTATATGACTGTTAAACTTCAACTTTAATGATAACTACGGTGACATATTTTTTAAAGTAAACTGAACTCGATAAATAAACTCCTACACTTAGCGAGTCTCTTATCCGTGCTGGAATTCAAATGACATTTACCACTGATACAACTTTGAAAAAGTGGTATTACCAGCTTTATATCCATACCACGTCTTCGCAGTAGTCTTCACGTAGTCACCCCGAGCGTTTGTTTCGCCCCACCCTCCCCTTTCTTATCAGTCCTCCCCACCACTATATAGGTACATATACCTTATGTACTCGGGTCTAATCTCGGACCTTTACGCGAAAGGGTTATTTGGACGTACGAATTAGGAGGTTTCGCCTTTGTTTCGGCGTTTTACTATCGTATATATCTATGTACTAGCTTCCACCCGGGACTTCGTCCCCGTGGGAATTTTTGAAAATCATGGAGCCTACGTGTTATTCTGATGTATAAGCTATGTTATTGTAAAGTTTCATTATAATCCATTCAGTAGTTTAAGCGTGAAATGGTAACAAACATTCATACATACAAACTTTCGCGTTTATAATATTAGTAAGGATTATTGAAAGGCATAATAATTTTGCTTCTAAAAATAGTTTATCAGCAATACAAATAACCTATGACTAGGTATAACTTAAATAAAAAATGGAGAAGTGTTACTACAAAGAGAGAGAGTCATTAATCATTAACGGACTAATAAAAATAATGACTTGACAACTAATATTCTTAGCCGGCCAGCAAAAAAATTTTTCTGGGTTTAAAACGGTGTAAAGCAAGAAAAGAGAATAAACGATTTGCCACAATTTTCGCCCTTTTTTTCGAAATAACAACTCGGAAATTTCATTTAAAAAACCATAAAGTGATTTTTTAAAATTTGTTTGACGCTTAATTTAATATGATTCTTAGTAAAATTAGACAGTAACATGACAGTAAAATAGACTTAAATAAAAAAAAATTGACTTTAATATTAACACATTAGTAAAATCCAAATATTTAAAATCGAAGCTCCTAACTCATTAACTCATCAACGCCCAGCCAAAACTCTTTAAACTTAGAAAGCTAAAATTTGGCACAAAGGAATCTTTTATAACGGAGGCAAGGATTAAGGAAAAGTTTTACGAAATTCCCATGGGAACGAAGTCCCAGGCATCCTCTAGTATTATGCTACATAATATGTGGGTACGTCCTTAAAGTCCGCGCCGCTTACATAATAATTTTGTATCGCTACTGTATACCAATAAGTCAGCTGAAAAACAGGTTGGCTGCGAAATAACCGTTCCAAATGATGCTGGACACATCTGTGAGAAAAAAGGGGTCATTTTGACCTTAGGTCACCAACTGATGTCCCGTAGAATCTTGTTTTTATCTCCCTGAAATACATCTACCGAAGATTCAACCCTTTGGATGCAGTGTTTCGCGTGGGAAAGGCGGTAAGACGGTTCACCGTGACCCAGAGGTCATCGAGAATATGGGGCGCGGTAGTTAAATCTTGAGATTTTTTGTTGAAAAGTTTTCTGTGTAGTGGTGTTGCTGAATTTTATAACTTATCACAGTTTTATGAGGTCCAACTTATAGGGTTTGCCTTGAATAAAATTGAAATGAGGATGGAAAAAAACTCAGACGACGGAGATGATTACTTTGATGATCTTAGTAAAAACAGAGTAAATTTATAAGTAAAGGTTAGAACAGAAACAACAAAAAAGGTGAGCTCAAAAAGTTTGAAAAATCTACTTCGGAAAGATAAATCTTCTGAGTAATTCTTATCTTATTAAGCCTAATATGTATTTAGCCAGGGAAAAGGCCTCCCCCGCTTTCCTCCACAGATCCCTCTCCGTGTTTCTTGTTGCATTGGTCGAGCTGTTCACACCATCTACGTCTCAATCTCAGAATCAATAATTGGACGAAACGTGTTTTATTTATTTAAAATTTAATAGGTTAGGGCCGGGCTGTTTTACAGTCGGAATTTTGTCTATATCATCCGTGAGAAGTTATTTTGTAATCCCAGTCAGTGTGGGTCACATAGGGTCATGGCTTGACCATCGGGTCACAATCAACAACTGACCGGACGGTGACGGGTTAAAAAAGGGTTTCATTGAGACCGGTATTCTATATTTAAAAAAAAGTTTTTATAAAATATCACTACACGAATCTTATTTTGAGTGTCAGATGATATTTTAGGATTCGGTTATTTTGCACAAATATTGTTATAGTAAGTACCATAGTATTTTAGTTAATAATGTAGTAAGTATTTTAATAACTCAATTAGTATTTAATTATCATCAAGCATCAATTGATCACCATTTTTTCTTTGATCCTATCTTTGGAAAAAAAAATGTTTAGTAAGTATACCACATCCTGTGTACGAACATTAACCGCCTTATTCATAAGCGTAATTTAAAGTTAAGTGACAGTTGAGAGCCTGGCGGGTGCGTTTAAAAATATTTCTGCAGCTCGAGCACGATGGCGACAAACTCGCGCGGCGCGCCACTCGACTGACACTGAAACTTCACTTTGATTGCGCGAGGGCTCCGCGCAAAGGCTTGCTCGCCCTCTGGCGTTGTCAATGTTGACATTTTGACATAGGACCGCGGCGCATTACGCGCGCTATCGCCATTACACTCAAGCTGTGCTGATTAAAACATAAGTAAGATATGTTTTTTAACGTTTCTGCAAGACTCTTAAATGTCACCTAACTTTGAATCACGTTTATGAATAAGGCGGTGATTATCACATAAGAAAATAAAATACAGAATTTGGTTTGTAATTGGAACAGCAGGCCGAGTACGATAGTGACAGCGCCACGACATCACCGCGGTCCTATGTCAAAATGTCAACATTGACAACGCCATAGGGCGAGCAAGCCTTTGCGCGGAACCCTCGCGCTATCAAAGTGAAGTTTCAGCGTGAGCTGAGCGCGAGTTTGTCGTTATTGTGCCAGAGCTGCTGTACATAAAAGAAAAACTTAAAGTAAATAAGGCCGCATATACAAGTATATACTAAGCTCCGCTCTGAAGGTCTACATAAGGTCGTGGCCAAAATCGGCGTCCACTAAATAAGATTTCATGCAAATACGGGGCCAGAGGCGATAAATTTCCCAGCAATTAGACTTAATCGCCGAGAGAAAGCGTGCTAGGATCTTCTCGGCAGGATCAATAGCAGGGGCGCGCAACATTTTCGGAAAAATACGTAAATTGTTAATTAGAAAATGTAGGAAAATCAAAACTTACATTAAAACTTACAAAACAAAGTATTTTCCTTCATTGATCAAATTATGTGTTAAAATCCATATAATTGAAAATTATGTGCGGGACTCGGTTTTTTTGACATTTGATCATCAAGAGAAAACTTTCTCACCCGAAATTTGATTTTATTTATTTTGTTTTGTATGTCTTGGTGTCAGTCACGAATAAATAAATAATTAAATAGGTGTAGTACATACAAGGCAAATCCATTTTTATAAAAAAAAACACACCCTTTCTTGTGTTTTAAGAGTGGCGAACAACGGAATACAGCATAACGCAATGCTTTTTTTCTTCAATGTTTTCAATGTTTTTTTCTCATCTTTTGGGAAGGTTAAGTTTTATGAGCCTCTTATCAGCCCATATACGTCCCCACCGAGGGGCAAGGGCCTCCCTTCGAAACACGAAGGGGATTTGGGCCATAGTCCACCACGCTGGCCCAATGCGGGTTGGTGGACCCCTCGTCTTTCGAAAATGAATTTTCTTGGACAGGCGGGTTTCATCACGATGTTTTCCTTCACCGTTAAGCAAGTGATAATTAGAAATCCGTACATAAATCCGAAAAGACGAATTTAGTGGTACAGGCCCGCACCAGGATTTGAACCCATGACCTTCGGATTACAAGTCTGGCTCATTACCAACTGGACTATCACCACTTATGAGCCTATTTGGATGCTATATTGTACAACTCTCGGTGCGCGAGTGCTGATATATTTATAGTGAAGAACCTAGATATCCGTGATTTCAATAATGAAAATGAGGGTTCTTTGTTGAAAACTCCTTTAATATCTCCAAAAGTTGCGCCGCCCTGAGTGTAGTTTATACGCCACTAGTTCATATAGTTTATGCCTGAGAACAGCGTTGTAATAAAATCTAGTCGGCGACGGCGTTTATTGTTGGCTGGCTTCAAGATAAGGCGTGCCAAACCACTCCGCTAAATTATAACTCTTCTATGTACTATTATGCAAGATTTTGCTGCGGACTGTTGGTCGTTTACAGACTTAAGCAGAAACTCGTATTGCAAAAATAATTTAATTTCGAAATTACGAAAGAGCTATAGTAGCCCTTCAACCAATAAGCGATGTAAAGCAACCAGAGACGCAGGAAACCTAACGGGTGACCAAAGTGGCAAGCTTTTCCATGCTTCGGAGGGCACGTTAAGCCGGCGGCCCTGGCCGTTTTCGATTGTCTTAAAACCTGATGGCAAGTACTGCAGCAGCATTATGGAGTTTTAGGTACCCTTATGACGAAGCCGGTTTTGTGTGCGTCATGCTCCAGAATTGGGAGAGTGACACAGAGGAGACAGAAGATACGCTAGAGTGGCATGAGTTTGTAAGGATTCAAGAAAGTAAGCGCGTCAAAGCGCTTGAGCGCGTACCACCCTTCGATTCGGTTCATATAACCGCAAAAGGTTGGGGGTACCATGAGTTGGTGGATGGTCTTGTACAGTCAGAGGCTATTTGGTGGTTCAAAAACCTAACATCGAGGTTAGACAAGTTCGCCACATACTTGATGCTACACGATAAAGAAAGAAGTCAGAAATCTACTCTTTCCTTTGCAGCTGAGTTCTAGAGGTACAGTCAAAAATAAGTAGTACTTAATTTACAAATAACTATAGCCCAATTGTAGCCTAAACTGGTTAAATTAGCATAGTGGTGGTATTAGCTACATGGGATTTTCGGTATATGGTCTTTCTGTGTTAGCTATGACACGATTTTCGTAACGTGGATGTTTTACTACGAGTATGACCATAGAGTGATGTTGTAAGCTGTTTTTCCGCTCAATGAAAGTTTCGGTCATTGAATTTAACAAATTTACAATTATACATCAAGTATGTATGTATACGATACATTACTTCTATCGGAATAATCACTCCTAAGCAATCTAGGTCCTTGAATAGCGAAGCGAGTAGGCATGTAAACAAGAGAACAAGGAGTCACTTCAAGGAATAGTGCTGTGCTTTACTAATATACCAATAGTAAACTAAATGAGTGTGGTATGCATGGACATAGAAAAGAAGTTAAGTAAACACGTGTCGTGGCAAATATATTCTGAGGTTTAGTACTTTTGAATTTGAAATTAAACGATCCCTCATGGGAGACTTCGAAAATAATAATAGTTGAAAAAGTCTTGGAAGTCAAGCAGTATTCCTATTTACCATTGTATCTGTGTAGTGGTTATTGATAATGTTCCGATGCCTATATCATTGTGTACCTATTAACCAGGTACTAGATGTAATATTTATGATAAATCTGCTTCAAGATCCTAATAGAATATACCAGCGTCGCAGCTCCAATACGACACATGCTGAGTAAGAACCTTTTTGCTACCATACGTTACATCTTAGGTAGTTGTAAGGAATTGTGTACTTTATTTAGACTTAAGATGAAGCATTGAGATATCTGTCTATGTAAAAATTGAAATAAAAACTTATTTTTCAAGAAAATACATATTAGTTTAGCGTAGTTAGAATTCGATAACTTACATTTCGTTATTTAGGTTAAGCCGTTGCGCTGCTGGTCGGAGCGGCTGTCATCAAGTGTATGAGGTTTCAATAGCTCTGAATTTTGCCACCTGAATGGATAATATGGTCACATTGTCATTCAACCGTCAAATGAGAAGTGGAATAGACGCCTAGACTCAGGTTTGCCAAAGACTTGATCATACCTACACGATAAGGAAAAGGGAATATGATAAAGTAGCTCTCCGCCTGGAACTTCGTTCCCGTGGGAATTTGGGTAAATTATGTAGCCTTTGTGTTAATCCAGGGTGTCTACAGCTACCACAATACCAAATTGTTTCAAAATACATACAAAATTTCGCGTTTACAATATTAAGTAAGGATAAATTTTCGGTACCGTCCGACAATGCCTTCAGCACTAGAAACAGCAAATAACAAACTCGCGCCACGCTCCGAACTCCTGCTATTACTTTCAAACTCAGTCTTACTCGCTTACACAATGCGTGGAACTTTGTATTTACTTGGCAAACATATAACAGAAGCCGTTCTGACGTCAGTTTATATGTAGGAGCGAAGAATCTACATTTCAGAGTCGTATATAAATAAGCTAACGAAAATAACTTTAAGGGATGAAAAATTTAGATCCCCGTGCTCTATCCAATCGTGCCTTCAACGAATGAAAATTAAGGATGTGGATCAGTCCACGAAACTGAACAACTCCGTACAACTTGTGTGATCAGTTGATTGCCTAAATATGGAAAGTTTTGGGGTATCATGATAATTTTCTTGCCCTAATTCATCTACGAAACACCGTAAAGTAGTTTATGGAATTATAATGGTGTGTTACGTCCAATTTTTGCGACCAGTTCTGAAATTGACGAAGTGATTTGTACTATGTACCCGTCAGTGTTTCCCGAAAGAAGTACCTGTGGTCTAATCAGAACTTGAAGTGTGGAAAGTTGAAGTGTGGATATATTTAAGAAAAAAAAGAGAAGATTGATCCTCTATAATGCGTTTGAGTTGACGTGAATATAAATGTCATTTCATATACATTGTTTTCATATACATTGTTTTTGTTTTCATATACATTGTGTCCACACTTCAACTTTCCACACTTCAAGTTTCTTAAACCCGCCCCGAAACAGAATTCTGGCTACGCCCGTGGAAAATTTAACTTTTTTTTGGAATTTAATATAGGTTTCTTGGGGGAAAGCTATTTAGTTTCATGAGGAGAATCACTCCCTTAAATTTCGCTAGCTTATTTAAAGTTACGAAATGACTTACTCCTGCTGACGAAAAAAACTGTAAAAAGAAAATCTTGCCCTAACAGCGTCATTTAAATATAAACCTGCTTTAGCTATCTATTTAAGAACCACCTTTACAATTCACCTGGTCCATCAACCCATTACCTGGAATTTCTTTACACCCACACGAAATCCCGGGCAACTTAACCTACATTCTAATTAATTAAGGTCTACCCTCAGTTCCCTGGATCGCGGGTAACACTTCAATCTAAAGTTGTAAAGAGATACCTCATCAACGCAAGGATGGACAAAGAGCCTCACACTGCGAAATTTAAATCCTACCCCGTGTAGGGTTACCACATATCATGGACTATATCCTCATGAGGGCTGACAGTCGCTTTTTAAACATCGAAACTCGTTCTGTAGTTCCATAATGATACGATAGACGTCACATACTGCGGATTTTTTTCTCTTAGACGGCCGTGTCTAGTGGTAGTGATAAAAGGCAGATGTTTGTTCTCGGGTCATGGGTGTTCGTGTCTGTATTCGTGTATGTTCCAAGGGAAAGCCTTGTTAGCGTGGACCTTTGAGTATCTAGCGGTTATTATTTTATTTGTATTAATTTCTTTGACAAACAACGCCATCTAGATTAAATACTCAAAACTAAATGTTTAACCTTATTGTTAACTCTTATGTCCTGTGGTGGCTGTAAGTAAAAATAACTCAAAATTAAACGCCATCAATTTCTAGATTAAAGTTCGAGAGCTAGGAAATCTAGTAGTTATGGTGATGATCGTCAGTCCAAACGCTCTTACGGTGGGGGAAAATTAAGGAAATATGCCCATTCAGCAGTCTGGCTACTGAATCAGTATTCAAGATCCGATCCCGTCAGGTTTACCCCGTAGCTGGGTCACGAAGGTCAGACGGTAATCGTTCCACTGTAATGACTTGACCTACAGAGTTTTGATTCATTTCACAGGTTTGTGTAATTATTTTTGTATTTATAATTTGTAATTTTTTTTACAGTGTAATCCATTGTAACTAACCTTACTCCAAATAGCTATAGACATTCTATATCCCCTATTCAAACGCACCCACTGTCCTAAGTAGTTTGGTAGCCCTACCACCGGTACCAGAGAGGACCTTAGAAACAAACAAATCGTCCCTCCCCCTCCCGGAGGAGGAGGGGGGAGGGTGAGATCCCGCCTTATACGACCACATCTTACAGGCCCCAATTTCTACTTCCTTTCCATTACACGATTGCCAGGTCCGGACTTGGTAGTGCGAGGCTTTAATAAATTGAGTTTTACGTAGAGTCTATAATAAACTTCGGAAACAAAGGCGGTTAAGTCCTTCCGCGTTCTGTTTTGATTCATTGAAAGTTGACTTCACAAGAGTTATCCTTAGGGTTTCTTGTCTATTCGCTTTGGAGAATAGATCTAAGGTGTGCTTTGTCAAAAAACATAGAGTTATCTAACATCGTACGTCTTTCAAAAAACCCAATAAATAAAGTCAAATTTCCCTTCATTCATGCGCAGCTCTTTTAAAAAAATGTCAAGTATGTTATGTAAATTATACAAAAGTAGACCCACCCATCCGCATTGGGCCAGCGTGGTGAACTATGGCCTTAATCCCTTTCGTGTTTCGAAGGGAGGCCCGTGCCCCTCGGTGGGGACGTATATAAGCTGGTAAGAGAGAGAGGATGGCCGGGACTTCGTTCCCGAAGGAACTTTGTAAATCCTTTCCTAATTCCTTACCAACGTTATAAAAGGTACATAGGTCCAAGAGTCAGTCAATCAGTACCTTCGATTTTAAATATTAAGATTGAAGGACTAGAGAGTGACATAGGCTACTTTGCAATGCAGAATACACAAGACGAAGTTTTAATATTTCTTCAAATTCAACCCTGTATAACGCTGACTAAACATAATCGCCGAACTTCCTTACGACTCTACCCTTCCGCCGAGCTACTCAACACCAACTCACTCGAATGTAATCTCTATTCCCTATTCATAAGGATTATTATCCTCTACCCCTATCTGCACTATCATTATTTCATGTCAATAGAAATAGAAGCTTGTTACGTGGCGTTAAGGTGCATTTTGTAGTGGAAACGATGGATCCAATTTTCGTAGAACGACCGCCGAAGCGTCGGAGTTAAGAACAGCTCCGTACAAGGAATTTGATTCTGTGAACTGTTTACATTTACATGAATATTGAGAATAACATTCTATCTTCAACATATAACCCACAAAAGACAAAAAATAGCGTAAATAAGAAACAAGTATGAAAGAAATGAAATCCTGCAACAATCTTTTTGAATAAAACTGTGTCCCTGACATCGAAAAGTAGTCTGATTCCAACTAGTTTGTTATTTTTAAATTAGGTTATTCTAGTGCAGCTTTAGGTGGAAATATTTATATGCAAAGACCAGAATGAGGGTCCAAGAATAGGAAGACCTAAATTTTTCGTGAAGATTTGAACAAAACATTGTGTCTTGCTTTTGAATCATTTCAGTAATAATTTGAAGTCACGATCGATATAACTGAAAAATAAAGAACAGAACTTTATAATAACTTCTTAAGTTAAAGAATATTTCTTCTCAAGAACTCTTAAAGAAAAGTAATAAATTATGTTCGTCATCCTTTTTTGTCGTGTATGTATACAGGGCTTTAGGTAAATCTCTTTCAACCTCTTGGGTGCTAAATCAGTCCATGAAACTAAACAACTTTCCCAAGGAACATAGGTCGAAATACGAAAAATTTTATCTCCCATACAAAATGCGCTATATGCTGATGAAGTTTGTATGGGAACTCAAAATTTTTTTTTCGTATTTTAACCTATGTTCCTAGGGGGAAGTTGTTCAGTTTCATGGACTGATTAACCACCCGAGAGGTTGAAAGAGAGATATAAAGTACGAGTATGTAGCGAACTTTACTAACCCTGTTTTATTTAATCCAAACTTTGATGAAACTTGAAGCGTATCAGTTCTCCTCATGGTTCATTCCCTGTACAAATCTTAACCTTTAAAATGACATATGTCACAACTTGAAACACCCCTAGGGACAGAACAAAATATAAGAATCCAAATCGAATAAATAAACCACATGATGTATTTAGACCAGAATAGGCCACCCAAGAACGAAAGTCCAAGTTGCGATGTTCCACGCTTTGTTTGAACAGTACCGTTGTCGAAACTTGTTACCAGGGTTGCTCCGGGTTGTTTCTTAGGGTGGGGGAAGGTTGTGATAAATGGGGCCATATTAATACTGCGCATATAGTTTTATGATCTTAGTTGGGTCGCAGTATAAATCTGCCTCTCCGGACGCCATTGTTTAGTTTTACTACCTCTACTTGAATATTCTAATAAGTCCTTCAGGTCGCGATGATAAAGAGCTTTTGTGAATTTGGAAATGGACATGGATTCGATGTCTCGTTTCGCGTAAAGAGCGCTAGTAATGAAATATCGATTTTTTTAGGACTTAAAGTCTATTCAATATTATTAGGTACTTAAATATTAATTAGACATAGGTAGTAACTGAACTATTATAAGTAGCTTTCTACCCGGGACTTCGTTCCAATGGGAATTTGTGAATTTTTTTACAGCTTATTTCTTCTTTTGGTATCTAAACTTTCTGCCCTGGTGTTCGGCTGAGAATAACACCACTCCATTTCTTTCCATGGGTGTCGTAAGAGGCGACAATGGAAACACAAAGTCAAGAGTTGAAGTCAAGAGACCCTTCTGACACAAAAGAAATGTATTACTGCAATTCCTAAGAATCCGTCCGGTAGATTTTGCTTGATCCAAACATCTTCACAACTTAATCCTTTGTTTCTTATTTCACATGAAAATAGAAAACCGTGATTATGTGTTTATATATTACAACTCCAAAATTCAGATCCTCAAGAAATTACAGAAAATACCCAAATTATTTCTTAAATTACACAATATAAATGCGTTTCCTAGAATGTTTTTTGATACTACGTTTTCACATTGCCGATTCTGTAGTTTTAATCTTAATGTGTGTGTTTAGGACCATTTAGGACCTAGGAATAGGTAGTCGCTTAGGTTTATCTTATATTTACATTGTGTTCCTATCATTACGCTCTGTAAGTCTTTGTCTTTGTGTTAGGTAATCATATTTTACTTACAAATTGGGTAAATATAGAGATAGTTCTAAACCTTGTAAAACTATAACTTTAAGAAAAAAACCAAGCCAAACGCGTCTCTAGCCAAGCATAGTGTAGATTTTCGTAGTTACTCGTTAATTTGAATAGCCACCTAGTTATGTTCTAATACTGTAATTTTTTTCAGATTTTTAAAAGCAACGAGCAAGGGCTCTGAGAAAAGCCGCGGACAGACGGACAGATTAACATGGTGGAACTGTAACTGTTTTTAGTATACTATCGTACACGGTATCATTTATGCATCCCCCTTATTTTGCTCGTGATAAACGCCGGTTTTTGTAGTACGAATAGGTAATCCGACGTGATGCTATCTGTACAATACAAACATTTTTTTTAATGAAACAAAAAATATAAAAGATTTTAAAATACTACAACAAATATATTTTTGCTCAAATAGGTGAATCAGGTAGCCTTATCGATTCAAGCCCTTTCTTTCAAGCTATCATTGGGTAAAAGTTGAGTGAGGATATATGTACAACAGCATTAGTGAATAGTCATACTAAGGCTAAGGAGAGGCGAAAAAAGTATTCCTTAGGGTAAGTTATTAAGTTTTGCGGGTTGATTCACATCCTTAATTGCTATTTTCGCTAACTAACTTAAAGTCAACCAATATATGTGTATTTTATATTAATACCTCTCGCGAATACGAAGCCAAGCAAGTTTTAATGAAAACGTTCCTCTGCAAACACCCTACAGACCTAAATATATATACATACATGTATGTTACAAGTATCATGTACATGTAATGTAGTGCGATAGAGAATTTATATACAGGACATTTATTTTTAAAAGACGGGACATGAAGATAGCGCGGATGTTGCGAATTTCAACAAGCAAAGTTATAATAATGACCTTTTATTATTACTTTGCTTGTTGAAAAAAATTAATAATGATGCCTATCAGGGGTAGGCAGAGCATCAGTGGTTCTAGAACTACTAGATGCCACGTTCGACACAAATTGTGACGGTTATCAGATGCAACAACTTGTATAATGGTGAGAGGTGGTCAGCCTTTCGCCCATTATACAGCAACCCTCGCATCCCACTTTTACTGTATACCTTACCTGGGAAGAGTAAGTATCTGGCATATTCTAAGTTTTTCTTTTACTCCCAGTCAAGCATGGAAGGAATTAAAAAAAAAACAACGGGTTGCACTCCGGGAGTGCCGGCAAAAGTGAAAACTTGAACATTAACGTTGTGCATTAATATGGAAATAAAACAAAATACACAAAAAGAGTCCATTACAGGATTCGAACCCTCGACCTATTGCTTACAATCTGGCAACTTTTTCACTCGACCAAACTGTCTTCTTTCAATTCAGTTAAATAGTCCATCGGTATTTGCGCACTATGTGCGAATAATCGTTGATATCTGTCACAGAATAATTGCCATCCGTCCGGGTTTCCGCCCATACTTCAAAGTAGGTACACAACGCTGCTAAAGAAGTTTTCACTTCAAAAAAGGTGGCAACCCTATCCTACGCATTTTCGATCAGGGTAATGTGACATCTGACGATCTGACGCGAGTTCATCGCGAGTTTAACATTTTTTCTCCATAATAAAAGTGCTCAACGCCGCTAAAGAAGTTTCACTTCAAAAATTAAAAATAAATGTCCCGTATAAATTAGTGCACGTCTCAACACTAGCTGTAACGCAATAGTTGAGAGGTGGGTGTGTAGAATTACCACAAGATTGCTCCCATTCTTCAGCGACCCTTCACCCACGAAGAGAGGTTTCACTGAATTAAATTATCTTCTTTTGGCAGGCTTCACTCCCTCAAAGGAGGGCCCCGATCAAAGTCTCGAATGGTCTGAATAAGTCTGATTTGAGAACATTTCAATAGTTTGATTGGATTCCGAGAACGGACTTTTGAAACATTAATAAGTATTTGGTGTGCATTAATGTAACTTTGATGAAAGATAAAAAAAATAAACGCCACACACTCAAAGGCCCACACTAAGGTTTTCCCTTGTGTCGTGGGTCCCTCGGAACACACATAAAGACAAACACAAACACCCATGACCTGAGAACAAACATCTGCTTTTTACACAAATACTTGCCCCGGCTTGGAATCGAACCCAGGACCCGTCGATCAAGAAACAGCACCGCTACCACTCGACCAAACCGACCGTCAGATCTAGTTTATTTTGGATGACTTTTAAAATAGTTAGCAAAACGTTAGGGAATGATTTTTGTTCAGTTTCATACAGGAACCATGCATGTTTCAGAAATATTTTTTACTATCATACAACTAGAGCGACCAGATGATTGCTTTAGTTTAGGCTTAGAATGAGAAGTTTTTTTTAAAAATTTCATTGGGAAAGTTGACAGTTTCATAGGGAGATTACCCCTAAACTTTGTCAGAGTAATTTAAAGTTAAACCAGAGCACAAACATATGATTTTTTTTAGACAAATATTTGTCCCGACTGGTAATCGAACCTAGGACCCGTCGATCAAGAGGTAGCGCCACTACCACTCGACTAATCCAGTCGTCAAAATTATGAGAGTATAGTTAAACCAGAAATTACTTCTGCTCTATAAATAATAGTGTCGCAAAAATGTGGGCAAAGAGATGCCTAGATAGGGTGTCAAGTCAAGCATTTTTTTACCTTTTTACAAACAATCCGAGCTCATTACGCAGTGTTCCCAACTAGGCCAGCCGGACACTTAACCCTACGGCGGCCCTCGCCCTCAGAGGGCCCCCTCAAGGAAATTGGGTCATTTGCTATTCAACTGTCCAAGATCTGCACTATTTTGCCTAATTACTTATTACTTTTGTAATATTTTACTCTCTTTTAGATCAGATCATAGTTATCTTTTGTTTATTGAACATTAAATGCTGCTTAAATAGAATAGAATAGAAACACTTAATCAATTAACTCTATCACGCTTGTTTTTTTGTTCGCAAAGCAGTTATCCACAGAGAAGAATAGACAGAAAACTTTCTACAAATTAAAGTTAAAAATTTTCTTATTTCCTAATTTCAACTGAGCCTGCCTTGCCATTCAATATTGCTCGGTATTATAAATGACACCTAAGTAGCTACAGTATCAGAACTTGATAGTTTATGGTTCGAATAAAACAAATATCTTCAGTATTTTCTTGTGCATCCAAATTAGTTGTTGTAACATGACAAGAGTATGTAATCACTGCGTTTATAACATGATGTGATATCATTTAGACACTGAATAGGTATACATATTGTTTAAGATTCTCGCGGTTATTTTTACTAGTTTTAAAAATATTATCAACAAAAATCGTGGTGAGGACTCGTTATAATACGTTTAAAACTAGTATTTAGAAACTTATTTACGGTATCATGTGTATCTTCAAAATATTTTCTCTTTGAAAACAATCTGAAAAACAATCTTTACTGTGGAAATTTTGTAAAAACCTTCCCTGTTTCCTGCCTGCTGCGTTATAAAAGGAACCTTTATGCCAAATTTCAGCGTTCTAGGTCCAAGGGTCTGGGCAGGGCTTAGATCCTGATCTATGAGCGAATCAGGAGCCTATTTTATTATAAGATGGGTTAACTCTTGACCTCAATCTTGACCATAAGGTCAAAGATGAGGTTGACGTTGGAGCGAGTTAATCCAGAAAATGCCTATAAAGGTACTGGTACTCGCACGCACCGAGGGAACACAGCAAGCTGTTTAGCGTCGGACTTCGGTAGGAGGTCGCGAACCAGACGGCCTTTACAGAGCCTACCTCACCGCATGAGATCATAGGACGACAACTCAGATTGAGAAAAAAATGAAGTGTCGTTGCCTGGGATGGATTACTAGGAGGCAGGTCTCATTTGTGTTTCCTTAGTCGCCTCTTACGACACCCACGGAAAGAGATGGGGTTGTGTTATTCTCAAACAATCACCACACGGCCTTTATTTTTATATTAAGATAAGTACTTTGTGTTGGAGACAAAGGGTCGGTCCCAACACTTGTCTCGTGCTCCAGCAGTGGACTGTATCATGGGGCTTCTTCGTTCTTCGGGCGAGGTGTAACGATGAAAAACGACACTTTTGCACACTGAATTTTTTATTAGCGCATTTAGTTATTAATACTACGGAGAGCAACCTGTTTAGTTGGCGGCTTGTTACATGACTTTCTTTCTACTTTAAAAAATTTACAATTTGACGTTTTGATGGTGTTGCCACAACTTTGAATAATATAAGGCAAGTCAAATAGCAACAAAATGAGCATTAAACAATCTAATTCGCATAGAGCACTATAGTTCTCAATAAGATATCAAAAATCATATACAAATTCAGTAAAGCTATCGATATAGCTATAGGTACATATTTTAATAGAAACAACATGGCTCGTTAAACTATATTGGTCTTACCCCCTCTGCCCTAGCAGTTCTTATTCACCCCACGAACCGGCCCCCCGCCTTAAAATGAGGGGGTAACCCTCCTTCGATTATTAGTTTGGGGGCGGCCTTTCAATCTAATCTCTCTCTTTGCTTCACTATCTGGGGTTGCGAATTTCAAGATGTGGCTCCTTTTTCTATCGGTAAATACGTCGACAAATCAGCAAACTGAACTTGACAATAGTACTTGTTGACAAAAAAATTAAATGTTAGAAAGTAAACACATCCAGTAGATAAAAGATGTTTTTTTGTTAAAAAAAAAACATTTTTACTGTGCTACAAATATTATAAATGCAAACGTTTGTGAGGATGGATGTGTTTGTTATTCCTTCACGCAAATACTACTGTACGGATTTTGATGAAACTTTGCATTAATGTAGCTTACATTTTAGAACAAACGTATAAGGCTAGATTATTTTCCAGAATAATTAAAAAGTATGAACAAAGATTCTCATGTTTTGCTTTTCCAGCTCTGTTAACAGATTGATGAAAATCCAAAAGAATGTAACTAACAAGTGAGAAATGTTTCTGAATAGTTATTTAGTAAAACACATAACGACCGCAACAAGAACAATAAAATAATCTTGCATAAACAACAAAGTGTCGTAAAACCTTTACGTGACAACCCAGATAGTTGGGTTCTCACGTATCTTAATATTTATACTAGTTATTTATATTTACTGGTGAAATATTGCCAGAAGTTGGAGCGGGTAGTTAAGGAGGAGTTTCCGATGAAATATGTCTTGGGGGGTCACCCTCTAGGGGGTCAAGGGGGGCGAAATTAAGGACGCCTTAAGCCCGCGCATTAGGGGAGGTTAAACTTAACGGCGCCGGAAGGTGGCGGGGTAATTTCTCGGGAAAATAACTGGAGTCTGAGTACCTTTTTGTTAATTTCGTTAGATTTCGTAACGTTTTGCGTGTTTAGAGAGTTTCTGGGTTATGTAGATAGATTTTGAGTTCCAATGGCTTAGATTATTTAACCCATTGAGTGCCAATACGCAATATTTGCGTACATTAGAATAACCGATTTTGATTTGACGCTAACCTTTGGCATTCAGTACTTTTTATTTAATTTGAGTTCTAAGTTTTAAAAACAGTATATTTAACTATCTTCTTCTCCACATAGCGCTTAGTCCCGTATAATTTATGAAAATCGGCGCACGCGTTTGGTCTAAAAGTGCCACAAAAAGGTACAAACTCACATACATACATAGGCTGATAAATACATTACCCTCCTTTGCGTCGCGCAGTCGGGTAAAAAAGGAAAAGGTCCTCAATTCGATTATATGTTTTTTTTTGTTACGCTTTCGACCGAATTTTAAATTTTTTTTTTGTTCGAAAGAGTTTACTTTAGATGTGGTCGCATTGTCTCACCAAATCAAGGTCTGATGATGGAATCCCAATCGAATCGAATCAAACCCTCGAATTTAAGAGGCGCTTACATTGGTTCTCACGTTCTTTATATTATTTACACTAGAAATAGAAAAATAAATAAACTTTTTATTGAAAAAAAAACCGACTTCAAAAAAACGAAAAATAAAGACGTAGCACTTAATGTGCACATTAAATACTTCGTTTTTATTTTTCGTTTTTTGAAGTCGGTTTAAATGTGCATCAAGTTCTTGGTTGACGTTTTGTTTTAGTGGCGTTGCTTCAGAGAGATATCGGGAAATAGTAATATTTACTTGTTACTTAGAAATTCTAAGATTTATTGCTATTTATATGAAAACCGTTTTAGTCAGCAAGCAATTTCTTCAATGGGCCTTTTTATAATTAGAAAATGGCACGGCAAAATTGTGTAACCATTGCCTCCTACGTAATGGTAATACTAGAAGCTGAGAACATAGAGGGCAATGGTAATTCAAATTTTGAAGTGCCGTGCCGTGCCGTTCGAATTATAATCTGCCGGCGTATGTGTTTCCGAGTTCATACAGCCCGAATTAAAGTATGAGTGAATAGGCTTCTTCTGGGTGAGCTCGTTACATCCTCGACCACATCTTTGCCCTGAACTAGATTGTGGTCAAGAGCGAACCCATTCCTAATAAATAAATAAAAAATCACCAATGTCCAGTGTTGCTAACGAGGGTAGGTATATGTTCTTACTAGAAAGAGTATAAGTATAACACAGACCTATATCTAGAAAGAATCCTTATACTTCACAGACCAATATCTAGATTCTTTTATAAACTTTTTCAGATGACTTTTTGTCAAAATAGTTCTCAACAGGGAGAAAAGACAACAAAAATTGTATAAAACTAGAAATAAATAAATGAAAAGTATTTATTAATTAATTAGAAACAAGCGGTGATAGCCCAGTTGGTAATGAGCCAGACTTGTAATCCGAAGGTCGTGGGTTCAAATCCTGGTGCGGGTCTGTACCACTAAATTCTTCTTTTCGGATTTATGTACGGATTTCTAATTATCACTTGCTCCACGGTGAAGGAAAACATCGTGATGAAACCCGCCCGTCCAAGAAAATTTTCGAAAGACGAGCGGTCCACCAACCCGCATTGGGCCAGCGTGGTGGACTATGGCCTAAATCCCCTTCGTGTTTCAAAGGGAGGCCCGTGCCCCTCGGTGGGTACGTATATGGGCTAGGAAAAAAAACAAAAAACAAAAAACTAAGTAGTTCAATTTTGAAGATTCAATTTTTAAATTTATTAAAGAACAAAACACTGGCGATCGAATAAAAGAAAGAATCGAACACTCAGTCTCGATTTCGAAAAGTCTTCGAAATTCAAATCTTGTACATTTGTTCTTTTATCAAAAGGGATGACAGTGGAAAATGTCCAAAGTGCCGATAAATCGATAGTGGTCGGTGGCGCTCATCACTAATTTACAATTTTATGGCCTGCCCGCGGGACGGGAGGCTCCATTAGTGGGGGGAGGGGTCAACCCTTTTGTAGGGTCCGCAGAAGTGTCAGACCTTCTAAATAACATCTTACGTTCTCGCAAAGACATTCATCGCTTATATTAACGACAGAACCAATTTTGATCAAATATAGCTAAACCATCTCGATTACGACAATTTTTAAACAAAAAAAACTGCATCGAAATTGGTATATTCGTACGGCTGCGATGTCATAGACAGACTAGACACTTAGATTTACACGTCAAACTTTTAACACCCCTCTTTTTTTGGGAGTTAAAACTCATAATATTTTATTATTATATAAAAACCCCACATAAACACACATACACAGACACATACACTTTCTCTGAAACACACATTCACACACACATACACACAAACACACACACACACATGCACACGCATAAACGCGCTCTTATATATTAATTTATACCTACCTATACTCTTAGTCACATCACTACTTCACTAATATTTTGAAATCTGTTTTTTCTTTGTCTTAACTATTTTATTTTATTGTAAGAATTTCCTACATATTTATGGAAGAGCAGAGCCTCCCAACACAAGTATTTAACGTTACTTAAAGGGAGTGCTCTTGTAACATAATATAATAATGTAATGCTAAGTTAAGGAAATAAATTATTATTTTATTTTTTTATTCAGGCATGATAATGAAAAATTCTAGTTAAAGAATATTTAAAGGCTTGAAAATTATTTGATCTTTATGCCCTCATAGCTATCTGTGCGAGATGGTTCTGTTAGGAAGAAAAAATCCCAGATTTTTAAATATGAGAGTCTCGCCAGCAACATTTTATTCTAAAGAATGGTATGATGGTAAGAATGGTATTACTTTTATGATGCTCAGCTCTGGAGTTATTTCAGATTCAGTTAAAATTAGAAAATAAGGAAATTTGTCAAGAGATTTAAAAGAGCACCCTTCGGAGTTTCTTGCTTTTTTTCTGGGGAAGACTGCACCTTTGCGAATAGGCGTAGAGTCAGTGGAGTCAAAAGAACGAATAGTTATGTATTTAAATCCTTTAATTAAATTAAATCATTTATTTGTAGAATATAAGCACAAAGGTGGGCCTATTTAAAAATGTGGTTCTGTCATATTCGGCCACTGTCTAACATGTAAAACTTTTTGATAAAAGAACAAAATAATAAAAGAAAAATTAAAAGAAATGTCAATAACAGAATAACAATTAACAATCAAATAAAGAAATTAATAGAAAAAACCTAGTAAAATAACAATTTAAATTATCAAAGCTTTAAGATATAATGTTCTTAAAATTTGTCACAAAGATAATCATTAAGTTATCTTTAACTTAAGGCTCATCTATAAGTAGTGCTAAGTAACTTGTTCTCTTATACACACACACTCATACTAAAAGAACAAGAAATGGACAATATGGACATGACTTCTTTATGCCATGTCCATATTGTCCATTGGAAGATTATTGTATAGCTTTGGTGCCATACAAAAAAACACTTTTATGCAGAAGTAAAGCTTACGCTATTTCGACTTTTATGTTTATGCTAACGCTACCTCTCCGCCTAGCCCCACCCGACAAGAAACGCGTGCAAAGGAGAAAGGAGAAAACTGAGACGAGCCAGAGAGGGAGATCTTTAAGATACGTTGCCATGGCAACGGCGACCCACGCACACTGCTGCAATCACCCACACCACCACAACACCGGTATTAGGAGAATTCGACCCTACCCCCAAAGTTCCAGTTATTAAGCAAATGCTTTGTAAACATTTCGGGTGGGCACCTTTAGTTGCTGCTTATAAATAGGTTGGGTGTTAAGCTTAAGCTGCGTTTCAAGTAAATGAACGTGGAATAATGGATGGTCGAGGTGTTTTCGTACTGTCGTGAAATTTGAAGCTGGGAATGTTTGTGGTAGTTTTCATGGCAAGTTATTGTTATTGTTCTGCACTGTATTGTTTGAAATTAATGTCTAAAATGGTATGGGAACGAAGTCTCTACATTAAAAGCATTACTAATTTGATGTCGTTTTCTAAATTCACACCTTATTCACACCAATTATTAGAGTTTTCGAATCCACGAGTTTACAATATTTTTAACAATAACAAAAACGCTATTGTTGTTTAGTTATAGTTTCGGAAATACGAAGTTTACTGAGAGACAATAAGAAAATAAGAGACTATTTTTCCGATTAATGACGCTGTTAAGAAGTTTTAAATGAAACTAACAAAGAAAACATTTTAAATTAAAAAAAAAAGTACAGACTTTCAGCTTCACTCGTCAAAATCTCAGAAAATTTTAAGAATTTTTTTAGAGATATCGTATAACAATAGCTAAGGTTTCTTTTTGTCTATATTAAGAGAAAGTACATTCGCGAGATATAAAATTGTTTATTTTCTCACTTTCAACAATCGTAAAATAAAAAATAAACACTCACCTGAAAATTAATGAATTTAGTAACGGTCACATTTTGACAAAAAAAAACTTCTGTCTAATCACCACAGCATCTTTCAAATAACTGACCAGTACATCTCCGAAATCGAAGTCCAGTAAATTTATAAATATTTATTAGCGTTCAAGGAAATATGGTAATAGACCTTAGTATTGTTTGAAAACTGGTTATTTCTGGTTAAAATTAGGGGTGCCACCTCTAAAACCAACTTGTGTTTACCGCCCTCTCATACTTGTGCGACTTTATCGCTTTTGAATAAGGTTGAAGTTCGCTCGCGTGTTGAGAATAGAGCTGATTGAATAAAGTGGTAGTAAGTAAAGGTGTGTGCATACAAAATGGGTGACCATTGCAGTATCCCTCTGAATGGGGTTCCAATTTGAACTCTTGGCTGCGATGACCTCTTTCCATTCTGATGTTGGTTGGTGTCGTGGGATAGTAAAGGAGATGAGATTCTGTGGGAATATTCTCGGGTCTTAAAATGAGTGTACTATGATCGAGTGATAATGTCATATATTTCATCTAGAATAATAAGATACTAGCTTTCTGCCCGTGGCTCCGCCCGTGTGGTCGGTCTACAGGTTATATCGTGCCCAACTGTGGGATAAAATGTAGCCTATGTCCTTTCCCAAGCTCTAATCTATCTCTATACCAAATTTCATCAAAATCAGTTTGGTAATTTAGGCGTGAAAAACGGACAGACAGACAGACACACAGAGTTACTTTCGCATTTATTATATTAAATAATAAGGATTTTATTTAATTAACGCAGTCGGATAAACAGGTATACGGTCACTCAGTCGCAGAAAGGTTCATTAAAGTTAATGCTATTTTAAATGTCATACTGACACTTCCCGTCTAGTTGACGTAAGTTTTATTGACAGTAATGACAGTGAAAGATTAAACTTTAAGAAATATTGTCAATAACTTGTAACTACAGAGGTATACAATATTATTAAGTCTTTACCTATGAAATTGCCGATTTTTTCTCAAGCTTCACTTTGTTCATAATTTATTTCATTGAACAGCTATTACTAAAATTGATTTTTTAATTAAAAACTTGGCCATATGAATGAGGTTTTGAGTAAAATAATACATATTTACTTTGGATTTATTAACTGAAAGCTAAGCTTAAATATAGCTGGATTCATCTGTTGCCTGTTTCATTGCATTTTTGCTGTACCTTCCACAAAATTTTGTTAAATTTCGATTTCGTATTCCCGAGAAAAATCCACAAACATTAGTATGAAAAATTCAGTTTTCCAAAAATATTTTATGAAAAACGACAATTTCATGGGTAAAGACCTATTATCTCGTCTTGGCAAGATACCTACATAAATATAACTACAGTCGGTATCTTCGCAGCAGCAACTGATGTGAAATAGGTTGTGAAGTGCAAAGGAGCGTGGCGGGGGAGGGGAGAGACGCTCTCGGAGAATGGTGAACATAGAACTAGATGTCGGGAGGGTCACACGGCAGCACATCAGGCTATACTTGTTGATCTTGACATCACGTAGAGCAATTGGGTAACCTGACATGCGGCTGACTGTACCACACGACTGCAGGCCGATACCTCTAAAAAATTCCATACATCCTCACAATTCAATTCAATTCAATCATTTATTGCTATTCATATGTACAGAGTATAAAAGGTCTTAATCTACAATATGTTCTTCTATATACATATGAACCCTGTCGGGCATTGCAAAAGTGGAACGGCAGGCAGACTGGCATTTTTGTTAACTTATTTGTAAAATTTATTAATTTATCGAAATAACGTCAAAACTTCCAAACGTCACAAACTTTCGCATTAAAATATAGACTTTGTTCCCGTGGGAATTCAGGAAAATCATGAACCCTATGTCCATCCCGGATAATGTAGTATTCTAATGGTGAAAGAATTTTTCAAATCGGTCCTGTAGTTTCGGGGCCTATTGAATACAAACAATCAAATCTTTTTCTCTTTATAATATGTATATAGATATATAGAAGATATAGATACAGATTAGTAGGATGTGGTGACAAATGTTACTAAATCTACAAGCTGCTCTGCCTACCCTAACAAGGATAAGGTGTAAATTTATGGATAGACTAGCTTTTCCCCGCGGCTTCGCTCGCGCAAAGAACTCTTTTAGTCACCCGTTTCATTCTTGACCCCCCTAAAGGGTCATCTGATTTTTGAAAAATAGCGAAACACGTGTCCGTTTATTTGCTTCGAGGTATATCTTGATGAAGTTTTGAGTCAAAATATGAAAAAATATTGTTTTCTCCATACAAACTTTGAACCCCCATTTCACCCCCTTAGGGGTAGAATTTAGAAAAATCCTTTCTTAGTGCTGTAAAGTTCATCGCCATTTTGATGATTCCTAACTAAACAAATAAAAGTTGAGATCTTATAACACTTGACATTGATAGGTATTACATAGAAATATACATAGAATACAATGGTGCTGTAAAAATACAACTTTTTGATTTGAATTACTTACTTCCTAAGACGTAAGCTGAATAGAATAATCATGTTTGTTACATAGATAAAAACACCTTTAAACAGACGAATATTTGCTAATCCAGAGTAATCTGTATTTGGCTATGCTTATTACCTAAGATATTACATTTAAGTCTTTTAATTAAGTTATGAATAAATAAATGTTTGAAACCTAACATAGCATATAGGTAGCCTTATTGAAGTATTTATCATATACGAAGAGGGTATTCTAATTGCTTGAAATGCTCTGAGCACTTATGCAATGTGCATCTAAGGTCCGTATTATAGAACGCGACTCAGACTGATCTGTACTTAAGCAGCAGTCGTCTTTGTCATTTTGATAGTGAAGGAAAGAGACAATCAATACTTAAGTATATATCAAGCTTGGTAATTTTGGTAATACGGACCTAAATTATCAGTATAGTGAATGTCCACCGAGACTCTAAAAGCAGTCTGCATTGCTGTCATACAGCATACACAACTATAGATATTGATTGATTTTACAACATATTATTAAACTTTCTGAAGTTTTTTTTTTCATTTCTCGACATTGACTCCCCGCCGCCCGTACGGCCCGAACCCCGGTGACGCCTAGATCTCATAAGGTGCTGCCTAGCTAGCTAGCTGAGCAGGATGAGCGGCGACCACGAAACTTTTTTCTAATACTTACATTTTTAAACTCGTGATATCTTTTGAACGGAATGTCCGAAATGCATAATTCAAAAAGTTGTATAGAGATATTGAAGCAGTCTTGAATATGAAGTAATTTATTTTGATAAGGATTAATACAAAGATACAAATAAAGAGCATTTTATAGCGGGCGGCATTTCAATTAAATTTTTTAAATAAAAGAACACATATTGTGGCATAACTACAATAGTTGGACATATGCTGTCGCGACACTTTTTGTAAATATTTATGTGTTCTGCAAAGTCGTAGTACATTATTTTATTCTATCATCAATAGTTTACGCAGCGCACGCAATGTAAAGAATATTTTAGGTAATATTTTTACACCTTGGGTTACATTATTTGAGTTTCAGTAAGGATCCCTAATTTTTTTGAAAATATAATATAGCCTATGTCCATCGGGGATAATGTAGCTTTCTAATGGTGAAAGAATTTTTCAAATCGGTCCAGTAGTTTCGGAGCCTATTCAATGCAAACAAACAAACAAACAAACAAACAATCAAATCTTTCCTCTTTATAATATTAGTATAGATGTTATATAGTAAATCGAATAATAAAAAATCATGTAACATTCATCGTTTTTAACTAAAACAATTTTAATCAAACTTAGCTAAAAACCGCGGTCCATTCGTTTAGGAGCTACGATGCCACAGACAGACACAAATACAGAGAAACATACGTCAAACTTACAACACCCCTCTTTTTTGTTGAGGGTGTTTAAAATGAATAGTCTTAAGGCGATTACAGCACCCGATAAAGGCAGCACACATAGGAATAGTGCCATCTCCGTCTCTCAACAGGCCTGGGCCGGCAGTGCGAACAGTGTCGATACACGAAGTTTACGGACTATGAAAGCGTGCGTGCGTAAAAACATGTTCGAAAGTTAGAAAAATGAGATTTATGGAAAGGTAACAGCTTAAATCGAAAAATGCGTTAACTACTTATCGAGAGTGTTCAATCACGAACATTTTGATAGCAAATTCAAGTTCCTGTGTGCATTTTACTATCGTTTTTACAGCTTCAAAGATACACAATATTGGTATTTAAAGGTGACTTTGTGAACTTTTTCTATCGAACCAAAAGTGCTGAATCATGTTTTCAGCAAACTACTTATCTAGTTTATGTCCTGAATATTACCGTAGTATTTTTTTCTTCGATTTAATGCAGTGCGTCATGCTTATCTACGCATCATAAAATCGTAATTTAGGTACTGTAGTCGCCTTAAGATATGGTATCGTCAAATTTTCATAGTCCACGGAGGGCGGCGGATGATGGCGGACTGAAGACGATTAGCGACGGGAAATGAACCCAAACAGAGGTAGGAGTGGCGCGGACTTCTTACCCTATACATATGTGATAGGTAAAACTCCCTTTTATACCTCCATTACTATATTTAAGGTTATATTTTTCACCGGAAAATTGTAAAAATCGTGATCTTTTACATTTCAATAGTGAAATTATAATCTCCCGCAATATTACAGGGCCGCCTGCATGAAATAAGGATAAGGTAGGATATACCAGGTTAGGTTTTTTAGATTAGGTAAGGTTCCATTAATATAATAAAAAATATAATTAAAAAATAGCGGTGATTGGCCAGTTGGTAATGAGCCAGACTTGTGATTAGGTCGCGGGTTCAAATACTGGTGCGGACCTGTACCACTGAATTCGTCTTTTCGGATTTATGTACGGATTTCTAACTATCACTTGCTCAACGGCGAAGGAAAACATCGTGATGAAACCCGCCCTTCCAAGAAAATTTATTTTCGAAAGGCGAGTGGTCCACCAACCCGCATTAGGCCAGCGTGGTGGACTATGTCCTAAATCCCCTTTGCGTTTCAAAGGGAGGCCCGTGCCCCTCGGTGGGGACGTATATGGGCTGGTAATTAAAATAAAAAAGTCCCTTAATGTGAAAAAAAATGGGGCAGTTCACAAAATACCGAGAGTTTATAATCTTACTAAGTCAAATTACAATATTACGGGTTAAATGTTACGGCGACATATTCAAAACTTTAGTCGGTAGACTAACCAAATTCAATGTCAAACATAGCTTCATTTCATAGAATATTCAGGATGGTACGTAAAATAAATCAAAGTAGTAATTACATTAACAACTTTGCACCTATTCGCAAGAAAATATATGTGCTGTATGTTTCCCTTATTAAGTAAAATAAAATAAAAAAATTAACAGCATACAAAAAATAATAATAGTACGCGTTTTCCCCAGAAAAGAGTAGGCAAGAAATTCTGAGGGTTATTCTTTTAAATTCAATCAAGAAATTTCCTTATTTTATAATCTTGATTGACTGAATAACTCTGGAGCTGAGCAATTTATTCCCATATGGTTGTTTGTCTAATAGATAATCAAATATTCACAGAAATTGCTAGAAACCTTCGCGGGTCTATCACAACTCACGAAAGTGTAAACATAATCAAATTAATAGTTAGGAGAACACCTACTAATTTTTATTTAAATAGCAGATCTAAATCCTGCACCATGGTTGGAGTGCGTATTAAATGAACATCTCAGAAAATAATTATTTAAAGGCCTTCTTTATTTTTTTTTGTAGATAAAAGGTAAATCACTTTCAACCTCTCGGCTGGTAAATCAGTCCGTGAAACTGAACAACTTTCCCAAGGAACAAAGGTCGGAATACGAAAAATTCACCCGGTCGAAACGGGTATGGGTCATGGACCAGATAAATTAAGGGGCTACCTTTTGATACCCACTCAGTTCTTAAACTACATAACCAGCTGCTAATATACGATAAACCAACAAGACTTACCTATACAGGCACTCATTAGTTAGACGGTAGACAACCCTAATCTCCCCTAGGCATGTACTAAAACTACTTAGGAGCTCGAATTAGACCTACAATGTAATCACCATAACACCACTTTACTATCGCACCGTGTAAATGACTTCAGCGGTATGCCGGTTGTAAACTGAAAGCGGATCATCTTAAATATATAAAACAAAGTCGTGTTAGTTACACCACTTATAACTCAAGATCGGCTGGACTTATTTTGATCAAATTTGGTATGGAGGTAGTTGATACCCTGGATTAACACATAGGCTACATAATTTTCAGAAATTCCCACGGGAACGAAGTCCCGGGCGTAAAGCTATTTAATTTATAGGTTTCAAATTAAATTGCACATAACGAAGGACATATACGAGTATGTGCACAGCGGTTATTTTGATCTAAGTTTCTGAATGTTAAAAAGTAAACTAAGCAATCTCAGATTGTCAATCTGTTTGCGTTGTTTTATAAGAAAGTGAAACCATCTAGGATAGAGTTGTATTTATTAACCAGCTTTCCGCCCACTACTTCGTTTGCGTAGAAAAGTATAATCTTAAAAAGATTAGATGAAAGCTCCCGTCGTCGGCTTGTTTTTTCTGACATCTTCAAAAATCATCGTCATATTTTAACCAATTTACACAAACCATTATTAGTGAGTTATACACAGAAACATTCCTGTAGTGTCATTCCATAGATTGTTGGTGAAATGAAATGAAATTTATTTTCAGGAAGTGTGAAACAAAAAGATCGTACAGTAAATATATCCAATACATTTTGCAAAATTTTATTATCGATTGTAAATGAATGAAAAATGTCATCAAAATAAACAATTATAAAAATTCAGTCAAATTCATTAAGGTGACTATAATATCATGATTTAGCGTCAAAAACGTTATTTAAAAAATAAAGCAGCCACGGAGCAATATTCTACGTTATTCCATCTTGAAGGCTGGAAATGAAAGTTTTTATATTACGGAAGAATTTTTTAATTTCGGTGAAAACCGTATGAATGTCTATCTCGTTGATACAGATGTAGCTGAGGACATATACCTAATAATATTTATAATAAATAAACGCCACACACTCAAAGGCCCACACTAAGGTTTTACCTTCTGTCGTAAGACCCTTGGAAAATATAAAAACAGCCACAAAGACCTATGACCCGAGAAGAAACATCCACTTTTACACAAATATTTACCCCGACTGGGAATCAAACCCAAGACCCGTCGATCACTACCACTTGAGCAAAGCAACCGTCATATAGTGATTATACTTGTGACCCTTATATCTTATCCCTTATACCACACCCCATCTCGTGCTTAGCCTAAGGCGGCGCCCAGATAAACACTTTATGTTGTCCTGTCACGTTTAATGTCGGTAGTTCGAGTGTTGCCAGATTACTCAGCTGATAACATTATTGCTCCGCCATTCGTATTGCTATTGGTGCATTGTTTGTATTTTATACCTCGTTAAAGTGGTTTGGAATATCATTCATTTGTGTTAAATTGGTCGGCTACGTCATCTGTTATATTTTTCAAAGATCTCTTCTTTTAGTGGGTTATCTCGTTTCACTTTATTTATTACTGCGTGCCTTCTTCGTAGAGGTCGAACCTTAATTTTTTTGCCTTTAAGAGAGAGTCACCTTGAAAATCTGAAAGTTAGTTTAATAAAAAAAAGTAAATAAGTATGTAAGTTCAAAAAAAGAATTTTTGTGTTAAATTGTTCTGAACCTTGCTAAACGGGTAAGCGTAACCTTAAAGGATTCTGTTCTGCCACGGACACTCTGGGTAGCTATGGCTATCCACTAACTCAAAGGCGGTGGAATGATAATGGTGTCCACTTCAATCGTTCAGCAGGCCGAGTACGAATAGTGACAGCGCCGTGACAACACCGCGGTCCTATGTCAAAATGTCAACATTGACAACGCCGTAGGGCGAGTAAGTCTTTGCGCGGGACCCTCGCGCAATCAAAGTTTCAGCGTGAGCCGAGCGCGAGTTTGTCGTTATCGTGCTAAAGCTGCTGGTAGCGTTTACAACTAAGTATCTAAACCTCATACGTTTGACGACAGCTACCTTTACTGGGGGCGCTATTGCTAGCTCAATATTAATTTCTTAGGTAATGAGTAACTTTACGTACAGTTGGCAGTGGCACTGCTTGTCGGGGCGGTTGTCATCAAGTAGAGATTTTGATAGTTCTGAATTTTGCAATCTTAATGAATAAATAGTCACCATTTGTTTGGGTCTTGGCGGAAGATCAGCGCTGTGGGAAATCCAAAGTGGTTCACCCACAGACGTATGCTGGGGCAGCGCCCTTTCACTGCGTTACTTATTGTTTAATTGTAGTTTTAGTTTTACTTAATACTTAGTTATAAGATTATTATTGAAAATGATTGTAATAGCAGTGAATAAAGTTTTTATCTATCTATCTATCTATCCATTGTCATCCGATCGCCAATAGGACGATTATTTAGTCACAAGCGGCGTTGCCAATCTCACATAGACGCTGTTGCCATCTGTCATAGTGCAGGTGCAGGTATATGGTGACGAAACCTTTGAATCAAAAATTACTTATCGTACAGCTCTAATCAAGTATGTGGCAAATTTAAATCAAACCTTACAACTCTTTTACATTATTTATTTTCTCAATGGGAGTTAAAAATACAAACAAGAGGTGCGTCGGCGTCGTACGTACAGTTGAACGCACCGTCGCTCAATCAGGCCGTGTCACACGCAGCGTGCGTACAGTCATGAAAGAAATACTATTTATAGATGTTAAGGTACCGGGCCCCGATTCTGTAGCTTAAGTTCTATGTCGAATGATCGCCATTTTATCCATTCAGTTGGCGAAACTGAGAACTATCCAAATTTCATACATCTAATGACGGCTGCTTTGACTGGTGGCACCACCGCCAAATGAATTTTCAGTTGTAGGTAGTTTGCAAGTTTACGTTCGGCTGGCGGTAGCGCTGCTGGGCGGGATGGCTGTCAGCAAGTATATGAAAATTAAATAGTTCTCAATTTTGCCACCTGAACAGATAAAATGGCCTCCATTCCTTCGATACACAACTTAAGTAACATAATCGGGACCCCGTTTGGAAGAAGTCGACTGGTCAAAATTGGCACAAGACAGGTTAGAATGGCGCATTATGTCGGAGGTTAAGATCCACTTCAGGTCATTGAGCCAGTGAATTAAGTAGTAAAACTGTTCCCTAACTAAATGGCACAGAAGAGTGTACAAGGGTAGCTCTGATCTAGTGCAACAAGCTTTTATAGAAATAGTATAATTGTCTCTTTCAATAGCATTTTTTAATCTCCGACAAAAAAGAGGGGTGTTATAAGTTTGACGTGTGTATTTATATGTCTGTAAATCTGAATATTTGTCTGTGGCATCGTAGCCAAAATCACCGATTTTGAGGTATTTACGAGTTTACGAGTTATAATGAGCCGTTTACGAGTTTACGAGTCACGGCTAGAGTACGTAAATTGATTTACGTATTTAAGAATCTAAGACATTCCGCAGATGCCAAACTTCTTAAAACAGTGTATTTTGCACTCTGTCAGTCGTTATTAGTGTATTGCATAACAACCTGGGGCGGTACACATAAAAGTACCATAATAATATTGGAAAGAGCGCAGAGAGCGATTCTCAAAGTTAGTTCCTTCCGTCCCTTCCGCTACCCCACTACCCAACTCCTGTCCGAATGCGCTGTACTCTCTGTCCGCCAATTATACATATTATTCATATCAGCCTATTGCAGTCCACTGCTGAACATAGGCCTCCCCCAAGGTGCGCCACTTTGCACGATCCTCCGCTGTTTTCATCCAGCCACTACCCGCTATCTTCTTTAGGTCATCTGACCATCTGGCTGGGGGGCGTCCTACACTACGTTTGCCAAGACGTGGTCTCCATTCGAGAACCTGTCTACTCCAACGCTCGTCGGTTCTGCGACAGACATGGCCAGCCCACTGCCACTTCAGCTTGCTACACTTTTGCTATACATATTATTAACCATTACTAAAATACAGAGAAACTCCCTTTAATCCAGCATTCCTAACCAGTAAAAGACGCGCAGATATTGTCTGCACCAGTGAATCTTTCCGTACTGCTCACTCTCATAGATTTTATTATTTTCTTGGCCCCTTACTGTACAAACGTGTTAAATTTTATTTAGGAATATATTCTTTGAACCCTAAAGAATGTTAAAAGAGTGTACAGGACTGGTTAACAGGCACATCCTATGAAGACACGGAAAAACTATTGATTGTCATATCATAATTACCTAGTCTCTAGTATGCCTAAAAAAACCTGCAGCGTGAAGATATGCACGCAAAACTATTGGAACAAAAACAGCCAGTTGACCTACTTTTATTGTTATTGTTAATTGTAAAGTAAGCACTAACACAATTTTATTGACTAAGATATTTTACCTAAGACACAGGTATTGTAAAATACTTAGTTTAGATATTATATTAATGAATTAATTTGCCCTACTAACACATATTTTATAAACAGTTTTATTTTATATTAGCGTTAATTGATTACAGTTCTTTTTATATAAGTATTTAGATAAATTGTTACATTATAGTTTTTACTGTAATCTAATTAGGCTAAGTTTTTTACACTGAAATATTTTTATTTTTATTTTATTATTATAATCAACTAGCTTTCTACCCGGGATTTCGTTCCCCCGTAGGAATTTAGGAAACTTATGTAGCCTATGTGTTAATCCAGAATGTCAGCTACCTCCATAACAAATTTTATCAAAATTGGTCTAGCCGTTAGAGCGTAAAAGAGTAACAAATATCCATACATACAAACGTTCGTATTTATAATATTAGTAAGGATGAAATATCGAAGTGATATAAAATTTTAAATTTTGAAGTTATCATTTTCATTATAAATGTAGGAAAATGATGCTTGCTGAAAAGTGATGTATTTCAGAGACGAGTCCCATAGGAACTAAAACAACGAGTAATCAAATCGGAACAACAAGTCTTGTATCGCAGGTGCCTACACTGAACCGGCCTAAACCAGTTAAAACAAGTTACGGGGAGGAATGGGGGGGAATGGCTAACTGGATTCCTCCCAAACTTTCTCGGGGTAGATAATGATCTTCGCTACGTGTGGGTGCGGTCGGGAGCGGACGGGCGGGTGAGACGCTGCGGTCCGAACGCTCGTTTGTCACGGTCTTAAGCTACTTCGGAAATGTGTCATTGTTTAAAGTATAATGCCACTGTTTACAAAGAGCTTCTTCGTTTTACAAATACTCACTATTTGTAACTTAATTAACTTTGGTTTTGAGTTTCTAACAGTTCGTAACCTAACCTTGTCTGTTTATTATACTATAATGTGACGATGCAGCGCTTATAGCCCAGTGGCCAGTCGCAAGTCTAAACTGATCAGAAAGGTTAAACAACGAATACAGGGGCAGCAAACCTGACGGGTGACCGAATTTATCACAAGCGTTTCCGTGCTTTGGATGGCAAGTTAATCCCGGCTGCAGGCCGAGTACAATAGTGACAGCGCCGCGACAACACCGCGGTCCTATGTCAAAATGTCAACATTGACAACGCCATAGGGTGAGCAAGCCTTTGCGCGGGACCCTCGCGCAATCAAAGTGAAGTTTCAGCGTGAGTCGAGCGCGAGTTTGTCGTTATCGTGCTAGAGCTGCTGTTGTCGATTGACTATCAGTAGTCTGACGTCATTTGGCGGTTTTAAAAATCTGACATCATGTTTAGTCAAGTTCTAATTAGTTGTTGTTCTATATTGTTTAGTTAAGTTCTAATTAGTAGTTGTTCTATATTGTTTAGTTAAGTTCTAATTAGTTGTTGTTCTATATTGTTTAGTCAAGTTTTAATTAGTTGTTGTTCTATATTGTTTAGTTAAGTTCTAATTAGTTGTTGTTCTATATTGTTTAGTTAAGTTCTAATTAGTTGTTGTTCTATATTGTTTAGTCAAGTTCTAATTAGTTGTTGTTCTATATTGTTTAGTCAAGTTCTAATTAGTTGTTGTTCTATATTGTTTAGTCAAGTTCTAATTTGTTGTTGTTCTATATTGTTTAGTCAAGTTCTAATTAGTTGTTGTTCTATATTGTTTAGTCAAGTTCTAATTAGTTGTTGTTCTATATTGTTTAGTCAAGTTCTAATTAGTTGTTGTTCTATATTGTTTAGCCAAGTTCTAATTAGTTGTTGTTCTATATGGTTTAGTCAAGTTCTAATTAGTTGTTGTTCTATATTGTTTAGTCAAGTTCTAATTAGTTGTTGTTCTATATTGTTTAGTCAAGTTCTAATTAGTTGTTGTTCTATATTGTTTAGTCAAGTTCTAATTAGTTGTTGTTCTATATTGTTTAGTCAAGTTCTAATTAGTTGTTGTTCTATATTGTTTAGTCAAGTTCTAATTAGTTGTTGTTCTATATTGTTTAGTCAAGTTCTAATTAGTTGTTGTTCTATATTGTTTAGTCAAGTGCTAATTAGTTGTTGTTCTATATTGTTTAGTCAAGTTCTAATTAGTTGTTGTTCTATATTGTTTAGTCAAGTTCTAATTAGTTGTTGTTCTATATTGTTTAGCCAAGTTCTAATTAGTTGTTGTTCTATATTGTTTAGTCAAGTTCTAATTAGTTGTTGTTCTATATTGTTTAGTCAAGTTCTAATTAGTTGTTGTTCTATATTGTTTAGTCAAGTTCTAATTAGTTGTTGTTCTATATTGTTTAGTCAAGTTCTAATTAGTTGTTGTTCTATATTGTTTAGTCAAGTTCTAATTAGTTGTTGTTCTATATTGTTTAGTCAAGTTCTAATTAGTTGTTGTTCTATATTGTTTAGTCAAGTTCTAATTAGTTGTTGTTCTATATTGTTTAGTCAAGTTCTAATTAGTTGTTGTTCTATATTGTTTAGTCAAGTTCTAATTAGTTGTTGTTATATATTGTTTAGCCAAGTTCTAATTAGTTGTTGTTCTATATTGTTTAGTCAAGTTCTAATTAGTTGTTGTTCTATATTGTTTAGTCAAGTTCTAATTAGTTGTTGTTCTATATTGTTTAGTCAAGTTCTAATTAGTTGTTGTTCTATATTGTTTAGTCAAGTTCTAATTAGTTGTTGTTCTATATTGTTTAGTCAAGTTCTAATTAGTTGTTGTTCTATATTGTTTAGCCAAGTTCTAATTAGTTGTTGTTCTATATTGTTTAGTCAAGTTCGCCACATTTTTTATTATACCTACACAATAGAGAAGGAGGCATTGTGTAAATCGATGCAGATTGTAAAATGTCAGCGTTTGTAAAAAGAATAGAATAGAATAGAAAAAAACTTTATTTCATAGGACATTCAGGATGCCACTTTTTTTTTATTAATAAAGGGTTCGCTCTTGACCACAATCTAGCCCAAGGGCAAAGATGCGGTCGAGGATGTAGCAAGCTCACCCAGAAGAAGCCACTTAAAACAAGTCAAGATTAAATTAAATACATACAAATATACGTTAAAGATTTAAATACATACGCATTCGTTCTTTTGGCCCTACTGACTCTACGCCTATTCGCGAAGGTGCAGTCTTCCTCAGAGAAGAATAGGCAAGAAACTAGAGAAGAATGGCAATTTATACTATTTTTCTTCCACAGATACATTCATAAGTAGAGAGTTGGATCAACAGATATTGGACATTTACATGATATTTACACATTTGCTAAATCATTGAGAGTTGTTTCATTGTCTACGATTGCCGTAGCACGTTGCTACGGATCGTAGCGGTACGGGTAAGAGTATCAAAAGCTAATTATTGTTTTTTACAGGGTGTAAAGGGACAACTTTGCAAAAACCGAAAATCTAAGTTCAGTATCACATTCTGCATTATTTTTTTTGAGGAATAATCAACATTTTTCAAAGAAAATTGAAAAACTTTTCCGAAAGAACCAGAATTAATAATAATAAAAAATTGGACTTTCGATACTAAGACAATCAGCTGATCGCTCAAGTTGTATGGAGAGGTGGCATTTTTTTTTGTATTTCGACTCATTTTACTTAAACAAAGTTGTTCAGTTTAGTTTTCTGATTCAGATCCTTAATTTGAGGATCTGAAATTAATTTAACTTATTAAAGTCATCCAATATAATTAGAAAGATCGCTTACCCTATCGGGAGACAAATTATCTCCTCGCCAACCATTTGCATATCTTCATCAGAGAAAAGGGGAGGCAGGGTGAAGATAATTTGCCGAATTACCCCGCCCCACCCGTCCCAAGGGCGAGCCGGGACGATTGGTCAGAGATACCAATTCTTATGACAGTGGCAGTTATTTTAATTATATCTTTAGGTATTCTGTGATAAACTCACGCGTCATGCCTCTCAGATGTCGGTGAAACTTTACTTTGCCACGTATCATTTTGTCACTTTTTTGACATTTTACATCGTTGTGTTAACGTTGTGCTTGAGATGCAGTTAATATTGGTAGCTAGTGAAGCGCTGGTAGCCCAGTAGCTCTCGCTGATCTCAACCGATCCGTGAGGTTAAGCAACGTATACAGTGGCAGGGAATCTGATGGGTGACCAAAGTGGCAATTTATCACGAGCGTTTCCGTGCTTCGGAGGACATGTTAAGCTATCGGTCCCAGCTGTTGTCGATTGACTACAGCCGTTAAAACCAAGTTTCTGACACCAGGGTTAGTTAAGTACGCCACATACTTGACTATACCTACACGATAAGAAGAAGAAGGTAATATTGGTGGCTTTAAAATAGTTAGAGAAAATTAAAGATGTGAATCATCTCACTTAATCCTTATCCTTACTAATATTATTAATGCGAAAGTAACTTTGTCTGTCTGTCTGTCTGTCCGTCTTTCACGCCTAAACTACTGAACCGATTTTTATGAAACTTGGAACAGAGATAGATTAGAGCCTGGGAAAGGACATAGGCTACATTTTATCCCATAGTTGGGCACGATATAACCTGTAGTCCAAATATCAGCGAGTAGCTAATAGGGAATATGCATGAGTTTTTTTTAAATCGCATTGATTAACAAAATATGAAAATACTGTAGTTGAGATGACAAAAAATGAAATTAAAATTAAAATCGGCCAAGAAATACGGCCGATATACGCATTTAAAATTATTAATTACGCACCGATTAGACAGAGAGATCCGACATGAACTGTGACGTCACATGTTACTACATCCATACAAACCCCGTGTTAAATTTCGTTTTGCTAGAAAGAGATAGAAATAAATCTTCGATGGCTTATATCTTTTTTAATTTCATAGTTATTCGAAAAATAGTTTTTTCTAAACTGTTTATTACATGAATGAGGATTAATTTTTTAAATAAATAAAAATCATGCATATTCCCCTGTTGCCCCTCTGATAGTATGACAAGTCAATCAATTTTTTGTACATTTTATATGGGTTTCTTGGCACAACTGTTAAGGTTCATGGAAAGAATTACACTTAACGTTTTGCTAACTAATTAAAAATCACCCCATATACTGGCGATAACAAAGGTAGAAAAAATTACTTCATAAAATAAATAAATAATAAATAATAATAAATAAAATTTATTTCAATAACTTACAATGTCTATAGTGTAAGGTGTTGGAATCTCCTTTTAAGCAAAATAAATTACTTGTGATAGGAGAATCCGCTCTTCCATATCATTACATTACATAAGTTATTAAAATTAAAAACAAAAACAAAAATCAAGAACCAAAGATTAATCGAAAACTATAAACATAAGAAATAAAATAATAGCTATATTATAATTATAAGCCCATTTATTTGGTATGATAAATTTGTGTGTGTGTGAGTGTTTGTGAGTGTGTGTGAGTGTGTGTGTGTGTGTGAGTGTGTTTGTTGGTGTGTATGCATGTGAGTGGTGTGTGTGGGTGTATGTTTAATTTACTCGATAGTTTGAATAATTGATTCAATGTCTTCGTATTTCTTGAGTGTAAGCCAATTAGTCAATTTTTTTTACAATTATAAAATGTTAACGCATAAATATTTAATTCTTAAACTTTAGTATGAAAATTTAAGTTCGAGGAAAACACAAAAAATACAATTAACAAGTTCAAATAATAAACTGCGATCCCGATTAATAACCAATTATTTTTTTAACTGGCGACTTGCCCTTCGCCGCGGACTATTCTCACATTTCAACCAATTGACACAAAACATTAATCAAATCGATTCACAGCGTTATGTATGTATGTTTTTACAATACAATACAATACTCTTTATTGCACACAAAAAAAAAACATTACATTAAACAAAAACAAATGTTCATGATATAGTGTACAATCCGGCGGCCTTATTGCTATAGAGCAATTTCTTCCAGGCAATCGGGGTTTTTATTTATTCTTTATTGTACACACGGCATCACATCAGGCTTATACATGTTGACCTTGACGTCGCCTTTATCTTGCTCATAATAGCGTTGGTTTTCGTAGTGCAAATGACTTTCTGCTGTCTGTACAATGATAAGACAGAGGATTACAAGTTTACAGTAATTGGAAGTTACATAGGCGGACTCATCCCACGAGGGGATTACAGAAGGAGAATCAAGTGTTGATCTTTACTTAAATATTGATTGTCTTTTTCTCTCACTATCAAAATGACAAAGACGACTGCTACCTAAGTATAGATCAGAGTCTGAGTTGCGTTCTGTAATTCCTACGGACCTAAGTATTTCATTTAGAAAAAAATACAGATCGATGGGAAATATTCAAAGGACCATGGGCAAAAATGTATGGACTCCGTCCCCACCCTCCAACAGACCTTTTGTGTATGTCGTCAGTTTCATATGTATTTTTAAAGAGATTAATAGCTACGTTCAATGTCAAAATCCATGGGGTTTAGAAATAACACATAATTAAAGATTGCTAAAATACCTATCAGTTTATATTTTTATATGTGTTCTAAATATATACCTGAGATGATAAATATGAATTTAACAATAAAAATATTATGAATATGGTAATAATCAAAGAATTATTAAATAACATACCGTTACTTTTGTTATCTATATTAACATTAAAGTAATATTTTCCCAGAATATCTCACACATTTGAGGGATGTCGCCATAGTAAAAAGTCATCACTACATTGATATCTTTCATTTGAAATACATTTCAAATCTGTTGGTCGGAGTGGGGACGTTTTTTCCCATCGTCCTTTATTGGACTCTATTAAAATTATCTCCACAAATAAAACTTCAATGCTATTTAACAAGGCCTAATATAATACATCTATGAGACGCGTATCTCCAAAACCCTTGTCGCCAGATAATTTGATTGGCGGGGATAATTGCTGAATTTAATCCGGTATCCTGTGGCCGTATTTTGAAAATATGCAAAACAGGCGTCTTGCTCGTTACTGGGTAAATTCTGGACGGATTTTGTCATTTGTAGGCAATTTTAGGCAAATGGTTATGTATTGTCGCAGACGTAGTATGTAATATTATGTCTGTTTATAGTTTTGTACATTAAAACTCCTGATTCACTAATTCGCCTACGCTCAGCCCAAACCATTGTATCTAGAAAGCTGAAATTTAAACGAAAGTTTTCTTTAACGGTGTAGACAAGGAATAAGGAAGGAAAATATAAAATTCATATGAAAATGAAATCCCAGGCATCCTCTTGTAAATATATAAATGCCACACACACACACACACATATACTCACACAAACACCACTCACACAGACTTACTCACTCACTTCACTTATTTATTAAAAACTTACACTAAGGTTTCCTTTCTGTTGTGGGTCTTGTGCACAAATAATATAAAATTCAGGAATTGACATAAATAAAACCTGTTAATATAGACTAATATATCTGTCGCGACCGGGAATCGAACCCAGGAACCGTCGATTCAAAGACAGCTATACCTATCACAGAACAAAACCTAGTAATTTTGTAATTTTCAAAGTTATCTGATTGCCTACAATTCGGTTGATATGATGTTTCCTTTGATGAAAGTAATGTCCCCAAAGATCTTCACGTTTGCTAGTTTTCTGATAACCGCATCTAGTTACTACCCAGATCATCGGTCTATCTAAAAAAACAACCTGGTTCGCATCATAATAAACGACAAAATAAGTAAATAAAAATGTGTTAAACACGGCATGCTAGCGCCATCTACTATCGAGTAGTTGAAACACTAGTTTAAAAATCAGAACGGATCCACAAAAAAATTTAACAAGTACATTTATAACTGGTAGAAACAAAAAAACAAATTACATAATACTGGTATAAAATTTTATTTTCCTAAATAAGTTGTTAACTAACGATATTAATCGTATTTAGTTTCGCTACTCGATAAAAGATGGCGCTGCTATGCACAGCTGAGTCGCTTAGATGGGATAAACGTTTCCCGAGGGTGCATATCTAATTTTGATAGAGACATTTGATGTTGGAGAAAGGTTTTTCGTTGTGGTACTAGTATCTATGGTTTGTCTTATTTCTTTGAATAAAGCTTGTTACCAACATTTTCATAGGAAGACATCCAATATGCATAGGTCTCCTCCGAAGATATCCACGTCGTTGGTCAGTCCGTTGCCCCCGCAACCAGCAATATTTTCGTTAAGGAGTTCCACTCTCTGACTTCATCGTCACACCTTCATGATGCGTGATATAATTTTTGTCATGTGGACCCACCTCTCTATCTTACTAGTTTAAACTTGAGTTCTTGGGGTAGTGTAGTAGTGGTTACACCTCGGTCGAGATCGACCGTCGATTTATTGATAAAGTTTTATAATTTCTAAACATCCAGTCATCGCATAATTCGAAAAAAGTAACTATACGCCATATACCATAATCAGTAGGTACTTACTTCTTCTTAGATGCTCAAAAATTGAAATGCATACCTGGATAGATGCAAATAATACAATTTTAAATAAATTACTTGTCTCTACGACCAACACTCTATCCTCACGTGTATTTATCTTAATTTTGACGAAACTTAAGGCGTCTAATATGACAGTCTCATAAGATACTTCAAAAAAAAAGTTTTAAAAAAAGTCCTAGAAATCAAGGTGCATTCATAATTTCCAAAGATTTAAACATTTTGCTATATCTGCAAGAGGTTTTCCCAAAGCTACTAAAATATATCAACGATTATCTCCACATTTACAAAGAAAAAACTTTTCTGCCTGCTTGAATTATTTATATTTTTCTCTCTGGGGCGAAATAGAATACAGCAATATTCTAATGAGGTGAAACACGATATAATAAATGTCTGCTGTATCTGCGGTACTCTGTAGATTACATTAAATGTTACCATAGTGAAAATACCACCGAAGCAACAGTACACCGAATTTCAAACTGATTGGACCTATGAATATCCCTTCGCCCACCAGGAAATGAGCTGATAGGTAATCTTTAAACGTCTTTATATATTTTAGATAGGAACTTCACAATCAGTTCATCCATTTGGCAGCTCCGATCATACAGAGAGATACCGATCCTGTCAGACAGAGGTGCACAACAGATGCAAAATACTTAGCAGAAATAAATTCGGCGTCTTTGATTCACACGAAGACATAAAAACACAAAAAAAAGTTACATCAAAAATGTTTGTGTTCACTTTCTTAAATCCAACTTTGAGTCGTAAAGAACAACTTTGCACAAGTATACATAAGTACCTAGTTATTAATTCAGTCACTCCCAGCACGAGCTGTGCCTCTTTCCAATTGTCAAATTTTTTTTCTATTCTAGATTATTATTTTAAGTTTTCTCCTTTGGCAATAAATGAATTTTCCTTTTTTTTATTTTACTATACTCTATTTTTGGAATAGTTTAGTTAGATAACACTGTTAATAAAAAAAAAGAAAAACCCGACTGCGTAATAAAAAATGAAATATTTTTGATTTTAATAATCAGGACCCATTCTTAGGAAGCCGGATTTTTTATGGGTCCCGACTGTTAAAATCGTTATGTTATTCAATAATAAAAGTCTTGACTACTGGGGTAACTTGTTTTTTTCTATTCAGTTTTTAGTACGCAGTCGAATTTTTTCATTTTTTCAATTAATTTATTTTATTTTACACTTTTTAGTTAAGTCAGATATTTATATTTATTGATCTCCTCATTAGCTGTATATCTAATGAGGAGATCAATAAATATAAAAATTCAACAATTTCCTAATTAAAAGCCTATATTTAAGTGAAAAATCGTTACTAAACAACTTTAAATCGTCATAGATCCTAAACGGTAATTTAAATACCTATTCAACGATATAGTTCGTAGATTTTTCAAATTTTTTATACTTTTTATGACACTCGCGCCGTCATGACGAATCCAACAACGTATTATTCATCAAAATCGGCCCACGCGTTTGGTCTAAATAGTGCCACAAAGGTACAAACATACATACATACATACATACATAGGCTGATAAACACATTACCCTCCTTTGCGTCGCGCAGTCAGGTAAAAAGAAGATAAATAAACTTATAATATATTCTGTTTCTGTTTTTTTTTATATTAATTTTGACGAGGCTCGGTGCATCTAATTACGCTAATGATAGCCTCATAGGAGACTTCAAAAATAAAACAGTCCAGGAAATCAACGAGCATTGTTAATTTCCAAGACTTTTCTGACACTTTTTGTTATGTCTGTTAGAGGCTGGCTCACAGTTACTAAAATATCTTCACTATTTTTCAAACAACTCAAGTATCTCCACCTCGAGGCTGCACCCTGCTCACACTTCAAAAGAAGTTGGAGTAAGTCGTCAAGTTTACCACAGTAACTGTAAAGGGCAGACTCTTTTTACCTATAAGATGATAGAAGGTATTCACCGGAATTAATTTCTATTTCTAACCGACTTCAAAAAAGGTGGAGGGTGTGAACATACACGTGGCTGTGTGGATATTTCTGTTTCTATATTCACCGATTTCTCCGCCATTTCTGGACCGATTTTCCAAATTCTTTTTTGTTTCGAAAGGATACTTCAGAGGTCTTCCCATTGTCAGTAAATCAGGGAAATCGAGGGAAACTTACGAAACCCAGGGAAATCGAGGGAAACTTACGTTGTTTTTCACGTACTTTTCTATACATATTATAAAGAGGAAAGATTTGATTGTTTCTTTGTTTGCATCGAATAGGCTCCGAAACTACAAGACCGATTTGAAAAATTCTTTCACCATTAGAATCCTACATTATCTGGGATGGTCATAGGGTACATGATTTTCCCGAATTCCCACGGGAACGAAGTCCCGCGCGGGAAGCTAGTTATTAATAAATAAACTTTTTAGAAAAAAACTGACTTCAAAAAGCGAAAGATACAGACAGTGTCATTAAATGTGCTATGGTACATACTGATCTGTTTAAATTATTTTTTTGCAACTTTTTTTCGAAAACTACAATAAAGCACCAAAGATAATATAACGTTTCAGTTAGTCTGGCTGACTAAAATAGCTGTAGTTTAGACTAAACTAGAAATAGTATGTGACATGGATTTATTTTTACAACGCCCGTAATTTATGACAATGACGACCATGACGGAAGAATTAGTGTAGTTTTGTCATATTATACGGTTTCAGTACATACATCCAAAACAGTAGAGGGTAGTACATACCATATAAAAACACATATAATCTATCTACATATAATCTAGTTTAGGAGGCAGAGACTTCATAATTTTAAATGTAAACTTTTTAGTTAATAAAAATATTTTATTATTATTATTATTAAACAGTGTAGTGGGTATGAAGGTTTTATAAACGTATTTTTTTGAAAACCAAGTAGTAATGCTCTTATTTTGGGAACTTTAAATGAGTGAAAATTAAGGATTGTGAATTAAACAACTTTCCCCAAGGAACATAGTACGTAATATGAAAAAAAAATCGCGTCTTCACACAATTTCTCAATATTCTAATAAGTTTGTCTTATGGCTTGTTGAAGCCATAAAATAACCGAAACTAAAAACGACCAAAAAAGTCATAAAAAAAATCGTACGTGTATGTTTTATATATTACTAATACTTACACAAAAGATATAATAAAATAAGATTACCTACAATGTTTACTGTAAAAATTATAAATATGTATTTTAAATACTTGTTTATATTTAATTTAATTTAATCTAAAAGTAAACATTTTATTTCAAAAACTTATTGCAATATTTTCAATAAACTATTCAGGAACTTTTTTCCCAAACTCAAACTTCTTTATTTGTAAATAAAAATACCAAAAAAGGGTCGTACTTAGAGCTATAAAGAGAAGGATATAAAGGGTTTTCATTTTATTTGTCTCCTTAATTTCCTAAAACATATTGTGTTAAAAAGTTATCGAAAATTAAATATATGAATCAGCCCACTAAACTGAACAACTTTCCCCAGGGAACATAGGTCGAAATATGAGGAAAAAAAATCTCATTTCCATATAACTTGAGCGATCATCTAATTGCGACCATCGTCTCATTGAATTGGTTATGGGTTGGTAAAAACTGTTTCCTACGGGTTGGTAAAAGCTGTTTGCAAACTAGTTTAAAGTTACCAAATTTACATTTCTTTCTTAGTTTTCCTTAAAATGCGCGAACCACCTAATTTTCTAAAACTTTTTCGTGAAAGAGGGTTAATCACTGACCATCAAATTAAATCATTTTCATTTTGTCCTTTTGTTTACAGGTCCTGGAGAAGAACAGTCATGAACTCACAGCTTTTCAAACATTCTTGATAATATTATTTTTTAATAAGTAATAGATTTGTTTTTTTAAATCCCATTTTTGACAAATGTGGCGTCACGCTCGTGTCAGCCTCATAGAAGGCTTCAACAATAAAGAAAAATTAATAAAGCCCTGGAAATCACGGAGCATTCCTGATTTCTAAGACTCTGCAAAAAGTTCTTTGTTTTTTGGTTTTCCTAAGATACTATAGAAGCTGTTTTCTGAGATAGGTACTACAAGAAATTTTCACTTCTGTAAAAAAGTGGTAATTTAATACGTTATTTATGTAAGGGTGAATTCAGTAAAAGCAGATAAATAGCGATAGTTTCATTACAAAGCAAGTGAAATACTTGAAATCAACGGACGAATTAAGCCGAAATTAATACCAGTCTTCGCCGGCCGACGGACAAGCAGCATGGCCGACACTATCACCCCCCTGCCTTACCTCACCCCTGCGGCGGCCCACGTGTTCCCCTCTCGCCCCGTATCTAACACCCCCTCCTGCCCGGAGCTTGCTTTTTTGCGAGCGAGAGAGACCTTCCATTCTCAAATGCTTTCGTTCCAAAATATTTTCTCAGACTAGTCTCTATCAATCTAATTTTAACTTTGTTTCATTGACTTAAAGTTTGAATTCGAGTGGGTTGTTTGAGGTGGTTATGCCTTTGTCCAAGTAAAGACGTCAGATGAAAAGTGTGAAAAAGTGAGAGAGACGGATAGAGGCGGCCGTCTCGGGCGGGGCGCAAGTTTTCGTGAGTCGTTCGCAGTTTAGTCGTCGCTCTGCTCGCACTAGCTCGATTTGTTCGAGTAAAAAAGAGACGGAGACATTTTTCTCGTTTTCTTTTTTTATTTGGTCTTTAACTTGCGGGGAGAAAAATGGTGCGTTAGGGGTGGCTGCGAGGGGGTAACGACCGCGTAGTTGCGTGTAATGTTAGGGTGGTACCAATACAAATACAAAAGTATAGGTACCTAGATAATGAATAGTGGTGTAGAATGTTTAATCACGGTTTTTGGAGGTACTTAGCCTGCTGTAGAAATATGAGATAATTACGGTCGAAAATGATTTTCGATTTTGCGAATGAAACAGTGAATTGATAATTTTGCGCTGAAAGAGGCTTCCCATTTTAATTACTTCCCCAATTGAAAATGGACTAATGTTTTGAAATTAGTTTTTTATCATCAAAATACATATTTAGGTAGTTTTCATTTACATTTTCACTAATGAATGGAAAACAAAAATTGATAAAGCTGTTTTGATTTACTTTTTGAAAAATAATTATAAAAAAGAACCATTGGAGAGTTCAGTAACTTTAGATGTTAGACTAACATTAACTTTCAAGAGAATTTAATGAAATATTTCAATACTTACTTACTTTTTTTTCAGAGTCTTTGGCAGCACTTAAAAATGTATACGCCATCTTTGGCGAAATCTTATCTTCTTGATCATACTAAACAAAATCACTTTTAAAAAATACCAGCTATACAAATAACAACAAGACATAAATATGATAGTTGACCAAGGTTAAACCCTTACAATGCCGTGGGAAGATAGGGTCAGGGGTCACACAGACCTGTCTACAGAATATTCATAGAAGTGACCCGAGGTCAAGACATTTGACCCCACGTGTGCCGTGGAATATAAATTAAAATAATTTGAAAATAGAGCTTGAGAACGTCTCAGCATTTGCATGAAGCGAAATTTTAATTCGAATTACAATTTTAAATTTGGAGTCTGGCGTCTGAGTTTGAACTTGGAATGCTGGGAAGGAGGACCTTTTTAAATTTTTTTTTCGGTAGGCATGGTACCAAAGCTTTTTATCTTTATTTTTGAAGAAAAATAGTCGAATGTAAGAACGGATTTTTGGTGGGGGAATCACGACGCTCAGGGCTTGCAATTGATTTTTTTTCGCGATGTCCATTATTTTTGTAGTTACTTAACTATTTATTAATAGTATAACATTATTCTTTACTCAAGGCAACCTACTGTCGCCTCCTTGAAAACCTATTTCTAAATACCTATTCTAAGTATTTATTTGATTTTTTGGGTCTGCAATTAAACAAAAACTTTCAGAAAACATCTCCGTGAGAACCGAAAAAAAGAGTTTTCAAATATTTGCCCGCTGAATATTTAAGATGGAATTAGCATTGCAGACGCATAATTTCACCCCATTTTCTCAAAGATAACAAAAAAAAAAAGAATAAATGATGACCCCTTGCAAACTGACCCCACCTGTGCTACAATTAGTTCTTAGGATTAACATAACTTGTTTTTAAAAGACGGTTTTTGAACGTTCCTTGCAGTTTATTAGCATTCTGTTGTGATAAGTTTTAAACTGTTGACAAGAGTTTTGTTTTTTAATTTTAGTATTTAAAATGAAAATGAAGAAACGAATAGGATATACAGGGCTTTAGGTATCTCTCTTTCAACCTCTCGGGTGGTTAATATGTCCATGAAACTGAACAACTTCCCCAAGGAACATAGGTCAAAACACGAAAAAAAATTTTTGAGTTCCCATACAAACTTCATCAGCATTTTGTATGGGAGATCAATTTTTTTTTCGTATTTTGATGACCTATGTTCCTTGGGGAAATTGTTCAGTTTCATGGATTGATTAACCACCCGAGAGGTTGAAAGAGAGATACCTAAAGCCCTGTAGTAAGTTATCTGTGATGTTTTAGAAATTTCAATCTTTCTTTAAATGAAGACCTTATGTATGAAATTACTTAGGTACTAGCTTTTATATATAGCTTATCTGTTTGATATAGCTTAATTGTAATTCTGATGTCAAGCCATATTTCTGCAAAATGTCAGTTATAAATCAGCCAACAGTTTCTTCGTACACAACACTAAACACTAAAAAATAATGTCAAATGTAGCGTTAAGTAGTTCCAGAACCACATGACGTTTTGCCTACCCCCAAAGGGATTACAGGTGTGAGTGTAAGAGTGTAGTTTCTTCATGAAATAGTAAAAAAGACCTACCATCGACAAAAACTTTCATATTTATAATCTTAGTCGGATTTTTGAGCAAAGTCGGCACCAGTCATGATACAATTTATTTTTATTATTTGCTCTTAAATTTTATCATTTTTGTAGCGAATTTAGTTTCTATTTAATTTCTAACCAAGCTTTGTCTGTCCGAGCACTTTTCAAGCAAATCATTAGTCTCGAGAAATGCGCATTTTTTTAGAATGCTAATTACTTCTCACGAGATGACCCTTTAAAAGTACCGAATTTTAAATACCGCGTCTCTCTATTCTTAATTCAAAATTCGTATTCTCACTGCCCACCTGTTTCGATGGAAGTGTACAAAATTATCATAACTTGTTTTCGAACGACTCTACTTTTCTCACATATTTGCAGGCAATTAACATTTCGCCCTTAGTCTAACGGTGTTCTTATGATTTTGAAATTAGAATGTGGAACTTTTTTATTTTTAAAAAGATTGTGAGAGGCAAAGGGGTTGAGTTTTGCTTCTTTTTAGGCGCAGTAGTGTAGTGAGTGTTTGTGTGTTGTGACACTTCGGAGCGTTAAAAGTAAGTTTGTATTATTTTTCACTTGTTTTGTGTGAATGGGCTTTATTTTTCACATAGCGAAACCATATTAACTATGGAATACTATTTTATTGAGTTTGTTCCCGGTTTTATTACCTACTAGCTATCCGCCCGCGACTCCGTTCCAGTGAAGATTTTCCCAAGGGATTTTCAATTTTTTTTTACTGTAAAAAAAATTGAAAATCGTGACAACTGAGAACACAACAAAAAAAGTGTCATCCAAATCGGTCGAGCCGTTCTTGAGTTTTAGCGATACTAACGAAATGCGAGCATATTTTTTAAACTAGAAATCATTTACTAATCGATTCATTTCGAAATGTTTTGGGAAACAGTCACATAACTTTCCATTTACGTCCAAAAAAATATAGAAAACGTTGCCGCTTTCGTCGAAAAAAAAACAAATAGGGAACGTGAGGAAAATTACGCCGCGTCAAAATGTAGCAAGGCGTCCCGAATCCTACATTATCTTGATTCCCTTTTCCTGACAGCCCCCGCCCCCCTCCTGACTCACCCCCGTACCCCCCTTACACCCCTGCGGCCTTCTTTTGTTACAGCCCATTGTAGGCCCCGATTGTAATATCTAATTAGATTCGCGTGTTCTGGAGTATTACATACCTCTACCTACCTTTAAAGTAATATGTGTTTGCGTCATACTTTTTATTGTTTTGAGTACTTACTTGTTTTGAATCATTCGTAGCCCAGTGGCGCTTGCTAATCCTAACCGATCAGTGATGTTAAGCAACGAAAACAGGGGCAAAGAACCTGATGGGTGACCGAATTTTTTTGAGTGTTTCCGTGCTTTGGAGGGCTAACGTGCTGCTATTGGCTATTGTCGATTGACTATAGTCGTTAAACCAAGTCAAAGGCCATTTGGCTGTTTAAAAACTGACATCAGAGTTAGTCAAGTTTGCTTCACACTTGACCTACAAGATAAGAAATAAATAAATTGCTTACTCTACATGTCTGGTCCTGGGTTCGATTCCCGGTCGTTGCAAATATTTGTGTAAAAAGCAGATGTTTACTCTGCGGTCATGGGTGTTTTTATCTGTCTTATGTATGTTCTGAGGGACCCAAAACACAAGGGAAAACCTTAATGTGGGCCTTTGAGTGTGCAGGGTTTTTTATTATGTAATTTTTTAACGATTTTTTTTTATTTATCTTACGACTAGAGCTATTATAATAATCTTATAAACAAATTTACTCAGCTAAACATACGCCAATAACAGACAATACTATGTGGTTCAACTAAAGGGGTTCGAAGAAAAACGGCCTGTGATCCAAGATGGCTGCCGATTTTCTCAAATGTGATGTCGCAGTTTGAAACCTAGTCAGATCGATAGAGGATGTTTAGGTGATCAAAAAGTAAATAGGGTCATTTTTCGTATCATCACCGGGAACCGAGATATAATTGATTTTTGTTAAACATGTGCTGCCATCTAGATTTTGTTTTAAAAATTAAGTTTTTTCAAAATATCGCGAGTGTAATGATAGATACGCGCTATTTGATGACAATAAAGCCTAGGATTTTTTATTTTGTTCTTTTTTTAACCGACTTCAAAAAAGGAGGAAGTACTATGTATCTTTTTTTATGTATGTTCATTGATTTCTCCGCCATTTATGGACCGATTTTCAAATGTTTTTTTGTTGGAAAGAGTTTACTCAAGAGGTGAACCCACTGTCATCACATCAGGATCTGCTGATGGAATCTCAGGAAAATCGAGAGAAACCCTCGAATTTAATTGGCACTTACATTTATCCTCACGTACTTTCTATTATTTAAACTCAAAATAGAAAAATAAAAAAACATTTTATAAAAAAAATAAACCGACTTCTAAAAGCTGAAAACAAAGACGTATCATTTAATATCTGCTACATGCCTACTAATATTTTTAAAGTCAGAGCCAAGTAATGAGTTTGATAGGCTATGCGTCTTCAAACAGATAAGTAGGTACGTAGCACATGGGATGCTAGTCTTGATTTTTCGCTTTTTCAAGTCGGTTTATTTTCTTTTAATATATTTACTTTTATTTTAAAGTTTAAGCATCTTTCACATAAACCCCTTATGCCGCTGGGTGGTGGAGACTATAAATGGTCGTTTAAAGAATCAATTCCGTCAGCTACGATCGCAGTGTTCAAATTACACAGTGCCTCGTATTGCTGACGAAGTTAGAATAGCTTGTGCATTAATAAATGCGTATGGAAAAAAGTTGACAGACAGTGACCTGGTTGATGAGATTGTCAATGAAATATATTTGAAATATGACACTCCGAACTTACTGAGTAGTTTAGTCATTGACAATAACTTAAATCAGCGAAGAGCTAAGTTTCATTTCAACCCATATATGGCAGCGTAGGGTTTGAACAGTTTCCTATTTTAGAATATGATGAATTAATAGTAATAGCTTTGGGACCATACCAAGTAGCGCAAGCAAAAAGTTACTATGGGGAGCACATTAAGCCCATTGGTGCTTTTATAATCGAAGTCTATGAAGACATGACCATTGATTTCGATTTTAACGACTATCCAATTGTCACTACTGAACCCTGGCTTCTCAGAGCAAAAATTCAGTCAAGACACCAAAGTAACCGAATCTATTTCGTGTACATATTAATAGACAACGGTTTGCAAGGGAGGCGTAAAATCGTCGAATACTACCGTAATTGTTTGGTTGGGAAACGAACCTTAGGATGCTGTGCCCACGTCATGTGCATAATTTGGTACATGGCTTGGGCTCGGCATCAAGAAAATCCTAGTGTAACAAATACTGTTTATATTCATAATATTATGTACTTTCACATTTTATAATATTAGTAAGGATAATTGTAAAAGTAAAGTGATAGTAATAATAATAATAAAAACTTTTATTTTACCATGCAGCATACAGATACAAACATTTAGACGATCACAAATGACATAAAAAAACACACATTTAAAATAAACAAAAATACATACAATATAAACAGATTAATATCGGATCTAGATCGTATTTGATATTTTGTTTGACTTTATTTTGTTAATTATATTTGTAACTGCTTATTTAATAAATGTAATGATTATAAAGGCTTTTATTTTAATAAACTACCTAATGAGGTCATTCATCCATACACTCACGCCCATAATCTCTAACGGGGCTTATGTGAAAGATGCTTATACTCTTTAAAATAAAATAAAAACGTACTAATTTAACGTAAACCGAAAATAAAGACAAGCATTTATTGCGCTACGTACCTATTTATCCTTTTGGAGACGTATTTATCCTTTTGGAGACGTATCAAACTCATTTGACTTGGCACCGCCTTCAAATAGATCAGTAGGTATGTAGCACATTAAATGATGCGTCTTTATTTTTCGCTTTTTGAAGTCGATATATTTTTTTTGTAAATAGTTTGTTTATTTATCTATTTTAAGTGTAAATAATAGAAAGTACGTGAGTTATGTTAGTGTCTACTAAATTCGAGGGTTTCTCTCGATTTCCCTGGGATTCCATCAGCAGATCCTGATGTGATGACAGTGGTTTCACCTCTAGAGTAAACTCTTTCGAATGAAAAAAGAATTTTGAAAAACGGTCCATAAATGGCGGAGAAATCAATGAACATACATAAAAAAAGATACATAGTACTTCCTCCTTTTTTGAAGTCGGTTAAAAAAAGAACAAAATAAAAAATCCTAGGCTTTATTGTCATCAAATAGCGCGTATCTATCATTACACTCGCGATATTTTGAAAAAACTTAATTTTTAAAACAAAATCTAGATGGCAGCACCTGTTTAACAAAAATCAATTATATCTCGGTTCCCGGTGATGATACGAAAAAATGACCCTCTTTACTTTTTGATCACCTAAACATCCTCTATCGATCTGACTAGGTTTCAAACTGCGACATCACATTCGAGAAAAAATATCCAAGATGGCGGCCACAGGCCGGCTCCCATATTAAAATCTTCGAACCCCTTTATTTTAGTTGTGTGCATGGTTGTAATTTATAGTAGACATTTCGTGTGCATACAGAAAATTCGACGATTGCCGTTATACAACAAGACATTTTAAATATTAAAAAGTTTTTCAGTATTATAAAGTCTTACAATCTGGATTGGGAGTGAAAGAAAAATTGAGAGTGTGCCTGCTACCTCTCTTCCCAGGTATACAGTAAAAATCTGTTAGTGGTATGCGAGGGCTTTGCTGTATAATGGGCGAAAGGCTGACCACCTCTCACCATTGTATAACTTGTTCCATCTGATAACCCTCACAAACGTGGCATCAAGTAGTTGCGAGAACCACTAATGCTCTGCCTACCCGTTCAGAGATAATAGGCGTGAACGTAAGTTTTTTTTCCAAGCATCTAAGTTATTTCCGCCATCAATTGATGCTCTTAGACACACCCTTAAAGTTAACCCTTGTCTGTCCAAATCCGGTACGCGTACCAAACGGTACATTCGATTAGTTAATGTACTTTAATTGATACGGTACAGCCCTGTTTATTCGCGGCATGTTTTTGGTGTATGTCAGTGGTTCCCAACCTAGGGTCTGAAGACCACCAGTGGTCCATGATAGCTCTAGAAATGATCCACAAAGCTAATAAATACTTGTCTGTCGTTAGACTTAATTAAGATAGTATACCTGTCAACATAACGAAAAACACAAGGTAAAAACACCACGATCGACACAGTCGACGGACTCTGATCGAATGGCCCTGGCCCGGATTGCTGTCACTTTCTTTTTTTTTACGTACTCGCGAATATTTTAAATTCAATTTTAACTTTTTAAAACAATACTTGACAGCACTCCGACCAGCCAGCCCCGTCTGTGAAACGTAGTTCCATAACGGTGGAGACTACATATCACAGTACCTACACACCTATTTATTTCACCTTCGCTGGCGTTAATCTTCGTTTCTTGTACTAGGTGACTTTAAATTGGCTGAACTGTACCTACAACTTTTGAAATTTGAAAAAAAAAATGTTCTCTTCTCCATACAATTATGAGCTCTCAACTGTATGAGAAGTCAATCACTTTTTTTAGAATTCATAGCTTTCTTGGTAAAAGTTTTTCAGTTTCATGGGGAAAATCACTCCTTACTTTAATTGGATCAAAGTATTCTGCAATTTCCATTTTTGTGGGATTACAAGTGTTCTTGGCCAATTTAAAGATTGTTTTTTTTCGAGTAAATTTACTTTTATGTCAATTTTGACGAGGATTAGGGAGTTAATTTACGCTCACGTCAGCCTCATTGGAGACTTCGAATTTATTTGTTCCTAATTGTGATATGATTTCCCAAACTTGTTACAGTTTTTTAGAATGTTTACTCTATTTGCCCTTGGTATGAGATTAAAAGTATTAAGCGGTCCCTACACTGAAAAGATTGGGAGCCACTGGTTTATTTGATTCAGTAGTTTAGATGTTCACATGTTTTGGTCAGTGTGGACTGCTGGAATTTTCGATGAAAACCCGAAAACCTGTTCCGAAACCCTGTTCCGAAACTGAACAAAGGATTTAAGCTAGATTTTTTACACGGGGATAGTAGGCAAACGAACGCAGGTATAGAGCTGGTACACTTAGGCCTGTATCACAGAAGAAGACTCAAGTCTTGATCTATACTTAAGTATTGATTGTCTCTTTCTCTCACTATCAAAATGGTAAAAACGACTGCTATAGATCAGAGTCTGAGTCGCGTACTGTAATACGGACGTTATGAACGCTCTTTTCTCTTTAAATACTTACTTATGATGTCTATTACAGTTTGCCGAGTTCATAACATCAGAGCCCAATGTAAGGTGGATTTAAAAAAGTGTTAAAAAGCTCCTTTCTCAATTGCTTGAATATTAATTAGTAGACTTAATAGCTTTTAATAGCTGCCTTAAGCTATTAAAGCTGTTTAGTCTACGTATTTTTTAATAAATCTTGCCGATGCAGACAAACTGCTAGTATAACATATTGTAATGGCAAATGGTAACATTTTTTGTGGGTAATTTAAGTTTCCACGGCCGACAGCTCTATAGAAGCACTATATACATTATCAGGGAGCGGAATCTAATAGCAAAACAATTGAAATGTAATAAAGATGGGACATTGTTTTGTATCTACTTTTCCAAGCTATCGATACTTTAGTACTTTTACTCAACTTAGAATTTTTTTATTCTACTTTGAATTTCTAAGTTTTTGAACGATTTTTGTCAACTTTCTATAGGAATTATGATCCTGAAGAGTTTGTAAATGAAGTGGGCTCGTTTTATTATAATATTAGACATAGACATAGACATAGACATATACTTTATTGCACACCGTGACACAAAAACATTAAAATAACAAACAAGGACAGAAAACAGAAATGTACAAAAAGGCGGCCTTATTGCTAAGGTAGCAATCTCTTCCAGGCAACCTTTGGGTAGGAAAATAATGAAAAAAATATAAAGCAGAGCGGGTGGTGGCTAACAATAAAAAAATGAAATAATAATAAAATATATTTATATATTACATAAACTACAGCTCTAATATTTAAGTACATAATATAACAATATTACATATACTAATACATATAATACAATATTACTATGAAAGAAAGGAACATACGTATGATAACAAAAAGGGTTCATTGGGTAGAGGAAACGGAGTTGAGGAAATGGGCTTTGACTCGTAACTTAAAGGATTCTAGGGAAGGAGAACGTCTTATGGATTCAGGAAGATTATTCCAGAGACGGATAGACTGGACCGAGAAGGATTGAGAGAGGAAGTTAGTAGTGTGAGGAGGAATATTTAATGAAAGATGATTATTATTTATTATGGTCACGGCAGCACAACTTCATCTGAATAATAAATAAATTTGTATAATAATGAATAATAAATAAATTTGATGTTTGATTTTTTGAAACATTTACCATAGGATTGAAAAGCGCGTAATCCACACGGGCGAAGCTGCAAACGGAAAACAAGTGTTCATAAAGCACAACTCCACTTAGTTATCGATAGTCTGTTTAGTCGATAAAAAGCAATGCCCCATCTCTATTACATTTCAATTGTTTTGCTATTAGATTCCGCTCCCTGTACATTATGTATAGAGAGATAGGTAAATAAAAAATGAGTAAGAACACGCTCAGACTGGAACACCGAAAACAGCTGACGATCAAAATCAAAGTCGCGCCATTGGCCGACATCGAGTGAACGAAAAGAGAAACACTTTCCGCCAGCTATGATTCTCCATTCAATATTGGATTTGGGAAAAAGGACCTCTATGTGGTGTGACCTTGCGTTTTCTCGGGTCGTTTTTACTAGGCGCGCAGGCGCAGTGGGCGTTCGATCAATGCCGAAAAACGGGGGTCGTCCCTGAGACAGGATCGGATTCGTTTAGGCTCGTTACGCGGTTTTTTTTATAACAAAATAAATAAATAAATTGAAAACTTAGTTTTGCCTGGAGCAAGCCGTCGCTACGACATGTTATTTCTAAGTAAGATATCTATTGTCGTTTAACCTAATAACGTATCGTTTTGGCTTTTTTTTGACTTGTAAAAAAATTGTTAATTTATTTAAAAAATGAAAAGATAAGGGTAGTGAAATGTACAGCAAGAGTGAGTGGTATAAAAGACTATACCAGAACTAAACCTTTTTAGTCAAAGTATTTTCAAAGATCGTTATGAAACCTATTAAGAAATTTATTTTGATCTGATAATGTTAATTGCTTTAATATTTTATATTTTCTTTTATTCATATTTGCTTAGTCAACCGGAGGGTTAAAATCTACTTGTTTCTGTTATCTGTCCCGGCCGAGACAAATATTTGTTAAAAATTAAATGTTTATGTTTACGTCATGGGTGTTCGTCTCTATCTTTGTGTATGTTTCAGGGCCTTACGACACAAAGGACAACTTTAGTGTAGACTTTTAATTTAACCCGTCGCGCGCTTGTTATTTAACATTATCAGTGTGCAGACATCGAGCGAGGGTTTAAGTGTGCAGCGTTTAAAAAAAATGTTTTTTTTCGGTATTTTAGTTACAAAATACTTCTAAATGGGGTCCTGTAGACCGCAAAGTAAGCGGCTGGCGGCTTCTGAAGGGTTAGGCCGGTCGTTGCTAGGAGACAAGCGGTCGATATGTAAGGGATAACATCTTTAATCTGGGTGTTATGTAGACCTTTTTGGTTTTATGTGGAAAACTGTACCTAGCTAGTGTATATAGTTTTTTTTTTGAAGAGCGGTTAGTCTGTGGAAGTCGGAGCCGGGAGTTAAAGGAAAACGCGAAGCTGGTTGGAAAAATACTCAGAGAATACTCGTTTATTTGGAAAATTTGTTGGCTTATATACTAGTATTAGAAAGAGATACATAGTGTGATACCTGATATTGTAATCTATTACCTAAACACATGGGTTTGATTAAAAATACATCTCTCTCTCTCTCTCTCTCATCGGTATTGACCCTATTATTTGATATTTAGGTTACATGCATCATAGTTAAGGCTGGTTCCATACAACTTTCTAGGGTGTGCACACACTACACCAGGGGTGACCAACTTGATTAGACCCAAAATCTCCTGTTTACTAACGAAACCCTGTGCGATCTACCAATTACATACTTCTTGAAATCTTAAATGAAACAGCATAGTTCAGTACACAATCATGTACCTACCTAGTATTTTTTATTATATTAAGAGAAAAAACATAAATCTGAATTTTTATTTTATTATTGTGCCTTACCACGATCGACTGGACTAACAGTGGCGATCGACCGGTCGATCGCGATCGACCTGTTGGCCACCCCTGCACTACACTAATCGTTAACACTAAGACTTACTCTTTAAATAAACGAATATGGAAAATGCACTCTTTCCGAGAGACTTTATAGAAAATAAAAGCACTGCACAGGTTCTTCTATTGAACCCACGACCCCAGGATTAGATCTCCTTGTGCTTTAACCATCTTGAAGGCACGATGGGTCAGTTTTTTCTTTCCCTAAAAATAATTAATAAATACTTTATTGCTGTTTTTTTATTATAATTTCGGAAAAAATGAAGTTTGCCGAGAGACAATAAGAAAATATGAGCGTTAAATAATTATATTTAAAATCCAAACTTGTTGACTTGAATGTATATATAGTTGGCTTTTGAAAAACTGTACGTTGTGGAAAAAAAATCAAATATTTGTGTCGGCCGGGAATTGAAAAAATCAAATATTTGTATTATATGTATTTGTTTATATATATATATATATGTATTTATTATATCTTTAATACTAGGTTTATAAAATTTTATATATATTTAGCTTGAGTAATATTTAGTATTTAAGTAATAATTAGCATTCAATTTGTTCAGTACATCTCTTTTTCTCCTATAGTACACGTCTGTCTTCCTTTCTTCTTGCTCTATCCTATCAACAGGTCTGCTGGTAGAAATTTCTTTTTATAAATAAGCGGAACCTTTTTGTATGTACTGTCTTATGTCTGTAATATATGTCCTGTGTGTACAATAAACGTTATTATTATTATTAAACGTTATTGAACCCGCAACATTCAGATCAGTAGGTCAGGTCATTACCACCTGAACTATCAGGTCAGTCAAAAGATGAGATTTATGTTGTTTCTTCATTAGTAGAATAATCCTCTTATACGCAATCTTTCACTACCCTCAAACTTAATAAACATGACGTCACCCAGTCTAGACGTTAAGCCCAAGTGAAAGGACTAGGCCTTGACCTAAGTTATACCTACAACAAACACATATAAGTCGACCGATAGTGAGAGTGCTATTAGGTCGATGGCCGTACATACAACCGTAAATTATACATATATACGTACTGTCACGCTCAAAATGTTCAATTCTGTTCTCGATTTCAGAGAGACGCTGTGCGGCTGTCAACTAATGTTACTTAAATTTTTAACCAGCGTTATTTCATTGACAAAATCGTCATCAGCTAATTTACAACCCCACCAAGGAGCAACAGTGAAGGGGTTAGAAAAAATAGTCTATTTTTAACTTTAAAAAAAATTGCTTGTGTTATGCTATTGTTACAGCTGCTGCTGCTTCATTGCGATAAAATATTGTGACGACGATATCTCTATCTGTGTGTCTGTCTGTGGCAACGTAGCTCCTAAACGTATTTACTGATTTCAATGTGGTATTTTTTTTTTGAAAGCAGACGTAATCTGCTTTCAAAAAAAATATTTGATCAAAACTGGTTCAGGCGTTTAAGAAGTATAAGCGATTAATGGCAATGGTGATTAATTTTAGAGTTATTCAGATAAAATTAAATAATTTTAGAGTTTCAAGAGGCTTCTGGAGTTAATTTGCGCTTATGTCAACGATATGGGAGACTTCAAACAGAATTAAATATTTAAAGTCTTGGAAAACAAAGAACCTTCCTTATGTAAAAGTATTCTTATTCAGAATACGTTTAGTAAACGAATAACCCTATTTATAATTTAATGTAATCACACTTTTGTGTGCGGCAGTACCGTTAGGTATGTTAGAATTTGATTAGAATGGGGTCAGTTTGCGGTTTGATGGAATAGTGTTATTAGGTTAGAAAATAGGTAATTGTAAACAATATTAGTATCATAATTGAGAAAGTAAATACCTATTACGTATTAATCTGGTAGTCCGATGCGCGCCGAAATATTTTTTCTTAATTTGTGAAGTTTCAAAAATAAACGATATTGTTAATATGCAAATGAGTTTGTTTGTCCTTTTTTTTGCTGTAATGAGGCAACAAATCGAGCTGATTTTTTGCATCGGGTGTTTTTAAGGAGTGATCCTCCCTTTGAAAATGAAAAACTTCTACCAAGTAAAGATATTCCCAAAAAACTTTTTTGACTTCCATTTTATTTTTGACAAAGTTGTTCAGTTTGACAGGGAGAAAACCCTTAAAGTTTCGCTTACTTATTTGCTTACCCTAGATAACTATGATAATAGTAAGTTTTTTTATGGGTAGGTACTGGTTTCGCTCCTGACCACAATTTGGTCCAAGGGCGAAGATGCGGTTGTAGTTGTAGCCAGCTCATCAAGATGATGCGGTCGAGGTTGTAACAAGCTCACACAAAACATACTTACAGTAACATTTGTGTATATTTGTTTAAAAGTAATGTCAAAAAAATAAGATTTTGTTTATTTATTTAATCAACCAAAAATATCTCAGTAAAAAATGTAAGGGCTGAATTAATGTACAAAATAAAAGAAAAAACTTACGTGCGTGAACTAGGTTAATTAATATTACCTGTATCTCAGGCGTTAAACAATAGTCTAGTAGTGATCCAGTGTTTGTGTGGTGGTGGTGAAAGTGGCCATTTGAGTGTGACCCCACAACTGTCGGTCGATAGCATTAAAGCGGTGTGAGACGTACAGACAGCAGAACAAGTTTGTAGTGCAATTTATTCATTTATTTTACACTGGACGACTTACAAACTAATTTCGTACACATATTTCCATTTTGTAACTAAACTGAATTTCTTTCAAAAGGAGAAAAAAATAATATTATCAAGCCAAAGATATAACATCATCAAATTAAGATAATCTTTTGGAAGTCTAGAGAAACTTTAAAATTGTTTATTTATCAGCATAATTTTAAAAGCAAACAAAATCCAAAACTTTGGATCTACATATATCTAATAAAACAGATTCTTAGCAAATTTGAACCCTGGTTCGCGCCTGTTTCACTAAATTCGTCTTTTCCGATATATGTACTGATTTCACATGAAGTATCTCTGGCTCAGCGGTGATGGAAATGTAATGAAATCCGCACGTGAGAAAATTAACTTTTGTACGGGCTGATATGAAGAATGATTTAAAAGTGAATTTAAAGTCTCCCGGCTGAAAATAGACACCACGGATTTGTGATCCCACCGAATTGATCCACTGATGGGTAAACTCATTTGTTTTGTCCCACCAAAGCCACGCTTTGCTACACAGTCGTGCTATACGTAGTTGGTATACATATAAATATAACTATTTTGTAAAGCTGTTATTATAAAAGACAATGGAAAAGTTCAATTTATTAAATAAATCTCTCGTCACGTTCACATAAGAACTAAAACAATTTCTTTGCTGTCCTTACACGGTAGCTCCGGAGTGCGTTAATACCGACACCACTTAGCTTGGCTCCATAGAGCTTACATTGTGGTCCTTTATATTCAATAAAGTACATTAGTTAATTAGCTGTAAATAGTTCAGTGTGGCCAGCTGTACGATGGATGGTTTGACCTTGTATCGACACGGTGATTAGTGTTTAATCTAAATGTGTTGATTTCGTGTGTTTGATACTTAGGTTCTCGATTTTACTAATTCCTGTTTGATCTAAATTACAATATAAGTTAGTAACTGTATACAGTGTAAGTGTAATTTTATTGTAGTGCATAACGACGAAATAGTTTTTAAAAACTGAGTTTGGTACTAGTTGCCCCCGAGATTGACGTGTGTATCTGTGTTTCTATATGTTTGTGTAGCTGTGTGTCTGTCTGCAGCATCGTAGCTCCAAACCAAGCAAGTTCGTAGCCCAGTGGCGCTCGCTGATCTCAACCGGTCAGTGAGGTTAAGCAACGTAAACAGAGGCGTGGAACCTGATGGGTGACCAAAGTGGCAATTTATCACGAGCGTTTCCGTGCTTCGGAGGGTACGTTAAGCTGTCGGTCCCGGCTGATGTCGATTGTCTACAGTCGTTAAAACCAAGTCAGAGGCCATTATGCGGTTTGAAAACTCTGACACCAGCCAAGTTCGCCACACACTTGACTATATACATACACGATTAGAAGAAGACCAAGCAAGCAAAAAAGCATCGTAACAGAGATTGTTACGTTAGCTTTCAAACAAAAAAGATGACGTATATGATGCTTTCTTAGCTATGTTTGCATCATTGTTCAGCCGTTTAAAAGTTAGAAGCAATCGTTAGTAGAATGTCCACCAACCCGCATTAGGCCAGCGTGGTGGACTATGGCCTACATCCCCATCGTGTTTTGAAGGGAGGCCCGTGCCTCTCGGTGGGGACGTATATGGGCTGGTAAAAAGAAGAAGTTAGTAGAATGTCGTTAGTAGAATTAAAAGTTAGTAGAATGTCAGGGTGATAATTTTTTTAAATTTTAGAATAATTATTAGTCAAGGATTTAGTGATGAAAAAGCGAAGTTTTGTTGAGAACGATAGAGGGAAGATGATTGGGCATTTGATACGACACAAGCCCTTGAGTAGGTAGCTTAAAAAAAATTCCCCAACCCCTGATATAATTTCCGATTCGTAATCAATCACGGTTGCTAAGTCGACACATGCGGATTACGGCACAAATTATACGGAAGGCGAGGAAGGGTAGCTGTGAACAAATTTGTTTTCCAAATTGGCGAGAAAATTTTCGTGAAAAAAATATACATATAGGATTTTGGATGTGACAGTACCTGATTAGGTAAAGGTTTGTTAGGTAGGTATGTAAGTTTCTTTCTCTGCGGTAAGATAATTCTATGTTTATTTTGCTTAAAAAACTTTCAAATGGGTCCAGTAGTTTTTGAACGTCTTGATCACAAATATACAAGCTCACAAACATTCTCTTTGTAATTATAAGCATCTATAATTAAATGCGAAAGTAATTTTGTCTGTCAGATACGCTTTCTTGCTTAGTTACTAAACCGATTTTACACTAATACAGAGATTAGGACATGACATAGGCTACCTTTAATTTCGAAAAAAATGCTTGAAAAGGTTAAAATAGGGCATGAAAGTTTGTATGGAAGTTTTAAAAAATTTAAAAGGAATAAATAAATATTTGTTATAGCGTTTTGAAGATGAAATATCTGAGCTGCCTATATGACATAAATTTTGTCGAATATATCTTGTTCTGTCTTCTCGTTCATTGACATGACAAAATTATGTCACGAGTCTATGTTGGCCCAGCTGGTAAAGAAATAAAGGAGTCTATTTATCAAAAAGCTACATGAGTAAAATTTTCAATTAACCTTTCATCGTTTCGTACAAAAAGAATATCTCAAACAAGGCCTCAGGCAAATCCCGATTAGAAACCCTTACACAGAATTTATCTAGAAGCACCGAGCCATATAAAATATACAAAACAAATAATTATCTCAAAAGGTTCCCTTAAAAAAACAGAAGTGAAAATATTTTCCAAATAGCTTGCGTAACGAATAGGCCTCAATCTACGTCACGATATGGGGTGTTCTGCTAATGACTTCACAAACAAACTCCACATATACGTTTATATAGGGTGTTCCTATCTACCCTTTGCCCAAAAAAGGGTTCAGGAACAAAAACCGAAAAGATATTTCACTCGAAAGAGCCCATTACAGCGGTCTTGGAAAAAACAGCGGTAGAGTTGGCCACACGATTCGATGTGAGACACAGGTGAGATAGATTCATTTGATTTCGATGTGTGATTGAGTTCACTCAGCGTTTGAATCAGTAGGTATCTTTTTTAATCTGTGTTTTTTATTCGCGAACGAGCCTTGTTAAATGCGGAGAGATAGTGTTTTCTACAAAAATAAAAGTCACGACATAAACTCACAATATTTTTAGTATAATTTTGCAGAGATAGGTGGTAAAATTATCAAAAAATACTGATTGCCTTATATTTAAAGTTAGGTGATAGTTGAGAGCCTCAGATCAGTCGGTAATGATCTTGCTTAGTGAGCTGAACGTTGCAGGTTCGATTCTCGACCACTAAAAATATTTGAAAAACCTATTTACTTACCAAGTATTTAGAATTATGAGGAGCATGTGTGTAAATGTATTATATTTATGTTTTTGCAAAATAAAAAGTATTATGAGTAGTATTTCAGTTGCTTAGTTTGGGGTTAAATAGCGGCTGTGTAAATTCTCCAAGAATATTTAAATATCAGACAGACAGACAGTTATTATAATATTATAACAGTGATTCTTTCTGATTATTTACTTTAGTTAGACGTTCCACTTAGAAAATTCTTACTAATATTATAAATGCGAAAGTAACTCTGTCTGTCCGTCTTTCACGCCTAAACTACTGAACCGTTTTTGGTGAAATTTGGTACAGAAATAGATTAGAGCCTGGGAAAGGACATAGGCTACATTTTATCCCACAGTTGGGCACGATATAACCTGTAGTCCACGCGGGTGGAGCCCCGGGCGGAAAGCTAGTAATTTATAATTATAATCTATTTTTGAATTTTTTGATAATTTTGACTCATTCCCGATCTACCCGAAAACTATCCCATCCCTCATGCCTTGAACAAATGCTCGCATCAATTAGTAGAGGAGGCCGGGTAAACAGGCTTGGTTTAGGCGCAAATAATCGGTGGCTCATTTGCGAAGCGGCCGATATTGCCCAGCCCACCCTATGTTGACTAGTCATTAGGCCTGAAGATCGTTGGCAATATATTTTAGCCTTAATAAGGGGAAAGACGGGGAAATTTAACATTTTTTTCTGTAATCAACGAGGATAGTAGCTGGTTGAATTTGCATTTAACTGAATGTTGTGGTTTGCCTTCAGCACCTCTAGCACGATAACGACAAACTCGTGCTTGGCTCACACTGAAACTTCACTTTGATTGCGCGAGGGTCCCTCGCAAAGACTTACTCGCCCTGTGGCGTTGTCAATGTTGACATTTTGACATAGGACCGCGGTGTTGTCGCGGCGCTGTCACTATCGTACTCGGCCTGCTGATGCGCATAATATAAGCTTTTTTTGAGGTGTGTGGTCATAACATCTAAGTGCTCCAAAATCGTCATACTCACCTGCTCAGTGCGCCCTGCTGATCAGCGGAAGAGGCTATGGTGTATTGCAACCCTTAAAGGGTTTCTTTGCTTGACACTGACGACTTCGCCATTCTCTATATACCTAAATTAAATAGTTATATACTGATGAAATCGAAAATACCAACTTAATAATAACTCATCTACAGGAATCATTCCTCGCACACTTCACACCAGCCTACGACTACTTAACATACATCGCCTCACATACATTCTTTTACAAAAGGCAGTTATATTAAACATGTGTAGAATAGTTAAAAAGTTCTCTCTCTGGATATGTAAAAAATAAAACAAAAAACTCCCCTATCGTTTTGGCCGCAAGCCGGCGATAGAGGCGAAATCCCCAGAAATGGGAGAAGAAAATGGTTTTACTCGAATAAAATAATAATAATACGTTTATTTCTTCAAAACAGCACACACATACATTTAAAAAAAGTTCAAATTTATATTCTTATCCTATTACATAGTTTTATAATAATCATAAATAAAATAATAATATGTCTGCCGCAGTGAGGAAAAAGACCTGGGCTCAGCGATTAATGCCAGACTGATTGACTGAAAATCAGTGTTGCCAGTCTATTTTAATTATTTAAACTATAACCCTAGGGACGTCGTTATAATGACTCACTCACTAGCTAATCAACGCCCTGTACGAACCCTTGGACCTAGAAAGTTCCTTTTATAACCTAGGCAAGGAATAAGGAAGGATTTTACGAAATTGCAGTATAAACTAAAGGGGTCATCCTTTAGTTTAATTATAAAGTTGCTGTTCTTGCTTGCAGTGCCTTTCAATATTCACTTTATATACCTGTTGTATACAGGGATTTAGGTATCTCTCTTTCAACCTCTCGGGTGGTTAATCAGTCCATGAAACTGAACAACTTTCCCAAGGAAAATAGATCGAAATACAAAAAAAAAATGAGTTCTCTATGTATTTTGACCTATGTTCCTTGAGGAAGTTGTTCAGTTTCATGGACTGATTAACCACCCGAGAGGTTGGAAGAGAGTTTAGGTATCTCTCTTGCAACCATGTATATGAGAATTAAATTTCGTTAAAAATTTAATTAAATCTATTAAATTTTTAGTGACAAGAACAAACAAAGTGTTTACTTTCACCCTTTTACCTATCTCTAGCAAAAATAACATTAAAATTTCTCCTGTCAAAACCAACAGTCCCGGCCAGGAAATTTAATACCGAAAAAAAAATTCAAAAGAAACTCATTATACTTTAGCACGTCAGGAACCTTTCCCTTTATAAGCCTCCCCTTAATATAATAACCCTCCCACTGCGGGCGGGTCATAACGACCGTTCGACCCTCCGAAATATCTTTCAACATTTGCCTCTTTAGAAAAAAGAAAGCGCTGCATCACGGTCGTTTTTAATTTTAACCCCTAACGATGCCGTTGAAGGCATTTAGCGTCGGCCATTAAGCGTAGTATCTGACGCATCTTCCGCGCTAAATGGACGGGAAACAACCCGTAGGCATTTTCGGATTGAAAGGAGGATGCTGTTATGATAAATGGTTTGGTTAGAATACCTTAGAATGTGTATAGGAATTGCTAACACGGCACGATACTTCAGGGCCCCGATTCTGTAACTTCAGTTGTGTATCGAATGGTCGCCATTTTATCTGTTCAGGTGGCGAAACTGAGAACTATTCAAATTTCATTCACCTAGTGACGGTTACTTTGACTGGTGGCGCCACCGCCAACTGAATTTTCTGTTGCTAGGTAGTTTGCAACTTTGCGTTCGGTTGGCGGTGGCGCTGCTGGTCGGGGTGGCTGTCAACAAGTATATGAAAATTAAATAGTTCTCAATTTCGCCACCTGAACAGATAAAATGGCTTCCATTCCATCGACACACCACTGAAGTGACAGAATGGGGGCCCCAAAGAGATCTAACCCTGGAGTAGTGGGTTTAAGTACTTGTCCCATTCGCGCCAAATACTTTTCTTTCCCTAAAATTTGTGAATCGTTTTGCACGTACAAATAAAATAAATTATGATCCATCTGCCTTCACCAATGGATTCAGTGTATGTGTATAATTCATTCCCGAAATTCAAGAAGAAGGTGTACATGTATAATCCATTCCTGACGAAGTCCCGGGCGGAAAATATAATGTCTTGGTATTATAATGGTAGAAGAAAATCATATACCTACGAAGCGTACAATTAATCGGTTGTCAACATTCTTACCTCTAGGCTAGCCCTGGTCTGTGGCCAATTTTGAATCATGTCATGACATCGGGCCTTTTTATAATTCGAAAACGGCACGGCAAAATTGTATTACCATTGCCTCCTATGTAATAGTAATACTAGAAGTTGAGAACATAGTGGGCAATGGTAATTCAAATTTTGAAATGCCGTGCCGTGCCGTTCGAATTATAAAAAGGCCAACTTTCTTTTTTTATATACAACACAACCACAACTATCTAAGTAACGCACTTACGTAATAGAAAAATCTCGCAAAAATTATGAAAATTCCACATTAACCTCTAAAGTGTACTTTAAAAGTCAGCGTTTAATTTCCGCGCCAAAACGCGACGCGCGTTATTTTTCGCGCGCCATTTACCCGCTGTCCGTCATTTTGCAGATTTCACGGACTTTACCGACTGAACGAAATGAGGAGAAAATGCAAATCATACACCCTCAGCACTGTAGGTGTTAAATAATAATATTTTTTTTTTTTTTTTTTTTATCTAGCCATCAAGATCCCACTGTATTATTATTATATAATAATAATAATATGGTACTAAAATTTCGCCTGGAACGTCGTTTCGATGAGACACGGAAAAACAGATTACCTACGTTCTATTTGATTGATTTATTTTAAAACTAAAGCAAAAGTAAACACTAGTTACAGTAATAGTTAAGTTGATAAGTAAATGTAAGATTTTTAAAAAATCATTCTTAAATTAAAAAAAAAACTCTTTAAATTGAATCCCAAAAAAAAATTAAGCTTAAGCTTGACAAGTGGACACGTCGCAGTTTTCTAAACACATTACAAAAATGTGTTTCTTTGTTTGTCCTTCGTTCACATCGTAACGGAGCAACGGATCGATCTATTTCTTGTAAAGAAAAAAATGTGGCCAAGAGTAACATAGGCAAATTTTACTAAGTCGCGGGCAGAAAGTTAGATAAATATAATATATAAAGCGACTGATTGACTAAATAATTAATAACAATGTGATGAGTAGGATTCCCATTTTTTTTTGTATTGATCGTATTTAGGTGTTCAAGATAGTGTCAGCCACTCATTTGTAAACAAATAGTAAGTACATAAAATTCAATTAATATCACAACAAATTAATATCGGATTATCATTTTCATATAACCAACAGGAATTTTATAACAAAAATGTAAGCGCAAGCCTACTAGGCTGTTAATTATTATTAATGGAGAGTTTTGAACAAGAATACTTTGAGTTTTTGCGTAAAGTGTAGTAAGTCATCATATTTTTTTTTAGTACGATTGGTCAAGAGATTTATTTATAATAATCCACGACTAGATATACTGAATGATTAAATACATACTAGCTTTCCACCCGGGACTTCATCCCGTAGGAATTTTGGAAATTATGTAGCCAATGTGTTATTCTAGTATCTGAGATATATTGCTGCTAAGTTTTATTGAAATTTGTCCAATACTTTTTGCGTGAAGAATAGAACAGAAAAATCTTTATTTTAAAGGATATTCAGGATGTCACTTAAAACAAGTCAAGTCAAGTAACATCCGTCTATCGATCTGCCCATCCATCCTCACAACAATATTTAATATTGTTTTTCAGAGAAGAATTCTGAAGAATGTCATTTCTTCCCAGATTAATAGGTTTTCTGTGTATTTCAACTTTTAAAATCACAAAGCATATTACTTTAAAGTTCAAGTTAACAGATTTCTTCTGTAAAAAATTATTTTGAAGTTTTTTGGGGATGATTTCGTTAGCTCAGTACATTATTGTTAGAAATAGATAAAACATTCATTTTCAGACGAGTCTCAACTCAATCATAGACGCATGGAAATTAAACAAGTGTCATTCTAAAACCATTCCATCTCTGGAATTGCCTATTTTTAAGATTGACGTGTGTATCTGTGCTCCTAAATGAATGGACTGATTTCAATACGACTTTTTTGTTTGAAAGCTTTTTTATAATTAATCAAAATTGGTTCAGCCGTTTAGAAGTTATCAGCAAGCGAATGTCGGAGGTGATACAAAAATTTTAGAGTTGTAGGTATTTTTGACGGCCGGTTTGGTCAAGTGGTAGTGACGCTGCCTCTTGATCGGAGGGTCCTGGGTTCGATCCCCAGTCGGGGCAAACATTTGTGTAAAAAGCAGATGTTTGTTCTCGGGTCATGGGTGTTTGTGTTTGTCTTTGTGTGTTCCAATTGACCCACGACACAAGGGAAAACCTTAGTGTGGGCCTTTGAGTGTGTATAGCGTTTTTCAAGAACTATGTGATGTTATCATAGCCCTCATAAACCGAAGAAGTACATGCTGTGTTACCTTTGTGTTACGTAACATTTAATAAAAAAAAACCCTGAAATCGTCGAATTCCAAGTTACGACTTCTATGGTCACTGAAAAATTTCACGTCCGTCCGTAAGCCTCGACTGGCCTAAGCTTTTTAAACGCGCGCCAAAAGCGGCCAATTTAGCTGGCGCGTCGCCCCGTTAATTAGACTTTTAATTAAAATTAATAGGTTATTATGTTTGGGAAATTTTCAAGGAGAGTAAAATTTTAGAGCTTCAGTAATTAAGGCTGGGACTTGGGATTTTGTATGCGTAAGCCGGATAGGTAAGTAGCTATTGTAATTGGGTTAGAAAAGTGGGTGTATGTAGGAGATTCACTTTAATTTTTAATACACTTTTGGGTGTGTAATATCATAGCATTTTAGTGCTCCAAGACCGTCATCATCGTTGATCAACGAACGAGGTTTTGGCGGGAAAAATTTGATAAAGTCGATTTTGCCTTCTCTATTTTAATACTCATTAAATTACTCTGTTTTTAATTCTATCTTCTCTGTTTATTTATATTGTAATGTCAGAAAATGTTTAAAAAAAAATACAAGTAGGTTATGCTTCCGTGAAAGCATATACTCTACACATAAATGTATGTATGTATGTAAATCCTTTATTGTACAATAAATATTCTTACAGAAGTAAAATATTGTACTTACTTATAAAGTTAAAATAAACTTAAGGTACAAAGGCGGACTGATCTCACTAGGGATCTCTTCCAGTCAACCTAACCAACAGTGAGAAGAAATCTTGATGAGTAGGCGTGATAAATCTAAAAGTTATCAGACCGTGTTATATTTCAAAGCGTCTTATCTTCTAGGGGTTGCGCTATTTCCCATTTTGAAACGTTTCACCATAATCTAAGGGTGTATAAAGTTTGACATGTCGGGTTACCATGTCTCGCATAATAGTATGCTCTAACTCAAACGGAAAACTCATTTATTTCTTTATTTAATTTGTGGAAAACCAAAGCTTGTAAGTCACTTTTAACAAAGCCAAAGCTCAAAGCAAAATTGATTAGAAAGACCGTGTTATCGATTTGCCAAATGTCAAAATTGGGTCAGATTCGTGTGCCGAGTGTAGTATTAGGTCGTTGTCTTATTACCCTTCGCGCCCCGGTCGCGGGTCGACCGGCGCGCGCGCGCCAAAAAAGCCAAAATTCTCACGCGTGAAAGTGGCGCGTTCTTTTACTTTTTTCCCAATGGCTATCGACGAACCGCCTTTCGATTTCATTACGGACGTCCGACGTTTTTATTTTTAAATCACGCCGCTCTCCACGCAGCTCCGTTTTATTTCCCGCCCAGTTTTTCTCTGTATTTTTTTCTCGTTTCTGTTTTTTATGCACGCGGCCCGCAAACAATGCCGTAGCAGCCACCGAATTAACTCCCAACTTTTTGCCTTTTGACGCCAATAAAAATATTTTAATTCAGCAGAAACGTGTTAATTATTAATATTTTCAGCGAGCGACATTTAACGGCACAGTTTAACATCGATGAGATTGTTTTTTCGCGCATCGTTTTCATGAATGGACTGATGACGTAATAGGATAATGTCAGTGTTGCCAATTTTACGTTTTTATTGGCGGCCGTGTTGTTGATTTTTTTGGTGGCAGCCCGCCGCCGGTCAATGGGACGAGTGCATTGGATTTTAATTTTCAATGTCATTATCGCTTTCACAATGAGGTCACGCGATTTTAAAATATATTTTTATCTGGCGCACTGTGTCAGGTTTAAATAGGTTTATACTTTTTTGTGAGACAGTTGTACTTAAACGGGTTCGGGTTTTTAAACGGTTAACGTTTGTCGTTAACTCGTGACCTCTTGAGCTCCAATGGGCAAACTGGTTCCTTTGAAGTCGGGATGGGTCGGTTTCTGATCTAACACGGGTTGGGGTCAGAAATCTATTGACCTTTGCTCGTGTTTGAATTCGGGACTATTTTTGGACCGGTCTGTTAATATGGACACGCGCGCGCGTGAAGGGTTGACTTAGTATTAGTTTTCAAAAGTATCGATTGAATGGAACCATCTGTGACGGATGTTTATATTCACAATATTTGATGCTTCTATTTAGGTACTTGGCAAGCCCCTGAGAAGGTGCATCTATTCATGTTTACTTTTGGGAAGATTAGTATTTCGTTTTGTATAAAAGGCTTTATAAATATTTTCACTAAATATTTACAGCATTAGATTAGAAAGAATTATTCTATAAATTTCAGGAAATCACTTCAAGTGTAAAGATTGCTTAAAGTTTGATTTAAAAAAAGAACTATTTATCGTGCTATGATTGTCAATCAAGTCTATAATAAATCTTTAGCAAATCATGGCTATTGGTTTTCAAGTTTAGAACGCCTCATGTGGCCAGTTTCTTTTTAAATTAAGAATTAAAAAAGGAATTCCGAATTTCTTTGTCTACAATTTTACATTTCAACGTTCGTAAATGTACACTCGAGCAAAATAAAAGCTTCCTTCGAATGCAAATAACTTACTAGCATAAAGTACAGTCTGAAGCTTGGTTTAAAAATGCAGTATTTTAACTTCTCCGGTGAATTTTCTCACAACGACTCTCTGGGGCGGGGTTCTCTTCGTGTGAATAAAGTTGAATTTCTAACGGTTTTAGGGTTATCTTGGCGGTCAGGGATTTCACCATTTTACCCTTACGTGAGATTTTTTTCTAGGAGGTCTTTGCAATTCTGCATTGATTTACGATTAGTTTATTGGGCCTACTAATAGTAATTCAGATCTAGTCTAGGTCCTTGAAATAAGGTAGGGGTGGGAATCACAGACAGCAGAATAGAATAGAATAGAAAAATCTTTATTTCGTAGGACATTCAGGATGTCACTTAAAACAAGTCAAGATTACAATGAAATACATACAAACATACAATACAATACAATACAATATACTTTATTGCACAATTTGAAAAGAAATACAATGATGAGACAATTACAAGTAACTTTACAAAAGGTACAATATAGGCGACCTTATCGCTTGAAGCGATTTCTTCCAGGTAACCTTACATTAACATACATTAAACGATTTAAATACATACATACGCATTCGTTCTTTTGACGTAGCAGCACGTCAGGTTCCCATTTGCACTAAGAATTACGGCTTATATTACAAACCTTATGAGGGCGACGTCAAGGTAAACATGTATAACCTGATATGCTGCCGTGTGTACACTAATTTAAAGTCACTCCATATATTTTTAGATTTTCAACATTAACTTCACCTTAAAAAATCATGAGTTTTCGAGTATAAGACGGGCGGAACCTCCTGAAGTATTATCGTCTTTCTCTTACTTTTTCCTCTCTCAGAGGTCGTAAATAGACGATTTCACCTTTCCAAGCTGCACCAGACGTGGAAAGTTGTAAATTATGGGGTAAGTAGTAAAAGTATCATTTGTTTACCTCAGTTGTTTACTATGTATTTAGTCTCTTACTTTTGAGATATCAATTTTTTTGTTTGCTCTTTTAAAGTTTGTTTGTAAACTAAAATAAACGTATGCAAACTTCATTTTTCAAAACAGCAAACCTGGGCCCCGATTCTGTAACTTCAGTTGTGTGTCGATGGATTGGAGGCCATTTCATCAGTTCAGGTGGCGAAATTGAGAACTATCTAAATTTCATACATCTAATGACGGCTGCTTTGACTGGTGGCGCCAACGAACGCCAACTGAATTTTCAGTTGCTAGGTAGTTTGCAACTTTACGTTCGGTTGGCGGTGGAGCTGCTGGTCAAGGACGTTGTCAGCCAGAATATGAAAATTAAATAGTTCTCAATTTCGCCACCTGAACAGATAAAATGGCCTCCAACCCATCGACACACAACTGAAGTTACAGAATCGGGTCCCTGGTAAAATCAATTATTTATTATAATTTATAAAATCATATTTATTAATTAAATTGTTTCGTCACTAGTTGAAAACAAAATTGTTAATGTCCTAATTTCTGAGAAAATTAGTTTTTCTGTATTTAAATAAAATAACTTGCTAGCACAGGTATTTCTGATTGATATTAAAAAATATATATTATTCATTTGAATTTCGTTAAACAACAAAAAGATATCTAACATAACCAAAATTAAATTTCACAAAAAACGAACAATCTCAACACGCAAAATTAAAAAATTAAAATGAGAACGAATTTTAGTAAAAAAATGTCGGCTCCTTATCGCCAGCAGCCAAAAACCGTTATAAATTTGAATTAGGAACACTTTGAATCCCTTGTCGGTACCGCAGGCCGCAAGAGTAGGCCGGGGGAGCCGGGGGAGTAGGGACAAATCGCCACCGCCCGCGGCCAGGCACGCAGAGCCGTTTGCAAGACGCACCCTTCTAAGCCCAACCTCCCCACGCACCCTCATTACATACAAGGATAGTAAAATTGCCCCCTTCTACCCTCCGTGGGCTTTGATAAATTTTGTGTAACATTAGCGTGGAGAAAATCTGACTATTATTTCTTTACACCGAAAGGTATGTAGAGTTTTTTTATTACACTCGTGCTGTAGGTACAATCAAATTATGATTTCACAAACTGACTCATTGACTACATAACAAAGTTATAATTGCAGGCTAAAAAAATATACACGAGTACTATTTTTGTCAAAAAGTTGTGAAGCAGTTTTAATTCACAGCGCGATTGGCCAACAGACGACCGTTTTCGTAAGATATTTTCTGCAAATAAGTGGCGCGTTCTTATTTACTTCTGCAGCATTCCTTGTGTTTCAACGAAAACACTTTTTTTGCTAGCCTATAAGATCTTACTGAGCAAAGGCCTCTGTTTTTTTTTTTGGGAAACAGCGACTATATCAGCTGTTTATTACATAATTACTAGCATTCCGCTCGGGACTTCGTTCCCGTGGGAATTCGGGAAAATTATGTAGCCTATATTACTTAAGAATAATGTAGCATCCTAATGGTGAAAGAACTTTTGAAATCGGTTCAGAAGTTTTTAAGTTTATTCGTTACATACAAAAATACAAATCTTTCCTCTTTATATAATATATTAGTGTAGATTATTTTATTTATTGTGAAATTATGGAAAAACCAATATTTCTGTAAAATACTGAAGAATTATTTCAAAATTAAACTATTTTCTATTGTTTGGTGCAATAAAGTTAGGATATAAAAATTCACGCGTGTTCAAAACTAAACCACATGTGGCGGATACGTCGAAGCACACAATATTTTGTAAACAGCTTTATACCACAGCATATACTAAAATTTGAGCATCACCAAATCAAGGTTTTATGTCTTTAATAAAGCGGCTTCCAGGGGGTTGGGTCCGATAGGGACCCGCTTCATGGACCGTTTGCTGGATCGAATTAAACGGAATAAAACATGGACATCTACAGCATACGTAATCAGCACACAAATATGCAAATTATTCCAGATTTGCTCGCTTTTATTATGCGAATCGCTGGAGTTAAGTCGCAAGTAGGGAATTTAATGTCAGGAATTTATTACTTCGTCCATGTACAGACAACAACATAACTTAGATGAACATGAATAATAGCTATTACAATATAGATAGATAGAAGCGACGATATTAAACTGCTCTAACATACGCAATGCGATGAGACATCTCTCTCATGAGCGCATAGACTTCCGAATCAATACAAGGAAAATGGACCCTATTCAGATTCAGATAAGTTTTCATTTCTCTTGCGTTTGCGATTTTTATCAAATCAAGATCATGTGTCAAAAGAAATGCAAACTTCTTTTCTTGTGTTTAAGGTTATGTTTTCCTTGGCAATTGACTGCCATAAGAGTGAAGTCTTATTGCTTATGCTAGGGCAGCAGATCAACGTGTATGTAGAGTCTAATATGCTATCGGCATTCATACTTATCTATGAGTATGTGCTCAGACCGTGTGGTGATCGGTTGAGAATAACACCATCCCATCTCTTTCCGTAGGTGCCATAAGAGGCGACTAAGGAAACACAAATGAGACCTGCCTCCTAGTAATCCATCCCAGGCAACGAAACTTCATTTTTTCTGATGTGTCGTCCTATGGTCTCATGCGGTGTGGTAGGCTCTGTAAAGGGCCGTCTGGTTCACGACCACCCTCCTACCGAAGTCCGACGCCAAACAGCTTGCTGTGACCTTTATGGTCAAGATTGAGGACAAGAGTGAACCCATCTTATAATAAAAACACTAAAAACCATGACCATTTAAAACTAAAATAAATAATATAATTTTTGTTGTTATTTTAAAAACAAATTATTCATTTAAATGAATTCATGTACTTATTGTAAATACAATACCCACACATCATGTTGCAATTGAACGTATCAAAAAAACTCTAAAAGTGCATACAAACTGCATTCTTTCTAAAACAAAGCGACGAATAAGAATTGAAGTGAATGCAGGCGAAGTGTTGGGTCCACGGAAGGGCCCCCTCGAGGCCCATTGTGGCCCATAACACTCTGCATATTATGGACCCTATTGCCGCCTCGACTTTTTCACGTTTTTTTACGAAACTGTGCGTGGTGCATGGGTGGGTTAGTTGTGGGGAAAAGTAAAAAAAAGTTAACGAGATTGTTAATTTGTTTAATCTTCTTCTTATCGTGTAGGTATAGTCAAGTTTTGGCGAACTTGGCTAACCCTGGTGTCAGAGTTTTCAAACCGCACAATGGCCTCTGACTTGGTTTTAACGACTGTAGTCAATCGACAACAGCCGGGACCAACAGCTTCACGTGCCCTCCGAAGCACGGAAACGCTCGTGATAAATTGCCACTTTGGTCACCCATCAGGTTCCCTGCTTCTGTGTAGTACGTTGCTTAACCTCACTGGTCGGTTGAGATCAGCGAGAGCCACTTATTTGTTTAATTATTTAGACATTATCCACTGATGCTCTGCCTACATCGATAGGGATTATAGGCATGAGCGTATGTATATATGTATTTAGATCTTAAATTTTTTATAAAGTTCTATTAATAATCACTAAATGAAAAAACAATCAAATTACGGGTTAGAGCTTGATGCGGTTTAAGGTCCGTATAACCAAAATGTTTTTATTTTATTTTATTGTATTAGGGACCATCCATAAATTACGTCACACGTTAAGGGGAGGGGAGGGGTCGACAAAGAGTGACATTGTGTGACAAGGGGGTGGGAGGGGTCATAAGTTTCGTGACGTCACATTTCAAAATATGTTATGAGTATCAAAACGTGTAAACCTATTAACGACAAACTTAACCTCCTCAGTCCCAAGCACTCTTTTTACGTTTTTACTTTGGTTGAGACAATGAGTTTTGAGTTCCCAACAAAAATAATAACTCTATCTTTTATTAAAAAATTACAAAAAATTTAAAATATGCAAAATATGTGACGTCACACTAGGGAGGGGGGAGTCTTACAAATGCGACCAGCTGTGACAAGGAGGGGGAGGGGGTCAAAAAACCATGAAATTCGTGTGACGTAATTAATGGATGGCCCCTTATTAATACTTAAGTAAAGATCAAGACTTGAGTCTCCTTCTGGAAAACGGGCCTAAATCTTAAGTTAAACGTAAACAGTAAAAGTAGTGACCTAATACAATTATTAGAAGTACATTTTAATAATAAAGTTTTTTTCCGATAGTGTAATACAGCAATAGATGCTTATTTTATTAAATCTATCATATTTTTTGTGAAAAAATGCTTTGTAAATTTTCGTAATCAGACTTTGAAATTAATTTCGTAACTCAAATTACTGACGCATATTGCCGGCACTGAGGTGATAAGGTAATGAGTTGATTTTTTTATATTATTTAGCGAGAAGTAAACATCTTTTCTCAAGGTATTTTTTTTTAACTTTTTGTACTCAGGCGATCAGATCACTCAAGTTGTATGGAGATACGAAATTTTTCCTGTGTTCCTAGGGAAAAGTAGTTTAGTTAAGGGGCCATCCATAAATTGTGTCACACGTTAAGGAGGAGGGAGGGGGTCGACGAAGTGTGACATTGTGTGACAAGGGGGTGGGAGGGTTCTTTAATTTCGTGACGTCACGTTTCAAAATCTAGAAATCACTTTATATTCTTTAGTTATTTTATAATCTAAGTGTTAAAATACGAGCTTTAACTATGAACGAAAAACTCATAAACATTATTGCAAAATATGTGACGTCACACTAGGGAAGTCTTAGCAATATGAACAGCTGTGACAAGGACGGGGGGGGGTCAAATAATCATGAAATTCGTATGACGTAATATATGGACGGCCCCAAAGTGGGCTGATTCACATCCTTTCGCTAACTAAGTTAAAGTCACCCAATATATGCATCATAATTTAAATAATTTCGCAAAAACATTGCACAACAATAATGCAATGTTATGATAATATCATTCTACACGCTCACTGCCCACCCTACCAAAAAATTTATCATAAAATTTTGCGTAAACAAGTCAAGAGTCATTTCCAACAAAATTATTAGACCTTTACAATTATTATATTCAACAAATTGCAAACGAAACCGTGACTTGGTCCTTTTTATACAAAAAATGTTGATTATCTCCGACAATTCCCGTTGCGGAAACCCTTTTGTTATTGTCAAATTAGCCAATCCTCAAGATAACAAAAACATCCCTTTATTCCAAGGGACAAAGCCTTTTTTATCGAAGGGTTGGGACTCGGAATTTATTCAGGGAGGGCTTTAACTATCTTCAGCGTATAATCCCCCCCCCCCGTTGGGGAGGGTTGTTATGGCAGGCACCCCTTCCTAATCAGGAAAGAAGTTAATATCGATTTTGCGACAGTTGCGTAGGTAAGTTTGCGTAATTCTGAGTCGTAAGGTTTTCTATGTTGTGAATGTGTTTACAGCAACAAAACCGAAATAGGAATGAGATGAACTGTCTTAGCGTAAAAGTAAAGCATTTAATTTTATGAAAAACGAGTCAAAACTTGAATTTTACGAGTTCGATCCAAACCGATTCGTCACTGTGAAAAATCCTTTCGTTGCTTGCAATTCATAACTAAGAGCTGGGTACCTACCACGATCGTTTAAAAGCATTTCTGTTTAGGATCCAACTTTGAACTGCTTCGCAATTGGAATGTTTTTTAAAATGGTACCATGATGGCGCTGCTTTTGAACTGCTCGGTTGTCTATGGTTCATTTTAAATGTCTACATAAATTGTCGCTGGTCTGCCTTTGAATCGCAACAGCGCCAAAATTGAACCGCTTATAAGTCATCATGGTACGAATAAGCGTTGCAGACTTGTTTAGGTCCAAAATTGGATCGCGCTAAGCAATCATGGTAAACCTCCTGTTTTACTAACAATAAAATGAAAAATATAAATGAGAATGAAACATATAAAATAAAAAAAGACAAAATTGACTGGAGGGTTATTTAAGTGAATTTTACAAAAATAAAAATTCCGGTAGAGCCCTCAAGATATAGTTTTATATTTTTTATATTATTTTTACGGTAATCTGCAACTAATAACGCAATTTTTGAGGGGTATTAAGTAACGAAATTCGGAAAAATTTTCGGGACACCCTACAATGCCCTTAAGACGTTGTAAGGATATATCGGGCTAATTTAATGTTACTTTTATGTAAACCTGTAATTACATTGATAAAGGCATTGATAACTCGGTTTCCAATGCTTAGGTATATTGTGATCCTCCAGTAACAATATTAACATTGTTTGATTGATACAAGAATGCAATGCTTAAGGAGGTGTGGTGCCTAAAAGAAGAAAGTTCAAAATTGCCCCACGTCCTATAACAAAGTGACGTATCTCCAAAAAAGATAAAATATGGCATACTCACTAACTATTTTCATTGCATATAAAAAAATTGCAATGAAAATAGTTCAGGGACTGCTATGAAAATTCGTTCGTATGAGTATTTATGAACCGGTTTAAAAAAATCTTTTTTTGTTTGAAAGGGTATACTCCCATGGTAGTCCCACTGTCATAAAGTCAGGTCTCAGGTCATAGTCAGTAAAATCTCAAAAATTGAACTATAAAATAAAAAAGAAAACTGACGCAATTGAAGTCGATGTCATTATGTAAAAAACTAGGATGATAAAAGCTTTCCGCCCGCAACTTCGTTCGCGTTGAAATGTATAATAGCCGTTTCAGCTTGGGTAAAAATGTATGTCCAGATGTCTGGCAGTCTTTTGTCTTTTGTTTTGTGAGCAGGTTTGATAATTATTTATTATTTATTATTAATTCAGTTGTTGGACATTTTTAAAAATGGCGGGACTATGGGGATTGAAAAGGTAAAAAATACCATATTTCAGCCATTTCGACTCGCGAGGTCTACAGCTTACAGAGCCACTAGTTTCTATTAGGATAGAAAGGGCGATACGCGATTTTAGAACCACTTGTTCAAATTTTTTTTAGCGAATTTGTAAGATCTCGCGATTTGTTGGACATTCGGGAGTAGAAAAATACTTTATTGAACTAGCCATACCACGATGACTAGCTAACAGAAAAAAAAGAAAAAGGATTGGTTGGCTGATGGCAAACATTTTAAAAATCGACCAACCTTATCCATGTCACAGAACTGTTACAAAACTGGTGCGCAAATTCTCAACAATACAACGATAAAACTCCTGAAATATAGGGTTATTTTCCTGAGTACGTCCCATGTGGGGGCGATATAAGGTTTTATTTGGGTAGGTGGACCTCCCTTCGGGGAGACTTATCAGGTCGCTGGGTTCCACGAAAATTTCGTAATTAAAATTTTCTCAGCTTCGAATTACTGGGGTTAATTTCGCCCGGGTTATTTTGTGTTTTGCTGAAATATGTTAATTTGTTCCGTTTTAAATGAAAACGGGAAATAGTTGCCGTGAAAGTAGATGTCAGCTTTACCAATACACTGTTTCGGGGTAATAACGAAATTCTGAAATTCTGTTTGAAATTGGATTTGTAACACTGAAAGTTGGTGAATTTTGTTAGTATTAATATAGTTTTGGTGTGTCCATTTGCCCAGCCAGCCCAAAAGCTCTGGGGCGATTTCACCTATGCCATCATTCAGAGCATAAATTGCGCCTTCCATGAGCAAAATATAATTTTATGTGCAATCGTACTATCGCCACTACGATGGTTTGTTTGCGCGTGGCTGGAGAAATTTCGCTAGCAAGCAAATGCTGTATAATAAAAACTGCAACACATACAGAGTTTTATTTTATGCAGAACTTTAGAGTCAAAAGTGTGCAATCCACCTGTGAAATCTCAGTTTGATATCCCTAGTCGTTTTAACGTGAGAGCGCAACAACACTGTGCTTGCTGTACAAAATTTGCCCAGCCAGCACAGCTCAAAACCAATAAAGGAACCCATTAAGGTTCAAAGTAAGTTTACCTAGGTTTAGGGTCTATAATAAGCATACAGACACAAAAGATTCAAAGCATTTGGACAAGTGATTACTGAGTTATCGGCTTTTGAAGTTTGGGCTGGCTGGAGAAATTTGCCTAGCCAGCCCATTGTGATCTCAAAAACTACAATACATAGAACTAAAATCCTTGACGAAAAATTTACTTAGAATTTGCGCAATAGGCACAGAAAAAATTGGAATCCTAACTCATGTAGTTTCGGAGAAATCTTAACTTTTCTGTTTTCCCGCGAAAAATTCAAATTTTAATCATTCATGATGACAGAATGCGACGTTGCCGTTCTGAATTTTACCAAATAACCTATAAAACTTGCCGTCGCGTCGAACGACTTTCTTCGTTATGGCATTGTAATAAAGACTGTGGGACTCGCACTTGTATTCCCATGTCTTGTGGAATTGTAGTCCAAGAGCTGAATGTTATTAATTCCTTAGCTGAATGTTACTGCCAATTACTTTGTATCATCAAAAATTCTGAATCTTGTCCGCGAGCAAAGGATCGTCATCGATCTTCATCCATTCGATTTTCGTCAAGATTCAGCGCGAGTCTCACCCGGGGCAAAGGTTACTGTGTTACATCGCAATGGAATCTTTGGACCAGGAAAGACCCCGCGCACGAATCATTTCCTCACACCCCACAATGACCGCATTCCTTTACGCCAATTATCTTCAAGTCACTCAGCCTCAGCGTTTTTAGTCTAGCCGGTTGTCATTTTGTCTATAGTTGAATATCACATGTGCGGAGTTTATAATATGTAGGCTACTTCAAATAATATAATTATTAAATCAATTACCTAACTAAAATTAACTTTTCTAACAAATAATTGTAACGGAGGCTTGCATTAATTTCTTGTTTCCATTTTTCTTGATTTGCAAAACATACTAAGTCATAGTAGGTAAAAAGATACTTACAAAACTAAGTCATAGAAGATAAAAGATAATTTATCAAAATACTCCTAAAAATTGTAAAGCATAGGTTATTATTTGGAAGTTTCAGAAACTAACTTCGCTTATGATTTTGTTACCAAGATTTAACGTAAAATTTACAAGTAAGGTAAGGAATTAATAATAATAATAATGATACGCACTCAAATAACATTCAGCTCTTGGACTACAATTCCACAAGACATGGGAATACAAATGCGAGTCCTTCAGTCTACCCTTATCCCTGAGTAACATAGGCTACATATTTTTTTCTAATTCCCATGGGATTATTATGTACAAAGTTAAATTAATCTGTGATTTAAAATTAATATGCCTATTAAAAGTAATGGGAGATCAAATTTTTTTTTCTTATTTTGACCTATGTTCCTTAAGGAAGTTGTTCAGTTTCATGGACTGATTAACCACCCGAGAGGTTGATAGAGAGATACCTAAAGCCCTGTATAAGATAGAAGTTATTTATTGTAACTGTGTTGTATGAAAAAATATACATGCCATATGATAAGGCTTTGTCTAGGTTCGCTAAGGAATTTATTGAAAAAAAAATCAAATCAAAAATCATGCGGACCGTGGAAGCAAAAGTAAGTAGATATCAATCTATGATTTTAATTTTAAGCTAGAAGTTTTAATAAATAATAACTTTTTAATAATTTTGTCTTGTTTATTTTTTCCACAAACAATCTTTAATTTGTATCAATCGCTTGGTCATTATTTTGAAATATTTTAGAATAAAATAAAAAACCAAGTCACAATAAAATTACCAGGCTGAACAATTGGCTTGGCGCTGTCTTAGCAATGCATAGGTATTGTATTGATAATTGTTCTTGTGATTCTTTTTTTTTAAACTTATTATGTCAAATACAAATAAAAAACATATCAAAATACTCCTAAAAATTGTAGGTTATTATTTGGAAGTTTTAGAAACTAACTTCGCTTATGCTTTTGTTAGCGTCGAATAATTACCAAGATTTACATGTAAGGTAAGGAATAAATAATACCTAATAACGATACGCACTCAACTTTGGACAAAGCTTTTGCTGAGCTATGGCCTTTTTGTTGCATTCTGACACACACAAAATAACATTCAGCTCTTGGACTACAATTCCACAATACATGGGAATACAAGTGCGAGTCCCACAGTCTTTATTACAATGCCATAACGAAGAAAGTCGTTCGACGCGACGGCAAGTTTTATAGGTTATTTGGTAAAATTCAGAACGGCAACGTCGCATTCTGTCATCATGAATGATTAAAATTTGAATTTTTCGCGGGAAAACAGAAAAGTTAAGATTTCTCCGAAACTACATGAGTTAGGATTCCAATTTTTTCTGTGCCTATTGCGCAAATTCTAAGTAAATTTTTCGTGCAAGGATTTTAGTTCTATGTATTGTAGTTTTTGAGATCACAATGGGCTGGCTAGGCAAATTTCTCCAGCCAGCCCAAACTTCAAAAGCCTATAACTCAGTAATCACTTGTCCAAATGCTTTGAATCTTTTGTGTCTGTATGCTTATTATAGACCCTAAACCTAGGTAAACTTACTTTGAACCTTAATGGGTTCCTTTATTGGTTTTGAGCTGTGCTGGCTGGGCAAATTTTGTACAGCAAGCACAGTGTTGTTGCGCTCTTACGTTAAAGCGACTAGGGATATCAAACTGAGATTTCACAGGTGGATTGCACACTTTTGACTCTAAAGTTTTGCATAAAATAAAACTCTGTATGTGTTGTAGTTTTTATTATACAGCATTTGCTTGCTAGCGAAATTTCTCCAGCCACGCGGAAACAAACCATCGTAGTGGCGATAGTACGATTGCACATAAAATTATATTTTGCTCATGGAAGGCGCAATTTATGCTCTGAATGATGGCATAGGTGAAATCGCTCCAGAGCTTTTGGGCTGGCTGGGCAAATGGACACAGTTTTGGTACAGAAATTTTAGTAATGTACACCGGTCACACGTCACGGTTACACTTTTCAAATTTTTTACCTAATTATGTTTCTGATGAATTTATTGGAAGCACAGAATTGCTTGGATTTATTTTTTTCAGAAGTTTATCTCTTTTTGTTTTGTTTATTTTATTTTATTATTGTTTATTTCTGGTACTGGCAGAATATCAGCGCTACAGCCTCGCCGCTGTAGCGAATGCTGAGCCAGCGCCTTTTTGGGTGGCACTGTTACGATTGTTGGGTTTAAATGTAAGTCAGATTTAAGAAAAATTCCTGTGTCTCCCAAATAAAGTTTTATTCATTCATTCATTCATTCATTCATAATGTCGTAAAATTTGTTTCAATACGTACAGCAAGTAGGTAAATCAATATTTATAAAGCTTTATTTTACTTTGTTAGTGTGTTTGTTTGTCCTTTATTAAAGTCGAAACGAAATAACAGATCTGCGTGATTTTCGAAGTTACGGACAAAAAGCTACTTTTTCATATTTTTGTCCTCCTAGCCCTTTTTTTCTTTTCCTTACGTTCTTACTACTCTCCCTAAAGCTTGCTAAGGTCACTTCAACAACTCCCTTCGTGTGTATTTGTGTATCTGTAAATCTGCTTGTGGCTTCAGATACTAAGTCAATTAAAATTATAAGTAAGAAAATTTATATGATTGACTTAAAAAGAGCTACCTTCGGAGTTTCTTGCTTATTCTTCTCCTGAGGAAGGCTGCACCTTTGCAAATAGGCGCCAAGTTAAAAATGCTAATGTAATTCACTGTTTTGCTCAATGGTTTATACTGATTTTGCTAATGTATTTTTATGACGTTTTCAAGCAGCACAAAGTTCTATGAAATAAACATTTTTGACTTTTAAACGAATGGACTGTTTTCGATGCGGTTTATTTTTATTTGAAAGCTGACCTTATCGAGATGGTGTATTGATAAAATTTTCTCTCCCACTCTCCATTTTTATCCATTCACTTTGAAAAACGTTTTTGAACATTTTGTAAAGGTAGACCAATCATCAATCATCACCAAGGTAGACCAGTCATTTTGTAAAGGTTCTTTCATTATGTAATTGTAATGTGTGTATAAGCCACATTTATTTAATTAGATTGACGCAGCATTTAAAAGACAGCGTATCGTTTACCCAAATACTTAAGCTGTTTGGCGGAATACAGCCAGCTGTTTAGCGTCGGACTTCGGTAGGTATAGTGGTCGCGAACCAGACGGCCCTTCACAAAGCCAACCACACCGCAAGAGACCATAGGACGACACCTCAGATTCAGAACAAATTGAGGTGTCATTGCCTGGGGTGGATTAATAGGAGGCAGGTCTCATTTGTTTTTCCTTAGTCTCCTCTTACGACACCCACGGAAAGAAATGGGGTGGTGTTACTCTCAACCGATCACCACACCGTTTAAAAATTGCCGTATAGTTTAAATTTACATTTTCCGATCACTAAAACGGATCCATAGCACGGGTAGGCAGGACTTTTTCCAACATAGCGCGATGCGGGTGACAAATACTGGGTTGAAGAGCACTCTTTTGAACTGAGGCCTTTTTTTGCCGACTAAACTGCTGGTGTGATATTAGAGATTTGCTTTTTGTTAACAGTTTGGATTTTTGATCGTAAATTCGTGAAAGACTCCGCGATCCAACTATATTTTACTCAAGATACTCGTAAGTCACGCTCATACAAAACTAAAACGAAAATATGAATACGTCGACAATAACTCTACAATTAATTTCTAAAACATTTTGTATCAGCCCCGACATTCGATTCTTCTTCTTATCAGCCCATATACGTCCCCACCGAGGGGCACGGGCCTCCCTTCGAAACACGAAGGGGATTTAGGCCATAGTCCACCACGCTGGCCCAATGCGGGTTGGTGGACCGCTCGTCTTTCGTAAATGAATTTTCTTGGACGGGCGGGTTTCATCACGATGTTTTCCTTCACCGTTGAGCAAGTGATAATTAGAAATCCGTACATTAATCCGAAAATACGAATTTAGTGGTATAGGCCCGCACCAGGATTTGAACCCGCGACCTTCGGATTACAATTACAAGTCTGGCTCATTACCAACTGGGCTATCACCGCTTACAACTTTCATTCGATTGCTTACAACTTATAAACGGTTTTATCATTTTTGATCAAATATAGCTAAGAACCATCTCGATTACGTCAGCTTTTTATACAAAAACCGCATCGAAATCAGTCTATTCATTTAGGGGCTACGATGCCACAGACAGACACACAGATGCACAGACGTAAAAATAAAATTGTTGCCATCGACAAACTGTCATACTCACGTCATAGACGATTGCAAAAGAACTGTCATACTCACGATTGCACGTCATAGACGATGCTATGTGTTTTTCGATTCTTCTCGACGATGTGTGCGTTATTGACAAATCTGCCTCCCTTTAGAATATTATAATGTCATTGCTTTCGAAGATATATTTTTAAAATTTGACCAATTCATTTGTAGGGATGAAAAAAAAAATCTATTCACATTATTTATTTCCTTGTAATAAAGTAAGTATGTCTATTTTATTTACATATTTGTGATAGAGAATCTTATAATTTAGTAATTACAAATATAAAAGATAGTTTTTAGATATAATAGTCAAATAATAAATAAGTAAGAGACGCATTTGAAGTAAAAACCATTTTTTAAAAATTGTAGTAATTCAGAAACCGGTTTCGTATAATTATTATACTTTTAAAAATAATGGACTACGTTAAAAAAATAGAACTTCCTCCTTTTTTTGAAGTCGGTGAAATCTGTGCAAAAAAGTATTGAAAATACAAAAATGCTATACTCACACCCAAACCAGAATACTCAGTCCATCGAATATGCCCCAGTACCTTACTTAGCCATAAGATGAATTAATTAACGTCGAGGCGAGGGCCCACTCAGTGCCGCCTGTTTGGGACACCTGACATCTTCGACGACCCTTCTCTTACCTGGGGGCCCTAATGTTGAGGTACGTACTCATTGCATCCCTGTCCTTTAAAAGCATCTAATAACGTTCCATATTATGCTTTTTGATGATTAATTTTTAATAATTAAACGTTCGTTGTGACGTAATTAACGAAAGAAAAAAACGACGAAAACAACACAACAAGACATACAGACAGCACCACATGAATAGTGAATTAATGCCGTAATTATTTTCAAAAATATCTACTCATACTTATTTCTGGGTGTTATAATTGTAATTATCCTTGAAAATTATGAATTTGTGCATATGATTTTCCTATTTTTCAAAAATATCCTAATATATAAAACACTTTTCCGAGTAAGGCAATCGCATTTTTTTTTTCATTTTTTGTCTGGGATTTCTTGGGAAAAGTTACTAATTTAGTTTTAACGGCAGATTTACCACCTTTGAAGATGACCAGTGATAACTGTTACAACTAGTTTCATCAGCATTAATTTGTAAAAAGTCTAGAAAATAAAAAGATTATAAAACGTATTACAACAGCAAAAATCCATTTCCAACCTAACCAAACTAGCCGAGTACTTCCATAAAAGCGGTGACCGAACAGATTAAAACTCCATCTAACTAATTAGATTAATGTCGAAACCCTCCAATCAATTGGCCTATTGCTACACCTATGCCAATTAATTCCTTCCTAAACATTCGTCCAACTCTGCGAAAAACGAAAACGCTTCCGAACCGAAACATCAGACCCGATTGAATCAATTTAAACTCCGAAAATCTCATCTAGGAGGGTTCCTCCCTAATTATGCCTACGGAAGGACTGGCACAAAAGAGACCAACTTAAAAAACATTCGAAAAACGAACTGGCTGTTACATTTCAATCTTATTCTCTGACGTTTAAGAATAAAACGTTCCACATTTAAACTGACCGGCTGAATCACAAAATTAGCGGGAAAGTAATCGTCTGTTCGCGGTACGGAGGAGGGGCAAGGGTATCCAACATGGCCGCCGTAAGATTTTGTTCGGTAATATTAATTAAATCTTCGTAATTTATGGGCGGCTCGTGTACCATGTGTTGGTTTTGATTTATCGTTTTTACCAAAATTAATTTAGGATTAGGATGCTTCGTTAGATATAAATATGATCTTTATAGAGGTAGGTACTTCTTAAGGATATATAATGTATTTAACTAAACTTGTCACGAACTTGATACAGATACCAGATGGATGCCAGAAAGAAATGTTATCGAACGTGCTCCAAATGTTTTTCTGGAGTAGGTATACCTTTTAGAGTTTCCATTTGTTTCTGCTAAAATAACCTCAATCCTTTTTAGGCCGAGGTCCTTTACAAACGGCTCAAAGAGTCCCTTTATATTGCATAACATAAATTATACTTAGGCACGCAAAGGCCTCTTTTCAAGTAGCCCCTGTTCCCAATTCACGTTAAAAAATTAGGGCACCCCCTTTTTAACTCCACCCCCCAAACCAAACCGCTACGTGGGGCCCTTGAGAAAAATAGCTCGGAAAACAGACAAGATTTAAATTCGCCCCAGTTTTTTAGGGTAATGTAGGGATGACATGGGTGTTATAATGTGATAAAGAGTGGCAAGAGGAAATAGGTACAATAAATAGGGAACTTTTTTTTACATTTAAATCTGCAGTTTTTCGTTTACACCAAGACTTTTTTGCTGACTTATCTCCTGTTAGTCTGAAGTTAGTAATGTTTTTTTTTGTATAAAAGTGGCATTTATAGATTTATCGCAGTGACATATTTTTTGTACGGATTAAATGCGTGATTATTAAAATTTTATCTGATTGCCTGGATATTTTGTTTCAATAAAATTCATATTTTTGTGGAAGTTTTTCTAACTTGTTCTCCGCCCACGGCTTCGTATGGGTGGAAAAAAAAACCCTAAATTTCTATATCTATAATCAGCAGACTTAAATCTAAAATATGTATAAAGAATCATCTCGGCCCGAGCCGTACACTCAACGACGGCTGTCTATTTAAGTAGTTCCCATTTTGGAGCGCGACTGTACGTACGCGTGACAGGCAGCTGCGCTCCTCTGCTAATGTTGCACCGACTGTACCTACCTCGTAGAGCTATAAAGTGATAGACAAGATTGACTTCTTCATAGATTAAGAGCAAATTTATTCATTTACCATAAAAAATAAGTTTAAAAACTTAACCCAACTAAACTGAAGAATCACGCTCGAAAGACTCATAAGAAAATACTCATGTCTGAAGTATTTTTTTGTGAATACTGTCGTCTATTAAATTAACAACTTACACGTAAAATAGAAAATAACTACCTATACTACTTAAATTTTGTTAAGAAAAAAAAAAACATGTTTATAAAGTGTGTTTTTGTATTTAACTAGGTGTGAGAATGTGAATTCAATGTTTTTAATGTGAATTGTAAGTTAACCCTATCTACTACGTACTAACCACTCTTAAATCTATATTGTCTTGCCTGTGTACAGCGACAAAAATAATTTACCTTTATAAACTAACCCTTTTCTCATGTAAGTGACATTGTCTTAATGAGAAAAATAAAGATTCTTTAAACTGAACATATTTTAACGTATTGAACTCAATTCATTTATTCCTTAACATATTAAATACATATTTAAGTTTATTTTTTAAGGATATAGCCTTTAAACAGGTATTAAATTGTGATCATATTAGGGCTAAGTAGCATATGACCATGGCTCTCCTTCGAACATTCTTTAATTAATAGACGATAAATATTGAATTAGTTTTCAAAATAATATTTCAGATAAGTACGAGTATATTCTTGTTTCATACTTTTTTAGAGCGTGATTCTTCAGTAGTCGGGTTTTAGTTTTTGAACTTATTTTTTACGGCCTTTGACTTTGACTCATATAAGTACACTACACAATACCCATCCTACTTATTATCTACATAATGCGGTAATTCTGTGTTTTTCAAACAAACAAATTAATAAAGTTTTGAAACTTATGTGGTATGATACCTTTGGGTGTGGAGTTTAAAACTCAAAACTCTCCCCCCCCCTCCACCGGACGCTAAACCCCCCCTCGCCGTAAAGTTTGTCCCAGTTAACAGTTTTTTATCGTTTTTGCGAAAACTATAATAAATACAAAAAAAGTGTCGAGAGCAAAAATGATCCTCATTAAATTGTCAACAAATATGTCATACATATTATTTTGATAGGCCGGACGGTTTTCAAGCTTTAGCTAGTTAAAAAGTGATAATAAAATTTGTCATCAGATTAACGACAGTATAGTGATTAGTACAAAGATTTCCTTGCAAAACCAAAGCTATTGAAGCTCTAAGTTTGGAATTTTGCTTAGATGATCTTCAGATATTGTGGGAGTTTTCCTAAAAGAGGTTACAAGGAGTTCCCATGTAGTGCGTCCGCTAGTTGATATGTACGTTTGATGTTTCAGCCGCAGCCCCTCTATCTTTCAAACTATTATATACAGCATGTCCAAATTTTCAGGAAATACGTATTATGATAGTAAATATAGTAAAATAGCATTAAAAAACTTAAAAACTTAAACCACAGTGGGGTGGTCCCCATACAACAAACGTCCAAAATATCGCATTTTTTTAACAACTTTTGTCACTGCTCTATTTCAAAAACTATGTAATGCATACATTCCAAATTTAATACATATTAAAAACAATCTTTATATTAACTAAAAAGTTGATGTAAAATAGTCAAGAGTGAGTCGGACTCAAGCTAACGGTATTTAAACGGAAACGGGCACACGAACTGTTTTTGTGACATTTACCTGGTTATTTGTCATAGAATTACTGTGATATATAATAAAACAAAAACATATACGTCTAACGCACGTATACTAATATTTTTGAGTCATAGTGTAAATAATAACAGTAATTCTACAACAAATAACCAGGTAAATGTCACAAAAACAGTTCGAGTGCGAGCTTCTGTTTAAATATCTTTAGCATGAGTCCGACTCACTCTTGACTGTATTTCATCTTTTTGTAAATTAAAGTAAATTATGTTTTAAATGTGTACCGATATTGAAATGTATGCATTGCATATTTTTTGAAATAGAGCAGTAACAAAAGTTATTAAAAAATGCGATATTTTGGACGTTTGTCGTACCCCACTGTGGCTTAGGTTTTTAACTTTTGAAATTATATTTCACGATAGTTATCATCATACCTAATACGTATTTTCTGAAAATTTGGACGTATAAAATTCGTTATAGACTGATTGATGAAGAAATTGAGCAGGCAGCGTAGCTTATTGTCTTTAGTCTATTTTACCAAAATTGAACTAGCTGTAGCTCGAATACCATCAAGCCTATAAAAATATATGTAAGACCTTTTTTGTTACCCATTTAATGAGGATTATTTTTGCTCTAAACATTTTTTCCTTATGTGTAGCAGTTTTCGAGAAAATGTGGAAAAACCGATAAAAGAGACACGTTTCAGGGTGTCGGGGGGTGAAGCGTCAGGTAGAGGGGGGGGGGGGGGAGAGTTGTGCGTTTTGAACATCACACCCAAAGGTATCATGCCACACAAGTTTCAAAACTTTATTAATTTGTTTGTTTTTCCCATACATTGATTACATAGAATTACTGTACTATACACTAATATGGAAAGATTTGTATTTTTGTATTAACTTAATAAACTTAAAAACTACTGCACCGATTTAAAAAATTCTTTCACCATTAGGATGCTACTATCCTTGGGTAACACAGACTACATAATTTTCCCAAATTCCCAGGGAACGAAGTCCCGAGCGGAATGCTAGTAATATTATAAATGCGAAAGTTTGATGTTTGTTACTCTTTCATTCAAAAACTACTGAATGGATTTTAATGAAACTTTACAATAATATATCTCATACATAAGAATAACACGTAGGCTCCAAAAATACACACGGGGACGAAGTCCCGGGCGAAGAGCTAGTTTTCAAATAAATTTCCGTGAGCCCTGTCTAACCACTCCTAACACACAGCACCTAAGCTTTTAGACTTGCACAGAGCTTCTAAACTTTAAGCTCACTCATATATAATTCTAAGCCAAGCTTTTGTTCCGGTGGGAAATAGCTGAGAGTTGGTGCTAAATTATTTAACTGGTCGGTTCTAGTTAACCAGTTAGGGCAGTCTGGTTGCACGTTTTACTAACTACAACAAGAATACGTTTTAATTAAAAACACTGAATTAGAAACTTACTTTTATTACAAAGTGAGCTCAGTTGTAAGTTAAATAAGTGAGCCTTGAACATTTTTGACAATTCAGAACGAAATTCTCCAAATCATAATAAGTAAATCGATGACAGGTTTGGTCGAGTGGTGTAGCGCTGCCTCTTTATCGACGGGTCCTAGGTTCGATTCCCAGTCAGGGCAAATATTTGTGAAAAAAGCAGATATTTGTTCTCGGCTGGGTGTTTATGTCTGTCTTTGTGTATGTTTCCAGGGACCCACGGCACAACGGAAAACCTTAGTATGGGCATTTAAGTGTAAAAAAACAGAATATCAGATGTGGTCATTTGAGAATAACATCGCCCCATCTCTTTCCGTGGCTGTTGTAAGAGGCGACTAAGAAAACACAATGAGATCTGCCTCAATGAGATCAATCCATCTAGGCAAAGACAGCGCAATTTGTTCTGAATCTGAGGTGTCGTCCTATGGTCTCATGCGGTGTGGTAGGCTCTGTAAAGGGCCGTCTGGTTCGCGACCACCCTCCTGCTGAAGGGAAAAAGTTCAGAATAATTTTCCACGTCAAAAACGTTAGAGTCACCGATTTCAATCCCAAAAATAGTTAAAAGTAAATATCTATTGACAATAATAGGGATTTAAAATTCTTTATACCTATTGAAGAATATTAAAGAACACACTTATTTATTTATTTATTAAGAAGAACACAAACAGTATTACACAAGACAAATCACAGATTTTTTAATAACATCAATAAGTTGAGTGTGTTACGTGTATACCAACAACATGTTCCACAACAATTTAACAAGATTCAGCCGTCACAGAGTGCTGAGAAAAAAAAAGTAGATAATTAAGAAGGAAAAAATAATTGAAAATATATACATATAATATAGTATGTAATAAAATATATATTTTATAGTATAATTTTTTATAGTATGTAAAAAAATAAATATATAATAACAATTACCTAATTAACGTTTCTTTAGTGCAAGCTCGCGTTTGTATTTATATAGCGTAGATCCAAATATGTCAATGTCCAAAAATTGGTCATTGTACGTTTTACACATTCTATATAGCGGAGAACGCATTCCAGCGTTGGTCCGACAGAGAGGAATATAGAAGAGGCCTTTATTTCTACCGGTGCCACGATAAGGTACTTTATAATTGATTTTACCCACCAGTTCAGGACAATTTATGAAACCATTGATAATTTTATATAAAAATATGGACCCTAAATTGGTTCGTCGTTGTTGTAGACTAATACAATTAAATTTAGATAGAAGGTCTTCATAATTTGAAGTGTGACGCCGAAGACATCGGAAGTTGGTCATTTTCAAAAATTTTTTCTGTACTCTCTCAATGTCGTTGATGTATTTTTTATAAAAAGGGTCCCAAACCACAGCAGCATACTCTAATAACGGTCTAATAAGTGAAGAGAACAAATAAAGATACGTCCCTGGTTTCCTGAATGGCTGTGCAATTCTGGAAATAAAACCAAATAACTTAAAGGCCCTAGAAATAATATGCTCAATATGTACATCCAGAGTAAGTTTGCTATCCAGCAACACACCGAGGTCACGAATACATGATACTCTAGTCAGATTAACACCATTTATAGTATATTGATAAACAAGTGGGGTTAACTTTTTTGTAAAAGTTATCATACTACACTTTGAGTGGCTCAATTGGAGTTTATTCTTAAGACAGTAGTCGTTGAAAGTTATAAGGTCCCGTTGCAGTAATTCACAGTCATCCAAGGTCTTAATTTCTTTGAATATTTTTAAATCATCAGCGTAAATGATAAAATTTGAGTATTTAATGTGTTCGAAAACATCGTTAATGTATAAGACAAATAAGAAAGGCCCTAAAATCGACCCTTGTGGAATTCCAGAAGATACTGAATACAAGCCTGATTCATACCCATTCACTACGACACGCTGTTTTCGGTTATCTATGTAAGATGCAAACCACCTGAGTAGAGAACCCTTAATTCCATTGTATTCAAGCTTACGTAGTAGTATTAAATGATCAACTTTGTCAAAGGCCTTCTTGAAGTCTGTGTACACGGCATCAACTTGTGTCCCACTAGTCGGAAAGACAATTTTTCGAGAGTTTCCCTCAATTTTTTCAGGATTCCACCATCAGATCCTGGTTTCCTTACCATAAGACCACCCTTGGGATACTCCCTTTCCAACAAAAAAATAATAATCAAAATCGGTTCATAAACGACGAAGTTATCCGCGGACATACATAAAAAAATATATACATACGGTCAAATTGAGTAACTTCCTCCTTTTTTGAAGTCGTTTCATAAAAATAGATTTAAGAAATGGTTTTAAAAGTACGTGCATCAATCAATCAATCAATATTTTATTCAAAAAACAGTAATTACACTGTATGCGAATATAATATCTTACATTATTAAAAATGCTGGGTATGGGCCTCTTCTCTATAAATCGTCACGGTCCTGTGCTAACCTCATCCATTGATATCCTGCCGATTTGACGACATCGTCTGACAATCGGGCGGTGGGTTAAAACATTGTTAATGCAAATTTGCAACTAATTACTTTTTCACTGATCTTAATAACAGTTTAAAAATGCTATGATTTGTCCCGAACTTCACAACACTTAAGTAAAACACATTTTGTAGGTATTTAAGATAGTGGCCAGATATTTGCCACGGTAATCGTTTAATCTTGCCTCGACTTGTTGTCCCAAGCATTGTCATAACTTAGCATTTAAGTAATCCATGAAATAACAGGTGCAAAGAAAATGCGACACAGTCACAGGCATGGATCTAGGGGTTCTGTGGCCCCCTGTGCTGTGAGATGATTTTGAATTAACAACTGTCAAGCGTCAAATGTACAGAGGCCAGGGCATCAGGTTAATCCATTTCCGTTCCAAAACCGCTCTTATTGCAACAGGACAGAGTGCACACGTGTGGTAATCGATGTGTGGCCCTTCGTACTTTGTAATCATTGTGATTATCCTTAATTTAGAAATACTTCATTTTACTTTAAGTAATTTAAACAGTTTTACTGCCGTACTCAGAGACGTCAATTAAAGTTAAGAAGTAAATAAATGTCATGCTATCCTTGTTTATATCAACAAGAGTGAAACAGACAACATCAGAGTTTAACAGTACTTAACTTTAATTGATGTCTCTGAGTACGGCAGTTAGAGATCGAATGGACTGAAAGTGTGCTAATGTGAATTTATCACTAAACAGCTACCTCTTTCAGGTAACCCTAAAACAGGAACTGGGCCAAAGGTTGCCAAAATATATAATGGTGAGGATATTACGGATTGAATAAAACTAGTGGGGTTTGAAATCAAACACATCTTTTGTCCCACTTTTTTTTAATAACTAGAGAGATTAAAGAGACATTAGGATAACGCCAATTAGGAAAAATGTTATAAACCCAGTGAATCAGCCTCTTGCCTGCAAATAAATTAAAAAAAAACAATATCTGACAAATTACTACAACATTGCTTTAACAGAATATCTTGCAACTAGACATAATTGAATTGTAATTGATTTTGTCATGTTTGACTAGGTATATTGTTGAAGTTTTGTATTGATTGACAATAATTTAAGTTTTTCTTGAACAGCATGTAGTAGAACATAAAAAAACTGTGTCTAGTGTGAAATATTTGCATGCTTACTAGTACGTGTAAGCTGCAAACAATGTGCTTAATATTATCTATACTAATATTTGATTGAGGAAAGATTTGATTGTTTGTTTGTTTGCATTGAATAGGCTCCAAAAATACTAGACCGATTTGAAAAATTCTTTCACCATTAGAAGAGTCCATCACCACAGCTGGGGCCACAATCGTTTCAATGTTTGACTATGCCAAGAATTTCTCAAAATTTGTCGTATACGTCGTGTCGTCGTATATGTCGTCGTATAAAGAAATCAGAATTTCTCGGGGCCAGATTTTCAGATTTTCAAACATTGGAATTTCGAGAAATCAAATCAGATTTTCAAACATTGGAATTTCGATTGTGGCCCAGCTGTGGTGATGGACTCCCATTAGAAAGCTACTTTATCCCCGATAGGCTACATAATTTTCCCGAATTACTACGGAATTTTTGGGCGGAATGCTAGTAAAAGATAACATCTGATAACTGTTTTCACGCAAATAAATAGTGTTGATTTTTGGACGACGGCCCGTGAACTTAAATTCTGGATTCGTCTCTGTAAACCTAACCAACCACCAGCTTAGTCAAGAGAAAAATATTATTTGCTCTTTTTACAGCGGTACAAGATTCGTTTTAGCTTTTAAGCTTGCTTGCAGGATTGCGGTAGTACACCCACGGCTTGGCTTGACAAATGGAATCTATTCATCTGTGTCCGAGAATTTTTCATGTTGGCAACATTGTAGGCAAGAGAACGATATTAGGGCCCTGTTTCATAATGCTTTATCGGGTGGGTTTAAATTAGTCTTCTGAACTTCTTACCCTAAGGAACATATATTGGACAAAACAAGAAAAAAATTTCGTCACGTCATATAACTTGAGCGAACAATTGACGGATTTCATATTGAAAGTGGATTAAAAAAAACATTGTATGGATTTTTTAGGGAAAGTTGTTTAGTTTTAATGGGAACGCCGTACACTAAAGTCTCACTAACTAATTTATACAGGTTGAAAAATAACCTCCTGGCTTTATTGAAAATCCTGAACCAGTATCACTTACTGAACACTTTTTTTTTTTGGGGTGGGGTTTTTTTTTCCTTAACGTAGACACCACTCGGGCGCACCCCCCGAGCCCTACCCGCACCCCTCGCGTGCCTGGTGTAGGAGTAATGTCTACGTTTAAGCAAAAAATGAACTATTCCCATTGAATTTTTTTTTTTTCATAAATGTGTTCTTTGAGTGATACTGGTTCAGGATTTTGAATATAGCTAGGAGATTCTTTTTCACCCAGTATTCCTTCTTTCCTTCTCTTCGCAACGGATTGACGAGAATTTTTGCACAAGGATAGTTGACCCCGATATTGACTTAAGCTTCTTCTCCACCTGAACAAATTCGCGGGAGAAAGCTAGTACTTATATGGGGTGGCCTGTTCTCCTCATGAAACTGAACTACTATTCCCAAGAAACCTATATGAAATTTTAAAAAAAATTGTTACTTCCCATACAAATTACAATCAGTTCAGGCACATGATGTATGGAGAGCCGATAATTAATTTTCGTATTTCGATCTGTTTCTTGGGGAAAAATTTTCAGTTTAGTGAGCTGCAGCTCTAGCACGATAACAACAAACTCGCGCTCGGCTCACGCTGAAACTTCACTTTGATTGCGCAAGGGTCCCGCGCAAAAGCTTGCTCGCCCTATGGCGTTGTCAATGTTGACATATTGACATAGGACCGCGGTGTTGTCGCGGCGCTGTCACTATCGTACTCGGCCTGCTGATTTATATGCGCAGTTTTCTCTAACTAATTTAAAATCATCAAATATAAACATTTCAACTTGTGTGACGTAAGCACGTTAAAAAGGGTCAGTATATAAAGTGACGTAAACAAGATGTGTGGTTTTTTAATCCCTCACCGCCGCTTTATAAAAAGTCCTTCGTAAGCTCATCACTAAGGCAGCTACTTCACTGAATTATAGGTCTTTGTTCAAGTTACGAACGACCGGCGGCAATCGTAACATGAACAGAGGTAGTTGAAGGCTCCTTTTTTACGGGAACGAAATCGCAGGTGGATAGCTGGTATTTTTACCTTCTTCTTTTCGTGTCGATGAACGCTTAGATAAGACCGGCCCAGTAAATGGCCAGTTCTACAGCCTTCTGATTTGCGTCGTATAGGTCGTCCAGTGTGCAGCAGGATACAGGGCAAAGGGGACATGATAATAGGTGTTCCATAGTTTGTATGGCGCCGCAGTCACACCGGTCGTTATCTGAGAAGTCCCAATTGGTGCTGTTTGCCCTGCACCTACCAACACCTCGATAAAAGTTTACGGTGAATAGTTTACTTCCATGCTGACCTATAAGCGAAAGAAAAACTTAGAATGTGCTAGCTGTCAACTCTTTACAGGTATACTGTAAACGTTAGTAAGTAGGACGTGATGGTTTTGCTGTATAGTAGGCGAAAGGCTGACAACCTCTCACCATCATCATGTTTTCATCTAATAACCCTGGGAATTTGTGTGGCATCAAGTGTTTCTAGAACCACTGATGCTCTGTCTGTCCCGATAGGGATTATAGGCGTGAGTGTATGTATAATCATCATCATCAGCCTGTGTTAGTCCACTGCTGGACATAGGCCTCTCCTATAACACGCCACTAAGCACGGTCTTCTTTATTGTACACACATATATATACAGATTACAGAAGAAAAAAGGACATATAAGCGGCGAGCTTAACTCAAGAATAAGTTTTCTTCCAGCTAGCCTATGTGAGAGGGAGAGGCAGCATTCCTCTTCCAACCACTGCCCGCTACCTTACGAATATGTATGTGTGTATGTTACACCTTGAATTTTCCCGCTAATGCCCTTACCTTACTCCACAGGCCCCACCGTGCCGTCGCACACAATTCCTCATTAAAATGACACGAACACGCACTCGATTATGCGACAATTTGTATGAAGCCGCGCCAGATAACTTCAATGGGAGACCTTTGCTGACAGAATAACGACATTCATTTGTTTTATACGCTGGTGAGTTTTATTCCAGAATTTTTAAAGGTCTCGCCTTATTTTGCCGTAATCTTTATTACTGAAAATTGCATAATCATGTGGAATTATTATTAATACTTTATTACACATAAAAACTTATAACACAGAAGAAGCAAAATACAGGAAAGATATGTCATTGCTAAACAGCAATTTTTTCAAGAAATCAATTATGAATGGATTAGGAGTCAGGGTTCGTGTAGAAACGTTACGATGCGTATTACAGAACGCGATTCAGACTCTGATCCATAGTTGAGTAGCAGTCGTCTTTGTCATTTAAATACTGGGAGAAAGAGACAGCCAATACTTAAGTATAGATCAATGCTTGAGTATCCTTCTGCAAACGAGTAGACATCCATCAAATAAGGAGTAATAATCCATCTTTACAAACGTTCTCGCTTATAATAAGTAGGATATTGTACAGCAAAGCGTTACTTTCTAAAATTACGGCTTCATAAAGAGCGGCCGTCCTCAGCTGTCATCGAGTGAAGGCTTGTTTGCCATTCCTTTTGTCCTAAAGCTGGGCTCGCCGGGAAATTTATATCAATTATCTCACTTTAGGGGTCCCTACTCTATGCCTCAGATGAAATATTTAGAGGAAACCGATTGGAGTGTTTGTCTAAAAAGTCCGTATTGATAAAACGTTAAAATCACAAATAGTGACACATTTTTTAATTCGATAGACGTAACACACGTTCAAGCTTAAGACTAAAAATATGACTTTAAATTAGTTAGCAAAACAAGGGTAATTCTCAGTATGAAACTAAACAACATTTCCCACTTGAAATTTGTGAAAACGTGACGGAAACGAAAACGAAAATGCACCTTTTGCCTGCTTTTTGTATAAAAATAGTCGAATTTACGCAATTATTTTTTTTCATTTTCGTCACGTTTTCACAAATTTCAAGTAAAATAAAATTTATTGTCTAGAATTAAAAATTCAGGTTAAGCGCTTGCTCGTCTGAAAATTATAGCGCTCCATGTTTCTCGAGTATGCTTTTGTAGCTTCTCAAACAGACTTCTTTTGTATGAAAAATCGTGCAATATCCCTAGACCGTGTTGATGTGTATATATTTAAATATAAGTAATTAGTGTGTCGTTTATCTGACACCTAAATACAAGCCCTGCTTTCTTTGATGTTAGATGGTTTTGCGTAAGTTATCTAGTACTTAAAGAAAAAAAGCAAAAAGAACCTTTACCTAACATCCTGAGTTAACTCTTGCCTGTCATTTCCCACCTCATTACGTATTCTTTCATAAGATATTTTCAGAACGGGCTGAAAGATAATACGTTTTATGATGATCTATCTTTGGGCTTAAACTCATTATATTCTTCCTAAAAGCTTTATACTTTATTATTATTACAAAAACGCGAGTAATTTTGTATCTAAAAATTATGCTTCAGAAGTTTTGAGTATTTAAAAAATAAGAAATACCGTTTATATATCTTTTTAAAGGACTCAAGTGGGTTTTGCTGAATTTTGACTAAAAGGCCACTTATCACCACGGTACATGTCATCATCATCATCATCAGCCTGTGCTAGTCCACTGCTGAACATAGGCCTCTCCTATGACACGCAACTAAGCTCGGTCTTCAGCTCTCCTCCAACCACTGCCCGCTACCTTACGAATATCGTCACCCCACCTAGTAACAGGGCGCCCTATGCTACGTTTGCCGATTCGCGGTCTCCGTTCTAGATCTTGTCTACCCGAACGGTCGTAGGTTTTATGAGAGATATGACCAGCCCAGCCGTTTGAGCTTGCTAATTCGCCGGGCTATTGTCGGCGAGTCTGGTTTTCTAGCTGATGACATATTTACACTGTGATGAATATTTGTTACTCATTTGTGAAAAAACTACTGGGCGTATTTTGATGAAACTTTACAATAAGATAGCTTAGACAAAAGAATAACACATAGGTTACATATTTTTTTCGTATTCCCAGGAAAACGAAGTCCTATTGGTCTAAAATAGGAGAAGATATGCAATAACAATTATCAGCTGAAACAAAAACCCCAGCTCCAAAACTAACCAAAATATTTGCTAAAAATTTATCTATCGCGAAAGACGTAGAGATAAATCGCGATGTAGAATAGTTTAATTAAAATAAAGGTGCAGAACTGAGGACATAATTCACAGGGTGTCCAATTTCCTTGCCGCAAAAGGAAAACGCGATGTTGGCACTTCTACAAGTTGGGCTCCACTTGGCACTCATATATTTCATTAGTTGGTGAAACTTTTGAGTGGATGTCCTGAGTTTTTATTTGGAGAATGGGTTTTTCGATTTGGGTTTAATTTTGTGAAAAGTTTTTATTGTACTTAAGTAAAAATTCCTTGCTTTCCATAACTGTCATATGTTATGAGATTTTGACCGTGCAGATTATGTTTAACCATTTAAAAACTGTTCCTGGCTAACACATTTTTTACCTATATGTTAAAAGTAAGAATTTTCAGGTAAACTAATAACTGAAGACTTCAGTGATAGTGTTTGTGACTATGAAACTTAAGAAGAAATACATAAATTACATAAAATTAAAAGTAGGTATGTAAAATTTGTTAAAGTAAATAACTTCCTCACCATACATGAGCACAGGGCCTAACGTACGAAAACGTGGTAATTGTTCGTACTATAACAACCAGGCAGGAGCTACACAACAGCATCCCACATGCAGTGGTTGCCGTATCGCGCCATACCATCAGCTGTGTATATTACGCGGATGACAGTAATGATGCGATAGGCAGTTTTATCAAAGAAGCAGAGGCGGCGGGCCGAGGAAAAGTGATTGATTATAACCTTAAAATGGCCATCAAAAATCGGGATACGGTTGTTATCGATGCTTTAAGGACTGGAGACAATAGACAGAAACCACCGCTGGCTTAGGTAAATAAACAGAATAAAAATGTATTCAAGTATATTTTAGTTTCTTTATATGTATTTATTGTAAACTCAAATGGAGTATAAAATCTGTTGAAAATGTAAAATTAGTATTAAAAATATAAATTAAAATAAGACAAGGGCACGGACATCAAGTCTGTGGATGCAAAATTAAGTGTAATAAAAAAAAGTAAATAACTTAAAAATTAATACATAGTTATTTAGGTACTTTCAAATTTCTTCAAAAAATAATATTCAAGGAAGAGCTAGAAGGAGTTTTATATTCAACTACACAAATATGTTAATATCAGCTATTTTCCAATAGCAGTGTGTGGCTATTACTTACATAATAACGCTTGTTAACGGTTCTGTTAACAAGATAAAGTTTGGCCCATTAGCATACTTAGGACCTATCAGACCAATTTTTTTTTAAAAGTTCAAATTAGAAAAATCCTTTGAGCCTTCAAGCTGCCAGCCTCAGCAGATCTAATGAGGGGTTTCAATTTGGCGGCAGCTGCACTCTTTTCATGCCAATAGCCAATGTCCCGTGTCCTCTGTCTGGACCCCGATTCTGGTAACTTAAGTTGTGTGTCGATGGAATTGAGGCTATTTTATCTGTTCAAGTGGCGAAATTGAGAACTATTTTCATATACCATCCCGACCAAACGTAAAGTTACAAACTACCTAGCGCCTGAAAATTCAGTTAGCGGTGGCGCCACTAGTCAAAGCAACCGTCATTAGATGTATGAAATTTGGATAGTTCTCAATTTCGCCATCTGAACGGGTAAAATGGCGACCATTCCATCGACACACAACTTAAGTTACAGAATCGGGGCCTAGTCCTCTCCGTCCTCGCTGTCTATTATAACGTCCAGATGCCTGGAATGGAGTTGTCAGGCCGAGATTGTTTAGTCTATCTGAGTAATTTATTCGTTTTCTCCTTTTTTGTTTAGGGTATTCGGAATTTACATGTTTTTTGTATATATAGGTCTTATTGCGCTGTTGTTATCGAAACGCGATTTTGTTTTGCGCTTACAAAATGATAAGAACCTATAAATAAGAGAGAGTTGAGTTCGTAAACAAATATTAGTTTCATCGTCCACTAAGTTAAGTTTACGCACTAGATAAAGATAAATCAAGCTTTGAAAAAAAGTTCTTTTACGAAAAACAGCTTTGAGTATGGTGTTCCCGTGACTCAAAGCTGTTTTTTGTTATGCAAATATTTAAAAAAATGGGAAATAGGTTAATTACTGAAATAATGTTTTCATTTTCACTGTGTATTTGTCTCTACAGTCAATTAATAGAATCCTTCAGTGACACAGTTAATACCAAAGCTACGATTAATATAATAAAATATAAGTACGTTTTCATTCCTCTTTGTTTGATTTAGCAGTCCCGACTGGATTTGCAAAATGTGCTGGTTTAAATAAATCCCCTATTTAACTACTAATAAAACCGGCCGAACAACCAGTCTGAATTTAAATGCTGCCTAAACCACACAATGTTTGAGCTGTGTGCTGTTACTACTGTTAGTCTCCACTTTAGTTATAGATATTTTATTGACCCCCGTCAAAAAAGAGAGGTTTTATAAGTTTTATAAGTTTGTGTCTGTCTGTAGCATCGTAACTCCTTAACGAAACAACTGATTTGGATACGGTATTGTTTGATTGATAGCTGACGTAATCGGGATGGTTCTTGGCTATATTTGATCAAAATTGGTTCAGCCGTTTAAGAGTTATAAGCGAAGAATGTCGTGGGTTATAAATTTTTATTTTAGAGTTATTCTCGGATAACTTTTAGGCGAGTATTTAATGAGAACCGACAGTAGAGGTTTTATGTTAGTCGACGCTTGCTTCTCTGGAATAATACGGCTTTCTGAGGGCTCACTTAAACATTGTGTCTACTTGCCAAATGTGAGGCTACGCTATTACTCATGGACTTCTGAAATTAATAGAATAAAATGGCTATTCTGTTGACGTCTAATAATATTTTAAGTTTTTCTACATAGTTGCGTAGTAGTAACCTTTTCAGACGTTAGTTTTGTACAACCAGGTTAACTACAAGCATTCTACATTTCTCCAAACACCTGAGAAAAAAAGGAAGGAAGGACTAAAAATTATACACTTTTGTATAAAAAATATACACTTTTGTATAAAAATATACACTTTTGTATAAAAATGTACACTTTTCGGTCTTGGCAGAAAATAAGCGCTGCGGTACATCCAAAGTGGTTTACCCACAGTACACATGCTGAGTCAGCGCCCTTTCACTACGTTCCTTATTTAATTGTAGTTTTGTACTGTAATAAACTAGCTGTCTTTTTTTTTGTGAATCTAAATTACCCTCGAATCCACTTGAACACACTCAAAATAAATCATTAAAATCGGTCCAGCCGTTTAGGAGGAGTTCACTGTCAACACACGTACAGAAGAATTATATGTATATATAAAGATAGTAATAAAATTATTATGAACAAGTTTTTGTTCCATCTAATAACCCTCAGAATTAATGTCAAATATAGTTTCAAGTGGTTCTAGAACTACATGAGGTTCTGCCTACCCCTAATGGGATTATAGGCATGAGTGTATGGATAGATAGAAATTTTTGTAATAGTACCTAGTGAATAAAGTTTTTTTCTATCTATCTTTTTTACACGTAGCTTTAGGTATCTCTCTTTCAACCTCTCGGGTGGTTAATCAGTCCATGAAACTGAACAACTTCCCCAAGGAACATAGGTCAAAATACGAAAAAATTTTTTGATCTCCCATACAAAATGCGCTATATGCTGATGAAGTTTGTATGGGAACTCAATTTTTTTTGTATTTTGACCTATGTTCCTTGGGAAAGTTGTTCAGTTTTATGGACTGATTAACCACCCGAGAGGTTGAAAGAGAGCTACCTAAAGCCCTGTATAATGAAAATAACTTTCTCTTATGTAAAACCATGTCCAATTTACCAGGATCTAATTTCGACGTACCTATTTAAATACGTACCCTTCCTTTACATAAGTCGGGCAGGATTTATATTCAGCGGGCACTTCGTTGGGCCCGAGAGGCCCATAAATAACCTCGAGGTCTGAACCCCCGACTTTTCTACCCTTGATCCCTCCCAACCACCCGAACCTCAGTAGGGATGGGATGGAGTCACTGATTTAAGTCACAACTTGAGTTGGTTACCGTGTGGATGTTTATGTGGAACTGTTTATATAATATGACATCAAAAACCTCTACTACCTATTGTAGATGTTAGAAAAATGTCCTGTCATTCAATGCAGTGCTGCCGTAAAACTTATAGTAAATATTAAGTTTACTGATTAATGCGTTTATTTGCTTCCAAACACGGAAGAAACCACCATAATAGCGTGTGAGATCCAACTCTTGCGTAAGGCATTAAATGTATCTTATTAAAAATTATTAAACCATCTATACACTCACCCCGATGACCCCTTTCGGGGTAGGCAGAATGTCTTGTGGGTCTGGAACCACTTGATGCCATATTTGACATTCTTCTGAGGGTTATAAGATGGAACATGTGCATTGTGGTTGCAGGTTATCAGCCTCACAATACAGCAAAACTCTCGCGTCCCATTTACTTTGTGTGCCTGGGATAAGTTGTCAGCTGAAACATTTAACACTTAATTTGCTTCTAGCGTAAAAGCAATTAAGGGCGACTTGCACCAAAGTGCTAATCATATATAGCGAGACTAATTTTGATTAATTTGACAGATTTTGTTGCTTTGACAACCAAGTTAAATGTGTTTAAGCTATTAAATGTATTTAAGGTTTTGGTGCAAGTCGCCCTTAGTGTTAAATGCGTCTAAAATAAAAGCAAATCCCATTTTGCTGGTTGCATCGGGGAAAAATGAAAACACTTGACTATGTATTCAAACAAAAATGAATCACGAGAAGTGTTCGTAGACTGTAAGTAAACAAAAAAAAATGTTAAAATCTACATATACACTAATATTACAACGAGGAAAAATATGTGTATTTGTAACGAATAAACTCAAAAACTAATGGAAAGATTTCAAAAAATCTTTTACGATTAAAATTCTACATTATCTCTCTCCAACATAGGCTATATAATTTTCCCACGGGAACGAAGAACCGGACGAAAAGCTAGTAATGTATGATTGTGCCATAACCATTTGTAAACTGACATAATGTTATCATTATCAATAAAGAATTTGAAAAACAAAAACAAACTCATTATAGACGCGTTTTCGTGCTTAGTTGCAGCCCCTTGGTCTTCCCGAGAGAGGTAGATGAAAGAACTTAAGACTTGACTCAGTTATTAAAGAACCCTCACATTTTGAGACTTGACTCAATGATTCAAATGCAAAATGAATCGCTTACTACAGATACGTTCTCGTGCCTAGTTATAGCCCCCTGGTCATCCCGCAAACGACTAAGGTTACCCGAGTGGGGAAGATGAAAGAACCCTCATATATCTTTTTCAAAGTGGAGATCGTTTGAGAATTTTAATTTTGCGAAAGGTTGAAGTTAACGTTCGCCGCGGTTTCATTTGGCGAACACTCATTTTATTTATTACAGGACTTGTTTAAATATTTTTTTTTAATTAGCGCCTAGATTTTTATTTTTTTAATATATCTTATGAGTATGCATTTTTAACTCCCAACAAAGAAGTGGGGTGTTGAAAAAACTAAGATTGAAAAAACTGTAGCTTAACGCCATCTAATTACCAGTACTAGTTAGGGTAACTTCTTCTGTCGAGTCGATGGCTCATCACGGCTAAATACCTGACCATAGCGATAGCAGTGTCCGAGGTGTTCATTAAGTCCTCCTTGGTACAGGTCTTCGGACATTTGGAACATTTGGCCATGGTCTGCGACATTATTCCGTACTCACACAGCAGGTCCGGTTCGTTTGAAAAGCCCCATCTGGCCCGGTTTGTCTTTGCTCCGGCCGACTTGAGTTCGGAGTCGATTTAACGAATTTAACGGTAACTTATCATATTTTCCAATTACGATTACAGAAAGAAAACTTTAAAGTCACTCGGTTTCGGTTTTTTTCAAGATATTTCGTGATAGGAATTGATACGGGGTGCTACGAATGACTACGGTTTGCTACGGTAAGTTACAAGATCAGAGTTTTTTATTTTATGGAAAATCTATCTATAGGTATTTTTAACCCCCACACAAAAAGAGGGTGTTATAAGTTTGACATATGTATATCTGCGTGTCTGTATGTCTGTGTATCTGTTTGTCTGTCTGTGGCATCGGTGGACCGATTTCAGTGAGGTTTTTTGTATGAAAGCTTAATCGACGTAATCGAAATGCTTCTTAGCTAAAATATAGCTGATCAAAATTTATCAAATGATCAAAATTGGTTCAGCCGTTTAATAGTTATAAGCAATCGAAATTCGGGGGTGATACAATTTTTTAATTTTAAGGTTCTACCTCTGAACTTTGTATACATTATTAGTTAACCTGTGGGCTGTGGGTAGATTGAGATTAAAAGAACCCAAGTATACATTATGAACGCATGTAATCAGCATATGTAATAAGGTCTAGGTTCTACAGGGTCACATAATTAAAACGCTGGCAAATACTCGACTTTTATTTGCCCAAGTCCCTGAGGCAAGAGGCAAATAACATAGAATGACGTCATGCGGGAATGAAACAGGTAAAATACTTCAATAAGAGAAGAATCTGATATTTTAAGTAGCAGTGGCGAATGAATATTGTTTGAAAGGCACTGCTCGATATTCTTTAAATCGATCGGTCCTGCGCTACCCGCAACCAGTGGATTCCCGCATATCTTTACCAGATCGTCAGTCCACCTCGTGGCAGGTCTTCTTTCCTTGAAGGACTTATGGGGCGAGAAATGACACTGTACCATAATAAAATTGTGGTAGCCTAGTTGGTTAGAGAACCAAGTCTTGTAACTGGAAGGTTCCGGGCTCAAATCCTGGTTCGGTCCAGTACCATTAAATTTGTCTTTTTGGATTTATAAACGGATTTTTTGTAAATTATTGCTTACTCAGCGGTGAAGGAAAATATCGCAATGCAACTGGCACGTCTGAGAAAAATAAGTTTTCGAAAAGCTCGCGGTCTACCACCCCGCATTTCACAACACCCCTTTCACAACATCCTAAATGTTCTAAGAAATGAAGCTATTTTTACTTTGAATATTTATATTTTTTACGTTATCACTACATTGCATATATTGCATAACCCAATCCCTACATCGAATAAATAAGGCTGGGCGCTCATTAGGGGAATTCTTTCAGGCAGGTACAAGAGGGGGTAAAAAGGGATAATTTTAGGGGGGGAAGGGCGAAATTTGAGAGGCTTGGGTAAACTGGGTAAATATGGGCGATTGTGTGCATAGGCCGTGTTTGAAGTCGAAGGTATTAGATGTAGTGGTGCGAGGGAATTAAATTATGCCTGTCATCGTTTTTCATGCACGAGTTTGTTTGGTAGATTAGTACAAACAAGTTATTTGCCAAATTTTGCATTTTTTTTTCTATAAATAAAAATTTGTGTTTGGTTTGTACGAAGAACTGTAAAATGATTCTCTTTATAGAGGAATTACAATTCTGAGTAAGATTTACTGCCGTACTCAGAGACGTCAATTGAAATTAAGTACTGTTAAGCTCTGATGTTGTCTCTTTCACTCTTGTTGATATAAACAAGGATAGCATGACATTTAATTACTTCTTAACTTTAATTGACGTCTCTGAGTACGGCAGTAAGACATTAACCTAGTTAATAATAATAGCTACGAATTTAACGATGACTTAGAATATTATTTATTGTCATGGTAAATAAATATAATAGTAGTATTGCTATCAAATTACTAACTACAAATGAAAAAGTATTTAATAACTAGTTTAAAAAAAGGTGTTAAAAAGAAAATAGGCTTTATTTATCGATTTCGTAACAAAAAAGTTTTAGATGTAGAGGAAAATATTTCTGTTAGCTACAAAAGTATTTTTTGTTTGAAGTTTAAACCGCAATAACAGCGCTGGGCTGTTTTATAAGAGCTACGATTTTGGGCCAATTTAAAAAAAGTAAGTATTAATACCTGTGTCTTAAAGCGCACCTATTTATGTTGGCACCCATTATTTATACAGGGCTTTAAATAAATAAATAAATAAATAAATAAACGCTTCACACTCAAAGGCCCACATTTCCCTTGTGTCGTGGGTCCCTTGGAACACACAAAGACAGACACAAACACCCATGACCCGAGAACAAACATAGGCTTTAGGTATCTCTCTTTCAACCTCTCGGGTGGTTAATCAGTCCAGGAAACTAAACAACTTTCCCAAGGAACATAGGTCAAAATACGAAAAAAATATTTAATCTCCCATACAAAATGCGCTATATCTGATGAAGTTTGTATGGGAACTAAACATTTTTTTTTCGTATTTTGACCTATGTTCCTTTAGAAAGTTATTTCAGTTTCATGAACTGATTAACCACCCGAGAGGTTGAAAGAGAGATACCTAAAGCCCTGTATAGGCCCTACTTAAAACCCACATAACATGAGTAAAAACAAAGGCGGTCCTTATCAACGGTCCTTGAAACAACAAAAAACAATTTCTGGCGGGGAAACGTGAAAAAACAAAAGGCCAAAAGTTGTCCTTATTTGAATTTTCATTAAAACTTTCTCCCGTCACGAACAAAGAACATTTATATTAAAAAAGTCCAGCCACGGGCAGATAAATATCTGTAGTCTCGAGAGCGGACCCAAATTCAACCTTTGCCATAGATTTGGGAGGAGAAGATCAGAAAAGACACTTGTTTAATTTTTTTTATTTTATTTACTGTAGAGTCACATTTGTCAATCTTTTGTTGTTAAGTATTATCACACAAAATTATTCAAAATTTTCAGATGCCATCGTTACCAACGTTCTTGCCGTGTGGTGATCGGTTGAGAATAACACCACCCCATCTCTTTCCGTGGGAGTCGTAAGAGGCGACTAAGGAAACACAAATGAGACCTGCCTCCTAGTAATCCATCCCAGGCAACGACACTTCATTATTTTCTGAATCTGAGGTGTCGTCCTATGGTCTCATGCGGTGTGGTAGGCTCTGTAAACGGCCGTCTGGTTCGTGACCACCCTCCTACCGAAGTCCGACGCCAAACAGCTTGCTGTGTTCCGTCAGTGCGTGGGAGTACCAGTGCCTTTATAGGCATTTTTTGGGTTAACTCGCTCCATCCTCGACCTCATCTTTGACCTTAGTCAAGATTGAGGTCAGGAGTTAACCCATCTTATAATAAAAATAAATAAAAAAAAACTCATCAGCTCTTAATAATAATAATCAAGTTCACCTTACTTTAATAATGACAAAAAGTATTGTTTTGGGTTTCGTCTCTAGAATAACAAAAGAAATAGCGAGCTGTAGAGGGTCTATAACTAGCAATCTACCTAGGCAAGATGGAAGGAAGGAGAGGAAGAGGGCGACCAAGAAGACGATTTAACTTATAGGGAACAAAAAGATATTTCTCAAAACCGAATGGAATGGATTTCCATTCCATTGCTACATTGACAAGAGCGCGGTTCTTAAGATTAAGAAGATACCTTACCTACCCTGTATTTTCGGCTCTATAGGTACAAAAACATTCGCAGTACCTCAATCACCAGTGTCGATTCTACGCTCTGCATGTTCAGCTAAGTCACCAAACTGCAGCCACTCTCCGCAACTACGCTACTTTTGGAATGGCAACATTAGTATAAGTGTTTAAAAAAAATGTATTTAAAAAAATGGAAGTGTCAACGTATAGTGAACTAAAAGATATGTTTCAAAATCGAATGGATGCTACACCGTAAAGAGCGCGGCTCTTAAGATTAAAAAGAAGAAATATACCAATACAGGTATACAATACAGGTACCCTGTATTTTCATCTGTATAGGTACAAGACCATTCGCATCAATCTCTAGTGTCGATTCTACGCTCTGCATGTTCAGCTCGGCCTCCCGACTCATTACTGGCGCCGCAAGTCCCGCCCCGGACAACTTCGCCCATTTCACCAAACTGCGGCCACTCTCCGCAACTACGCTCCTTTTGGAATGGCAACATTAGTAAGTGGTTTAAAAAAAATAATACTTGTATATATCAGAAAGTAAGGAATCTTTATTTTGGTATCCAATAGATATTCCTACTACGCCACTACTGACAGTGCCGTTGATGTGACTAAATCTGAGCCAAATAATATATAAAAAAAGAAAAATTGACCCGCCTTAAAAAAGGGTGAAATATATTTTTTTAAACTATGTTCACGAGTAAGTAGTGGTTACGGGTAAAACAGTAAATAGGTGGGTGAATTCATAGCGGAATATGGTAAATAGAGAGGATTTTTTTTTGACGTCGGGGCCGGTTTACTGAAGCGATTTCGATAAGATTTTTATGGGACCAATCTGGAAGTAGATGCTTCCGAAATAAAAAAAATATATTTGAAATCGGTCTACAAATGACGGAGTTTTGAGGTAACAAACATAATTTAAAAAAAAACGAATTGAGAACCTTCTCCTTTTTTTTAAGTCGGTTAAAAATGACTTATGTCATCGACACAAACGAAGAAGAATAGATATTAGAGATCAGTGCACCACTAGAAATGAATACGCCGTTATTAAATAATTTTTGTGTCTGCAGATTTTTTTTTAAGTCCATGTTCCTATAGTTTTTCCGTAATTTATATAAAACTCATAGTAACCGGCGCCTTATTCATTGCCTTCGTTAATACATGGAATCACAGGAATTTAATTGTACTATAGATATCAGAATCTCATAAAGATGTATGTTCGAAGTGTTACAATCAATTCAGTAATTTAATATTTTACAAAAAGCAGCCACTAAAATAAAATAACGGACACAATCTGGATTTTCAATTTAAACATTACAAAGGTACATCAAAGTACATACATCTTACTTCTATGATAGGCGACATAGAGTAACTAGAATAAAATTTCTGGATCGGTTCTATTTATTTCTACAAAAAGCATAGTTTTACATTAAAAAAATGTAGTAATCTGATATGCAGACACGTAGAGCCTATGGGTATCTGATAAACATGCAGCCCTTAACAATCCTATCCCGAATGAAACCACAAACGATTGTCTAGTTACAAAAAGGGTTTGAAAAGGGTATGCAACTTGAAACTCATCCCATTTGGTCGAAAAGTGTAATTTAAATTCTGATTAAGGCCCTGATTGGTGATCGCAATCTGGCTGGTAATTTGATTTTAGGCTCAGGCTTTTGAGGGTAGAAGAAAATTTACCAAAGGGAACACAGGTGTGGGATTTGAGATCGTGATTAAGTAAGTATTGACGTCTAAGGTCCTTATTACAGAACGCGACTCAGATTCGTGACCCCTTTGGATCATATAAAGTTCTGGCAACCCCCTAAGGTCCCTTTTAGGCAAAATCTATGTACTACTTCTGAGATTTTAAAACATAATAAAAGAGTTTGCCGCGGGGTAGACGCGGATAGGCGACGGGAGGCATCATTATACAGGCACAGCCTTTTCACTGAAGTTGTCTTATTTTAGTGTAAGATTTACAAATTATTGTCTTTTTCTTTTACCTGCGATCCCCCGAGTAAGGCTTCACAACCCTCCTGGGAGTCGCGACCCACAGTTTGAAAAACACTGATTTATACTACTGTATACCGTCGTCTTTGTCGTTTTGATAGTGTGATAAAAGAGACAATCAATACTTAAGTATAGATCAAGACTTGAGTCCCTTTCTGTAATACAGGTCTTCGATTGATTAGGGTATAAATGAAACTTTCTATTTTAAGATAATTTCAGAAAATGATGTTACAGGTAAAGGTAGTAATGATTTATACATAAAAATATTTACATCATGTTTTAGCTAAGAGACAGACGATATTTTTTCAAAGATTATTTTTATGTGAAGTAGAAATGAAGGATATAAAGAAACTGAGCAACTGTTTCTAAGGAACATAGAAATTTAAAAAAAAATCGTCTCCATACAACTTATATGAACGGTTGATATGTGATGTCGTAATTTTTTTTTGAGAATTTCATATGGATTGCTTGGGGAAATTTGTTCAGTTTCATTGGGAGAGTTTAGCTAACAAATTTTAAATCACCCATATACAGCTGTCCTACGAAAACTGCTACAATCACCGAAGGCAACGTAACGGCGACGCGACGTCAAGATCTACGTTACATGATGCCGTGTTTACGTTTACGTTCATTACGTAAGTACATAACAAGTTACATTCATTTCTGTAGGATTTTAGGGTAATAATTAATATGGGGAAGACTGCACCCTTGCGAATAGGCGTAGAGTCAGTAGGGTCAAAAGAACAAATTTTTACGTAGGTTTTTAAATCCTTTAATGTAACTTTGTCTTATTTTAAGTAACATCCTGAATGTTGAATGTAATGAAGTTATTTTGACTTTGACTTCATAAAATTTGGAACAAACGAGCGTGTCAACCGCGGCGTTTCAGCCGCTCGTGTGCTGCGTGGGTAAGAAGCGTTCACGAATCCACCATGGCGCTGAGGATGGAAACTTTTGTGCGATTACTACCACCCAACCACGCGCCGCACCGCCGCCTCCGTTGGTAGGGTCAGCAAAATAATTTAATTATAAGGTATTTCGTGATTATTTAAAAAAAAAAATTGATGAGGCTTCAGGCATCAGTTGCGGACCAATCTTCTTGAATTGTGATTTTTTTTAATTTAGGATTTGATGTAGGTCCCGTTCGGAAAAAAATTCAGTTTCATGGTCCGAACGTATTTGTAATAAATTAATTACATTCTTATAAATTGGCTAAGCATCAAGGAATAGTGCATCTAAGAATAGGGTTACTGGGTCGTATGAAGGTAAGAAAAGAAACTCTTGATGGGTGACTTTGAAATAGTTTTAGAAACAGTCCGTTACACTTTAAAAAATCCTAAGAAACCCGCATATTTGACTACCCAAAAAAAATGCAAAATGAACCGATTTCATTGCGGTTTTTTTTGTTTCAAAGCTGTCGCAATCGAGATGATTTATATACATATTTGATCAAAACTGGTTCAGCCGGTCAAGAGTTATAAGCGACTAGCATTCCGCCCTGGACTCTGTTCTCGTAGAAATTCGGGAAAATTATGTAGCCTGCGTTCATCAGGGATAATGTAGTATTCTAATGGCGAAAGAATTTTTTAAATCGGTCTAGTAGTTTTGGAGCCTATTCAATGCAAACAAACAAACAATCAAATCTTTCCTCTTTATAATATTAGTATAGATGAAGGTCAGGGGTTAGACATTTTTATTTTTATTTTAGAAATATACATTTATGTAGATAGATTTATTATTATAGGTGCCATTTTCTGCAATCAGTACCCGCACTGTAGGAGTTAAGCACACATAAATTATGGCCGCCAAAGGATCGCAACGTCTAACTTTGCACTTCGCTCGTATTTTACACATAATGGATACCAACGAGCGGTTTTAACTTGTGCACTAACTCTATAATTGGGAGTGCGTCTACTACTCAGGATATCTAGGAAATTACTAACTTTCTAGCACTGGAGAGTAGTTCGGTGAAATTGGATTGCGATTTCGTAGTGAGCGGCTAATTTTATAAGGAATTTGATGGGATCTTTGGTTTTTTTAAATCAAATTTACCTTCTTCTATACTTTTTGTGCAGAACATTAACCTAAGATAGAAATCTTAACCTAAGATAAAAATCGGGGGAATGTACCTACAGGCAGATCTAAAAGGATTTCTTTGTAAAATATCAGCTTTCTAAAACGGGTTGGATTGAAAATAATATTATGTGTTAGTTTAAAACTTTGTTAGCTTTTTAGATTTATCAAGTAGTTATATTATAATTCTTTAATAATTTTATATTGTTTTAATTTTTAGTTTTTCGTTTTAAAAATATTATGAGAAACTATTGTATTCTGTCTAAAATAGTACCATATGTTAACAATTTCATTTAGTATTAATTACTTTGCTTTTAATCATTCTGTGGTGTTTATAACACGCAATTCTAGGAAGAAAGTAGCGAGATAAAACAGCAAATTGTACGGACGGCCGCAACTCTCACACACACGCGCAACACGCGTGCACTCTGTGTTATTGTAATAAGAGCGGTTTTCCATTGAAAATGGAGTAACCTGATGCACTGGCCACTGTACACATGAGGCAACATGAAATCCATCCATAAACCCACGCCTATTGTCACTTTAGAGGTAGGCAGAACGTTATGTAGTTCTAAAAACAGTTGACGCCACTTTTGACATTCAATCTCGGGATTAGATGGAAGATGAGTATACAGGGCTTTACGTATCTCTCTTTCAATCTCTCCATGAAACTGAACTACTTTCTCAAGGAACATAGGTCAAAATACGAATAAAAAATTTTGAATTCCCATACAAACTTCATCATTGCGCATTTTGTATGGGAGATCAATTTTTTAAATATATTTTGACCTATGTTCCTTGGGGAACTGATTAACCACCCGAGAGGTTGAAAGAGAGATACCTAAATCCCTGTATAGTGGTGATAGATTTTCAGCCCACGATACAGAAAAACGTTCGCGTCCCACGTACTGGTTTCATATGCCTGGGAACATGAAATCTCTATGAAATTAATATTTGTCTAGTTAAACAATTGTAGTTCTCATATTGCGAAGGGAGTCTAGTAACAGTGAATACAATTGACAGAACTATAAACGGATGCTAGTTGCAACCGCAGCGCGACTAAAACAATTTCATATTTGTTGCTATTCTGCTAACGAAAATTTTAATTATTATTTTTTTAACTCCTAGCTAATAATTTTAGGCAAAGAAAAATGTTTGGCGCGAATGGGACTTGAACTCACGACCCCAGGATTAGATCTCCTGATGCTCTAACCAACCGAGTTATTGTGCCTTCAAGTCAAGCGGCAAAATTTCTCATTCCCTTACTATATAAGCACGTACGTGCGTGAAAAAAAAAAAAAAAAAAATGTGCTTGGTAAGGGGATGAGAACGTTGCGGTGAAGGAAAACATCGTGAAAAGGAAAACCCGCACGTTTTCGAATTGTTTTTAACCGTGTGGTGATCGGTTGAGAATAACACCACCCCATTTCTTTCCGTGGGTGTCGTAAGAGGCGACTAAGGAAACACAAATAAGACCTGCCTCCTACTAATCCATCCCAGGCAACGACACTTCATTTTTTTCTGAATCATGCGGTGTGGTAGGCTCTGTAAAGGGCCGTCTGGTTCGCAACCACCCTCCTACCGAAGTCCGACGCCAAACAGCTTGCTGGTTCCGTCGGTGCGTGGGAGTACCAGTGCCTTTATAGGCATTTTCTGGGTTAACTCGCTCCATCGTCGACCTCATCTTTGACCTTATGGTCAAGATTGAGGTCAAGAGTTAACCCATCTTATAATAAAAAAAAATAAAAAAAAACGTCTAAGAAAATTTGTTATCGGGCGGCGCGCGGTCCACTAATCTGCATCGGACCAGGGCCCCGATTCTGTAACTTCAAAGTGTCGATGGAATGGTCGGCATTTTGTCTGTTCAGGTGGCGATTGAGAACTATCCAAATTTCATACATCTAATGACGGCTGCTATGACTGATGGCGCCAGAGCCAACTGAATTTTCAGTTGCTAGGTAGTTTTCAACTTTACGTTCGGTTGGTGGTGGCCATACTAGGTTATCAGCAAGTATATGAAAATTAAATAGTTCTTAATTTCGCCACCTCAACAGATAAAACGGCCTCCATTCCATCGACACACAACTGAAGTTACAGAATCGGGGCCCTGCGTTGAAGATGAACGTATCTATTCACCTTTATTATTAAATTATTAGTTATCTGTAGCGCCACAATATAGCAGAATACCTACTTAACCGTTTGTAATGAAGTGAGTTGTGGTGAAATTCACTCGCTCAGAGAATAGTTCTGTAACAGCAAGCTTTAGTTAATATGAGCACTTACAAACGTACATAGTTTCGTTATTAATTATTGAAGTACGAGTAGTATTTAATATTTATTAACGAAAAGGTACAATATATTGAATGATATTTAATGTGTCATTTATTTTCAAGATTCAAGATTCTCGGGAATAGGAATTTAACACAATATTGCGAGAATGTTTGGTTAACAGTAAATGTTTTTATAAGAAAAGATCATTTATTATAATTCAGTTTATTAAAAGCGGCAAGTATAACAATGGTAGAAAAAATAATAATCATTGGAATGGGCAACAGATGAAATGAGCTACATTTGAGCTTCGTTTTCAGTAAAAAAACTAAGGCAAAAATGTATAAATTATATTCAACATATCAGTCAAATGGTTGTTTTCAAATAATAAAAAAGGACTCTAGAAATGTCTGTATGTTCAATCAAAGAAGTTATGAATAAAATATTGCTTGGAAAAAGAATGACGAATTGTATTTTAATGCAATTTTTTACTTATAATGAAGAAGTATTGTAGCAGTATTGGTTTTTAAAGTTTAAGGCGAGAAAAGACAGGGAAAAATATATATATATACCTAGATATATATAGAAGAATTCCTCAGGGAACTTAAGACGAGAGTATAAAATTTTATTATATTCAATTCATAACAGTCGAGTCAGTCGAACGAATTCTAAAAGTACTAAAATGTATCCATGAGATATTTGACACCTTTATCACTTTAAATCATGATTAAATTCAATAAACGATCGTTTAGAGTTTAGAACATCAAAGTCCGTAGTCCGTAGGCTTTTATACCACTCGCGCAAGTAATTTGATTACACATTTGGAAAACGGTGTACCTCAGTGCGGTGGCGCCATCTAGCGGTATTGTTCTGAACCGGCTGTGAAGGGCGCGCGGGGCCCAGTATTAATTTCCTAAGGGAACTCGCCACCCGTCGCCCCTGTACCAAGTGAACGGTTAGAATCGTATAGTGTCGTATTTCTATCGTTTTTTTTATTTATGAATCTGTTTTACTGATTTGAACTGAAAATTGAATGAAAATTGCTGTTATCTTACTTCTGAGTTAAATAATAATACAAAATCTGCTTTTAATAGTTTTTGCACTAAGAAAGAAAATTAAACTGTTTTTATTTTTATTTTATGTAAATATTTTCAAAATAAACTGAATCAAGTGACTACAAAATCGTGTCGAATACATCAATTGTAACTGAATCAAACACGTACAAAACCAAAAACGCAACAAGCGAAAAAAAAAGAAAAAAATTTCCGATTTTTTGAATGATGGTTAAAATTCGGGGAGTGTTTGATGTATACCCACATGAATAAGTAAAAGTAAAATATAGTAGATTTCCCGGAAAACAAAGTGGTGAGCTTCCCAATAAAAAAAAGTATTTTCGCCCATGGACAGGTTACAGAAATACAACTAACAACGCTTTTTTTAAAACGCTTGCCCGCGGGAGGGAAATTCACAAATAATTTTAGGGCAAGAAAGCTGTTCGGCGCGAAAGGGACTTGAACCCACGACCCCAGGGTTAGATCTCCCGGTGCTCTGTTAGAGTTTTTTTAGTTTATTTCTATTTTAAACTTGCTTTAATTTGATGTGCTGTCGATTTTCTGTACTGACCATGTCTACTTTTCTAAACAAAAAAAAAAGAAAATCGATTTAACCGTTCACACACGCCTTTAATCCCTTTCGGGGTAAGCAGAACGACCGTGATTGGTAGTTTGCCCTTCTCCTGGTTTGCAGCATATAACCTTCCGTCCCACTTACTGGCATCTACAGTATGCCTGGGAAGAGTTGGCAGCTGGCACATTCTAAATTTTTCTTTCACTCCCAGTCCAGTTAAGTATTTATTTATCTATCTATCCAGCGTGATACGAGTAACTAATAAAATTATAATAAACTTTATTTGCCGGAATACATGCTTGACAAGGTTTTAAAACTTATTCAAGGTCTTAAACTTGTTTAGTATAATATTTATACACTGAAAGGTAGTTGATGTTTTATCATATACTTATGTTATAATTTTTGTTATTAATGTTTATATTATTATTTTTAAGTAACTGCAGCGGCCGACCGGCCAAACAGGGTCAAGCTGAAAACCAGCGCTGTACAATTTTTTGTACAGCACAATGCTGAGCTTGGCCTCTTTTGCTTAGGTTAATCTAGTTCTTACTTTTTACTGGTAATTCAGTCATTATATCGTAGATTTAACTTTAGCAATAAACATGATTTAATTTCATTTCATTTCTAAGTAAGAAGTACGTACCTTTTAGAGTAAGGTGTGGAAATCTTTGGTAATATAAATTAAATGAATTTGCAATTCATTCAGATTAACGATGTCACTTAAAAATTATACAATTAAATGAGATAATTATATACAACACTAGCTTTCCGCCCGGAACTTCGTTCCCGTGGGAATTTGGGAAAATCATGTAAAAAAATGTGTATGTGATGTGTTATTTCAGGGTGTCAGCTTCCTCCATACCAAATTTTATCAAAATTGGTCCAGCCGTTTGATCGCGAAATGCTTACATCCATACATTGAAACTTTTACTTTTATAATATTAGTAAGGCCTAGCATTCCGCTCGGGACTTCGTTTCTGCGGGAATTCGGGAAAATTATGTAGCCTATGTTACTCAGGAATAACGTAGCACCCTAATGGCGAAAGAATTTTTGAAATCGATCCAGTAGTTTTAAGTTTATTCGTTACATACAAAAATACAAATATTTCCTCTTTATAATATTAGTGTAGGCTACATTACATTATTTCAATTCAATGTTTACATAAATGTTTTTTTTTTTTTCGAAAAAAAAATCATATCGTTTTCGCGCCGTTTCCCGTGGTACAGGGTCGACGAACAAGGCTTTATCTTCACGCGCGCCTGACTATCCCGTATAATGTAATGAAAAATTACACCATCTGATACCACCCCACCGCGTCCGCGTCTCACCACGTTACCCCCCTCCACTTATTAGATTAATTCACTTGACGATTAAAGTTTTCAGTGGAAAACATGTTTACGTATTTTGAGGGGTTTTTTAATCGATAGGATTACAACCCTTTTGGGTTATGTCAATAACCAGGTGGGCTCTTACATTTCTTAGCCTGGTATTTTTTTATAAACAAATTGGTATTAAAAAATATATATTTAAAAAAATATATATTTAAAAAAAATATATATTTGTTACTGCCATACTCAGAGACGTCAATTAAAGTTAAGTACTGTTAAACTCTGATGTTGTCTCTTTCACTCTTGTTGATATAAACAAGGATAGCATGACATTTAATTACTTCTTAACTTTAATTGACGTTTCTGAGTACGGCAGATAGACATTTAAGTTAAGTTACTTCCATTACTTCCATTTAAGTTACTTTCAATTAGCTACAGAAACTTTAGGGGGCGATTCTGCCCATGAAACTGAACCACTTGCCCCAAGGAACCTATATGATATGACATTTAAAAAATATATATATTCAGCTTCCCATACAAAGGCAAATCAACTGATCGCACTAGTTGTATGAAGAAGAGATACACATTTATATATTTTTTTATTTCGACCTATGCTTCTTGAGAATAGTTGTTCAGTTAAATGAGCCGATTCATATCCTTAATTTTCTTTGACATGTTTAAAGTCACCCAGAGACTAAATAAAATTATTCCATTTGATGCCACTCCTCCTTGTCCACGTCTCAAATTCTAAAAAAAAATGTTTATTTTGATGGCAATGAAAATTTGCAAAAAAATTTTTACTATGAGAGGGGTTAAAGACGACTTTCATGAAAGTGTATAAATAGTACTTAAGTGTTTAGTTATAGTAATATTGAATCTAGTATAAGTCCTTGTTGGTCACAATAAAAATAAATAACATTTAAATACTTAGTAGTAAGACCCAAAAAAAATGCTATGAAATGCTCAACCTTTTCACAAAAGGCCTCTTATCACAATTATTATATTTCACAATAAAAAATGTAAAAAAACCTACGTAAATTAGAATAAGACATCCATTCTCCTCAGAATCTGTCTATGCAATGCGTCTTCACCCCTCGAGAATGTCGACCACACTTACCCCCACCACCCCTTCCCTAGCGGCCTTTTTAATGCCCACAGTCTCCACGTCTGATACCCACTTCAATTCACAAAAGTCCAATTTTACTAATACAAACTTATGAAAAATTTGATCTTATTACGTGTATGTAGAGTCGTTTTTGGCTTTACGCGAAAGCAGAAGTTAGATCCGTATCTAATGGGATAACAGATCAGCAGAACTATACGTTCTTTGGAGAAATTTGTTCCTACGATTGCGCATTGTTATTGCAAAATCACCTTACTCTACTTCAGTATAGAGTATAGTTTAGATTGGGCAGTTTGCTGTGAGTTGCGCCTGTTCTAATCGCGTAGGAGCAGAGGCGCAATAATTTAAGCAAAGGGTGGAAAGCGACGGAGAGTTCTTTTTGGAGTTTGTGCGAGTGAGACATGCGTAGGTCGAGTGGGTGCGGGTTAAACGCGCTACAGGGACGGACTCAGGACTCGGAAGAAGAAGAAAGAACAAGAAGAGAAGCAGAAGGTTGCAAAATGTCTTTGTATACATCCTTACTAATATTATAAATGCGAAAGTAACTCTATATGTCTGTCTGTCCGTCTTTCACGCCTAAACTACGGAACCGATTTTGATGAAATTTGGTACAGCTACAATTTATCCCACAGTTGGGCACGATATAACCTGTAGTCCTAGCGGGCGGAGCCGCGGGCGGAAAACTAGTTATGTAATATATATTATAGCTATTTTAAGTAAACTACTGTGAAAAGTATTTTATAGTTAAAAAAGCAAGTATTAACAAGAAAAATTAATCAAGACAAGGGCACGGACATAAAGTGGTAGATGCTAATAATAACGCAAAAATGTATTTGTATTTAAAGAATTTTAGTTTCTATTATGGCATTTTTATAAACATTGGGGTAGGTAAAGTCACAGAATAACGAATATAAGTAAAGTATTACTTTCTTCTCTAGTATACTGAGTTACTTGAAATTAGCCTGGGAAATTTTTGGATGTGAATCTGACACCTTTCCCTAAAAAGCATAAGTCTAAGATAAAAAAAAGAATCCTATGCATTTGATTGCTTCCGTACCCGTCATCATCACCTTGATTGCTGGAAACATCTTCACATTCTCTTGAATTGTAACGTACACTATCTGAAATAAAGAAAAACTAATTAGATATTTTATTTTTGAGAAGGAACTGAAATTGTATGGTGTGACTTTAAATTAGTTAGCGAAACTTTAGGGGCCAAATCTCCCCATGAAACTTGAATTTTGACTTTAAAGGAAAATCAGCTGATCGCACTAGTTGTATGGAGAAGCGAACATTTTCGTTCAACTTTTGTTATAAACGTAGCATTAAGCAAAAAAAAAAAAACTTTATTATTTTTGAAGACATAAGCCTAAAATAACGCACCAAGCCTAGTCAAAATGTTGATTAAAATAATACATAGCTCTAAAATTATTACTGTTAACATTTTTTACAAGAAAAGGCTATGAAAACATACATACAATAAAATAGCCATTTATTTGTACAAAGTTGTTTATAAACAGCCTGAATCCAACCCTGCGCACTATCAACACCCCAAATAGGCCGACTGAACGCTAAAAACATCCCCTTGCCTCTCACCCCGATTTTTAAGCCTACCACCCCCCGCCCGCGCCCCCCTAACCCCGGTTTAGCCAGAGGTACATTTATGCGCAATAAATTTCGACCGCCACCTCAAACCCAAAACGACCCCACTACTAACATTTTTATCCCGTAATTTTAAACTTTTCCATCTACGAAATAAAGCTCATTTTCCGTTGCCGAAAAAAATAGAAATATAGCCTATGTAAAAGAAACATTTTCCGAGTTTTGAAACGCACTGTTTTGTTTTACGAAATTTGACTTTATTTAACATTTTTAAAGATGATTTTTGTGTGTTTTCGTTTCGGTTGTTTTAAGGGAAGTACATAGGGTGGGATGTGTTGTCTATTTCTCATTTGTCTTGGGAAATGCTGTAATAAAATATGTGGCGAGGTGCGGAACAAAGAGGTTTTTACAAATACTAAACAAAGGACAGAGAAGTGTTGATTCTATTGTGTACCTACATCCTACATACATATTACAAACACATCCAGGGCCGTCTTTAAGCTATTAAAGACCCTAATAGTTGCTGTATTAGACCAAATTAGGGTTTTCAATGACTTAAAGAATGTTACAAAGAAAAATAATTTTGAATATCGGCCGAGAATCAGTCGGTAATATGACGTAGAAATAGGTGAACATACATTAAAAAAGATATATGATTCAAACATAGAATCTTCTCCAATTTTGAAGTTAGTTAAAAATGCTCATGTAGGGTTATTTTAAATTAGTACCTAAGCGATTCTACTCATGAAACTGACCAACATTCCCCAAGGAACCTATATGAAATTCTCAAAAAAAATCGGCTTATATATTGAAAGATCGGTTTAGTCCGTCAGCTGCGGCTAGTAACCCTCGCCACTGAATAGATGCATCCTGGGTACGACTCCAGGTTGGGGCAAATATTTGTTTAAAAAGCAGATGTTCAGGTTTGAGGGTTTGTGTCCCAAGAGACCCACAACACAAGGGAAAACCTTAAAATGGGCCATTGTGTGTTTGTTAAAATTTCTCTCGCTAATAAACTGATTGATCGATTGACCTATTAGCATGACGTTTAATAAGTGCAATAATGTTTTTCATAAATAGGCGTCCAAAACGAACACAAATAGGGATCCTTAGGGAAATACGAATGTGTTCGTGATGGTAAATATACCTACGGTTCTATATAATGCTGTGCCTCATTTAATGTGGGCGGAATTTGGAGCCTCATTTGCGAACGGTTTTTCTATCGGAAAATAAGGTGAGTTATGTTGATGACTTTTTCTGTATAACCACAGACTGCTTTGCCTCAAGAGGACTTGGCAGACGAATATACAATCGTTATGGGTTGACGATTTGACCATTGCGAAAAAAAGACTTAAAACGAAAAAATCAGCTCTAGACCAGTCGTTGTGGCATTATTTCCGGGAAGCCTTTATTCATCAGTGCTTCGAAGGTCACGTCAAACCGTCAATGAACGAAGTCGAAGGCCGTATAGCAGTTTAAAAACTTTGACACCAGAGTTCAATCTATACGACAAGGAATGAGGAAAGTTTGTTTTTGTCTCTTTTTCTTCTATAATCAGTAAAGTGATTATGCTAGTCCTATATTTGAATTTCTTTCAACAATTACCTTTTACTTAGTCTATTTTTTTATAACGAATGGGTTCGCTCTTGACCACAATCAAGCCTAAAGGCGAAGATGTGTCGAGGATATACAGGGTGTAAAAAACAGCTTAGCAAAAACTGAAACATTGGTCTCAGACAATCATTCAGAATGATTTTCCAGTGAAATATTTCTCCAAAAAATTTTCATATTTTTTTTATGTTGTTTAATATTTTCTGCTTACACTTTTATTATTTTATCGAAAACACTCCATTTTGCCATAAAAAATAATCTTACCAACGTAAAACACAAAAACCAGCAATGTAACTATTTTGCAATGAAAAACAATCATAACAACGTAAAACACGAAAACCAGTAATGTACATCGTACTCGGATAGCAGCGTGGCGCAGCGGGATCGCGCACGGGGCCCGGTTTTGCGATACGTTGCGTAGCGCCAAAGTAGGTAAATAATGAAAACTCCTTAGCGTGACGTTTCCGGGAAAAAATAATTACTTATAGCTGATGATATTTATGGGTAGGTTAAGGAAAACATTTAAGTATTTGCTAAGCTGTCCTTTACACCCCGTATAGCAAGCTCACCCAGAAGATGCTTATTCATTACAACTTGATTTTGGAAATACAGACGCAGGCAGAGAATTTCATTCCTATAGTATAAGATTATACAGTGCTTTTATTTTTTTATTGTAGTTCGGCAAATTTCGTATTTCGATTAAGTAAGTTGGTTTTAAAATGACAAGAACAAGAAAGACACTGTTTGCCGAGAGATATTAAGATAATACTAAAATTAAAAATTTTGAATCACCCCTCGATTGCTTATAACTTTAACAGATTTTCATGAAACACGGCTAAGAAGAGCACTCGGGATAAAATTAACTATGACATAAAAACAAACTAAACGAAAACCGGTTCATCCGTTTGGGAGCTACGATACCACAGACAGATACACAGACAGACACGTTAAACCTATAACACCTCTCTCTTTTTGCGTCGGGGGTTAAAAATAGAAGCACAGTAGCTACATATTTTGGACGTAGGTTTTGCTAGAACAATATAGACTATACCCAAATTAAATACAAATACAAATACAAATTTCTTTATTCCACACACAATATAAACACATACATAATATAGCAAGCTTTAGAAAGGCAGGGTGGAAAGGGTGTGGGCACAGCAAGCTGATTTTAAGCCCAACCTGAGTCACAAAGAGGGAAGTGAACTCACCAACATCCTACTTCCAATCCTACTAACATTATAAATGCGAAAGTTTGTAAGGATGTATGAATGTTTGTTTCTCTATCACACTCAAACGGCGGGACCAATTTTGATAAAATTTTATTTGTAAGTAGCTGACACCCCGGATTAACACATAGGCTATATAATTTTGCCAAATTCTCACGGGAACGTAGTCCCGGGCGGAATAGTCTTGAATAAACTGATTATTTTCCAAGCATCTCTTTTTTTTTTTTTTTAAATACACTGGACAAAGAAGAAGAATAAAGTGGTACTAGCTAAGTGAGCGGCTTAGTCTACACGTATATGTACCATATTTATGTACAAAATTGGATCCACATAGCTTTACATAAACGTTGAAAAAAACAAGAGGCCATTAGTATCGGAAGTGAGGGTCTCATCACGATAAATAGAAGTGTCACGATGATGGATTACTGCCCCAGGCGAAAACCGCCAACCGAATTCGGTCGGGTTATAATTTTCACCAACTATCTTATTCCTATGGAGTAAGGTTGAAATTTGTATACAATTCGCATTTTCAAAGGAATATGGACATTGGATAAAGTAAGGCTGCGTTTGTTGTTATCTGTTTTGAGTAAATAACGTTAGAGTACATTGAAGTAAGACTGGTTGGATAGCTCAGTCGTTAATGGCCTCTCCTATTTGAAGATTGCCGGTTCTATTCTCGGCCAACGTGAATAGTATTCGAAAGTCGTGTTCTCAAGGAGTGAGGAGTCTGGGCGATTATGTATGACTAGCTTTCCGCCCGCGGCTTCGCCCGCGTGGACTACAGGTTATTTTCTGAGATCGCCTCGCCACCGCTGTCGGCGCCCCACAACCGCCGCGCGCCGCTGCGGCCGCGACGTTTCTTGGTTGCCACTACCGCGAGCTATAAATTTCAAGTATTTTCAAGCCTCTAACTCGCTTCCCGTTCCCAGGGGAATTTTTAACTTTGTATTCACTAAGGTATATGCGTGTCAAATTTCAAGCATCTAACTTATGCAGGTAGATTTTTTCATACAACATTTTTTTCCCGCTAACTCTCATTCCCATGGGAATTTTTCAAAATACAGCCCTAACTAAACTTTATATTTACTAAGGTATGCATGCATGCTAGATTGAAAACATCTATCTTACGCTTACGTGATTTAGATTTTTAAATACAAAAGTTTTTTCCCGCTAACTCCCGTTGCCGTCGGAATTTTGCAATATCCTGTTGCAACTAAGCTTTAAGTTTACTAAGGTACCTGCATGCCAAATTTCAAGCGTCTAACTTAAGCGGTTTAGATTTTTCATACAAAAGGATTTACCCGCTAATTCCCGTTCCCGTGGGAATTTCGGGAATTCCTTTCTTAGTGCACCTCTACGGTACCTAAGCTACGTGCTTCCAAATTTCAAGTGCCTACGTTTAGCCGTTTAGGCTGTGCGTTGATATGTCAGTCAGTCAGTCGGTCAGTTTCTCCTTTTATATATTTAGATATGTAAGTAAGTATGTATAAACAACTATATATGTACTTAGTCTAGGCCTTATTATTAGGTGATCCCTAAGAATGAGAGAGATCCTTTGTACTCCGTTGAGAACTATATTGTTTTCTGAAAAAAATTGTCTTTACTTTTTAAAACTGTTTTTAGTTATTACCTGGTCCAGATTCAGAAGCTATTTCCGTGAAGAAAACCCCTAGCAGATTGGAAGTTCATCATTTTCCTCCTCACAGTCAGCTTTCCATTGCCTGACCTGAAATAGAACATTAAATCGGCGATTATTAAAATGTAAGTACAGGCAGCAGCATGTCAGGTTACCCACTTGCCTACGAAAGGTGTCGCTACTAACGAACGAGATAAGGGCGACGTTCTGTTTCCCTTCCGTTAACTGTATATTTTATATGTGTGCTGGAGAAACACAATAAAAAAATAATGTCTATATGTAACTACATGTCGTTCTTCCCACCTCAAAAAGGTTATAGGCGTGAGTGTGTGGTATAATGGAATGGTAGAGCTAAAAAGAACTGCAAATACGTCGACGATATTTTTTTTTACTAATTGGACAGCTCTTTTTTTTCGCTTTCGTTTTTAAACCGTCTGACCTAAGATACGGGAAATATCAAAATCAACAATCGAATGAAAATCCGGATAATCTACACCTTTGCCGAACACGGCGTAGGTGGTTGCTATGTTGATTAAAGTTTTAATTGCTACATTTGGTAAAATAATTCAAGTGAAATAGTGAATCCGCTCGATATTTCTTGGCAGTGCTTCTCGTCGCCATAGTTCTCTACAAAACACGGTTTACGGAGAACGGAAAGAGTTTCGATAGAAGAATACATTAAAGACACGGCTGTGAACATCGATTCGTGCCTTTCCCGAAAGGGGATAAAAAAGAAAACATCTATACAAATTGTGACAGTCTTTTTAGAATTTCCGTCTTTTAAGAAGTTTTGATATTCTTCCAGGAAGGAAAACCAAACAAATTATTAAACCCATTTTTCCATTAATAATATCAGCAGGAAAGTCGGTATGTATAGATAAATAATAACGGTAAATTCTTAATGGAAACAGCATTACCGAATCCGAAAAACATTCAAATTCCGAATTCAAAAGTGTAAAAGAAAAAAGAACACAACGACATAGAAAAATAAAACGCACACAAAGAACAAACTTCTCGTATACAAAAAACAAAATGGTCGCGCGCTTAGGTACTGAGACTACGCATGTGCGTTCCACCCGCCGCGGGGCTGCGGGGGTGGCGGGGGGAGGGGTTAGATGCCACGAATTGGGACGACACGTTTTCTTGCCTGCGAATTAGGTAGGTAGGTACCTTATTTTATCGAGAGCATTATTTGAAAAGGGTTTCGATTTTTAAATTGATTTGAGGTTAGCGAATGTAGGTGAGTATATGTGCCTACTTCAAATGTAAGTAGGTAATTACGTAGCTTATTTTTGTTTTACTGGATTAAGATACGTTGCGAACGTCGTCGGTAAACACACGCTCACGCCGGTAATCCCTAGCGGGTAAGGTAGAGTATCAGTGGTTCTAGCGAATCATTTGATGCCTCGTTTGATACAACTTGTGAGAGTTATCAGATGGAAAATGTCGTATAATGGTGAGAGACTGTCTGCCTTTCGCCCATGATTTTCATCCCACTTACAGACTTTTACGTATGCCTGGTAGAGTAAGCAGCTAGAGTAGTAAGGTAAACTGAAAAAATAAAATAAGTGTATAAAGTAAATAAGTATATAAGTCATGGATAGTAGCAAAATAGATGTAAGGTTTTAGTACTAGGTATCTTTTAGAAAAATTATAAGCAAAAATTTTGTCTCAAAGAGAATTATAATGATTTTAATAATAAGAGTCTACTTATTAATATAAATAAAACATTATATATTAAAATACATTGGTTTAAAATTACAATAACTTATTGCACACCTATAACAAAACATCACTTCGTCTAATAGTCTAGTATAATGCGGCGACCTTATTGCTACAGAGTAATTTCTTCCAAGCAAAACAAATTACCTAAAATTTTCTTGACCGTTATCGTATGAAACGTCGAGGCGTTCAATAATATTATACGAGTATGCATACATATACATATATGTGTTTGTACATATGTTTATAAAGGGTGCTTTGAGTTTGCCGAATTAATTAGAGGGTGTTTTAATTTTCGCCACGGCTTATGGTCTTTCGAATTAGGCGTTCGTTATAAAAACATAGGATTTTCAATTTCCTTTTTTATTTTGGGTCAGCTTTTGTTAGAAAAACGAATTTTAATGAGTTTCGGCCCTGAGTGCGTGACTGTATTTTTTTTCGAGACTTTTACGGTTGATTTTTAATAAAATTTTGCATGTTGATTAAGAAAAAGTGATTAATTTTACGCTGTCGTCGTATTTGACTGTTGGGACTTAATTATTTTATTTTATTTGAGAATACTTATAGTATGAAGTGTGTATTAACACGCCTTGTGAAAATATTATTGATCGTGTATATGTGCAGATAGCAGCACGTCAAGTTACCCATTTACACTATGAAAACCGGCGCTATTACGAGCGAGATAAGGGCGATGCCTAGGTCAACTTGTATAACCTGATGTGCTGCCGTGTGTACGATAAAAGGTGGTAAATCATAGCTAATTTTCGACTGCAAACTGTTTATTATATTTATTTTCTGTACTAGCTGTCTGCTCGCGACTTCGTTCCTATGGCAATTCACACTTTGGATTGCCATTTTTAAAAAAAAAACTTGGTCGTGACACTTAGGAACAAAAAACTATCCAAAGTCAAGTAAAATTAGACGCTACACGCTTAGACATATTAACTCAGTGCGACATACTCAAAGGCCCACTAAGCTTTGCCCTTGTGTCGTGGGTCCCTTGAAACAAACACAAAGATAGACACGAACACCCGAGAACAAACACCTTCTTTTAACACAAATATTTGCCTCGACAAGGATCGAACCCAGGACCCGTCGATCAAGAGGCAGCGCTACCACTCAACTAAACCGACCTTTAAGCGATTCAATGTTACGCTCATTTTTGTTTATAAGATTATATTCAAAATATGAAAAAGTAACAAAGTTTCCCCTTTGTTATAAAGAGTGTTCTAAACCTGATAAATCCTCAAAACAGGTTAAACCCCTAAAAAACACTAAAATGGAAAACATCACAAAACGTCTATCCACTACAAAATTATTTCCCGGCAAAATGATACCTAACTATCCAAAAAGCTGACCAAAAAGGGACGTATTTCTAAAGTCCAATTATTCATTCTGACGTACCGTAGATAATCATCTGTCATAGGATGTTGGTACGGGAAAACTGGCCAGGTTATCCTGAGCCCTCAAAGTTCATTTTCAACTCGTTTTTGTTAGTAAAACTGTGAGGAGTATAGAGAGGGAGGGGGTCAGGTTATGGTGGTGAAAGGAAATGGAAAAGCAAAGGATGGCGACAGATTTTGAGCAGGGTCGCGTGTTGTGCGTACCTACCACGTAAGATTGTGTGCATGACGTTTTTGGCTTGGTGAGATAAATTTGATAGCCTTTGTGAGGTGGGTCCGTAAAGGATTACCGCTTTTATTTTGTTTTTAATATTACGGAATTACATTGCATACTATCCGAATCAGTGGCGTCTGAATAGCAGAAGAATTACAATGGTGACTATTTTATTCATGTAAGTGATGAAACCGAGAACAACTGATATCAAATATTTAATATCGCAATATGTAATACCTATATTTTATTCAGAATAAGCTACTGTGAACTGCATGTAGCGGTAAATAAATAATTTGTCTGTCTTTCACTTTTTTATAGATAACTATACAGCTCGGAACTTCGTTTCCGTAGGAATTTGGAAAAATCATGTAGCCTATGTGTTATTTCAGGGTTTCAGCTACCTCCATATCAAATTTTATCAAAATTGGTCTAGCCGTTTGAGCGTGAAAGAGTAACAAACTTCCATACCTGGATATAGGGTATTGGCTCAAGTTCAGCACAGCTTTAATTTTAATTGTAGGTATATTAATATTAATGTTGTCTTTTATTTATTTTATAGGATGACTATTTTTATTATTGTATTTTTTCTCTTTTTTTGCTGACTTCAAAAAGTGTTTTATTGTAAAACCTACTTTGAATAAATGATTTGATTGATATCTCCATACATCCTCACAAAATTTCACATTTATAATATTTGTAGGATTAGTAAGGATATGTTAGTAAGGATGGGTTCGTTCTTGACCACTATCTAGTCCAGGGGCGAAGACGTGGTCGCGGATGTAGCAAGCTCGACCAGAAGATGCCTATTCACTCGAAGGAGATGAGCTCGAAAATACAGACGTAGGCAGAGAATTCCATCCCTTAGCGGTGAGCAATATAAAAGATGAAGAGAAGTTTGGAGGGAGATACCACATCCGCCCAGAGCCCCGATTCTGTAACTTAAGTTGTGTGTCGATGGAATAGTCGCCATTTTATCCGTTCAGGTGCCGAAAATGAGAACTATCTAAATTTCATACATCTGATGACGGCTGCTTTGACGGTGGCGCCACCGCCAACTGGAATTTTCAGTTGCTAGGTAGTTTGCAACTTTACGTTCGGTTGGCGGTGGCGCTGCTGGTAGGGGTAGTTGTCAGCAAGTATATGTAAATTAAATAGTTCTCAATTTCGCCACCTGAACAGATATAATGGCCTCCATTACATAGACACACAACTTAAGTTAGAGAATCGGGGCCCTGAATCTTCGTCCCATAATACAAATAAAAGTATAGTATCAACAATATTAATGTTTAACCATACAATAACCATCTCGTTAAGTTACCTGTCAAGCCCCGTAAGCCGATAGCCTCAAGCCAGTGTTGACATAAGGCCAGCAATACACTTAACAAGGCTGTCCATTAGTGTGTTTGTACACCAGGTGTGTCCTCGGCGTTACTTGAGTCAACGCTGTGGTCAAACATGAACTTGGTGGGAATATATCTTTTAGTAATTATTCTTTGTACTTACTTTTTTTTTTTTAATTTCGATAGAGAAGAAAGTTATACAACCTGTTTCAAAAATACCCAATAAAAAGATGCGCAGTCCTATTTCAGATTCTAGTCTCTCAGCAAACAGAGTCTTTCTCGTTCTTGTCTTTTGACAATCAATTTACAAAAAAAAAACACAAAAAAAACAAAAAAAGAACAAAAAAAAAACAAAAACAAAAAAAATTCGTTACTTCCTTACTTATAATATTATAAATGCGAAAGTAACTCTGTCTGTCTATCTGTCTGTCTTTCACGCCTAAACTACTGAACCGATTTTGATGTAATTTGGTACATAGATAGATTAGAGCCTGAGAAAGGACATAGGCTACATTTTATCCCACGGTTGGTCACGATATAACCTGTAGTAGAACTATAAAAGCCGAACCACAATAAGAAGCACTGTAATTTTATATAATATGAAAGTTTCATTTTGATAAAAAAAAAGTTATCAAACCGTGCAATTGACTAGAGTTGCAAGCATTTTACTTTTGTTTTTTTTTTCTTTTTATTGGGTATTTTTGAAACACGTTGTACCTCTATATTACACAAGTACTTTTACGAAAAGAAAAGTTCTGATTTGCATTCACTAACGTATCAACAATGCAAAAATTGGACCCAGAAAACTGAAGTAAATGAAAAAGACTAACAATATTTTTTTTAATTCACGATCGCGCCTGAATATTTTTTTTTTGATTTTGTTTATTTTGAAATTTGAAAATTTTTAGAATTTTCGGTTGTTATCTCGGAAGCAACAAAAATACCGAGATTTGAAAAGCATTTAAAAATATGTTTTGGCAATTCGTTTAGGAGTTCATGTCAAACTTAGAACACCCCTCTGTTTTGTCGGGAGATAAAAATGGTACAGGTATGGCACAAAATGATCGATTTTTCTCACCGTTCTAAAGGAACTTTAGCAAAAGCGTTACAAATGATCAATTTCAAATTAAATTTCAATCTTCAAACGACGACTAAAATCTGCATGGTAGTTATTGTTTAAATTTATCATTATGCATTTTCTGGCTTCCATTGCAGTGGGGGACAGCTGCCAGTTGCGATGATTTGCGCCTGTCCGGTCGCGATTCCGGATTTTACAAATTAACGTCACGGTTTGAGTTTTGTCTTAATTCTAATGTACAGCCTAGTTTATAACTAGGCTACATTCTCTAGGTTTTGTGGCTGAAACCAATAGATTTTTTTTTAACCCTATCTTAGAACTCAGCGATCTGGCCGTTGATATCAAAATTATAACAGCTTTAAATCAAATCAAATCAAAAAGCCTTTATTTCAGATATTAATAGATTTTACATTATTATTATTATTTTTCGCATGCAAATAAAAATATATATTATTATTTTTAAAAACGAATTTCTTCTTTAGTCCCTTTCTCCATCTGTGTGCCCCTCGGGCAAAGGCCTTTTCCATTTAATTTATTTATATAATATCTCTCACTTCAATAGGTATACTTCAGCAGGTGCGCCTTTTCTAGCTTTAACAAGCTAAAATTATATCATGTTATTATAAATAAATTGGCTATTTCATCATCATCACCATCATCATCATCATGTCAGCCGCACGACGTCCACTGCTGGACATAGACCATCTATCAGATCGTCGGTCCACCTTGGGAGGCTATCCTACGCTGCGCCTTCCGGTACGTGGCTCTTTAAATTTAATTTATTTAGACAAATACATCAAGAAGACACTATTAAATCGTAAAAGTTTTGTCTTAGTGTCCTTTTTAATATGAATTCAAGTCTACAGTAACAAGTAACTTGTACTTATAGTTGTATTGCACTTAAAACTCATTAATTCCCTTATTCATAAACGGAATTTAAAGTTAACCGACGATTAAAAACCTCGTGAAAGCATTTAAAATTATTTCTTATATTTTTATAAGTACTTAATACATGTTTTTATATATCCTGCGAGACTCTTAACTGTTACATGACTTTAAATTACTCGTACGTTTATGAATAAGGCGCTAACGCTGGTTTATGAATAAGGCGCTAACGCTAAATACTAAACATCGTGATGAAACCCACCCGTCCAAGAAAATTTTCGAAAGACGAGCAGTCCATCAACTCGCATTGGGCCAGCGTGGTGGACTATGGCCTAAATCCCCTTCGTGTATCGAAGGGAGGCCCGTGCCCCTTGATGGGGACGTATATGGACTGGAAAAAAAAATCTAGTAGGTAACATACCTATATTGGCCCTATCGCGGCTGTAGTGCTACTCACCCGTGTATGGGTATGGAGCTAATATTTTTGTATTTTTAAACACTTAAACACTTGAGGGAAATTTAAAAATTTTGGAAAAGAAAAATAATCGGCGCGTTGATTAGGGCAGCAGGAGATCTAATCCTGGGGTCGTGGGTTCAAGTCCAATTCGCGTCGAACATTTCCCAAAAATTATTTGAGCTAATAGTTGTTTTGAAAACTTGAATTGTTTAAAGTTTGACACCCTTCCCCAAGCTTTAAGACATAAACCAAGTTTTAGCAAGTTTTTAGTAGGTACTTTAAATTGAATAAAATTGCCAGAAATCCAAATCTATGAGATTTTATAAATATTTGTACCAATAAAAAGGAAAAAGGTTATGAAAGGAATGAACTTAATTATTTTTTATATGGAACAAACGAAGCTGTTTTTTTTTAAAAATCGAATGTAGTTTAAAGTTTTCCTAGTTATATTTTATCTATTATATCTATATTTTTTGGAGAAAGTTGTTCAGTCTAGTCAGTTTTCAAGGTGCATTAATTTTATTTTATCTATGCTCATGCTCAAACATAATAAAATACAAGAAAACATATACATAAAGCTTTAATTTCAACACACGTGTTAGAAACCAAATCAATATCTCACGCAAACTTTTCCATTACGGGAAAAGCTCGCTCCATTTAATTTTAATAGGTACTGTTTCAGATAAAAGCGAGGTGTGGTAACCTTTTTTATATATAATCTGTAAAGGCTGAATTACATTTTAGCACGTATTGGCAGAAACAGGGGGTCTCCCAAATATCCCTTGGTGTACAATGGAATATTTCTTTTTGATTACAACAATACATCGTGCCTTCGGTAAGGTTTTAAGTGTAAGCTTTCAAGCGATATGCGGGGCTAACATAGATGCGTGACATCTTTTTGACGTTTGTATAGCGTTTGCATAGCGTCAGTTAGGTACGGTACAATACAATTAGAACGACATCTTCATGACAAAAACATGTCATGTGTCTATGTTGGCTCCGCAGGTGATCAATAAGAAACAATTAACATACTATATTTAGTTTACGACTCCGTTAGGGGTATTTTTTTATTTATTTTTCAAAGATAAAGGTCAAAGATGAGATCGACTATGGAGCGAGTTAACCCAGAAAATGCCTATAAAGGCACTGGTACTCCCACGCACCGACGGAACACAGCAAGCTGTTTGGCGTCGGACTTCGGTAGGAGGGTGATCGCGAACCAGACGGCCCTTTACAGAGCCTACCACACCGCATGAGACCATAAGACGACACCTCAGATTCAGAAAAAAATGAAGTGTCGTTGCCTGGGATGGATTACTAGGAGGCAGGTCTCATTTGTGTTTCCTAAGTCGCCTCTTACGACACCCACGGACAAAGATGAGGTGGTGTTATTCTCAACCGATCACCACACGGCAGTAGTAGGGATAGGCAGAGATGTAAGTTTGCCACTTGGTATGATCAAAATAAACGTCTTTTCATTTCTCCATATTTACTTTTAATTTACTAGCTTTCCACCCGGGACTTCATTCCCGTAGAAATTCGGGACAATTGTGTAATCAATGTCCTTCAGGGATAAAATGGTAAAAGAATTGTTGAAATGGGTCCAGTAGTTTTTGAATTTATTCGATACTTAATTACTCCAAAAGATTCTATTTTTCTATACCATAAATTCAAACGCTACACCCTCATCTTTTTATTTATTTCATGTATATATATATATCTACTTCCCGTCATCGTCCGAAATATTTGATTATATGATACCTAATCTCCAAAGTCAAAGCTCATTGTCCCATCTGTTTTGTTTGTCGACCCAATCGCTTCCGCCCATCTCTTGTTTGCGGTAGAAAACCCTTTTTTCCGAGTGTGCCAAATTAGGCAGCCTCCTCTTGTGGCTCGAGGCAAAAATTCAATTACCAACTCAGCCCATCCCAAGAGTTGCCTAAAGGGCACACGTTTTTTGCCTCTAAATTTTTATGTGGCCCTTTACAAGGTCGTAAAAGGGCTGTTTTATGAATATTCCATTTACGCCGAACCTTCAGGGTGTACATAGCCTTATGTACTCAAGTTAGAGGGGACGCTTTAACGCGGTTTTGCTTGTTTCTAATTCTAATTCCAAATCCTTTGACTGGGTCTCCTAATTCTGTATACAGATATATAATTGGAGATTTGTTAACACGAGGCACGCGTTTGATGTGAAAATGATGTGCCACGCTAGACTACCAGTGAAAAAGGCAAAAAGGAATTTATCTAAATTATACCTGTCTGCTATCTACAGGGCTTCAGGTATCTCTCTTTCAACCTCTCGGGTGGTTAATCAGTCCATGAAACTGAACAACTTCCCCAAGGAACATAGGTCAAAGTACGAAAAAAAAAATTTCAGTTCCCATACAAACTTCATCAGCATATAGCGCATTTTGTATGTGAGATAAAAACTTTTTTTTCGTATTTTGACCTGTTCCTTGGGGAAGTTGTTCTGTTTCATGGACTGATTAACCACCCGAGAGGTTGAAAGAGAGATACTTAAAGCCCTGTATAATGACTATAATTATGAAAGCCACTTACAGTGTTCATTTAACCCTACAGGATACAGTGAAACTGAACAATTGAACTTACAAAATCAACTCTACTTTTTGTAGTAACTTAACATTTTAACTACGAGTATCTGCCGAAACATTTCAAGAAGGTACTTACGAGAGGTTGAAAGAGAAATACCTTTCAACCTCTCGGGTGTTTAATAAGTCCATGAAACTGTACAACTTCCCCAAGGAAAATAAGTCAAAATACGAAAAAAAAATTTGAGTTCCCATACAAACTTCATCAGCCTAAAGCGTGGGAGATCAAACCTAAAGCCCTGTATAAGTGCCATCCTTATGTCGTAATAGTTAAGAGCGAAAATCGCACATCAACTCGTTATTGTGATCTTCTTGTGAGCGTATACTTATCTAAAGGTAGAGGCTACATATATCCGCAATTAGACACGTACTTTTACGGCAATTTGTCACAAAAAGGTTGAAACTTTACCCCGCACGGTCCAGCATCATTTATTACCTCTCCCCCTGCACCCTTCAACCCCGAAGGCTCCCTTCCCCTCAAGGGCTGGTAATTTCCCTCAAAGCCTTAGCGGGAATGCGTAATGATCAACGACGTGGCGTAAATCGTAGGGATTTACCCCTTATCTCTGTTTTGATGTTATATGTGCGTATTTTTAAGTAGATGTGGGTAGGTATGAGGGGTATGTAGGTAAGAGCGTTGATGGCAGGGCGGCTTTTCCACACCAATAGCGTCTTAATGACGGTGGAATGATAATTGTGACCTTCATCCATTCTGCAGCTCGAGTACGATGGTGATAGCGCGTAATGCGCCGCGGTCCTATGTCAAAATGTCAACGTTGACAACGCCAGAGGGTGAGCAAGCCTTTGCGCGGGGCCCTCGCGCAATCAAAGTGAAGTTTCAGCGTCAGCCGAGTGGCGCGCCAAGCGAGTTTGTCGCCATCGTGCTCGAGCTGCACATTAAACATTAAACAAAAACAAATGTTCATAAGGTAGTGTACAATCCGGCGGCCTTATTGCTATAGAGCAATTTCTTCCCGGCAACCGGGTAGAACTATCTTAACCTTATACATTTGATAGACGTTAGGCTCGGGTTAGGTTCATAAGCTAGTACAAAGCTCGATCTCTAGAATCACCACATGTACTAATGTTGGGTTACCATATAGTCGCATACTACCGATGCTCTTAACGTGTGAAAAAACATTATAATAAAATGTAAATAGCTGATAATTTGTGAAAATTGGTGAAATAGTGAAGTTACTCGGGTGATATTTTTTTACGGTGGATGGTTTATTTCCACGCTGGACTAGCATCGAAAGAAAAACTTAAAATGTGGTTGCCAACTCTTTCCAGGCATACTCTAGAAGCCAGTAACTGGGATGCGAGGGTTTTGCTGTATCGTGGGTGAAAGGCTGACAGTGAAACCTATCACCACTGTACTTACGTTCCATCTAAAAGCCCTCAGAATCATTGTCAAATGTGCTGGCGTCAAGTACTTGAACTAAATGACGTTCTGCCTACCCCGAAATTGATTATAGGTGTGAGTGTATAAATAGTGTTGTATATCTTTGCGGAAAAACCACTTTCGCAAGTGCTATACATACACTCATATGGATTATAGGTGTGGTTTTTAAGATTGCTTAAAAAAGTTATCTAGGACACCCAAAGCGTGTGACATTTACATAACATAAACCCGTTATATAAACCCAAAAAACGTACACAAATGAATACATAATATTACGTACAAACAAACACATTTGAGTCCAGGATATGGGCCATTAAAATTCTGAGTGCGCTGGTGTAATATAAAGTTATTATGCAAATTCCTCGCGACTTGGGTGATTTGCAGAGATGCCTGCATTTAAATACTTTATATGGAGGTTTTTAAGGCTTTATTTCAAGCGGAAATTAGAAAATAGGATTTTTAACAAAAAAAACGAAATTTTATACTACATACCTACGCTCATGCCTACAATCCCTATCAGTGTAGACAGAGCAACAGTGGTTTTAAAACCGCTTGATGCCACGTTTGAAATAAATTCTGAGGGTTATAAGATGAAAATATGTTAATTACCTTTCCTCTCTTGTTTTCCGTATTCCTTTTACCTACTTAGTTGTTTTTTTTCCTCTTTCCATCTCCTCTTTAACTATGTGTGTGTGTGTGTCTTATGTATCAAATAATTACATATTCTCTTTAGTATTATAAAACTGTATTTATATTACCTATATACATATATATATATATATACATATATATATACATATATATATATATATGTATATATATATATGTTTATATTTTGTTTAATATATATTGTTTAGGTTTATATATTGCGCCCGCTCTTGATTTCACTATGTGACTTTTCATACCCAAAGGTTACCTAGAAGAAATCGCTTGAAGCGATAAGGTCGCCTATATTGTACCTTTTGTAAAATTATTTGTACTTAATTGTATCATCATTGTATTTCTTTTCAAATTGTGCAATAATGTATTGTATTGTATTGTATTGTGGTAGTGGTGAGAGGTTGTTAGCATTTAGCCCACAATACAGCAAAACCCTCGCGTCCCACTAGAAATAAAAATAAGGACTATAATAAAAAGAAAACTAAAAAAATTTTGAGGTCAGTCTGTTACGCAAAGGTAAGAACAATGTCGCAAATCATGAGTTCGTGAGAGAAAAAAGGCAAACTACTGAGAATAATAAATAACACAAGGCTACACGCAGTTTAGAAATTAGAATGAAACGTATAAGCTAGATTATATTCCCGAATAAAGACGGGAACGAAGTCCTAGTAAAAAAAAGAATTATTTATTTATTATTTTTATTTAATCACATATATGTGAGGGTGACCTTAAAGTAGCTACCAAAATTTTAAGGGGTGATTTCACCTATAAAACTGAACAACTTTTCCTAAGGAATCCATATCAAATTCAAAAAAAATGACGACAGCAGTCAGCTCAAGTTATATAAAGAGTAAAGAGGCAAGATTGTATCACATTTCAACTTATGTTTCACCTATAAAACTGAAAAACTTTTCCTAAGGAATCCATATCAAATTCTAAAAAAAAATGACGACAGCAGTCAGCTCAACTTATATAAAGAGTAAAGAGGCAAGAATGTATCACATTTCAACTTATGTTTCACCTATAAAACTGAACAACTTTTCCTAAGGAATCCATATTAAATTCTAAAAAACATGACGACAGCAGTCAGCTCAACTTATATAAAGAGTAAAGAGGCAAGAATGTATCACATTTCAACTTATGTTTCACCTATAAAGCTGAACAACTTTTCCTAAGGAATCCATATTAAATTCTAAAAAACATGACGACAGCAGTCAGCTCATGTTATATAAAAGAGGCAGGATTTTATCACATTTCAACTTATGTTCCTTGGGGAAGCATTTTATATTAGAAAGTCATCCAGTTATTACACTAGCCTTCCGCCCAGGACTTCGTTCTTGTGGGAATTCGGGAAAACTATGTAGCCAATGTTTTTGAGACATAATGTAGAATTCTAATGGTGAAAGAATTTTTCAAATCGGTCCAGTGGTTTCGGAGCCTATGCAATGCAATGCGAATAAACAAACAATCAATTCTTTCTTCTTTAAAATATTTAAGTGTAAATGCATGCGGTGCCGCAGACCATGAGCTTGTATCGTAAGGGCCCGATTTCGGTTTACCAGCCGATAAACAACTTATTTCTATCTTACATTATTTCGTTCGTCTAATGACATGAAAATAACTCTAAAATTTAATAAATAACCTTTAAGGCGACTACAGCACCTAAATTACGATTTTATGATGCGTAGATAAGCATGACGCACTGCGTTTAATCGAAGAAAAAAATACTACGGTAATATTCAGGACATAAACTAGATAAGTAGTTTGCTGAAAACATGATTCAGCACTTTTGGTTCGATAGAAAAAGCTCACAAAGTCACCTCTAAATATCAATATTGTGTATCTTTTAAGCTGTAAAAACGATAGTAAAATGCACACAGGAACTTGAATTTGCTATCAAAATGTTCGTGATTGAACACTCTCGATAAGTAGTTAACGCATTTTTCGATTTAAGCTGTTACCTTTCCATAAATCTCATTTTTCTAACTTTCGAACATGTTTTTACGCACGCACGCTTTCATAGTCCGTAAACTTCGTGTGTCGACACTGTTCGCGCTGCCGGCCCAGGCTTGTTGAGAGACGGAGATGGCACTATTCCTATGTGTGCTGCCTTTATCGGGTGCTGTAGTCGTCTTAAACGGCTAAACTAATTTGATCACATATAGCTAAGAACCATCTCAATTACAAGACAATACTCTTTATTGTATACAAAAAAAACATAAAACATAACATTAAACAAAAAACAAATGTTCATGATGTAGTGTGCAATCCGGCGGCCTTATTGCTATAGAGCAATTTCTTCCAGGCAACCAGGGGGTGAAGGAACCGATACAGAAGGTGAAGCGGTAGACGTGCAAAGAGTAATTAATATAACTTATACATATCTATACCTAAATATATAACATATACATACACACAAATAAATGATGAAAAACATTAAATATTACATATATATATATATATATATATATATACATATCTACTATACATACATATCTAGACACGTGAAAAAAAAAGAAAAAAACGTAAGAAAGGTGCTAGTAAATGACAACTTGCAAGTTACGATCTCAATTACGTCAGCTTTCAAACAAAAAAAACGAAATTGCTCCATTCGTTTTGGAGCTACCATGTTTTTGCCGTGTGGTGATCGGTTGAGAATAACACTGCCCCATTTCTTTCCATGGGTGTCGTAAGAGGCGACTAAGGAAACACCAATGAGACCTGCCTCCTATTAATCCACCCCAGGCAACGACACCTCAATTTGTTCTGAATCTGAGGTGTCGTCCTATGGTCTCATGCGGTGTAGTAGGCTTTGTAAAGGGCCGTCTGGTTCGCGACCACCCTCCTACCGAAGTCCGACGCCAAACAGCTTGCTGTGTTCCGTCGGTGAGTAGGAGTACCAGTGCATTATAGGCATTTTCTGGATTAACTCGCTCCATCGTCGATCTCATCTAGGACCTTGCTCAAGATTTAGGTCAAGAGTTAACCCTTCATAAAAAAAAACATACAGACACACAGCAGACATACAGATGCACAGATACACACACACGTCAAATTTATAACACCTCTTTTTTGTCGAGGATTTATGATAAAGTTGTAGCACTTTGATTGGGGGACGGCCTTTCGCAACAGTGGGAACGTACTATACTAAACGCAATACGGCAATCACAGTAATAACTTTGCAAAAAAAATTACTTCTCTTTATTTCTTTATTCCATATTTTTCCGTAAAATTTAAAGTCGTTATGCAAATGTGGCCGGACTTGGGTTGCGGGACAAACGCCGCATTCTCTGGACAGAATTTTATAAAACTTATGAAGACTTTGAAGCCTTATTTCATCTAGAAAACAGATTTACATTAACTACCTCTCGTTTTCGCATTTCTGTCAACAATTAGATCGATTTGTTGCTCTACTGTGACGTCAAGATAAGAAAAGAACGTTATGTAAAACAAAAAATAGCGTTTAAAAAACCAGAAAGAACTATTACTAACTTAGGTCTCTATAATTTTATTAACACTCGACCAGACGGCCTGTTTGCCTCTTGATCGACGGGTCTTGGGTTTGATGTTTGTTCTCGAGTCATAGGTGTTCGGGTCTGTCATTGTGTATGTTTCAAGAGACCCACGACATAAGGAAAATTTTAGTGTGGGCCTTTGAGTGTCTAGCGTTAAAAAAACCTGTTATATCAAATCCTTGATCATGGTCTTGTCTAGATATACTTAAACCTGAAACCGGACAGTGCGCTAGAAAAACCAAACGCTACACACTCAAAGGCCCACACTAAGGTTTTCCCTTGTTTCGTGGGTCCCTTGGAATACACATAAAGACAGACACAAACACCCATGACCCGAGAGCGAACATATGCCAAAAACTGATATAACCAAACTCTAAAATTTAAAAAAATGTGCCACTTCGACATTCATCGCTTATAGCATTTAAACGACTGAACGGCTTTTGATAAAAAATATCTAAGAACCATATCGATTACGTAAGCTTTCAAACAAAACAAAAAACCCATCAAAATCGGTCCATTCGTTTAGGAGCTACGATGCCACAGACGTACTTACATACCTACATACTAGATACACATTAAACTTATAAAACCTCTCTTTTTGTCAAAGGGTCTTTGGTGTCGTTACTGTGAATGTGAATAATGAAGCAATTTTTTTTCTCTAGTCCTCTGACACAACTATACGGACAGTATTTTATCACCTCTCATGCCATGTAAAGCTTGGCGTGCTCTCGACTGTATTTACCCTACGTTATAAAGGGTAAAAACACAGGGTTACCAGTTGCGCACAAGTAAACACAATCTCATTGGCTTGTCCCCACTTAATTAATTTTCTCATTTCCTATTTAGCCCGTTCTGTGTACTTTTTCCTTGTTTTCATTTCCCCATGGCCTTGGAAGAGGTCCCGCTTTGAAAACCGTCTTTTATCGTGTTTCCTTGTTTGTGTGTGCATGAGCATGACTAGCTATGTTGTGGAAAAACCTAGCTAATAAATGCGTAATTCTTTTTTATAGCTAACTGTACACATACATCTATCGTATTATGTTCGCTTGTCTCGCTATTTGGTTAGTTTTTGTCTTGAAATAAAAGTGAAAGTTTGAGGAAGGTTTAAAAGGTGAAAAAATATGGTAAGACTGCGGTGAATTATATCTAAGGCATAAGGTTCGTCAGGTCAGCTAGGTGTCAATATTTATATGGTCCTCATTATCGTATCCACAAGTGCGACAAAGTGATCTATTTCATTTCATTTATTCAAAATAATTATAGCTAACAGCAAGAGCCAAGGCACTATAACATTACTTGATATTGCAGATAGGTACATCACAAATCTATATATATAAAAGAAAGTCGTGTTTGTTACAACACTTATAACTCGAGAACGGCTGGACCGATTTCCATGGTTTTTGATTTGTTGTATTTCTCTCCGTCCCGAATAGCAGAATAACTATTAAAAACATTGGAAAATTGACGGGGAAATTCCCACGGGAACGAAGTCCCGGGCGAAAAGCTAGTTAATAATAAAGACACAAAGATAAATTAAATGTCAGAGAATACAATGTCAAAATTAATGTCAAAGTATACAATATAATGTCAATACATAGATATAGAAAAAATAAGTTATAAAATGTCAGTGTGTCAATACAAGTATCCTATATTTTAAAGACTATTCAGATGACCCATTCAAAAAAAGGCTGCACTGCTTTAAAAAAGCATTGCAACTAGATCCAAACAGGTCGGCATTTGGCTGATCCGCAAGTAAATCGTTGAGCTGAGAAAATGTTCGTATAGTGGGGGCAGTATCACCTCTAACAGTGCGTGTGTGTGGCACCACGACTAATCATTATAAAATATAATAATATTGCAGGTGTGCGGCTAGCATAAACCTTTAACAAGTGAAAGAATATTGACTAAAGGAATATACTCATATTACTTATACTATACGAAAGTAGTTGAAAGGGTAGCAAGCCAAACGTTACTTAGATGCCACCTTCACTTCAGGTAGCGACAAAGTAAAGGTCGTATATTTGTTTTTAACCCCCCTACAAAAAAGAGGGTTGTTATAAGTGTGCGTCTGTGGCGTAATGTAGAAATACCAAAAATACTAGTCAAATAATTAAGATTTTCCACAGTTCTCTATGAATTTTTGATATGTCACCTCTAAAGATTAATGTTCCAAATGCCTAATTTCGTAGACAAAGCGCTCAATAAACAACCGTCCCTAGAACCTTTATGTAAAAACGAAGGGGCACGCTTATAAATCCCTGGTCCAATCCCACCTCAAAACATAACTCTTCCCGTAAGCCCTGAGGACTACACAAAAAACGGACCGTCCAATTACAAAAGGCAGGACGAAACCCTCGGCTTTAGACAAAAAAAAAAGTTATTTAAATAAAAACCGGGAAAAAACCCCACGCTGTGTCGCATAAATTGCCTACATTAATTTCCGGGCCCCGCGAAATATTGTCTTGAAAGGATAATCAAATACAAAAACGGGGAAATGGCGGTGCGTCATTTCCATAACATTTAACCCCCCGCCTCCCTGTGGCCCCCTCCGGAACGTGGCCCCCGTGGCCCCTTTATGAGCCTCCAATTACGACGATTGAGCTTAAGGCTGTGCTGGACGTAATGACTGCTATTAGGCTAGGTTTTGTATTAATTGCTTAGCCTTTAAATTGGCTTTCTTTTGTGAGAAAAGAAATGCTGAACTGCTATTACAATGCATTACGGACAAGGCTTTGATAATCGCTACACACTTAAAGGCCAGCGCTAAGGTTTTTTTTGTGTTGTGGGTTCCTTGGAACATAAAGAAAGACACAACATGTTTTTTTATGTTAATACGGGTTAATACGGCCCTAAGACAGACACAATATTTAAAAAAAATTGTCTTTCATAGGCCCGTATCACAAAAGGAGACTCAAGTCTTGATCTATACTTAAGAATTGATTGTCTCTTTCAAATGACTATCAAACTATCAAAATGACAAAGACGACTACTACTTAAGTATAAATTAGATTCTGACTGATTCGTGTTCTGTAATACGGTCCGGTTATAGTCTTTAATTTATTTATTTTTCTTTTCTGTATTCTTACTTACCTTATCTCTATTCACAATATTTCGTTTTAAACTAAACTATTTGATTACTGTATAAAATTGTTGTATAAAAATATAACGCAACTAAGATTGCAATGAACTAAGCTGTGGTGAACGGTGCTGGTTGCATAGTTAATAATACCTGCACATAGTCTGTTACATTTACATTTACTGTGCCATTGTTTGCTTACCCAAATAAACTTAAAAAAAAATTTTTTTATAATATTTTCCATTGTTGATACTTCACCCCTTCACTGTTTCAAAGAAAGTCCAGTGTCTAAGTCTCGTATATTGAGTGGCTTTAAATTATTTAGCGAAAATTAAGCATCTGAAGCCCACGAAACTTAACTTTCATCAAGAAACATTTAAAAAATGTTTTTTAAAAAATTGTCTCTCCTTATAACTTGTTTGATCAGATTGTCTTAGTATAGAAAGTCGGAATTTTAATTTCATGATTTTGGTCTAATTCACCCCTAAAGTTTTTGTGCTAGCTAATTTACCTAAAGAAAGTCACTGGTGTAATACTATGTTATGTTATAGCTTCATTTATAAAATTGACACGCGATCTAGTAATGCGGACTATTTTTTACGCACAGATATACACGTCAAACTTAGGTATAACACCCCTCTTTTTTGTCGGGCGTTAAAAAGTTATGTTTTTATGTCAGAAAAGTCTTGGAAATGAGAACCGCTCCGTGATTTTCAGTCCTTTTGTTATTTTTTATTTTTTAAGTCTCCTATTAGGTAGTTATGAGCGTATTTAGAGGCCTCAAGCCTTGTCGAAATCGAGATAAAAAAATAAGAAATCAAAATGTGTACCTATACTTCATTAAAAATATCATAAAAATGCAAACAGTTTGGAGTTTGTTTGATGTTCCAAAATCAACACGGAAGAATTTCATTCCTTTCTTTCTACAAAGATACGTTCCATAAACAAACAATACTAGAAGTAGGCAGTATCTACATAAAAAACCGTTTGTACGTTTGTACGTATATGTGTAATTGGAGCGCCGAAAACACCCCGGCCGCTTCTAAATCCCTATACTTAAAATTTTGCGTCCCTTTTTTATGTATAAACACATCTGCAAAGGCATTTTTCATACAAAATTATACTCTACGTTAGAAAGATTAGGTCCTGTTTTAAACAACGAGCGGCAAAGTCAAATTCATATTTGCTTGTACAGAAAATTATGCTTTATTTGGTGGTATTTAAAGTCGAGTTTTGAAAATTCTGGAGAAAATGAGCCTTGGAGAAAACCCAGCATTATGTAATAAAAACATTTATTTTGTCCGTTTCCGAGTAAATAGGACTCCTCTTCCCCTTATATACGGTGATTTAGTGCACGCGAGATCGTTTTGATAACTTCTTTTCATATTTCGCTCGCCCGAGCGTTATCTTAGTAGAAAATGGGAAAAAATGCTTTTTTAAAAATGTTGTTTGCTCAAATTTTTTGTTCCTCTGCTTCTTTAGCTTTCGCATTAATTAGGCACGTTACGTAGTTTTAAAAATAGAATACAAACACATTGCAACTGCCAGTGCCAACTTTAAATAACGTTCTGTTTTTAAATTAGACACATTGAAACTTTTTTGTTATTTTATATTTTTTCTTTTTCGCAACCAGTTCTTCTAAAACCTGTCGAGACCATGTCGTGACAGTTGACAGTCGATTGTTGTATTAAAAATGTGATGTTACAATGGCGAGCGTGCGTTTAAAAACCTGTTTTTGCGAGTGCAGCTCTACTTTTGCATTCCGCGTACCTGCAAATGTGCAAACCCTTTGACAAAACGGGTTTCTTCTCTGGTTCAGTTTAATTTACTTATTTATATTATTGAAAGTATCCGAACGGGTTTTGCAGAGTGCTGCATTAGCTGCGTTCTGCAAAGAGCTGGGACATTTGGAGCCGGTTGAAGTTGATTAGAAAAGGGTCGAGTGGCAGTTATTGTCAGTGCAATTGTCAATGATACAATAAAATTCTGATTTTTATGGACTACCAACAAAACCATAGCAAATGGAATTCTCTTTCAGAGTAGGAACAGTTAGAGAAATTGAACAGTTTGAAGGTATTTTTAGCGACCGTAAATATTTTTTAATTTAAGTCGATTTAATTTTTTAAAATTACTTATCACTTACTCAAATTCTTCAATACATGTATACTAAAGATAGCATGGCAACTACAGAAAACAGTATTACATTTCTTTTAATGAGGAAATTCTATATTTATCAATTGTAAAAAAAGAAAAATATGTCTTCCTAGGTTCACATCCATTACTATATAGTGATTTAAGACCCTTGCATCTTATATGCAAAGATCTTGCATTAATCTTAAGTATTGCATTAATCTTTGCACAGATCATGTATCTCAGTCAGTTAAAGAAGTAAAAATAGCAAAACAATTTGGACAAAATACAAACAATTTTTAATATCGTATTGTTTCTATAAAAGTTATTTTTACAATCAATATTCGCTAATCCGCACTCAATATTCGTTTATTTATTTATTTGATTGAGGAACCTTTTAGTTAGAGTGGTTTTTGTTAGCAATGTAGTTTTCGCATTTATTTAACGGTTCTCATTTGGAACCTTGTCTAAAATATATAAAAGGAGAAACTGACTGACTGACTGACTGACATATCAACGCACAGCCTAAACGGCTAAACGTAGGCACTTGAAATTTGGAAGGGACGTAGCTTTGGTACCGTAGAGGAGCACTAACAAAGGAATTCCCAAAATTCCTACGGGAACGGGAATTAGCGGGAAAATCCTTTTGTATGTAAAATCTAAACCGCTTAAGTTAGACGCTTGAAATTTGGCATGCAGGTACCTTAGTAAATTTAAAGCTTAGTTGCAACAGGATATTTCAAAATTCCTACGGGAACGGGAGTTAGCGGGAAAAAACTTTTGTATTTAAAAATCTAAATCACGTAAAATAGATGTTTTCAATCTGTGTACCCTGTACAAAAAAAATTAACACGCAAACGAAGTTGCGGGCATTGGCTAGTAAAATTCTATTAAGGTACCTTTATGATCTTCATTCAATATTTTCTAAAAGTTATAACTTGTAGATGTATTAAATATGTCTTAGCATTGGTATATTCATATTGTGTTAGCATTGTAAATTATATTTCCTTACTTATTTATTAATTAAATGTATGTTAGTTTAATTAGTTAATAACCACATCAATGTATTAAATTCTACAATAATAACATTAACCTAATAATAATTCATCAATAAAAACTTATTCAGCTTAATCTCGACAATTTTTAATGTTTTTCCTTAACTTAAGGGTAAGTTATCTTTTCCATTATGTATCTACTTCTATAAGCTCTGAAATAAATTACTCATTTTCTTGATTCAACACGAGACAACAGACTTTCTGATGTAAGTTAAGGTTAAGAAATACCAAGATATTAGATGAGTTCCACAAGCTCATTCCGCCTGTCTCTTTCTTCTTCCATAAGCACCGTGGCGCGGGGTACAGTCAAGATCAGGTCACGCTTTACACTACCAGTTTAAGCTGAGCTCTGATTTATACTGCGCGCCATACAATGCAGGGCCGGTCCAAAGTCCAAAGTGTCAAGCTTGACGTCCTCTTGAGTGTACCACCCTTACCTTGTCGAGATTCCTCGAATCCGTACTGAGCGCTTCTCTTCATCTTATATTGCTAAGGTATGGAATTCTCTGCCTGCATATGTCTTTCCAGGCTCATATAACCAGAATTTCTTTAAAGTTCGAATGAACAGGCATCTTTTGGGTATGTTAGTTAACCCAGAAAATGCCTATAAAGGCACTGGTACTCCCCCGCACCGACGGAACACAGCAGGCTGTTTGGCATCGGACTTCGGTAGGAGGGTGGTTGCGAACCAGACGGCTTACCACACCGCATGAGACCATAGGACGACACCTCAGATTCAGAAAAAAATGAAGTGTCGTTGCCTTGGATGGATTACTAGAGGAAGGTCTCATTTGTGTTTCCTTAGTCGCCTCTTACGACACCCACGGAAAGAGATGGGGTGGTGTTATTCTCAACCGATCACCACACGGTATAAAAGATTCTTGCTACATCTTCGACCACATCTGCGGCCTTGAGCTAGATTGTGGACAAGAGCGCACTCATTTTCTATTTAAAAAAGTGTTTCTGAAAACTGTCAAACCATTTACTACAATAAAATAAAACCAAATTAAATACAATACTAGCCACACTAACACTGGCATGTTATTATAAAAAAAAAATAATCAATAAGGTCCAATTTAACGGTAATGTGGGCGGTTGATTTGCATTTAGATTAGTGCTGGCTCAGTTTTTGCCTACTTCTGTACGTGTCCATGTGTGGTCTGTTTTATATGGTTTTATACAACGTCGGTTCGTGTGTGGCGCGCATTATAATGCCTACTCGTTAGCCCAACCCTTGTTCGTGTTACTGGCTGGTTTTGTTAGGCATTTTTTGAAAGGAAACAAAAATAATTTTAAATTCGAAGATACTTTTTAAATTAAGAAAGCGGAGAATTCCCATAGAAACGTAACAATTAATTACAGAACACATGGCGCTTGCGAAACATGAGAAGAAAGTATGTAACTTTTTTTCAATTACTTTTGTTTTAAAATGTCCTGCCCAAGCAAATGCAAGCAATTAATATTGCAATCATTGGTTTCGCTGCACTTGGCAAGCAATTTTCCTTTGTGCTCGTTTCTTTGTTCTCTCCTTTCACATGGTTTTTTTTTCTTTAAAAAATATGACTTCTATTTTCAGATCTTACGGTACTACCAACGATGAGAAAACTGTGTTTTATTTATGAAGGTTTCATCAAAATAAAGTACCTTAAAATAATCTACTTATCGGGTTTTTAAAATAAATCAAATAAGTAATCACAAAAGACATGAATTGGGGTTGGAAAATTTTTGGAATGGTATACAAATCCAAAACCATTTGGAGATATATGTATTTGCTACGATATTTTCATAATTTCAACTTAAAACTGTGAAGGATTGTATTTATTTTTAATAAAATGTGATAACCTTTATTTGACCCTTGTGACGTCCATAGGCGTATATAGGGGGGGGGGGCCGGGTGGGCCGTGCCTACCCCAGTATGGTCTAGGGCCCACCCCAGAATATTGGGCTACCAATTCGAAATTCTATAATTGATGCCAAAATACTGATAACTTCACACAAAAATCTTTTTTTTTAAACTACAGCTTAGAAATCTACATACATACTTACTTATTATTACATACTATAATACAGTATTAGTTACTTTTGAATACACTGCGTATTAAGCTAGAGTACAATTAATTTTCGCCAGGCCCGCGGCCCCCCCTAGAAAATAACCCTTAGATACGCCAATGGTGACGTCACACAAGGAAGTAATAACGAAACTTGTGCCAATACTTTATTTTTTTTAAAGTGTCAATCATATGCCAGACTGCTCAGTATTGCCAGATTCAGAGGTTTTCCCTAAAGCCTAGGAGTTTTTGCAGATAAGACTCCAGGTTTTGATGTCACGAAATTGATCTTCTTATTTTCCACTATTGTAAGAATACTGAAAAATAGCAAAATCCTTTTTAAATCTGTCAAGATATAATGAATTGAATCTTTAGCTTATTAAAGTGTTCTTTGTCTAATGTTTTAATTGAATGTTTATTTCCTAAAATCATTGTACATAAAAGTAGTCTTCGAGATCGCTTACTCAAATTTAAAGTTTTTATTGTTTATTTCAATAAAAACTTTTTAGTTTCTTAGTTTTTGATTGTCAGTGTTGTGTAGGTAGCTTGTATGTAATTCCTTTATATCTTTGTCAAATCTAATTTGCACGGGACATAACTAAAATAGAAGTTTTTTAATAGGTCATACGGGGCTTTTAAAATGTTTGTAAGGGGAAACAAGGTGAAATAATCTTGCAAAACTGATATCAGTGTCATTCACTTTTTTTTTTTTTTTAAATTTATCCCTTTCGGGAAAGGCAAAGGAAACTATGTCCATACAGCCATGTCTTCAGTGAAAAATCTTCTTTCTTCAACTTAACCTAAGCCCTAAGCTCCTCATGTTCTGCGTAAAACCGGATAGCGTCTGTTTTACGAAAACTGGCGGCGAGAAGCACAACCGCGAGGATCTTTGTCGGTACCAAACGGAGCAGAAACACTGTTATCACTTGAATTTTTATCACTACACGAATTTTAGTCAATTTACTGCATAATACACTATCACTATTACACATTAAACAACTTTTTCACGCCGAAAACGAAAATTCAATTGACAAAGCAACCGCTCACGCCGAGTTCCCGCCAAAGACCCCGTGTCATTCACGAGTGTTGACAGTTTGTTTTTTTTTCTGGCTCACGGCAGGCAAAGACCCAACTGTCATACTTCATTATGTGACGTCATCGCCAATTAATTTTAAAAAATCGTAGCATTTTAATGGGGCTATTAAATAGAAAAATAATGAAAATGGTTTCTTATAATAGCCTTATCTATCGAAATAAATTATAAAATAAATATGTAAAAAAAATTTGACAACCCCAATTCAGCTTATACAATACTGTTGCTGATGATAACAGCATTTAAGATGACGTATTACCATGGCTTTAATATGGCGAGCATACGCTATATGATTCAGTTTTCTACTACTTTATTTCGTCATACCTACTTCGAGTTATATTCTTATTATTCCTACCATTTATCAATACGAGTAACTTCCTCATATCTCAAGTTACATCCTACTATTTTTCGATGATTTACTCATCTTTAGTTATATTTTATATTATATTTTTTTCTAATGTTTGTAGTAGTTTTTCCTAATATTCTTAGATTTATTTAAGAAACAAAAAACGTCTTCTGCAGCTCTAGCACGATAACGACAAACTCGCGCTCGGTTCACGCTGAAACTTCACTTTGATTGCGCGAGGGTCCCGCGCAAAAACTTGCTCGCCCTATGGCGTTGTCAATGTTGACATTTTGACATAGGACTACGGTGTTGTCGCGGCGCTGTCACTATCGTATCGTACATAAATAAGTAACTCATCGCAATGCACATTCGTGTTTAATTTTTGGTATTATGTTTTTTATACAATACAATTTACTTTATTGCACTCCAACACAAATAAGGTACAGTATCTTTAAACGTAATTTATACGAAACTTTAAAATGTTGTCTTCCTATGACTCTTTAATTGTCAGTAAGCGGTTGTCACCTATATAAGGTTGCCATTAAGCCATCTTAAAAAAAAAAATTGAGAGTTGGCGTGTAACTTGTTGGAGATCTATTTTGTAAAAAAAATTCGTTGTTAGTTGTTATATACAGTATTATCAATAATTTTCAAATCTCACCGAGTCTTGTTTATATCCTTACTCGCACCCTTCTATAACGCAGCTACAAGGAGGGTGGCTAAAAGGGTTGCACCCTTTGCTCACAGCTCGCTTCTGCAGAACGGATCTGCTGTTATATACTTCTAGCTACATATAATTCTATGTATAAAGTTTCGGGGATGAAAGGAAGGGTTGCGTGGAATCCGGGAAATTCGTAATTTAGGTTTCCTTTGTTCTCAATTGTGTATACAGGGTGGAAAAATGAAGAGGTCCTGAAGGGAAACGAATGAAATCCTTAAGAGGAGCGTCTCAGATTGGATTAGCGTCTCAGTTGTTTTTCATGCTGTCTCGATGTCGACCACCCGCCTCAGACTTGTGCGAAAGGGACAATTGCAACTTTCCGGCGAAATGCAGAATTTTATTTCCAAAATTAGGTATGAGTTTAGGCGTCAATGAATTCCTACCCTAAAAACTTAATGAAATCGTACGTTTTTGATCTCTTTCGATTCGTATACGTATGAACGAGGTTCGTACTTTTTGTTTTTTCCAAAATCATTCTTAGTTTTTTAACATCATATCATCATCATCATATCAGCCTATTGCAGTCCACTGCTGAACATAGGCCTCCCCCAAGGTGCGCCACTTTGCACGATCCTCCGCTGTTTTCATCCAGCCACTACCCGCTATCTTCTTTAGGTCATCTGACCATCTGGCTGGGGGGCGTCCTACACTACGTTTGCCAAGACGTGGTCTCCATTCGAGAACCTGTCTACTCCAACGCTCGTCGGTTCTGCGACAGACATGGCCAGCCCACTGCCACTTCAGCTTGCTACACTTTTGGATAATATCCATCACTCTGGTTTTCTGTCGGATGACCTCGTTTCGGATTCTATCCCTTAGCGAGATCCCGAGCATGGAGCGCTCCATTGCTCGCTGAGCGACGTGCATTCGGTGGGCCAACCTCACTGTCATGTTCCACGTTTCGGCTACGTAGGTCATGACTGGTAGGACGCATTGATTAAAGACCTTGGTCTTTAGACACTGCGGGAGTGGCGACGAAAAGATATGACGCAGCTTCCCAAGTGCTGCCCAGCCAAGCTGCACTCTTCTGGTGATTTCCCGCTCGAAGTTGTCTCTACCTAACTGCAACGCTTGCCCGAGGTATATGTATTCCTGAACAACATCGAGCGTAACACCGTCAACAGAGATCGGCCTGGACACGACATTATCATTGAACATGACCTTGGTCTTGTCCAAGTTCATCCCAAGGCCGACACGTCTCGAGGCAGCGTTAAGGCTGTGCAGCATTTCTTGCAGGACTTGTGGTGTTTCTGCCAATATTATTATGTCGTCAGCGAAGCGGAGGTGCGATAGAAATTTGCCGTTAACATTGATGCCCAGTCCATTCCAATCTAGCGTCTTAAAGACGTCCTCTAGAGCATTGTTAAACAGTTTCGGGGATATGACATCCCCCTGTCTAACACCTCTGAGCAATTGGATTGGTCTTGTACGGTGGTTTTGTACTTGGACTGTCATCGTTGCCATATTATATAGGCTTCTCAGCACCTCCACGTATCGCCAATCGACTTGGCAACGCTGCAAGGACTCCAGAACTGCCCAGGTCTCGACTGAGTCGAAGGCTTTCTCGTAGTCCACAAAAGCTAGACACAGTGGCTGGTTATACTCTTCGCACTTCTGCGTTTTTTAACAGTCACCTCTTAAATGTTGAGAATTTTTTTGGTGAAGAATGCTGACTTTTAGTCTCAAATATCTTTTTGTCTATTAAAAATATCAAAAAAAATCAAAACGTACGGACCTAGTTTTTGGTGTTCCCGACACTATACCATAATTTCACAGGGATCTGTTGTCGTTTAGGGGATGGAATCCATTGACGTCGTTTGTATGGGAAAAAAACACTGAGACGATCCTCTTACGATAGATTGTTAAAAAGTAACAATTCCCCTTCATGTTCGGTGGCGATGTATATAGGCTAATAAAAAATAAAAATTAAAAAGTATTTTAAAAAGTAGTCGCTCAATGGGTGCCTCAAGACAGGCAATGCCTTAGAGACAGATCCAAAAAAAAATACAGGAGACTAATGTCTTGATTTATACTTAAGTATTGATTGTCGCTTTCTCTCACTATCAAAGTATAGATCAGAGTCTGAGTCGCGTTCTGTAATACGGAACTTATAGCTGCCTATAAAAAGGACTGGATGGAGTTTGCACAGATCGGGACAAATGGAGGGCTGCGGGGGAGGCCTTTGCCCAGCAGTGGTACAGCAATGACTAAAAAAACTGCATTTAAAGATATTCTAAAACTCTTTTGCCTCGTACGGGAATCGAAACAGCTTTGTCGAATACTGTTTTTTTTAAGATCAATTTATAAATTTCCAAATTAACAGTAGGAACCGCCTGATAGTGAAACTATTTTATGGTGAGCTTTTGAGTTCTTTGCGTTTTATGATATCATTGAAAATGCAATTAAACGGCAGTAGTACAACACTCTGCTTCTTCGACTTATTGTGTAGGTTCAGTCAAATTGACTAACCCTGATGTCAGAGTTTTCAAACCGCACAATGGCCTCCGACTTGGTTTTAACGACTGTAGTCAATCGACAACAGCCGGGACCGACAACTTTCCATTCCCTCCGAAGCACGAAAATGCTCGTGATAAATCGCCACTTTGGATTAGAGACAGAGGTGTACGTCGCTTAACCTCACTGATCGGTTGTGATCAGCCAGCGCCACTGGGCTACGAACTACTGAGCTGATTCCACACAGCAAATTTCAGACAAAAGAAAACTTTGTTGCAACCTGTACGGTAAAGTAAGCTGTGCTCTACGCTGTACACTTTTTGCAAAAACCTGCTTTCGCTCGATGCACACAAAGATAAATGCAATGTTAAAGATGTGGGGCTGTAAAATGACTTATTGGAGTGAGTGTTGTTAGTATAATCAATTCCAAACAAGCTGTAAATGAATACGAAGCTATTTTGCAGTGACAAAACTAGGTCTGCGTACAAATTGCATTGATTTGCATTGAACGGAACGCAAAAATTTGTTGTTCTTACAAAATTATATAAAAAGTATATGAAAAATAAGTTTTCAACAGCATAATGGGTTTGTTTAAAATTTTCTAACCCATACTATACGAGTCTCTGCTAAAATGAAATAAATAGTCAGATTAAATACTGTATATTATCACCGATAATAAAACAAAAACATGCTAAGATAATAAATGGCTTTGCTCAAAATTCTTTGCATTTTCCAATCGTGTTAGGTACTTAACTCAACTGGATGTTTAATTTTACTTGTTTTACAGTGCAATGTACTGTTTAATACTAAATTTCATATAATTATAACGACCAGGCAGTGTATTCTATTTTATAAATTTTTGGCTAAAATATTACTAGCAAAGGCAATTTCCTACTCCATGGAGCTAAATTTGTCTCCTTTACTCTCCTAAAGAAACATGCCCTTAGTCATGTTGCCTCCTTTTGCAGTGTGACTTTTTTATTGCTAATCTCAAAACGAGTTTCGTTGCGGCTGTTGACGATCTCAAGTTGTATTTTGAACTCTAAAAACATAGTTTTAGAGTATATTTTAAAGTTTGTTTTTAATCTCGCTTATGTAAGTACTAAGAATGTGGTGGGGATGATTTTATATGAGCGGTCGATGAGAGCCGATTCAGTCAATATTTTGGTAGCATGAGGTGATTTTATTAAAAAAATTTTTTTTTTAATTTTGATTAAAATTTTGGGTGACAGTGTAAAAAAATTGTGAAGTGAAATGCTTTAGCTTTAACTGTGTTTTTGACAATGGATAACATGTTTTTTGGATACGGTTTTTACGTAGTGGTTTAATAAGTTTAATAACTGAAGTGAAGAGATAACCTAAGATTAACTACTTAACATGACCTCGTAATTTAAAGTTTCTTTAAATGTAATACTGTTCTACTAGTTCTACGTAGCTTTTGTTCATGTTTCTGCAACTGGATGTTAATATGCAAAAACTTCCTTAAAGTGCAACAAAGAATAAAAAAGCGCGCCTAAAACTTTGCCGTTTCGAAAAAAGAATCTTGTAAAAATCGCGGCAACTCAAAGCGGATATGGGGAGACGCAGACGAAAACCACAGCGTGAAAAAATATTTGTGTTTATTTACTTTTTTATTTATTTGGCCATGCAGACGCACGCCATCTGGCCAGTGCGCCACGCAAAATGACAACATTCAATACACAATTGTTGTTGTGTACCATTTGTGTACTCAAGCCGTCGACGATGTATTTTCTTTACTCTTTATTATGTTTTTTTTTTGTGTACGCTTCTTTGTTTCAAGCGAATGCACGCTAGATTACTTTTGAAATATTTAATGGCTATCCCCATAGGGCCTGTCTACTGTCTAGCTTGGGTCTAGACATAAAATCTCTTAATGATTGTTGAGAAATATTTTATTTTATTTTTGTAACCGCGTAATGTATTTTATAGATAGATTGAGATACTTCAGTGAAGCAATGTAGTCTGAGGGGGTAAATTTGGTACCACATTACTTATTAAAAACCGGCCAGGAGCGTGTCGGGCCACGCGCATTGTAGGGTTCCGTAGCAGCATGGTTAAAAATATGCAGCTGGCTTCTTAATTCTACAAGCATATTGTCATAGTAGATGTTAAAATCCCCAAATACTATTCTTAGTATCATAAAGAAATGTACCTATTAAAAAGTTTGGCCTAAATATAACAGAACGGAAGTTTTTAATGCGCGAGCGAAGCGAGCGCGAATTTTTTTAATATATATATATTTATATTATTTTTTTGGTGACAATTTTATTGTAAGGAATAATATAATAATATCAAGCTAAGCAGGTGTATATTTTTAATGTCGTTTTCGTAATTAGCACTCACAAAAACCTATTAAACGACACCTGAAATGTCAATATGTTACAGCTTGGCTTTCGGCTCGCCTCACTTTCAGCTTGGATCCTTGTATGTCAACCATTTTGGATTAGGGTACACTTTGTCGTAAATGCTACCCTCGTTAATTATTCCACATTTTTTTTAGTTATAAAAATTAATGTTTCCTAAACAGACCGCTGAATCGAAAAACGTTTGTAGTAAACCCCTTCTTTCTTTTAAAAAGCTGTCCTATGACACCCCATTTTATGATATTTTCGAGAAAAAAAAAATCATCACCCTTTCACATCTATGGGAGAAACCCGAAAAAAAAATCTACAGTTCTGTCGGAGTAATTTATATGTATGATCTTGCCAAGTTTCAGCTCTGTGCTACCAAGGGTTTCTTAGGAAACCTGCGGACAGACGAATATGGCGAAACTATAAGGGTTCGTAGATTACTATGGAACCCTAAAAATAAATGTATTATTAAAGAGTTTGTAATTTCGGAAATAATTTTTGTTTTGGTCTAAATACAACCGAATGTAAGCGATTTTTTTTTGTTTTTTTTAAGCCAATATTACTGTTAGAAATAATATCAACCTACTGTTAAAATAATTTTGATGTCATTTTCGTAATTAACACCCCCAAAAAGTATTTAACGACACCTAAAATGTCAATATGTTACAGTTTGGCTTTCGACCTCCCCTCACTTTTAGCGTGGAACCTTGTAAACATATTCTTATTAATCCCAAAAACGTTTGGTCGACTATTACTCGCAAACTTGAAGGGCCAACTTATGTGTGATAGTTTTTCTTTTAATTTCGTTGTATATTCTATAACCGTGAATTTTTTAACATTTTTAGAAACAACCGTTTAGCTGGTAGTGTCCCCCCCCGGAAACTTGTTTTTAACAAAAAATTTCACTTTAAATTTTTTTTTTCTCAAACGGAGTGCTGAATCGAAAAACGTTCTTAGTAAACCCCTTCTATATTTTAAAAATCTATCCTATGACATTCAATTCGATGGTATCGGCGAGAAAAAAAAATCCATCGCCCTTGCACGTGTATGGGAAACACCCGCAAAAATGTTTTTTCCAAAATTTTATATTTTAGATCTGTCGGAGCAATCAATATCTATGACCATGCCAAATTTCAGTTCTGTAGTACCAAGAATCTTATATCAGTAAATATATTCTTATTAATCCCAACAGTGTTTGGCACTTGGTCGACTATTACTCGCAAACTTGAAGGACCAAGTTATGTGTGATAGTTTTCTTTTTAATTTCGTTATATATTCTACCAATGTGAATTTTTCCACATTTTTAGAAACAACCGTTTAGCAGGTAGAGGGGGGGGACACTTGTGTTTGACAAAAATTTTCACTTTAAAAATTTATATTTCGCAAACGGAGTGCTGAATCGAAAAACGTTCTTAGTAAACCCCTTCTATCTTTTAATATGCTATCCTATGACACCCCACTCAAAAATATTGGCGAGAAAAAAAAATTCATCGCCCTTTCACGTCTATGGGAGACACCCGAAAAAAAATTTTTTTCTAAGATTTTACTCTACAGTTCTGTCGGCGTGATTCATATGTATAATCATGCCAAGTTTCAGCTCTGTAGTACCAAGGGTTTCTTAGGAAACCCGCGGACAGACGGACAGACGGACAGACGGACATGGCGAAACTATAAGGGTTCGTAGATTACTACGGAACCCTAAAAAGGGAGTAAAATATGTATTATTATAATTAGTACATTTTTCATAAGACTAAAACAACAATAATATAAATAAATTCATATCAAACCAATTAAAAAAATTATAAATTATTAAATACACTATGAACATACTGAAAGATTTTATTTATTTAAAGAATAATTTTTGACTTTATGTTTGCCTTACCTTATTAGACTTATAAATAAGATACGGAACATGGTTAAACTAAACGATGAAGCTTGTATCATTATTTTTGTTTTATTGGATACTTTTAAAAATCTACATACATAATACGAGTACAAAATGATAACCTTCGTGCTATGATTTAAGTACCATAGGAGAGATACAAATAATGATTATATATCTTTACTTCAGACTAATATAGATAATATATCTTTACGTAGAATCTCGCATGTTTTGATGTTATGGTCCATTAGTTATAACATCAAACATGCGAGATTCTACTAAAAAGTGAGATAATACATAATTTAAGTTGGTACATAACGTTATAGGCGTTGCCTAACACGCACTGGTCGAACCATCTGACCTCCGTGACCCTGTCAAGAGGAATGTGACCCAATCGCGTCATAGTTACTCATCCAAACTTTTGAATGGTGCAGGTTTCCTAATGTCGTTTCCCTGGATCGTTAGCATCTTAGGTAAAATTCCTAAAGTTCAGAATTCGTGCTTCACAGAAATAGTTGATCCTTGCCTGCCAGTCTTAATTGACCTCTTTCTGCTCACTTCGTATGGCGCGAAAACTCCATTCGGCCATATTCAGCTTTGAAAAGGCGCGAATTTCAAAAATGGAACAATAACAGCTAACTCGGCCACGGACGCACAAAAAGACGACTCGGCCAATATTTGCCGACGATCGGCGTTCGGCGCGTTCAGCGATATTCTTTCACCGTCGTTTGACATGAGCTGAAGTGTTCGATATTCGAGAATGAGTGATTGACTTTTGTTTTCGATCCACTTCTGAATTTAAATTTTGAAAGGAATTCGACAAATGATGAAGTACTACCTACTTTACTTGATTTAATTTATTTTTTCAACTGTGACATCGGTAATGAGCCTGACAGCGGGTTCAAGTCCTGGTGCGAACCTGCACCACTAAATTCGTCTTTTCTGATTTATGAATGGATTTTTTATTTTCATCACTTGCTCAGCGGTGAAAGAAAACATTGTGATGAAACCTGCACGTTTAAGAAATTCGTTTTAGTCAGGCGCGCGGTCTAACAACCCGCATTGGCCCAGCGTGGTGGACTATGGCCTAAATCCCCTTCGTGTTTCGAAGAAAGACCCGTGCCCCTCAGTAGGGAACGTTATATGGGCTTATACAATAAAATAAAAACTCTACCACGTTCGTATCTCAGTAAATTTTTTCTTAACTACGCAATGATTTCTTAAAAAAAATGCTATGAAAGTTTATTTAAATGACATTTGACCTTGTCGCTAAAATTATTAATAACTGGCATTCCGCCCGGGACTTCGTTCCGGTGTGAATTCGGGAAAATTATGTAGCCTATGTCCATCGGGGATAATGTAGCTTTCTAATGGTGAAAGAATTTTTCAAATCGGTCCAGTAGTTTCGGAGCCTATTCAATGCAAACATACAATCAATCAAATCTTTACTCTTTATAATATTAGTAATAGAGTTATTTGTACTCATATGTGTTTATTTAAAGAGAAAAACAAAAAAATCGCATATAAGTAAAACAATGAAGGTGAAAATCTTTTAAGCTTTACAAAATGTCGTAATCTCCACGCTTGGCAGGCGAAAAAGCGCAATGCGGTAGCAACATATACACAGAAAGAACCTACATATGTCTTACATTATTTCTAAGTCAATTGTTACAACTCTCATTGAGAAAAGATAGGGTGGTGTTACTCGTGCTCGCTATCTCAATGCCAATGCGTAGGCATTCTATTCCTTCTTTCCCTTCCTTATCATTATCACGAACTTTTCTAACCCTTCTGTCGGAGTTTCTAAGCCATTGAATGACCTCTGACGTAGGTATATCGACTGTAAATCGACAACACCCGACACCCACGACTTAAGGTGTCCTCCAAAGCACGGAAACGCTAATGACAAATAGAGATTTTGGTCAACCATTAAGTTTTCTGTACTTTTTTTTTTTAAATAAACGCTACACACTCAAAGGCCCACAGTAAGGTTTTCCCTTGTGTCGTGGGTCCCTTGGAAAACACATAAAGACAAACACAAACACCCATGACCCGAGAACAAACATCTGCTTTTTACACAAAGGTTTGCCCCGACTGGGGATCGAACCCAGGACCGCCGATCAAGAGGCAGCGTCACTACCACTCGACCAAACTGGCCGTCAACCGTACTTAACCTCACTGATCAGTTCAGGGCATTTACTTTCTAAGTCTATGATCTATGGACGGTGGAAAACTGTCACTGTAATCTGTACAAGACAGATGTACTGACATCCAATGCTTCGAAATTTCGGTCGTAGGCTAAGGGAGCAGGCGTCCAAAACTTAGCTAAGAACGACCTCTAAGAAACCTGCTTTAAAAAAAAACCCTGTACAAATCGATTCACCCATTTAAAAGCTACGGTGCCATATACAGACACAGTCATAACGGTCAAACTTATAACAGCCCTTTTTTGCATCGGGGGTTAAAAAAAACTTTATTAGTTTAATATTTTTAACGGCTTGGTGTTTGAACTTTGTTTCTTTACTCAAATGGCATGCTGAGCAAACTGTAATCGATCCTCAAATATTGATTTCCGATCGAATTTGAACCGATCGATATATCAATAGATGAAATTGGTTACTTTTATTGTTTACTGAGTAAATAATAGACAGCTGGGTCTCTCTCAAAAAAGTGGCACCGTAACCTGCCGTACAGTTTTTGATTAAAAAAGTATGAATTTTTGAGTTTTGTAAACTAAATGTTATATTAAAATGTTGTATCGAGTCTTATTACATAGAGGCCAGCTATTTTAATGGCAATAAAATGAATATTTCTTGAACAGTAAGAGTTTGTAACACCAGTTTCCCATCAACCTGCCGTGTCCTAACGCGACTTACATCGATTTAAAATCAATTTGACTGAATTAATAAAGTGATTTCTTTTGTTCTCTCCACTTTAATTGAAAGATAGTGAACTAAACATTGTCGTTTTGTAAATTATAGCTCATATTTATAAGTAAGTACTAAATTAACTTAAGTCAAACTTTGTCCGGCGTTATTTTGTCATCAACCTGTCGCCGTAAACACACACGCGTACCACTCACACTATTGCAATTTGAACCACTCTCCTCCCATTTAACAACGCACTCAGTCACTGGCTACTCATCAAAGGTGAAATACGTGTCCATTGTTGCCAAATTTTCAAGCTATCAGCGACGATCTATCTGGATCTGGGTTTTGTAACAGGTATGTTATATTTATCCTGTGCACGATATTTTTTCAAATTGAATCGTTTATTTAATGTGAATAATTTGTATTCCTTCTTCAATTAGCCTATTTTTAGATAACGGTTTCTCCAGCTCAGTACAACAAAGCGTTTAATAATAATAATTATTTTTCGGCTGATTCTCATCATTCTGTGCCTATTTAACCTGCCTTATTATGACAGGTGAAAGAGAAACTAGACAGGTGAATGAGAAACTAGTCAGATTACTATGAGAGTTGTTGATATTCATTGTTATTTAGTACTGTCGAGTATGTTAACCAAATACCTAAACTTATTGATCAAATCACATACACTAAAAGCTTTTTTATTCAGTATAAAAACGTTCTTCCTTAGAATAATAGGAGACTGGGCGGGTGCGTCTCCAGTGTTGTAAAGGTTGTGTTATATGTCATTTTAAAGGCCATAACAATAGCTTCATTTTATGCTATGACACCAAGAACGAAAATTGTGCAGAGAATGAGGTATGAATCGGATACAGTCGTATACAGAATATATTTTTATTATTACACTTTTATCCGCCAGCAGTGGTTTATAAGATTGTTACCAATTTCATTCTAAACTTCACGAAAATAAATTTTTTTAAGCCAATCATGGGTGCCGGACAGAAACAGAAGACACTCGGGTTATTATGGGACCCCGAGAACGACAAGCTACGGTTCAATACTTCTCTCAACAGAGTCGACAAAGAAGTCAGAGAAACCACACGCCCTCCGACCAAAAGGGAAGCATTCAGCGCAGTCATGAGTATTTACGACCCACTTGGACTACTCAGCTGCTACACCATAACAGCAAAGATTGGGCTACAGAATCTATGGCGCCAGAAGATGGAATAGGACGAACCAGTTCATGTTTTCTGCGACGCCAGGCAAGACGCCTACGCTGCAGCAGCCTACTGGAGACTCGAGCAAGAGGAGGGAGAGGTCAAAGTCGTGTTGGTGGCAGCCAAAGCCAAGGTCGCACCACTCAAGGCGCTAACCATACCCCACATGGAGTTGCAAGCAGCACTCATCGGAGCCAGATTGGAAAGTCATGTAATAAAGGAGCACAGATGGAATACCGACAGCGTGATATATTGGACTGATGCCCAGATAGTGCTGCATTGGATCCGCAACAACAACCGGTGCTATACACCCTACGTGGCGCACCAACTTGGAGAGATAACTGAACTCACCTCCGTCCACCAATGGAGATGGGTACCCACGAAGAGCAACGTAGCCGACCTAGCAACCCGAGCAGGCTACGTACCTGAAAATGAAGAAGACCCCTGGTTCAACGGTCCGGAAGTGTTGAAGATGCCAACGAGCGAGTGGCCCTAGAATGTACCAAGCCATGGAGAAGAAATCGAGCAAGTTGCCCTCCACCTGGTAGAGCCTGAAGCGACATACCTACCTGATATCAAGTGCTTCTCAAGTTACGAACGCTTAATAAGGACAACGGCAAGAATGTTCCTCTTCATAGATCAATGAAGAGGAAATAAGAAGGATTTGGAAGTGGACCATCTTAAGAAGGTTGACGATGAATGGATGAAGAAAGTACAACGAGACGACTTTGCACAGGAAATAGAAATGCTGAAGAAGAGCAAATGATTACTACGGGCCAGTCTACTTCACTTACTTGACCCGATCATGAGAGATGGGTTACTACGGCTTTACGAAAGAATAGGAGCAGCCCAAGGACTAGCTGACAAATACTGGAGGCACTGGCTGAAGGAGTACCTGCCCACACTGATTGGTGTCTCAAGGAGACGCATCGCAGCCTCACCAGCCACTTAAGGAAGGACCCTTCTGCCGGAGTCCAGCGCCAAGCAGACTTGCTAGCCACATCTGCGTTCCGCTGGTGCATGGAAGTGCCAGTGCCATTGGGGAAATAAGGAAGAAGTCAGTTGCGCAGTTTAAGACCGGTCTCGACTGATGGGCAATACCGTCCTGGGCAACTCATCTTGGAGGGTAGCGGGATTTTAAGCACGGTCTCCCGCTGTAGGCCGACCGCAATCTATTCACGTCTAGACTCTGAAGTGCTGAGCCTGCGATCGCGAAATCCGGGCTAGGAGGGTTCGTTCGAAGAAGAGGGCATTCAACGCAACTGCCAAGTCATGTAAACGGGTTATTCGCATGGCTCGTTTCGACCACATTTTAGCCGAATAAGGAACAGATTAGCATCTTACTCACCAGGCAGAAAGCAGTTCTGGTCCCTATAGAAATCTGTTGAAACCAATTTCTGCCGTCTCCGATGCAGAAACCTGATGGATCGCTAGCACACTCCGCAAAAGAGAAAGCAGACCTCTTTGCATGTCTTTTTGCGAGCAATTCTCTTCTGAACTCTGGCTCTCATCAGCCACCGTCAATACCTCGCTGTGACTTCTCAATGCCGAAAGTCATGATACATAATAAAGAGGTCCGCAGAGCACAACAGAGTCTAGACGTGAACAAAGCGAGTGGTCCGGATGGTATACCTACTAAAGTCTTGAGGTATTGTGGTCCCGAATTGTCTCCAGTACTGCCACGCTTGTACCGTCTCTCTCTTAGTACTAAGGCCGTACCCAAGTCGTGGAAGCTTGCCAACGTGCAACTAGTACCCAAAAAGGGTAGTCGTGCCGACTCCTGCATTACCAACCCATGCCATCACCTCCATACTATGTAAAGTTATGGAGAAAGTACTGAACAGCAAGTTGTTGACATACCTATCGGATAACGACTTGCTCAATGGTGAAGCCATTGAGAATATCACGGCGAAGTTCTCGCCGTGTTACTCGACATCTCGAAGGCATTTGACAGGGTTTGGCACGCAAGTCTTCTAGGCAAGCTTCCTGCATACGGAATACCTCCCAACTTTTGTTCCTGGATAGCTGACTTCCTGAGTGAACGGTCGATCCGAGTAGTCATAGATGGCTGCTCCTCTGACTTCATGGCTATTGACGCTAGAGTTCCTCAGGGGTCCGTACTCTCTGCGACTCGTTTCCTGCTGCACATCAACGACGTGCTTATGCCTGGAGTTGTTGCGTACGCAGATGACAGCACAGTCATGAAGAGATATTGTCCAATGCAGGAGACGGCGGGGATAAAATTCGATCTGAGAGGGAAGTAATGTTAGAGCGAGTGAACTCAATCTTAAGTCTTGTCTCCCTATGGGGAGACATTAATCTGGTTAGTTTCAACGCCACCAAAACACAAGCGTGTCTGTTTTCCGCGAAACGGAGTCCTTTTGATCTGACTCCTACTTCTGAAGTACATCTGTACCTGTCACTGATGAGCTTCAACTCCTCGGCATGAAGTTATCTGCCAACCTTATCTTCGGCACATCCATCGAATCCAAAGCTCAAACTGCAACCAAAAAGCTAGGCATCCTTAATAAGGTCAAGCGATACTTCTCGCCTGACCAACTCCTAACCCTTTATAAGGTCCGGTCTTGCATGGAGTATTGTAGCTACCTTTGTGATGGTTCGGCCAAATATCACCTAGCCGCCCTGGAACCGGTGGATCGCAGAGCCAGGAGGCTCATTGGTGACAAAAAGCTAGTAAACAGTAAACTCCAAAGCCTGACTCATAGGCGTAAAGTAGCTTGCCTGTGTGTTTTTTACAAGATGTACTTCGAGGAGTGTGCTCATGAGCTACACGAGATCATTCCGCCTGCCTCTTTCTTCTACCGGACGTTCAGCCAGACGCACCGCTGGGTACCACCCTTACCTTGTGGAGAATCCCCGGATCCGTACTGAGCGCTACTCTTCAACTTTGTATTCTCTGCCTGCGTCTGTATTTCCAGGCACATATGACCCGCATCTCTTTAAAGTTCGAGTGAATAGGCATTCTGGTGAGCTTGCTATATCCTTGATCACATTTCTGCTTCTGGTCAAAAGCAAACTCATTAACTATAAAAAAAGGAGTTGTGGTCATAGTCGTCGACCCCTCACTACCCAGGAACACATAAAGCGTGATAGAGAAGGTTTATCCGGGTCCAGATGGTCACACACGCAGTGCCGACGTCCGCACGCAAGGAGGGATCTTCAGGAGGCCTACGTCGAAACTGGCAAGCCCGCTGTCAACCCATAGAAGGCTGCGTCAAGACTTCGCCCGGGGGAGGATGTAAAAGACAGTGGAGGAAAAATCGTAGTATATAAGAACAATTTGTTTTTATCTAGCCTACAAGATCCCACTGCTAACAACAATTACGTAGTAATATTGTAAAATTAGGTATTAAGTTTTAAATCTAGGGCATAAATAGAATAATCATAGCATTTGTAGTTTATTGCCTATTCTTAGTATAGAATCACATTAACCTGTGCCCGTTTCTCTGTTAACCTGTACGATACCTCATTCACCTGTCCACCTAATTTTTCTGCGTACTCTCAAAGGCACAATTCTTTAAAAAACCTGTTCCCTCTTACATATTTATATTTAAGAGGGGGAATACATTTTTTTTATATTTTCAAATACGTTATTCTCACACTTTTTTGAAAATGTGTAAAAAAATTCAGGCGGTGCCACTTTTTTGAGAGAGACCCAGCTGGTAACTAGCTGCTTACTATTTAATATTTTTTTAGAATCTTTAAATTTTGTCATTGACTTTGTCCATACAAGTAACTCTCTAAAGAATATTTTCATTTTTGATTCAGTTTCACAGACCGATTTAATTAATAAAATCCATATTAATATCAAGTATTAATGTGAAAGTAACTCTGTCTGTTACGCTTTGACGCATAAGCTACTGAAAATATTTTGATGAAATTTGGTACAGAGATAGATTAGACCAGTGTTTTTCAAACTGTGGGTCGCGACCCCCAGGGGGGTCGTGAAGCCTAACTCGGGGGGTCGCAGGTAAAAGAAAAAGACAAAAATGTGTAAATCTTACACTAAACTAAGACACTTTCAGTGAAAAGGCTGTGCCTGTATAATGATGCCTCCCGTCGCCTTCCGCGTCTACCCCGCGGCAAACTCTTTTATTATGTCTTTTAAAATTTCCGAAGTAGTAGCTTAAAAGGGTCTTAGGAACCTTAGGGGGTCACCAGAACTTTATATGATCCAAAGGGGTCGCGAATTCAAAAATATTGAAAAACACTGGATTAGACCTTTAAAAAGGCCATAGGCTACATTGTATCCCACAGCTGGGCATGATATAACCAGTATTCCACGCATGCGGAGCCGCGGACGGAAAGCTAGTATATAATAAACCACCGTTACACACATAAAAGCCCACACTAAGGTTTTTCCTGTAGGTATTTTGGATCTAACTCGGCCACATATACAATAATAGATACAAAAATACCCAGTAACTATTTGCTTTTTATAGTGTACTCGTAGACACAAAATATGTTTGCCCCGACCAGGATCGAACCCAGGACCCGCCAATTAGAGGTAAACGTTACTTCCCGCTAGATAAAACCTAACGTTTAAAAGACGTTAAAGAAAACTATCTCCAATCTCAAAACATTTACCTAAAAGTTTTTAAAATCATGTCTAGAACTTTTCAACGTCTAATTTTGCGACCAACAAAAAAAACTTTATTTTAAAGCAATTTCATCTCAACTCTTGGTAGCTGCAAAATACAAAAGAAAAACGTCCTTTCAACAACATTTATACAACACCAAGCGCCGAGAATAAATAGAGAGAAAACTCTAAAATTATACGGAAAAAACGTCAGCCATCTTGGATTCGCGAGGCGTCACGAGCGACCTTTTTGCAAAAAAGGCGTAAGTGCGAGACTCTGTACATACCATATACAGGCAGAGGTGATTAAGCTTGGGATTCTGCTGTGGAATTTTAGACTGTACTTGCTTATGATAAAGTTCTTTTTTGATTGTAGGAGGGCATTTTGTTTTGGCGCGAAGGGATCAGCGTCGCATTTAGCCCCTTCTCCCCCGCACGCCGAAGCGCCGAGTTTCTTACATAGTGATATATTATTAATATCTCTGGGGTAAAAATGGGGCTTTTCGGGGTACTTTATTGTCCGCCCGGTGTGCCAAATGGCTCGGATTATAATGGGTTACCCTTTATCTACATTGTTTTAGGTAAGTATGTGCTTTGTTTTGACTTTCTGTGCGCATTTTTACGAAAAATGTGGAGCGTAATATTTTATAAGCTGGTAATGCTTGGATATTTTTTTAAATGTAAGGTTTGAGGTAATTATTATGACTGACTTTTTAATAAAATTCTACCAGTTTTATAGGACTTGTTTCCGTATTTTTTTATTATAGAGAATGTGTTCGCTCTTTACCATCTAACACAGGGGCGAAGATGTGGTAGAGGATGTAGCAAGCTCACCCAGAAGATGGTTATATGAGTTTGGAAATACAAACGCGTCAGGCAGAGATTTCCCTTCCTTAGCGGTGCGCAATATAAAAGATGAAGAGAAGCACTCAGTACGGATCCGATGAATCTCAATAAGGTAAGGGTGGTAACTTTGGTGCATCTGGATGTCCGGTAAAAGAAAGGGGCAGGCGGAATGAGCTCGTGCAGCTCATAAGCTCACTTCCCGAAGTATGTCTTGTAAAAATACACAAGCAAGCTATTTGTTATTAAGTATGTATCAAAAAATAACACATATATTTAGCTTCGTAAGTTTACTACCTACAAAGGTACATGCTAAGTTGATTACACCAACTATAACCAACCCAGCATCAATTAAATAATCTACATAAAATAGAAACAAAAAACTTTCGATAACCTCTTTTGTTTTTGGGAACTGATTAGTTAAAAAATGCATTAATAGATACATACTTTACAATACATAATACATATACTATTAATAACTAATGTGCATAGACAAACATAATAACACACCCTCGTTTATTTTCTATTTCTCTAATAGTAAATAATCACAAGGGTGCAAAATAGACCAAGGGTGGTCTATTTCATAGTCAATTGTAGGGGTTCCATTCATAAATAATGTATGTCTTTACTACTTATTATTCGTAAATATTTCTAAGTGATTCGATTGGTCGGTTTTCCTTTTATTTATTCTATTACATTGTTAAGTACATTATTTATGTACTTATAAGTACTATTTGAAGTTCTGAATCATACATGGTGCAAAGGTTATCCGCTGCACCTTTGCGATTAGGCGTAGAGTAAGTAGGGTCAAAAGAACGAATGCGTATGTATTTATTTAAATCATTTAATGTATGTTTGTATGTACTTAATTGTAATCTTGACTTGTTTTAAGTGGCATCCTGAATGTCCTATAAAATAAATAAAAAATCTATTCTATTCTATTCATTCAACGGTGTAATGCCATGACATGAGTGTTATATGGGCAATTTTACACCAAGGACTTATGACAAGGGGCGTGTGTTGTCATTAATTTACTTCTCTAGAATAAAGAGTACTTAAAATAGCAATTACATGATTGAATAATTGAAACTGCTGATTCTAAAATTAATAATAAGATTTGAATTGTAATTAAAATGAAAATTAAAAATATTGGGAAAGAAGATCCCGTTCTTCTTATAAGAGTTATTAATATTTGACTGATTTAATTATTGACATATGTAGGTATGCAATTTTTGACATTTTATTTCAAAATGTTTTTTCTAGTTACAGATTAACCTGAATGTCAGTTTGTATTATGTTTAAGATTGTGTCTATGATATTTTATGTACTCTTATATCGGGTTTGTAAAATTTTTAAAGGAAATAAAATTAATACTAAAATTGTGCCATACGTTGTATAAGAAGCTTTTCAAGTTGAAGGGTTTAACGTCTAAGTTGATCTCGTCTTTAATATGCGAAAAGATGCATAAGAAAATAAACAATAATATTTTCCAATCTTATGATATCCGATTTTGAGACATTGCCTCGCCTGTCATTGCAAGCCGTATCTTTTTTAACCCCTGACAAAATAGAGGGGTGTTATAAGTTTGAAGTGTGTATCTTTGTGTCTGTGTACCTATCTGTTTAGGTATTTGTATGTCTAAGTATTTGTGTGTCTGTCTGTGGTATCGTTGTTCCTAGACAAATGTACCGATTTCGATGCGGTTGTTTTTGTTTGAATCACTATAGTTATTAGCTATATTTGTTCAAAATTGGTTAAGCCGTTTAAAAGTTATGAAAAATCAAGTCTAAACAACATTTTTAATTTTAGAGTAATAATTAAGAAAACACCGTTACGAAATCCGCACGTTTGAATAACTCTAAAATAATAAATAAAAACCCCAAATTCATCGCTTCTAACTCTTAAACGACTGAACCAATTTTGATCAAATATAACTAATCCTACCCATCCTTGACTACGCTGATTCCTGTTACCCTGACTTATCCGTGGAGCTTATTAATAAATTAGATCGTATGCAAAATCTCTGCATTTGGTTCGTGTTTAATCTTCGAAAATACGATCACGTGTCCGCTTATAGACAAAAACTTAATTGGCTCCCGATTCGTCAACGCCGTAACCTCCACTTTCTTTCCACCCTTTATTCTATCCTTTTCAATCCTACTACTCATCTATATCTTAAACAATGCTTCTCCTTCTCATCTACTACTTCTACTCGAACCCTTCGCTCCAACTTCGATCTATCCCTGAATATGCCTTCACACTCCACTAACTTTTTCACTTCTTCCTTCACTGTCAAAGCCATCCGGCTTTGGAACTCCCTCCCTGTCTCCATAAGACGTGCCCCCTCCATAGATTCCTTTAAAACCCAAACTAAATCCCATTTCCTTTCCCTTCCCTCTCCCTAGCTAGGCTCTTGATTCACTTTCTATCCACTTTACTATGCTTGTTTTTCCCTTACATTTGCTGCTCGTATGTATATATATATATATATAGATGTATGTTATACTTATTTTATATATTTATTTATATATAATTATATATATGTATACTTATATATTTGTCTATTTGTATTATTAATATGTATTTAATTTTATGCACCACCAACTACTTCTTACCTTACTGCTGTCCTACCCTAAGGTTGCCTGGAAGAAATTGCTACCTAGCAATAAGGCCGCCTTGTTGTACACTATGTTTTATGTTCTTTTAATTGTATTGAATGTCTTTGTGTGCAAATAAAGTATATTGTATTGTATTGTACTAAGAACTATTTCGCTTACGTCAGATTTCAAATATTAAAAATCTGCATCAAAATCGGTCCATTCGCTTAGGAGCTACGATGCCACAGACAGATACACACATAATTAAAACACCCCTCTTTTTTGCAGGGGGTAAAAAAAGCGGGTCTTCCACCAACCTGCATTAGGCTACAACATGGTGAGCTATGGTATTAACACACTTCACTGGCAATGACGCTGCCAGTTAAGGCAACCGTCATTAAATGTATGAAATTTCGATAGTTTTCAATTTCACAATTGGAAAGGTGTTTTTTTTTTAAATATTTGTATTTAGTAGTTTAAGGTTTATTGTTTGTAGTAATCTGACTGCTGTTTGTTAATCCTAAGACCTTAAATTATTAGATAAAATATTTAAAAAAATATCAACAAAAAATGTCACTGCCGCCATTGTCATTTCACTGCCATTATTGATTCTGTAGTGAACTTGCAATGGCGACAGTTCGGTCCAACGCATTTTATCAAAATAATCTAATTCAAAAATCAAACAGTCTTTTAACCATTCCAAAAATGTCAACTTGCAATGTCTACAGCTCACAGTCACTTCTGACATTGGAAATGTCTTTTAGTTCGCCGCAGTATAGGCTCCGATTTCACGAAAAAGTCCGTTAAATCTCGGATATGATATTCAAAAAATGTTTGAAGACGCGTATTTACAATATCTGTACGGTGCAAAAATAATTATTCGTGAAAATGAAAAATGAAAAAAGTTATGGCAGAAATTGTGAAAAAAAATCAACTTTTCTCGATTTTTTTAATTTTGGCGCTCGATATTTTGGAAACGAAGAATAATATAAAAATTTTGAGAAAAATTCTTCAACTAGGTACGGAACCCTATACTGAACGACTAGCTCTTTTCATCTCTATTTTCAGAAGGTTGGCGGGATGAAAGGATGCTGGAGAGGCCTTTGCCCAGCTGTGGGATCTCGTAAAATATGTCAATGGACACCATATCCACGTAAATCTATTACAGGTAAGTTGTCGTTTAATATTAGTGGATCTTATATTAGTATGCCTTCAAAGTACTTCCATCAATTTGCCAACAATGTATTATTATTTTTTTCAAAATGTGACACTTTAAAAAAAAGTTAATTTGACATTATTTTCTGTAATCAATCTTAATGTTAAATCTCATTTTAAATATAATTTATGCTAGAACTAATAAAATAAATTAAACTTAAATTTGCGGAAGTACTTCGAAGGATAAAATCAATAAAAATTGAACAAATTGATCGACAAAAACCTTCAGGAGCTTTCAGTCATAAGTACCTTTTTTTAGAATTCAGTAAAATAATATTAATTAAGTTCTTGTTTTTAACCATTTTTCTTATGCCCGTCATTAAAAGCTACAACAAAACGTATACTAAACTAAAAAAATAAAAACAGTGAAAAACCTACCTATGCATAGATGTTTTATACAGTTACAGTTCTTACACGCGACGCAAGGGTAACGCGGCGCCACTTGTAGGTTGACTTGTTTCGTTTCGTTTACGCTACTCGCCGTTAGATGGCGCTGTTACCAATTTCGTAATGATTGTTAATAAAGTTATTAAAAGTATTAAAAAAAATACAATGTTTTATTATCACTGTAATAATGGTTAATGTACTACTTTTTTAAAATAATTGTCAAAAAGAACGAAAAAATACATGTTTAGTTCTAAAGAGCCTCGAGAGATGGCGCCATTTCTTCGTAGTAACAAGCGCAGCAATCTCGTAGCGTTGTACTACAAAATTTGCATTTACGTTCGGCATTTCGTAGGTGTTACGTAGACAGGCATAGACAATCTAGACATGTAGACAAGATTGTGAACGATTGAGTTTTGCTGTATTTGATGTGTTGAGGATAACATTTAATTGAAATAATTAAAGTTGATTTTAATTGCAATCAAGGGGTTCCTCTAATCACTCGCTTCTTACATCAATATTTGGCCCGTCTGAAAATCGAACCTAGGAACCTCCGTTATAAAGGCAGCATTACTAACCACTGAACCAAACCTGCCGTCAAATAAATTGTTCTACCTTTTATAAATATGCGTTAGAATTTATTTATACCTATCTATCTTTTTGATGCTACTGAGATAAAGTCTTTTTTTTGGGCACATATATAATAAATAAACTAGAGGAGGCCCGGGACTTCGTTCCCGTGAATTTATTTTTAAATCCTTCCTTATTCCTTGTGAACCGAATTTTCAGCTTTCTAAGTCCTCGGGTTTGATCTGGGCGTTAGTGAATCATCGTCAGTGAGTCATCAGTGAAATAAAATGTAAAAAAAAGAGAACTCCTAGTACCTAAGCAATTCATTTGCCTGTGGCAGGAGAGCAGACTAAAAATCATTTTATACAGAGTAAAAGTATTTAAACTAATATAAAATAAACGCTTCACACTCAAAGGCCCACATTAAGGTTTTCCCTTGTGTCGTGGGTCCCTTGGAACACACAAAGACAAACACAAACACCCATGACCCGAGAACAAACATCTGCTTTTTACACAAATATTTGCCCCGACTGGGAATCGAACCAAGGACCCGCCGATCAAGAGGCAGCGTCACTACCACTTGACCAAACCGGCCGTCGTGATGAAGCCCGCCCGTTCAAGAAAATTCATTTTCGAAAGACGAGCGGTCCACCAACCCGCATTGAGCCTGCCTAATGCTTCGTACTTCGAAGGGAGGCCCATGCCCCTCGGTGGGGACGTATATGGGCTGATAAGATAAGAGTTAATTATTTCCTTGCCGGTTGAATGCACATAACACCTACTTAGCTTTAAGATCATTCCAACTGTATTCTATCAAATAGATGGATTTATTTATTCAAGTTGTTCTGACGCCAGGGTGTCTTGCAGACTTTTTTTAAGTCGTGATTTAGTGATATACCATAAACCCAATTTAACACCATCGATTTAGCTTAAAACTATATTTTAATTAAACGTCAAAAATAAATAAAATAAAGAAAAAAATCGAGTTAAGAAATAAATTGAGGCATTGAGAGCAAGAGTGGCGAAAGCAACTTTTTTTCGAACTCCATGTGTATTAGATAATAATAATTTATTTATGAATAAGGTATTTTACAAAGTTTACATTTCGCACTAATGTTCACACTAGGATACCCTGTGTTGTGAGTTATCTTATCAGCCTCTTCCCTTTGGACATTAGCATGAAGTTAACTTAAGTTTAGGTAAAAAGTTCAAAGAAAATAAAAATAAGAAATATCAAAAATCAAAAATCAAAGTAACACGAACAAGTCTAAATGGTTTTAAGTTTTAGAGTTTCGTTATAAGTGTGTGCGAGTGTGAGTATGTGTGTATGTGTGTGAGTGAGTGTGTATGTGTGTAAGTGTGTTTGAGGGTATAAGCGTGCGTGTATGTGCGTGTAAGTGTGAGTGTGTGTCTATGTGTGTGATTGTGTACGCACGTACTTACCTACCTACATTATGTATGTTCTTATAAGGGTATGTTTTCATTTAGTGATTTCTAGAAGTTTTGGTAAGTGGTTATCTGCTAATACGCATTGTTGGGAAATTCTTCTTTTCGTGTAGGTCAAGTGCATGGCGTGGGATTGAAGTTGGTGATTCATTCGTTTTTAACGTGGACAATTATCTACACTGATAATTTAGAACTAAATGCCTTACCACTTACAGGACAGCACCACATGCACAGTTTATATTTCAGCTACTTAAACAAACATAAAAACATAAAATTAAAGAAACAACATAAAATTAAAGAAAAAAAACACACACACACACACAAACACTCACTCATATACTCCTCACATATGAAGAAATGCACTCGCAGACGTCTTATGCGGTCACGCTGACGGGGCTTAAGCCAAAAGGTACTGACAGAATATCAACGGTACAGCCTACTGCTGTAGCATGAACGCTGAGTCAGCGCCTATTTAGATGACATTATATTATATAGCTGCACAGTGTTTAGTAATAAGATTATTTGTGTCATTTAAATATAGTTTATTTATTTCTTTCTTTTTAAAATGTAAAAATAGTTGAATTAAAGTTTTACTAAAGTTATACAATAGCAACAGCAGTAAGTACAAATTCATTAATTACTTACTACTTGTATGGAACTGTGTACCGAGGCTGTATGCGTCTCGTTCTCAACCTCCTTCATTTGTTCCTGTTGTTCGGATTCCTATTTCAAATTCAAAAATATATGCATTTCATCTGTCATTCTAAAGTAAAGCATTCAGATTTTGATCTGCGCCTGAGACAGACGTTTTAATCTTCTACTTATATCATGTTTTTATTACAATTTCTTCAAAAAAACCCCTTAATATTGTATTTCTTTGTATAAGCTATTTTTTTAATAAACAAGAAGCTATTTATTTTGATCAGTGTTTTTGTTGAAAACTCTACTACTGCGCCAGTCGTGTGGTTGAAGGACAGCTTAGCAAAAACTAAAACCTTTAGCTCAGCCCAACATTTTAAATGATTTTCCAGTGGAATTTTCTTCCAGAAAATTTTAAATTTTTTTTTTACGCGAAAATTAAAGACACAAATATATTTATTTTATAGAACGTTTAGGGTGTTACTTAAAATAAGTATGAATCACATGAATTAAATAACTTCTTCCAAATTAAATTTAACAAAAATCATAACAACGTAAAACACAGAAACCAACAATTGGCATTCTGATAACGGTGCGGTATGGGGGAAAAAAAGGAAAACTCCTGGAAAGGAAAAAAGGAATAATGTAAATGAAAGGAAAAAGGGTGACGTTTCAGGGAAAAAAAATGTAGCCGATTATAGTAGTGGGTAGATTCCACCATTCAAATATTTGTTATGCTGTCCACACCTTGTATTCAACAACAAACTGTGTATGGAAGTGGAAGAGCGTGGCCTTCAGTCACTCTTAAAAAAGGTCACGGCAACTACTTATTGGATGTCTTTTAATTAGTTTAATTTGACGGCCGGTTTGGTCAAGTAGTAACGCTGGCGCTGCCTTTTGATCAACAGGTTCTGGGTTCGATTCTCAGTCGGGGAAAATATCTGTGTAAAGAGCAGATGTTTCTTCTCGGGTCATGGGTGTTTGTGTCTGTCTTTGTGTATGTTCCGAGGGACCCACGACACAAGGGAAAACCTTAATGTGGGCTTTTGAATGTAGCGTTTATTTATTTATTAAGTTTCCGAAAGTTGAATATGAATCAGCCCACTATATCAAACAACTTTTCCCAAGGAACACAGGTCAAAACGTGGAAAAATCTAGAATTTGATACTAGTTCCTTTGGGAAAGTAGTTCAGCTTCGCTCCCTAAAGATTCGCTAACTAATTTTAAGTCACTCTATAAAAATTAATTTTTGAAGCAAAATTAATTTTTAAGTTTCATAAAATGTAGATGCTCTTATCTCGATATACAGTGGAAGTGCAATATTACCTCTTAAGCTTACGCAATAAGACCGAAAACCATTTAAAAACCCTCCGAAATTTATTAATATACTGTCGCAGCAGCGGTTCTCGAAGATGCTCAGTCTACCCCGCCAAGGAATACAAGTGTGACTGGTTCAAGTTTTATCTGACTAGTGTAATTTTTTCCGAATTAACTATGAAATAGGCGTTCGTACAGAAAAAAAACGAAGTTTTAATTTTCCAGGAAATTCAATTCTCTTTAAATTTCCATTTTGCGGAATAACTACATCCATGATTAGTCAACGTCATTGTTATGTACCAGCTCCCTTTGTCCCACAGCTCTATTTGCACAGCACATAGTGGTGTCATCTCATTATATACCTGCAGTACATAATCCGAGCGATCACCTATCTAGGACGTTTTGCACGCAAAAATCTAGTACTAGGTGGGACTAGGTGCATTCCCCCGACATCGCACACAATCGCCAAACCACCACTCACACAGACGCTCCCAAGAAAAGAGAAACCCTGCGAGAAAAAGACAGAAATAAAAAACACCCGATGGTGTGAGGCGGTGCCCCCAAAAAAAGCACCAAAAACGCAATCTGCGCAACTTTCCGGCGCAGAATCGTTAACGACACCAGCTCTCTTTATCGTATATGCTGGGCCTCCTATATTTCTATTTTTTCTTCGTCCACCACTAGGCTTAAGACCTTTTTTACACCAAACGAAATCCAACCTAACTTCTAATAAAAATAAGGCTCAAAATCGCGCTTAGTTTTACCGGCAGTTACTTTCAACGTCAGCTACCCCACGCACACACTCGCACCGGAACAGAAATAACGATCGCATTTTTGACCGAAAAGGACAGACAGATGGCAGAAAAGAGAAAAAAAAAATGACGACCATTTTGCTTGGCGTGGTACGGCGAGGTGAGGTTATGTATGCCGTCGTTTTTTGAGAAAAAAACCAACCAAAACAAATGCACGTGGTCGGGTGTTATGACCGGGTCTTTCCCGGCGCCGCGTAGAGATGGTGTTACAAGCGGGATTTTTCTACAGCTTTTTAGTTGCGGAAAAAATTAAGCGGTGGCGCTGGCGTCGCGGAGTTTTTTCCGTTTTCCTCAGAAGTTAGTTTAGACAGAGGTCGTTTGAAACTGGTTAGGTTAGGTGTAAAGCGAGTCGATCGACTTAGGCCGAGACTTTTATGAGCAGATAGGTATCCTGAGGCGTAAATAAAGGCGATTTGAGTATGAGCGACACACTCAGACTACCACAGTTAATTGATCGCTAATGACATAAACAAATATTGAGCTTTTTCTTTGAGACAAAAAAAAAGAAGTATTTTCGGGTAACAATATGCTTGAACATTTGTGCACCTTTGATCTCTATTATCTAATAAACACAAGATATTGTACTATTTGTAAGCTGCGCTAAGCAAAGCTTTTATGCTTTTAGCAACACTAATACCTATGGAGTGTAGAGTGCCTTAATAGGATAATAAAACCACAAAACATTTTAATAAGTTATTTATTAAGAAATAAAGTAGTATTTATATTTACAAAAACATAGTTTTATTATTAGTTTCATCTAGCTCGTAGCATACTTTTATACATTTCCTCATATTCCGTATCTAGTTTAAGAAAAAAGTTATTCAAGAGATACGTTTCCACGCTGCACTGGGAGTGAAAGAAAAACTTTAAATGTACCGGCTGCCAACTCTTTCCAGGTATACTGTAGAAGCCAGTTAGTTGGACGCGAGAGTTTTGCTATATCGTGGGCGAAAAGCTGACAACCTATCACCACTACACTCATGTTCCATCTAATAACTTTCTGCCTACCCCGAATGGGATTATAAGCGTGAGTGTGTTGATGGTGTATGCAAGATATTACTATAGATATTACTTAAATTAATTGAACATACATCTAAAAATATAATATCCGGGACTTCGTTCCCGTGGGATTTTTGTTACATTTTTCCTTATTCCTTGACCATTAGATATTCATATTCATATTCATTTATTACTGTATTAAACATACAATGTCAAAAACTTGATTACAATAATGTAAATTCAAATTAAGTTATGTACGATTTGATATAAATTAACAGTACTAATAAAATTTTAAATTAAAATAAATTATTAATTTTTTATAATTACTCATCCAGGAACTCTTTAACACTGTAGTAGGCCTTGCTCGTCAACAATGACTTGAGTCTGTTTAAAAAACTGCACTCAGTGCTCGCCTCACGAATTGTATTCGGTATTTTATTACGCGGCCCAATCACATACAAAGAATTGGCAGTCTTTTGAAGGCGGTGCTTAGTAGACGCTGATGTGTTTGGACGTCTACCCGAAATCTTTTTGGGCAATATTTCTCCTAAAATATTTAGTGACTTCAAATATGAAAAGAGAGGGTACCGTCAAGATGCGTTAGTGAATAAATACAGTCCTGGCTGGCTCATCAAGTGGAACTCTCATCATCATTCGGATAAGGGGACACAAAACTATACGTAAGTCTATTTTAACTGTATTTTTAATATTAACAAATTCAGTACCGTTATCAAACATATTTGTTTCAATAGGTAAGACTGCTTATAAGCGCGCAACGTAAGCAGCATAAGCACAGCGCAGCGCTTAATAAGCGAAAGGAAGAAACGTGGTGCTCACGTCATTGCAGTAGTGGTGACGTCACAGGATGGCTGTTCAAATCATGATGTAACCTGGAATTTGAAAAAGATCACATTAACTTAGAGATTCTGAGCAAACTCTTCTGCTGTGTAAGATCATGCTTCATCTAATAACCTTCAGAATTTATGTCAAACTAGCTGATGCCCGCAACTTCGTTTGCGTGTTAATTTTTTTTTGTACAGAGTACACTGATTGAAAACATCTATCTTACGTGATTTAGATTTTAACATACAAAAGTTTTTTCCCGCTAACTCCCGTTCTCGTGGGAATTTTGCAATATCCTGTTGCAACTAAGCTTTAAGTTTACTAAGGTACGCCAAATTTCAACCGTCTAAATACACTCAAAGGCCCACACTAAGATTTTCCCTTGTGTCGTGGGTCCCTTGGATCACACATAAAGACAAACACAAACACCCATGACCCGAGAACAAACGTCTGCTTTTTACACAAATGTTTGCCCCGACTGGGGATCGAACCCAGGACCCGCCGATCAAGAGGCAGCGTCACTACCACTCGACCAAACCGGCCGTTCTCAAGAAGGCTTAAAAGTTTCTAATTGGAAAAAAACGGAAAACTTACCTTATTAATAAAGTAAATGTTAATTAGCTCGTTTAAGACGTCTTTTGAAGCTTGAAGGACACATCAGAAGACCTGAAATTATGAAAATAAACCGATTATTGTAAAACAAATGTAAAAAACAAGTCACATGTTTTATTAAAAAAAAACAAATCAGTCAGTCGGTTGGCGAAACTTCTTTGATTTAATATTTTTTCAAGTTTCGATTAATTTTTTATTTATGATACACAAACAGAAGTCTGCAGTTTTTTAAAAGTAATTTGAAGTATAATTCCATTAATTTTGTAACCGAATTGAACATTAGTCAAAATCAAACAAATTTTGAAATTTTATTTAAAATTCAACGCATAGAACCTGCTCCTTTTTGGAAGTCGGTTAAAAATCGATTCATCCGTAAAGGAGCTACAAATAAACAGATACATGAATTCTTATTTTTTCTTAATGTGATTTGGCAAATTTCGTATTTCGAATAAGTAAGTTGATTTTCAAATGATAAGAACAAGACGTTTGTTTGCCGGAAAATGTTTTAATACCCCTCTTTTATTGTAGGTGGTTAAAAACAAGGTTATACTAACTCACCGTTTTTACAGGGATGCATGGCAAAACGATAGAAAGGGATTCACCACAGGATGACTGACTGCACAGGACCTTTAGTCATCTGAAATATAGAAAAAAAATATTTCAACATTAAATACAAACAAAGCAAATTGAATTGACTTTATTTAATGGTACATAAACTGAATTACATTCGATTTCATTTTTTTTTGATAAAAAGGGATACAATACATTCGATTTCGATCTTTAGTTTATTTTTGAAGTCGGTTTTTTTTTATAAAAGTTAACTCTGTCTGTAATTTCTACGTCTGTCTGTATTTCCGAGCTCATATAACCCGAATGTCTTTTAAAAGTTTCGTGAATAGGATTCTTCTGGATGAGCTCGTTATATCCTCGACCGCATCTTATATCCTCGACTGTGGCCAAGAGCGAACTCATTCTTAACAAAATAAAGTAAAGCGCTAAAAAGATTAAGATTCAACAAATTTAAGAGTTCAATCCGCAGGGACTTGATAATGTTAGAACAACTAAATGTTTAACTTTAAGTAGTTCTTTAGTTACTGAGCTATGTTTTCTTTCTAATAAGTAGGATTCTACAATAAAGAGTTTACACAGTACATACTACTACTGTAGAGATAGCGATGACTGATTGCTTAGTTAGTTAATTACTTAGTAGCACTGAGTATACTTGTTTATTTATTTGTAAACATCCACATCTGTTTCTGTTAGCATCTACTTCCTTTTTTTTCACTTAACCTGTGAATAGTGCTGTTGGTTGTGTATAATTTAGCCTTTAATTGTAAGACTGTCTTTTAACAACTTCTGTACACAGCTGTTTTCTATTCCAAATAAACAAAAAAAAAGATGTAACTCAAAACTAAAAAGTTTTGAATCACCCCTGATATTCGATTGCCTATGACTTTTAAACAGCTGCACCACGTTTGATCAAATATAGAATTTTGATCAAATCTCGATCAAGTCGGCTTTTAAACAAAAAAACGGCATCGAAATCGGTCCATTCGTGGAGGAGCTACGATGCCACAGACTGACACACAGATACACACGTCAAACCATAACATCCCTTTTTTTGTCGGAGTTTAAAAATATCTGTTTTTAATACATTAGATTCATTAAAATGTGATTAAAGTTCTAACAAAGGACGTTATTTCGTATTCTAGCATCTAATGCACCGAAACAGGTTTATATATAACGATAAGTTTGGCAGCACTGGAAATGAACAAATAGCCCCCTCGAGTGCAGTGGGACAACTTCACTAATGTAGAATTATAGAATTAATGACTTAATTTGCAGTTCCATCAGCGCATTTTGAATACAACTTTGCACATTTTAGAGACATTATGGGAATCGTCCTGAGACTGATAAAGTATTTTTAAATATCCAATAATTAATTTGACATTAAAATGACGTATTAAAAAAACTTTATTTATTATTTATTAAGAAGTACAATCTTGTACCGCTTACTTTTTTATTTGTTTAACTTTGTTGTTATACTTATAACTTTTTATTTTTTTTATTTTATCTAAATATATAAAAGGAAAAACTAACTGACTGACTGACTGACATATCAACGCACAGCCTAAACGGCTAAACGTAGGCACTTGAAATTTGAAAGGGACGTAGCTTAGGTACCGTAGAGGTGCATTAAGAAAGGAATTCCCGAAATTCCCACGGGAACGGGAATTAGCGGGAAAATCCTTTTGTATGAAAAATCTAAGCCGCTTAAGTTAGACGCTTGAAATTTGGCATGCAGGTACCTACCTTAGTAAACTTAAGGCTTAGTTGCAACAGGATATTACAAAATTCCCACGGAAACGGGAGTTAGCGAAAAAAACTTTTGTATGTACAAATCTAAATCTTATGGACCGTCAATAAAGTGTAATCTGTTCAAAAGAAAAAATTCACACGCAAACGAAGTTGCGGGCATCGGCTAGTAATATATATATTTGACGAAAACATTATTTTCTGAATTTTTTGACATCCATGTAATTATGAAATTGATAATGTTAGAATAAATGATATCTATATGTAGGTGTTCTCGATTACGTCAGCTTGGTTTATACGTTTAGGAGCTACTATGCCACAGACAGAGACACAAATACACAGACACACAGATACACACGTCAAACTTATAACATCCCTCTTTTCTTGTCAGGGGTTAAAAAGTAATGATGTACTTCTACACACAGGTAAAACCGGGGTGCGCCTTTAGTATAATGTAACTCTCAGATCTAATATTCAAAAAAAAGGAAAAAAAATTGGTGCATATTTTTTTATTATAGCGTCGACCGCAGTCCTAATATGATTTCCAAATTCCGGTTTCGTAAAATTACATTACCGGACCCCCTAAGTAATTGACGCTAATTGGTGATCGAATCCGGAAAAATCCGGATGGTGGAACCCTACGGAACTCGATTATCTTGACCGAGGAAAAAAAAAGTATATGAACTGTATTGTGTATGAAATAGTGCGTAAAATTGAATAGTTTGAAAATTCCATTGAATTTTAAATACTTACTAGCTCACTATTGACAGTTCATGACATGACATTTCGTGTAAAGGTATAAAAAAATATGCAATTAAGTACTTTATTTCTAAAATATATTAGGTCACTTTAAATTAGTACAACTTCCCTAAAGAACATATTTTATGTCGAAATATGTAAAAAAATTCGTATCCCCTTATGTAAGTATATTCCTACCTTTTCTTGAAAATCCATGAATAATAAGTGTGGGCCTTTGATTGCGTATCATTTATTAATATTAAAGTAAATTAAAAAAACAACAACTTAAACTTAACTTAATTTCCACTCAAGCTCAGAAATCACCCCACGCATCCTAAAATGTAAGTACGCGTACATATAGAGGGTGTCCAGATGGCCGTTACACAGGGTGACAAGTTCTAGATAAACCGTATAAATATGTGAGAGTGTGAGTGTAGTTTTGGAGTTGCCAGCGAAATGTGGGCGGGAAACGGGCCTTTGGCGCAGTATATGCTAGTCTTACAGAATATTCATTTGGCTTAAAAATAAAATTAAGGAGAAAAAAGGTAAACCTAGAAATCTTGAGGCCATACAACCGTCTTATAAAAAATATAAAAAAATATATAAAAAATAATATGTTTTTTTATTTAAAAAAAACATATTATTTTTTAATATAAGGGCTATGTAATGGTAACATGTATAAGCTGTGAAGTTTGCAATAAAGTAAATAAATAAATAAATATATTACAGTTTTTAAATATTATTTTTACCCGATTTACAAAGAAGGGTTATTAAAAAATATGTACTACTTACCACCTTACTATATATAATCCTTGTTCCTTAAATCCTCATTTTAATGATGTCACAATTTATCTGAGAAAATCTCTTCAAAGTTTCCGTGCTTCTTCTTCTACTGTGAACGTTCCGCTGGCGTTGTATCAATATATGTAACTACGGGGCTGCAGGATGGTTTGGCGAGCTATCTCTGTAAAATAAATAAAAACAATACTTGCTAAATATTTTGTCCAAAAGTGTAGCAAGCTGAAGTGACAGTGGGCTGGCCATGTCTGTCGCAGAACCGACGAGCGTTGGAGTAGACAGGTTCTCGAATGGAGACCACGTCTTGGCAAACGTAGTGTAGGACGCCCCCCAGCCAGATGGTCAGATGACCTAAAGAAGATAGCGGGTAGTGGCTGGATGAAAACAGCGGAGGATCGTGCAAAGTGGCGCACCTTGGGGGAGGCCTATGTTCAGCAGTGGACTGTAATAGGCTGATATATATATATATATATTTTTCTAAAAAAATCGCTCGAAATAGGGTAAATAGGTGTAATATGAATTGGGAAATAAATGTAAAACTTAATTTTAAAAACTTCTATTTCTTTTCTGTTTTTCTGTAAAAATTGCGTTAATTTTCAAGAATACCGCTTCTTCGTGTCTATTTTTACGAATATTCTTTAACAATATCCTGTAATAACTCTAAAATTATAAATTTTGGATCACCTCCAACATTCGATGGTCTAAAACTTTTAAACGTCTGAACCAATTTTGATCATATATAGCTAAAAACCTTCTCGAGTACGTCAACTTTCAAACAAAAACAAATCGCATCGAAATCGGTCCATCCGTTTAGTTGCTACGATGCCGCAGATAGACACACAAATACACACGTCAAACTTATAATAACCCTCTTTTTCGTCGGGTTAAATATAGCGCAAACGTTGATAAAATAATAAATAAATAGCGAGCCAACAAGCGCTTTAATCAACAATACGCGATCAACTGAATACCAACTGACAGTTCCAATCCTTCTAAACCATCTATTCCCACGAAATATGTTCTAAAACATCTCCTAAAACGCCAAACAAAGACCCAAAGATACATTCCCATCATTACAATTTCCAAAAATACGAATAAATTAATAAATTACACGATTTTAGGGAGACGTGGTCATCTTGGTCATCTTAACTGGTTGTAACCGGTTTGGTCAACCGGTTCTCGTGAGATCAGAGATCAGTTGACATAATAATGAGGTGAGGTTCCCACGTGCGTGACCTTGGGTCATCTGACCCTATTGCTATTTGACCGTTGACTCGACCTTTTTATTTATAAGACATTTTTGTAAGATCTTGCCCGTTGCTTTCCTATTACACTGGGTCATCTCGCGATATTGTCGGTCACACCTTTACCCCTGCGGCGTTAGATGTTTTTAACCTCCGACAAAAAAGAGAGTTGTTATAAGTTTGACGTGTGTATCTGTGTGTCTGTGTGCGTGTCTGTCTGTGGCGTAGTAGCTCCTAAACGAATAGATTTCGAGGCCGTTTTTTTTTGTTTGAAAGCTGACGAAATCAAGATGGTTCCGAGCTATATTTGACTAAAATTTAAGAGTTATAAGCAATGACTGCTTAAAAACAATAAAACACCACTTAGATAATGTCTAAAACTCACTTATGTGTTTTTTCCATACAAAAGAACTTAGAAAATCGGTTAACAAATGAAGGAGAAATCGGTGAACATCATGAACATACATAAATAAAGATCCATACAGTCGAACATAGAAGTCGGTTTAAAAACTGACATAAACCGGTCTTAATCATTGTCTGAGTTTTAATTTTATTTTTTATGGTAAGGGCTTACTTTTTTTAAAAAAAATTATAGCTATTATGTAGATGTTTTATCTGTCTACCAGCCATATTCTGCGGTTCAGTTGGACACGGGCGGTGAAGGCGGATCACTTGAGGGACCCGACTGAGGCCACACTCACACGCACACGTTTACAATAAATAAGTGTTTATTACTTATAAGGCTAGGCTTATTCTTTTAATATTAGAAGCAATAGTTAACTCCCGACGTAAAAAGAGAGGGTGTTACAAGTTTAACGTCTCTGTCTGTGTATGTGTGTATCTGTCTGTGGTATCGTAGCTCCCAAACGGATGAACCAATTTTCGTTTAATTTTTTTGTGTCTTAGATAATTTTATCCTGAGTGTTTTTAGCCATGTTTCATGAAATTCTGTTCAGCCGTTTAAAAGTTATAATCAATCGAATGTCGGGGCTGATTCAACATTTTTAATTTTAGTGTTATTTTTGGGTTGTATTTTAAAATGATTCGTCTCTACTTCTGTAATAGTCACTGTTTCCATCTATTCATTGACAAACAGACATAAAGGTCCGTATTAAAGAAGGCGACACAGACTCTGATCTATACTTAAGTAGCAGTCGTCTTTGTCATTTTGGTAGTGAGAGAAAGAGACAATCAATACTTAAGTATGGATCAAGACTTGAATCCCCTTCTGTAATAAGGGCCATAGAGTTATAAGTAGAGATTATATGTGTTCTAGATTTTAGCCTTTTTAGTTACTACTCGACTACGGCAAAGAAAAAAAAGAGGGTTATGATTCTAAATGTTATAACAGATGAATGTCAAGTATCTTCTAGTTCTAGTAGAAATGATTTTGTTTTATTTCTGGGAAAATTAGTTCTCTTAATTTACCAACGTTTCTACAAAAATTGTGTTCCCACAAGGTTCACACCATAATAATAATTGGGCTTCATTTTATGTGAAACATTTGTTACAAATATTGGCTTATATACGGATTTATCTCTTTGCTCTCTTATATTATTTATCTAAAACACTTTCGAAGTTTCTCACTCATAGAAGTTGTAAAATAATACAACAAAAAAAAAGCGAGTACTAAACTGTTAAAAAATTTTTTTCGAAAAACAAAATACGAATTACAAAACACTATTACAAAAACTTTTATAACGACCACAGAATAATTAATAAGTAGAAGTGTAGCTTTAAAAAGCTGCCTAATCTCCTCTGCTAGATCTGAAATGCGGTTTTCTCTTTGTGAAACTCAAATTTGGCTTAGAATTTAGAAACTGATCTAATCCGCTCGCGGCGACTCGCCGGCGCTCTCATACATTATGTTTTATGTGTGTGTTATGTGTAAATGTGTGTCGGAGTGTGTATGTGTGTGTAAGGAGAAGTTAGATCGTCCACACTTTACCGCGAGCCTCGATAGGAGACGTACAGGCGCAGGATGTTTTGAAATGTAGATTAGAAACTTCTATTTATTGTTTAAAAGTCGAACTACACTGGGCGTCAAAAATAAGTAGTACACTTTTCAAATTGCAATTACTCCTAAACTATAGTAGTTACACTTATGAAATAAAAAGCAGTTTATAGTAAACTTAACGAAGTTTATTAAAGTTATATTTTATTTGGCATGAATAAAGTTTCAAACTTAAAATTAAGATAAATACTAAAAAGTATCAATTTTTAACGATATGTCAACCACTTAATTTTCACGTTTTGGAACTTTTTCACAATTTAATAACTTGTGTTGCCGCCTCGGGCTCTAATTACAGCTTGGATCCGGTTTGGCATGCTGAACACTAAGTTTCGGAGGCGGTGTTGGGGAATATTTTCCCATTCTTCTATCAGCGCATGTTTTAGAGCCCTGAGTGTGGCAGGAGGTGGACTGCGCCTTCTGACTAGCCTCCCAAGCTCATCCCGGGCGTGTTCAATCGGGTTGAGATCTGGGCTTCTCGATGGCCAAGCCATCAAGTTGATGCCAACCTCCTGAATGTACTCTTGTACGTGGTGAGCAGTGTGTGGCCGGGCGTTATCATGCATTAGGATGGCTCCATCACCCATATTTATTAAATATGGCCCTGCATACTCGTTGAGGATCTCCGAGGCATATCTTTCACCAGTCAAAGTCCCATTTTCTATTACCACAAGCTCTGTGCGACTCTCTGAAGAGATACCAGCCCATACGTGTACAGAGCCCCCGCCATATTGGACTCTTTCCGAGATACAAGCTTGAATGTATCGCTCACCGGGTCGTCTGTAGACTCTCCGCCGTCCATCTGAAGTGTATAAAGAGAATCGAGACTCATCTGTGAATAAAACTCTAGCCCATTCTTCTTCGCCCCATTGTACGTGTTGACGGGCGTAGCGTAGTCTTGCTACGCGATGCTCTGTCTCAAGTTTGGGGCCATTTGCTGGTCTTAGAGGCTTCAGGTTAGCTTCAGCAAGTCTTCTTCTCACTGTACTCTCACTGATGTAGTCTGTTCGGGTCCGAAGAAGCTGTTGCTGAACCTCAACTGCATTAAGGTGTCGATTTCTTAACACAGTGGAAACAATAAAGCGATCTTCTCGGGTACTTGTGCACCTGGGTCTGCCATTACCTCGTCTCCTTAGATGGTTTCCAGTCTCTTCGTACCTTTGCTTTACTCGCTGAACCGTTCTTAAAGTTACACCCACCCTCCTTGCAGTACGACGCATACTGATGCCCACTTCGAGAAAAGCTAAGATTCTTGCACATTCTTCTGGTGAAAGAGGCATGATTAGTCAAATTTACTCTCTGAAGATACCTATGCTTTTCAATTACAATTGCTTTATCAGCAGCGAATGTGTCAAACACAAAAATCCTAAGTAAGACAACACCTTTCAACAGTTTAAAAAAAGTGTTTTTATTTATTCGTTTTTTTTAAAGTCAAGCATTATAAGTTCTTATAATGCATGAAGTTTTTATTGAATAAGATTAAATTTTCTTTTTAACCTTTTTTGTTTCAAAGGTCTAAGTTTTATAGTTTGGGAGAAATCGCAATTTTAAAACTGTACTACTTATTTTTGACGCCCAGTGTACTATTGTGATGACAAGAACTAGATTATTTTAATTGCTCTCAGGGTAGAAATACTGATATGAATTTTTAATTTAATGAATGAACACTTTGTATGCGCTAGTATGTACAACCAAACCGTCGTGAATTTGCGAGCTTTTCTGGGTAATAGTACAATTCTCATTTAAATTACTGTAATTTGTGTAAGTTTAATTGTTGATCCTTTATAGTAAAGAATAAGTTGAGTGAATATAAACGATGACTCTTAAATAATTGTAGAAAAATGGAACGATCACAGTTTTTTATGGTTTAATTAAACACATACCTACATACGCTCACGCTTATAATCCATAACGGGGTAGGCAGAGGATCAGTGGTTTGAAAAAGTTAAAAAAGTGTATATTTCAAAAAACGTTTCATTTCATGGAAGATAGTAGATATCATCCTACCAAAACAGTTTTACCTAACGAAGAAAATTCTAAAGTTTTCAAAAACTCGAATCTCAAATCCATTCTATCTCCACCTGTACCTTGGTCAGCTCCTAACATCATTAATCTAACTTTCGTGCTACCCTTTATAATAGTTCGGCCCTCGTCTCCCCCGGGGTTGGAGGGGTAGTGGCGGGGTGTTAGGGGGGAGGTGTATTAACATACGAATTCGTACCGTCCTCGCCTTTCTTAGGGGGACGAATTTAAGTTTCACATCGCATATTGATCCGTTGCTCGACTCGACTCGAATTTTGAAAGGCTCTATGAATAAAAATTAGCAGATGACGTTGATTGGAGTTTGGGATGTCTTCGCGCTTCGTTTTTATGGGGTGGGTAGAGTTGAATTTAAGATAAATTCTAGGCAAATGAATATTTAAAAAAAAAAAAGATTCAGCATAGTAATATTTTGATAAAATAACTAAAAAAAAAAATTATCACCCCCGACATTCGATTGCTTATAACTTTGAAACGACTGAACCGATTTTAATCAAATATCGCTAAGAACCATGTCGATTACGTCAGCTTTCAAAAAAAAAACTGCATTGAAATTGGTCAATTTGTTTAGAAGCTACGATGCCACACACAGATACACAGGCACTCACGTCAAACTTATAACACACCTCTTTTTTAGGGTTTCGTACCCAAAGGGTTTCGTGCCCGTACCAAAAGGGTTTCGTGCTCGTACCAAAAGGGTTTTAGGGTTTCGTACCCCTCTTTTTTTAGGGTTTCGTACCTACTAAGATTTGTAGGAACGATACCTTTGTCTGTCTGTCCGTCTGTCACCAGGCTGTATCTCACAGATGATGTATCTCTTGCCGCTATGACAACAAATACTAAAAAACAGTAAATATTTAAAATTATAATAAATATTTAAGCGGGCTCCCAAGCAACAAACGTGATTTTTTTGCTCGTTTTTATAGATACGGAAACAGTTTTTTTGGTACGAAAACCATCGTGCGCGACTCCGACTCGCACTTGGCCGGTTTTTGAAAAGCGAAGTCGCCAGTGACAAAGATAGTTAAAGAGTGACATAGGCTACAAAATATAGTAAAGCCAGCATTAATAAATATTGGCAAACCGAGGTGTCCCATCGTATTAGATCACAGTGATTGGACGTAGTCGAGAGGAAATAATGCAAAAGGACGGCGCGCGGCCAGCAATGTACTCGTATCAATTTGTACGCCCCACTGCCGCGAGCTTCGTGGTTTGACGCTATTCCATTAACGACTTATGTTACTATGCCTGAGACTTCGTTCATGTAGGTATTTTATAAAATCCTTGTCTACGTTATAAAAGGAAGCTGTCTAAGGCGCTGTTTTGTTTGTTTGTTTGCATCGAATAGGCTCCGAAACTGCAGCTGGACCGATTTGAAAAATTCTTTCACCATTAGAATCCTACATTATCCGGGATGGGCAAAGGGTACATGATCGGGAACGAAGTCCCGCGCGGGAAGCTAGTCATTAATATTACTCAAGTTTAAAATTTTGTAGCACCGCCGGCATTTGATTGCTTATAATTTTTTAACTGCTGAAGCAAGTTTTATAAAATACTAGCTTTTCGCCCGGGACTTCGTTCCCGTGTGAATTTCCCCGTCAATTTTCCAATGTTTTTAATAGTTATTCTGCTATTCGGGACGGAGAGAAATACAACAAATCAAAAACCATGGAAATCGGTCCAGCCGTTCTCGAGTTTTAAGTGTTGTAACAAACACGACTTTCTTTTATATATAGATAGATATCTCGATTACGTCACCTTTCGAACAAAAAAAATCGCATCTAAATTAGTCCCTTCGTTTAGGAGACACACAAATATGCACGTCAAACTTTTATTTTAGGGGTTCACGACATGACTTTGTAAATTGACAGCAACGTTTTTATACGCGTTGGGCTACCTATATGCACTACGAAAGCCGGCGCCATTATCAAAAAGGCGACGTCAAGGTCAACATGTACATCCTGATGTGCTGCCGTGTGTACATTTCCCACGTCATCAGTACAGAGTAATCCTCAGTGTCGGCGTCTTTTGATCTCGTCCTTCAGTTCAATGGTTTCATGCTTTCCGGGCGATCGCTCGACTGTTCATCTGGAGAGCAGACTTGAATGAACCCCTGTAGACTAAAAGTATTGGATGTGTGTCATCAGTGCTTGTCTGTATGTATGTCATATCAGTGTTTTGTCGAAAGGCAAAACATAGGCTGAGCTAGGACCCTTTTGTAACACTGTCGCACAACATTCACAATGTTTTTTAAGTAGTTTTTATCTTTGTTGTAATTTTTTTTTCTCGTGTATATTTATTTGTAAATATGGTGTGTTTAAGTGTCTGCAAATGAATTATTTATCTATCTTGATCTATCTATTACAGGGTTTCTCAAACTTTTGACTCCACGAACCACTGTTAAAGTTTCCAGATGACAGCGAACCCCTTGACTAATCAATTAAATCCCCCCCCTATAGAAAATAATAAAGTTGATTAGTTGGCTGTTGAAAAAAATAAGGTTTTTATTTTAATAATAGGTAACAAATACAGTGTCAAAAGAAACATCTTTTTAAGTTTGTAGAAAACAAACCTGAAAGTTTACAAAAATCTTTAGGTTTGTAGAAAAACAAACCTGAAAGTTTATAAAAATCTCTTCTTTGTGGAAGAAGTTTAGAACAAGTTAAAACCGCGTCTAATGAGTCAGTGAGTCAGGACCTTCAATCTACATCTTCATCTACACTAATCTATCAACACTAATATTATAAAGAGGAAAGATTTGTATTTTTGTATGCAACGATTAAACTTAAAAACTACTAGACCAATTTCAAAAATTCTTTCGCCATTAGTATGCTACATTATCGTTGAGTAACATAGGCTACATAATTTTCCCGAATTCCCATGGGAACGAAGTCCCGAGCGGAATGCTAGTTTTATATAAATTGATCAACCATGCACCTACACTGCGGCCTAATACATAGGTACTGCAATACTACTCTAACTAAGTCAGAGTCCATTGTGCGGTTGGAAAACTCTGACACCAGGGTTAGCCAAGTTCGCCACTCACTTGACTATACTAACACGATAAGAAGAAGAAGAACACTACTCTACAAGAATCAAACGTGTAACCAAAAGCTGTTCAAATATACTCTACCCACAGAAATACGAAAACAAATTCATAATATCTAAGCAAACAAATATTCGGGGAAACATTTATAGTATAGCCACTCTATACAGTTTGTGTAGTTATCTCTTTTGAAATCTCTACAGAATCTCCTTATATTCTGACCCTACTAGAGTCCGTTCATCTGACCGAATTCGTGCGCGACCTGGCCGAAATCAAACTCTTACTTAAAGTAGCATGCAGTCGTCTTTGTCATTTTGATAGTGAGAGAGGGAGATGATTAATACTTAAGTATAGATCAAGACTTAAGTCTACTTCTGTAATACGGGCCTATTCACTCAGTTGCAGAAATGTTTATTCAAGTCAAAGCTTATTCAAATATGTATAATGGGCCTTTTTATAATTCGAAAACGGCACGGCAAAATTATATTACCATTGCCTCCTACGTAATAGTAAAACTAGAAGCTGAGAACATAGGGGGCAATGGTAATTCAAATTTCGAACTGCCGTGCCGTGCCGTTCGAATTATAAAAAGGCCCAATGCCTTCCAATAGCGGATTTACCAGCAGGCAGGTGGCTGACTTTAGGGAGCGGCAAGGTCCTAAAAAATATATGAATAAGTTCACGAAACTGCTTCTTTATGAACATTTACTTGTATATGTCAAAAGAAACCGCCGTTTGAATCTACACTACAAATCACTCCTTCTGTTACACATTTTTTGTTTAAGTTATTCTGTCACCGAATTCGGCTCGAAAGACAGTTCGTTTGACAAACTCTAGTAGCTCGCTATATATACCACCCATCCCCTTTCGTCCTTCCCGGCCCTCCCTTACTCCAGATTACTCCAAGATCATCCGTACGCACTTCCCCTCTCTAATTGTGACTCCCTCATTATTGCTGTATCCTTTCGCGACCCGTCGCTCGCTTATCTTTACTTCGCTTGTGTGGGTGAGCCTTAATTTTGCTGGATAAGGCGTTGTATAGGGTTACACGGAGTTCTATCTACACTAATATTATAAAGAGGAAAGATTTGTATTTTTGTATGTAACGAATAAACTTAAAAACTACTGGACTGATTTGAAAAATTCTTTCACCATTAGAATGCTATATTGTCCCTGAGTAACATTGGCTACATAATTTTCCCGAATTCCCACGGGAACGAATTCCCGAGCGGAATGCTACTTTTTTATAAAGGTGTTTTACACGGATAGGTAATTTTTTTTTCACGTCTCAGAAACATGTACAATATTAGCTTGTTAAAGAGCATAGGGTTTTAAAATTAATTTTCTTGGTTAATTTTTTATTGTCAGACTTGAAAATATTTATTTTATTTTAAAACCGCGTCCTTTGGAGAGGACGTGTTTTTACCGTAACACTTTTAATATTTATCGCATAAAACTAAATTCGGTTTGTACGATTTTATTTTAATTATCCTGCATCTAATTAAGCTTTTAGTACTTGTAAATCGAGGTTAAATCTAGCAATTGGCATTGTCAAAATCGCCTACACTTTTCCTCTAAAATCACACCATCTAGTGTATATGTGTGCGTGTATAATTTAGAATGAGTGCATGTGTGCTTTGATTAATTTACGTAATTTGGATCTTGCGTCGGTGGGACAGTAGTTGCCTATTGATTTACATAATGTAAGGGCCCAACTGTTAGGCATTCGGCACCAGAGGGGTTAACTTTTACGCCTTTATGCTGCTTTAGTAGTACCAGAGGTATATAAAGTGTACCAGTTTGCAGTTTCTGATTATATAGATATCAGATAATGTTTAGTCACTTATGTAGCTACTGATATCATACAGTTGGTGACGTGTTCAATTTATATCTATATTTTTCGATTTTTTTTTCGATAACTTCTTTTATATTTTATCCACCGAACATTATCTCTAAAATTGTCTGCATGTAGGTATAGTTTCTTCCTATACCTACATGCAGACAATTTTAGAGATAAGAGTCTAGTTTTTTACTTTTTAATACATAACTTCATAACTGTTCTTCTTTTGTCTGTTTTTGACGAAAAAAAAATTTTGATCTCCCATACAAGATGCGCTATATGCTGATGAAGTTTGTATGGGAACTCAAAATTTTTTTTCGTATTTTGACCTATATTCCTTAAGAAAGTTGTTCAATTTCATGGACTGATTAACCACCCAAGAGGTTGAAAGAGAGATACGTAAAGCCCTGTATATACACATTCAATTAAATTTTAACGATCCATTCCTAGCCTCAATAAATCTTCAAAACGAAATCCAAAGAGAATTCTCTAGAACATTCGAAAACTTTGCCACTATTTGGTCGCCATTTTGAAAATTAACGGATGCCCAGCGCTGAATGCGAAACAATGCCCGTAGAATATTTAGTTTCAACACATCAAATCGACTTAAAATAATGCTCTTCACAATTATTTTGAACTCTATATTTTAACATTTAAGGACGATTTTTGCCTGTAGATACATCCCTTTGTTAGAAGATTAGAACGAAGTAACACGTATTAGGCAGCTAATGAATACCACAATTTTATCTCTTACTACAGCGAACAGAATGAAATTCGTGCAATTATTAAGTTTTCGTACGGTTTTCGGTTTAATTGTTGTGTTCAGCAATTTGGGTATACATATTTAGTGAATAGAATGAACAGTACTTCTATTTTCTAAATGTCTTTCGGCAAACATTGTCTATTTCTTCTTGTCATTTGAAAATCAACTTAGTTATTCGAAATACGAAATTTTACAAATCACAATAAAATAATTTTATTGTTCGAACAAAAGAACAAAAGTTCGCACAAAGTAGATAAGTAACTAGTATTTTTTGCAGACTACAATGCCTTTTAGCGGATAACCGCAACCGAAAATGTAACTCATTTATGTAGATGATGATTTGGTTTGTAGTACCTATTTTTTTGTTTTTGTTGATTTTTTTAAAAGTGCTTAGTCATTTTCAATAAAATTTATATGGAACCATTTCTAGAGTATACTCTTTCGAACAAAAAAAGAATTTTGAAAATCGGTCAATAATTGGCGGAGAAATCGGTGATCGTCATTAAAAAAAGAACACATACAGTCGAATATAGAACCTCCTCCTTTTTTTGAAGTCGGTAAAAAGGAGCGCTTTAAGTAACTTTTTTGTGGATGAAATTATGTAACTCTAAACGATTAATACTTTTTTTATATATTTTTAAATATGGAATTTTTCTATAGTTACACCTTGTTGTACACAACAAGATAATATGTACATACATTTTACAGAAAACAGGATACACAATGGTGAGCTTAAATTAGAATGAGTTCTCTTCCAGCTAACATAAGTGACAGAAAAAGTATTGAAGCGGGGAACAAAAATACTAACATGGTAGTGTATTTGGAAAGTGTTTTAATTTGAATAGGTATGTTATTGAAATGGTTACATTTCTCTACGTAATGCTTAGTTATACAACATGATGAGGGCGTGGATTTTTATTTATATATTGTGATATTTAACTTAATGTGGAATGATTCTATCAATTGTTCGGTCGGAAGCCATTTATAAAAAAGGCGCAGTTTTCCCATTTTTTAAATTTTTCCAAATCTATCGAAGAAACACAGTATTACATTTGTATTTCCAAAAATCCTTTATATTTATCAGTTAGCGGCCATAAAGTATAAAACAAAAAACATTTTTGTTGAAGGTATTAGTTGAATGACGTCATCACAGAGTTGCCAGCTCAAAGCTTAGACGTGGAGGGAATGGCGCGGATGACGACAGGCGCGATGGCGGGAAAGGCACGCATATAGACTCAGCAGGGTTGCCAGCTGCTGAGATTTTACTAGACACGTTTAGGAATATTGATATTGCAAATAAGCCATGCTTGTCCGATTTATGTATAATATTAGACTTTTTAGACATTGCACTTTTTTATTGTGTAAATATTTTGAAGGATTATTGTGTAATACTAGCTGGCTGCCTGCGACTTCATTCTCGTGGGAATTTCCCCGGTGGATTTAATTTAAAAAAATATAGACCTGGTCGTGGCAATAAGGAAAACTATGTATAAAAAAGAACAATGCAAATCGGTCGAGCCTTTTTGAGTTTTAGCGAGACTAACGAACACCAATTATTTTTATATAAAGAAGTTATAGCTGTTGTATGTATGTAAGGTTCCATTATGAATTATTTGTGTGTTATTATGATTAAGGTGTGTACATTCTTGGCCCATCTCAAATAATAAATATCTCTTTGTGGAGAAGTAAATTTGTTTCGTAAACTCCTTAGCAGCATTGTTTTCTTGCAGTGTGCAATAAAGAATATAAAAAAAGCAAACACACCAACAGACACAAGAGTAATCTTATAAGGGTTTTGTTTTGTCACTTGTATGTACGGAACGGAACCCTAAAAAAGCAGCCCTAACGGTGGCGAATATCTCGCGCGCCTCCAGTAATTGAAAACATAGTGTGTTCCGTCGTTTTAATGGGCCCTACGTAATGTCTGCACGATTTGTGGTCGCGGCCGGTGTAGTCTAGGCTACGGCCTGACTATTTGATTACAACGGACGCACATTGTCAGGGGCAGTTTAGCAATAACTCTGAAATTTAAAAAATTGTAATTACCCTGACATTTGATTGCTTATAACTTTTTAACGGCTGAATCAATTTTAATCAAACGTATCTAACAACGATTTCAATTACGTCAGCTTTTAAACAGAAAAAACCGCATCGTAATTGATCCATTCGTTTAAGAGCTACGATGCCATAGACAGCATAGACACAGACTCATGTCAAACTTATAACATTTTTATTTTTTTTATTTTTTTATTGTAAGATGGGTTAACTCTTGACCTCAATCTTGACCATAAGGTCTAAGATGAGGTCGACGATGGAGCGAGTTAACCCAGAAAATGCCTATCATCCCGAGTTTGTCGAGTGTTAAAAACTAAAACCTTGGCTAACACATATTTACTTTTCTATTTGAAATTGAAATTGCCTGAAAAGAATTCCTATTTAGCAGTAAGGCCGTCTATTTGCACCTCTACTGTTTCTTTCCTGCTACATGTGTTGTGTTTTGTACAGAAGCCAACGCATCAGGTTAAATCATTTTCATTGAAAAACCGTGCTTATTACCACAGCACAGAGTGCACGCGTGTGGTAACCTGATATGTAGCCCTATGTACTATCTGTGCGAATAAAGAGTAATTGTATTGTAGTACGGAAACATTCCGACACTTCGACTCGTACAAAGCGAGTTTTTATCCAAAGCGATGCCACAGCCACTCTCATCTACTCGCCGCGTATCGAAACCAAACTAGCGGTAGTTTTAACCGAATTATATTAAACTAACAGGCTCAAAAACTGTATAAACAGACAGTTTCAAACTTCGCCCTGCTTAGGTAATTGTTTAACGTAGCATGAACGCTTTTTGCCACAGTGTTACGCCAACTTTACGCGAAAGTTGCCAACGCCACAACTGCGGAACTGGTACAACTTTCCTACAATATTCTAGAACTTTCTAGACTATATAGCGCCCACAAAGGTAGCGTATCAGAGCATCGTTGCTATCTGCTTTTGTATGCAAATGAGTTGGAAAAGTCCGCCTGGGTAAGAAAACAGGCGGGGCGGTAAAATGGCGCTTTGCAACTGATGTTGACAGCTTGTGTTATTAGTATATAAGTTGGAAGCTTGTAAGGAAATACATACAATAAATATGTGATCAATAAACCATCGAGGTAACTTGTCACGAGTTTACTCGCGCGAGGAATGTGCCGCGGTCCTATATCAAAATGTCAACATTGACAACGCCAGAGGGCGAGCAAGCCTTACCGCGCGAGTTTGTGTATAGCTGAGTAGATCTTGTGTATAGTTTTACCACAAAACATTAAAATATCACTAAGACAATCTCTTAAACTGACTTAAGTCATTTTTTGTGTTTACACTTTAAACATGTAAGTCGTTGAAATAAACATTTTTAATGACAAACATTTTTAAGAAGACTCCAATCAATATGTTTTCAAATACGTGTTTTTGATAAAATAAAAAATTTTGTATTTTTTAAAAGTATTTTTAATGTTATGTATGTTGTTTAATTTATCCCTTTCGGGAAAGGCAAAGGAATCTATATCCATACAGCCATTTTTAAACATTGTCTAATTAGTTAAATTTTTAGTGGTATGGCCCTTTTCGAGGGTTATATTTTCTTTTTTTTTAATTTTTATTTTCTTTTTCAATAAGTAACTAAAATATGAAGTAACATTATGGTGGCCCGCAGGCACGAGCAAATAGCGGACGGCCAGGAGGGGAGTAGGCAAAGTTCTGTGATAGTTCGCGCGAAAGGCACCGCCTACTACAAGGTACATAGGTAACGTAGGTAATAGCTTACATAATAGGTAGTTAAAGCTCTTATATTGAGTGATTTTAAATTGTTATATAAGAGAAATTAAACGATTTGACGAATTAGCCCATTAATCTGAAAAACTTTTCGCAAAATTGTCGCCTCACCTTACAACTAGATAGCTATCACTTTTTTTAGAATATTTAGTTCTATAACGATGAGTTATAGTTGTTCAGTCAGGAAAAATAACCTCCTAACGTTTTGCTAATAGTTTCGAGTTAATGACGATGATTTTTACTTAATAATTGTCCAGGTTTAAACGTAAGAATAAACTGACTTTAATCCCAAAATTTTCTATCAGCACATATCCACAAACAATAAGTCATCTAAATATAATGTGTAAGTATGTGGTTTTTTTTAAAGCACAGAATCAATTTCGATAAAATGTATTCGGGACCACTTTAGGAGTATAATCTTTCAAACAACAAAAGAATTTTAAAAAGCGGTCGACAATTGCCTCAGTTATCGTGTAACAAACACACGAAAAGATTGAGAACCACGCTCTAACGCTGAAGCGCGACGAAGAGATGTAATATAAGCGTAGAATATAACGTTGAGTATGTTTTAAAACTATATAAAAGTAGCAAAAACAATTCCTACAAAAACGAATCTCCATATCATTAAGTTAATAATACAATTAAGAAAATAAATAACCCCGGAAAACCCTCCCCCGTTCCAAGGGGTCGTTAAGACGCCCCTCTTTGCAAATGGTGGCGAAACACAATGGAATTGCGAAGACACCCTTGTGGGGGTCACAGATGGCTTGGGGTCATCTTAATTTCTCCTCGTCACGGGTGCTGACCCTTGGCAATAATCGGATGGGGCAAGGGTCAACGACCCCGAATTAAGATGAGGCGATCTTTTCGTTTGGATGTGCTGAGAGGGTTGGTTCAAAAATGTTGATTTCTTTAAAAAAGTTTTACCAATCGACGTTTAGGCAATCGCTATAGTCTCCATAGCGGAGCTAAGTATTACGGTAGTTGTTATTTAAAGACATATTTTTGTAGAATGCTACACTATAAATAAACGGCATTACTAAAACACTGAACGGACTTGGAATTTCCAAGAGTATACTGGTATAATGGAAAGAATCTTGTGTGTAAAAATGAAAGTCCTGACGCCAGGTTACTCACTTATTGACTCATTCTGGCCGAGCCCAATTCCTTGGATCCAGAAAGCTGAAATTTAGTTTATAGAAAGCCTTTACGTTTATCGTATCCTACTAATCATACTAATATTATAAATGCAAAAGTTTGTAAGGATATATGGATGATTTTTCCTCTTTCACGCTCAAATGGCTTGATAAATGTTGATAAAATTTTGTATGGAGGTAGCTGACACCCTGGATTAATACTCGTAGCTACATAATTTTCCCAAATTCCCACGCAAACGCATCCCGGGTCGAAAACTAGTAATGGACGTAAAGAACTGTCACTCAATGATGTTACAGTTTTGTATAGGGAGCCAGCTATATTATGTCATCTACGCACTTGTAAAGCCTTGAAAAACATCCAGTTTGGTTCATTAGCAATAGGTTTACGACATTAACGTAGTTGAGGGATTCCTCTTTTTATTTGATTGAGTTTTGTACTGTCGCCAGAATGGAAGAGATCTCTTCAGAAATATGTCTAACTTTGCTAATAATTTAGTTTCTTACTGTCTGTAAGAGTTTGAGTTTACATACACATGTACAAACATCATGACAAGACTAAGACTGGACCGATAAAACTCCCACGAAAACTAATTCTCAACTGTCTTACAAAAATTATCTTTTCTATGGTCCTACAGTTACAAACTCATTTCTAAATAATTACAGAAGGTTTTAGGTTTACTTTGTCTGTTTTCTCAGAATTCGTGTTAATAGAAATGCAAATAGCACGAACTTCTATTCCCTAAGCATTTAAAATTTCTAAACGCAAAGCGAACTCGAAGTTGTTTGGTTCTCGTGTAACACAGGGGTGTGATTCTTGTATCAGTAGAAATGAAAGAATACACATATATTTAGTCACTTACACACTAGACACTTTCGCTGTTTCATTTTAGGTAATCGTTTGTAGATTCAGGAGATTATATATAGCTTGTATCTACGGACCAATGTATGAACTTTTTTCATTGAAAAAAAAATAGTGTCTTGAAAAAAATAACGTATTATTATTATTAGACATACGTTCTTTAATAATAAGTTAAATCTAGGGTCCCCATCTTTGACTTTAACATCGGTAGTGTCATGTAAAAAAAACGCTAGCGGTCAAACTGCGCCTTAGGCGATTTATATGACATCTAATTACTATATATAATTCAATGTACCTATAAATGATCTATATATGAAGTCGCAAGCGAGAGAGCTGGTTGAAAAATAAAATGTAAGCCCAGTACTTTGGTGCGCGAGTGTACCCATGCGCAAACACACCTCCACCACTTTCTTCCTGTTTTCTTTTTACATAACGCGAGCTTTACTTTGAAAAATAGTGTCAATTTTTTTACAAGTATCTGTTGCTCAAATGGAACCTGATATCAAATATCAATACTTAAAACTGCAACCTAACAGAAAATTATTTGGTGTATTTACCAATACTTTCTTGACAAAGCTAATTCAGTTCACAAATTCCGAACACAAGAACAGAAATTCGAACGCATAAAACTTCGATTGATCCACGAATGACCCCCAGTACATAATATGAGGAGATAAATAATGCTAGAACTATCGTCGGGTATCCAACTCTGCAAATTACTTCGTCTGCATCTGCAACTGGATATTACGGCTGGATAGCCAGGAGTTAGCCACTATAGGTTTACCCGCTATAGTTTTACCCGCTAGAAGTTTACCCGCTGGCGGTGCTGTCCGCAACTTCGCTTCGTTTCCGTGGAATTACCCTTCAACGGCAAAGATGATTTTAGTAAAATTGGAAAATAGTGTCCTAATATTTTCAAGTATTTTTTTGAGGAGTCTGTATTATGTTTAATGTGTATGTATTTACAAAAGAAGTAATACTCGTCTGTAAAATAAAAAAAGAACTTTGAAAATCGGTCTACATGGGGCTGAGAAATCGATGAACATACATTAGGATACACAGAGTCGAATAAACAGTCTCCTACTTTTTGAAAATAAGTCTTACTTAAGTAGGATATTACCGCTCGTAGTACAGGGTCAACAGCACATCATGCTATCCAAAACTGTCAAATTTCTTCAATCGATTTTTAATTTTATCTCCAAGTTTTAGAGTTTACTATCCATTGGGGAAATTTGACAGTTTGTGGTAACCTGATGTGCTGTTGCTTACTTTTGGGGTTAGATAGCGCTGTATGAATTGTCCAAGAATGTTTATTTATTTATGATTATTTGAATAGATTTCATTCTGAGTACTAGCTTATAAAACAGCACAGTAGAATCAGATAATCTGCGTATTGTAACAGTTTTATTTTAGTAAAAGTTAAAATACTTTAAACTGAATTTAAATTATTTTTTTTTTAACTGAATTTAAAAAATAAATTATTTTTTTCGTTATATTGACGTCAATTAAAATCATACAAAATTACAAATGAACTCATACGTAAACAATTTCAAATAATTATATTTTATTTCTCAAGTTTATTTGATCAGTTGTTCAAACATTTCAATCGGACACTGAAGTTTTATTTTTCAACCGACTTCAAAAAAGGAGGAGGTTCTCAATTCAACTGTTTTTTTTTTTAATATTATATAATAATATTATAATAATATATAATAATATTACTCCGGCAACTGTTGTCCGATTTTCAAAATTCTTTATTTGTTCGAAAGAGTATACTCCTGAAGAGGTCCCATATAAATTTTATCGAAAATGATTCAGCGCTTTTAAAAAAATCAACAAAAACAAAATATACTACAAACTAGAACATCATCTAAATAAATGAATGACATTTCTGTTTATAGTTATTTGCTAATAGGCATTGTAGTCCGCAAAAAACTAGATATCTACTTTGTGCGAACTGTTGTTGGGATTGAAGTCGGTGACTCATACGTTTTTAACGTGGAAAATTATCTTATCTGTTAGTACTATTTATACAGATATCATTGAAGCGCTCATAGCTTAGCGGCGCTCGCTGACGAGAACTGATCAGTAAGGTTAAGTAACAAACACAGAGGCAGAGAATCTGATGCCTGACCAAAGTAGCAATTTACCATGAGCATCCCTGCTTCGGAGGGCACGTTAAGGCGTCGTCAGTCCCGGCTGTTGTCGATTGACGACAATTAGGTTTCTTAACTGTCTGTAATATTTTGAGTTTGCATACATATATAGGTACATACTAAGACTGGATTATGACTGGCCCCTTTAAACTCCCACTAGACCTAATTCCCGACTGTCCTACAAAAAAATATATTTTCTTGGACATATGATTACATTACATGAGAGTACATGGGTAGACAACAGTTGACATTATTGTACTATGTTCGTATTTTCATCAAGGTCACAGCTAAGGCTAGTGCTATACTAATTTATTAGGGTGTGCATACACTTCAGGAAAATTGGCGGTTTGTAAACTCCGAAACCAAGGTTAGTCAAGTTCGCCATCAACTCGATTATTCTACCAAGGAAGGACCGCGGGGTCAGGCTCTCTAAGGACCGTATGTATGTATGTATGTATTTATTCTTTATTGTACAATGATAATACAGAGGATAACAAGTTTACAGTAATAGGAAGTTTACAATTGCAGACTTATCCCACGAGGGGATTTCTTCCAGTCAACCTACTAAGAGTACTAAAGAGAACAAAGAAATACTCAGCGTATTGATAAATACGCCCGTTTAACAGAAGGATACTCAAGTCTTGATCTAAACTTAAGTATTGATTTTCTCTTTCTCTCACTATCAAAATGACAAAGACTACTGCTACTTAAGTAGATCAGAGTCTGAGTCGCGTTCTGTAGTACGAGCCTAAGAATTAAAATTTCCAGACGCATAAACCTAAAGGGGGAGGGACGAAAGCACAGTTTTAATGAAATTTGAAAGTTTCCTGTGTATGTATTTGGAACACTTCATACACTATTGTGTTTGCTTTTCTAACTAAAATTAGTTTTCACCACCCTCATCTGTAGGAAGTCCCCTTTTACGATATCAGTATTATGTACTAGCCTTCCGCCCGGAACTTCGTTCCCGTGGGAATTCGGAAAAATCATGTTCATCACAGATAATGTAGGATTCTAATGGTGAAATAATTTTTCAAATTGGTCCAGTAGTTTGTTTCGGAGCATCAGTGCAAACAAACAAACAATCAAATCTTTCCTCTTTATAATATTAGTAAGTAAGTATAGATATGTCACCGTAAAATTATGAAAACCGTAACATTAAAATTACACTAATGAAATTATAATCTCCCGCGATATTACAATTTGCCTAGTAAAATAATAAATTTATAAAAATTAAAGGGCCGCCTGCATGAAATTAGGATAGGTTGTGTTAGGTTAGCCAGGCTAGGCATCCGGCGCTGTAGAACTAAGGTACATACTTCGGATCGCACGAGGAACAATTTCGTTCGAGGCGGCGACAGTCTTAGCGCGATTTCCGCCGCTGGACATCCTCGCAGACATGGACGCAGCCATGTACCATCGTCTGTGGAGCGAGACGGATCTCGCGCCGGACGAAGTTCGGCAGCAGGAGCGCCGACGAGCGCTTGAGAAGTGGCGTGGCGCTTCTCTGAGATCCGAGAAGTGCATGTCAACGCGTCGTCGGAGCAATCTTGCCTTACCTTAAGACCTGGCTTAGAAAGATGGTCATGTCACCAACAGGTTGACACAGGTATTTACCCGACACGGCTGTTTCGGCGAGTACCTGAACCGAATCGGACGCGAACCGACCGTGGAGTGCCAGCACTGTGGGAGCGACCGGGACTCCACTCAGCATACCTTACAGGAATGTCCTGCATGGGATGCTGAACGGCAAGTCCTGGTAGAACAGATAGGGCCGAACCTATCTCTGCCAGCTGTGGTCTCGGCTATGCTGGTGGGCAAATCGGCATGGCAGGCCGTGGTCTTCTTCTGCGAGAGCGTGATGCTCCAGAAGGAGGCTGCCGAGCGGGATCGGGAGAGGGCCAATCCTGCTCGAAGACGTAGACGCCGGGATGGTGGTGGACGCCCCGGCCGAGTCACCGTGTAGCTACGGATTAGAATATAGCTACGGTCTCCCCCGCCTGTCCTAAAAGGCGACTAAAGGGGGACTCGGGGGCTGCTGCGTCTTATAACCGACCCCAAGATGGGCGGTGACATAGCGTGACCAGCATGTCACCATGCACCACGGTGGTGTTGGGGTATGTGGTATTAACCTCTTGCCCCGGGAGGAGCCCCTCGGGCGAGATGCTAGGCGGGCGTTCCTCGGAGATCCCGAAGCCTGCCGAAGAGCATCGAGGGTGGTCACCGTGGAGTTTTGTAGTGGGTAGAAATCCCACATAACCCAGTTCCTCCCCCGGGGGCTGGGTACCTGGATTGTAGGTTTTTCTCCACGTAAAACAAAAAAAAAGGTTAGGTTAGGCTTTTATAGGCTCGGTTAGGTTATGTTGCATTGACATTATAAAAAACAAAAACAGCGTTGGATTATCATGTTTTAATTGATTATGTAGCGGTGATAGCCCAGTCGGTAATGAGCCAGACTTGTACCAGAAGGTCACGGGTTCAAATCCTGGTGCGGGCCAGTACCACTAAATTCGTCTTTTCGGATTTATGTACAGATTTCTAATTATCACTTGCTTAACGGTAAAGGAAAACATAGTGATGAAACCCGCCCGTCCAAGCGCAAATTCATTTTCGAAAGACGAGCGGTCAATGCGGGTTGCATTGGGCCAGGGTGGTGGACTATGGCCTATATCCCCTTCTCGTCTCAAAGGGAGACCCGTGCCCCTCGGCGGAGACGTATGCAAAAAAAATTGGTTTTAACCCTTCGCCCACGGTACAACATAATATATGGGGAAAGTTTATTTAAACTTAAATAAAAGTTGACAGCCGAGTCATTCAAAGTTTTTCTTTCACTTCTAGAAGCTTCATATTTTACTCTAAAATTGAAAATGTTGTAGTACCCCTGATACTTATCGCGTATAACTTTTAAACGTCTAAACCGATTTTGATCAGATATAAATAAGAATAAATTTTCTACGATGCCATAGACCACACACAGATACACGGACATACAGATACTGAGAAACAAGAGTCAAACTTATAACAACCCTCTTTTTATGTTGCTGTTTAAAAAGAAATAAAACCTATTTCATTGAATAAAGAACACTTAGCCACAACGGGTGACCAACTCGCCACAAAAACGACGCAGAGTTTAAAAACAGTTAGAAACTAATCCAGCACATTACCGTCACTTAATTGACACAAGAAACCTTCATCAAGCTGGCGAGGAAAGTTTTCCAATTACTGGAGACCGCCAAGTGACCCCCCCACCCCCTTAGACCCCACAGGCCCCAGGGGTGGCCACACAAAGAAGTTTTAATTGCGAACCTTCGTGCAACTTGTCCTGGGGTGCACTATTTCAACTGTTTCAATATGCGCCGTTTAGTTGCTCGGATTGATTAGTTTGCTCATTTGCACTAATTTTAAAACTCTGACATAAAAGAGGGGTGCTATAACTTTTGGTAAGTTTTGACGTGTGTGTTTGTGTATCTGATTCTGTATGTCTGTCTGTGGTATCGTAACTCCCAAATGGACCGATTTTAATTCCTTTTTAGGGTTCCGTAGTAATCTACGAACCCTTATAGTTTCGCCATGTCCGTCTGTCCGCGGGTTTCCTAAGAAACCCTTGGTATTACAGAGCTGAAATTTGGCATGGTCATACATATAAACTACGCCGCCAGAACTGTAGAGTAAAATCTTAGAAAAAAAATTTTTTTCGGGTGTCTCCCATAGACGTGAAAGGGCGATGAATTTTTTTTTCTCACCTATATCATCAAATGGGGTGTCATAGGACAGTTTTTTAAAAGACAAAAGGGGTTTACTAAGAACGTTTTTTGATTCAGCACTCCGTTTGCGAAAAATTAATTTTTAAAGTGAAAATTTTTGTCAAACACAAGTGTCCCCCCCCTCTACCAGCTAAATGGTTGTTTCTTAGTTGGGATTTTGCTCGTAGAATTAAGAAGCCAACTGCATATTTGAACCATGTTGCTACGGAACCCTACAATGCGCGTGGCCCGACACGCTCTTGGCCGGTTTTTTCTTGAAAGCTGACGTTATTAAGATGATAATTAACAAAATAACAAAATTAAAAACAAAATTGAACAAAATTAATTCAGCCGTTGAGAAGTTATAAGAAATCGAATGTCGGGGGGATGCAAAGTTTTTATCGTAAATAACGCTTTCTCAATGTATTTCCTACCTTTGCGAATAGGCGTAGATTCAAAAGAACTAATGCAAAACAATACTTTAACCTTTTCTAAAGTAAGACAAGCTTAAACACTCTTCGAACTTGAAAACACCCTGCTTTTATGTCGAGGGTAAAAAAGTACATAAGTAGTAAGTACATCAGTTATCTAGCATCTGTAGTACAAGCCTTATTTACTTAGTTTGGGGTAAGATGGCCTTGTGAGAACATAACATACGCTCACGTCTATAATCACTATCGGGGTAGGCAGAGCATCGGTGGTTCTAGAACCACTTGATGCCACGTTTGACATTGATTCTGAGGGCTATTAGATGAAACATGACGTATAATCGTGAGAAGTTGTCAGCCTTTCGCCCATAATTTAACCACAACATCAATATTTTTATTTTATTTTCATAAGGTGTGAATAACTACATACGCTTACATACACATACATACACAGACACACACACACACACACACTCACATACACATAACACACAAACACACTGTCCTTACTTTTACATTACTCATCCAATCTATTTTGTTTTGTTAATATATATCTATGCTACCCGTTAATCTAAATCTACAGTTTATAATATGTTTAACTTCTTAATTGGCTGTATAAATTTTTATTATAAGGGCTATGTAATGTAACATGTATAAGCTGTGAAGTTTGCAATAAAGTAAATAAATAAATAAATAGGTAATACAGCAAAACCCTCGCGTCCCATTTACTGAATTTTACAGTATGCCTGGGAAGAGTTGGCAGCTGAGTTTTTCTTACACTTCCAGTCCAGGAAGGACGTGATAAATGACAAAGAAAAAAACCTACAATTATTTATTTACGTAAATACATAAATAGAACAGAATCTCCCCTATTTTAATTACCACCACCGCAGTCAGCATTCAACCCGCTACCTTTGTCTCTGCTAGTCCCCATCGTCTATTCGCAAAGAGCTATTGTCTTAGGAGGTCTCTAAAGTGCTTTTATAACCTGTGAATACCTCCCACTATCTCGTAGGTATTGTGGCCATGGTTTTGATTCTACTATGTCGTTGAGATTTTATGGAATGAAAAGTTGACTTTTTGGTTAGAAATTTTAAAAGATTTTAGTTACAAAGGAGCTCATTAGATAAATTTGTGTTTAAACTTAGTTATTCTATCTATACACTCACGCCTCAAGTCATTTTCAGGGTAGGTAAAACGTCATGTGAGTCTGGAACCACTAGATGACACATATTCGTGGGAATATGAGTATAGTTGATAATAGGTTGTCGACCTCTCGCCTGTAAAATGAATGAATTGTTTATTCCTGCACACAAAAAAAACTTACATTACTACATTATATTAAATTAATTGATTCAAAAATTGAAATTAAAAATTAAAGCATATAAAAAAAATTAAATTAAAATAAAAAAGTAAATGATTAATCTTACATAAATAAAATAAAACAGAAGGAAATGTGCTGCAGAAACAGGCCGTAGCTCAGTGACAATTTTGCCGCTGAATGCGACAAAGCACTGATTTTCAGCTACCGCCTGCGAGGTGTGCCGAGTGCGAGTGTGATCGGTGTTGTGTAATGTGTTGTGAAAGTGATAGTGTGCTTATGTAGAGATATGTTTAAAAATTCGTCAAATTAATGAGATTTAATTATCAGTAATAATGATGATTGTAGAATAATTGTAGAATACAAAACAGCAAAACCCTCACGTCACACTTATGGTTTCTATAGTATGCCTAAAAAGAGTTAGCAGCTGGCACATTTATTTAATTTTTTTCATTCACAGATCCAGCGTGGAAGAATAGTTTTTGTCATAAAAACTGTGCAGTTGAACAGTGTTAGTTCCTTCAATTTAGTTTCTCACGTAATGTTTTTTTTCCACTACACTGGTGATAAGGTAAATTATTTTTTACCTTACTTAGGTAACTGTGCGTACGCATAATGATTCAAATTTATTTTAAAAACTTTTCTTTTTCTTATCATGTAGATAGGTAACCGAGAGTGTGGCGAACTTAACTAATCCTGGTGTCAGAATTTTCAAACCGCCAAATGCCTTCTGACTTGGTTTGACGACTGTAGTAAATAGACAAAAGCCGGAACCGACTTTTTAAAAACGTGCTCTCCGAAGCACAGAAACGCTCGTGATAAATTGCCACTTTGGTCACCCATCAGGTTCCCTGCCCCTGCGACGTTGCTTAATAACTAATTTTGTTTAACAAACTCACTAAAATTTTAAATTGACGTTAATTACTCTTGTGATTTAGTAGAATCGGTTGCTGTACATATTACTTAAGACAATAGCCAACCAATGGCCATTTACAATAGAAATGTAGGGGTATTATTCTCTTAGTTCTTTATATACTTACATAGCCTATAGCTGTATAGTAGCAACATTAAAGAATGATTGTTGAGGAGAAAATTGTAGACGTAAGAAAAATACAAGTCCTTACTCACTGACTCATCAACGCCCAGCCCAAACTTTTTCACTTACAACACTTAATAGTATGGTCAAGGAATCATCATCATCATGTCAGCCGCAAGACGTCCACTCCTGGACATAGGCCTCCCCCAGGGATCTCCACCTCGATCGGTCCTGCGCCACCCGCACCCAGCGGCTTCCCGCAATCTTTACCAGATCGTCTGTCCACCTTGTGGGAGGCCTTCCTACGCTGCGCCTTCCGGTATGTGGTCGCCACTCGAGGACTTTTCTGTCCCAGCGGCTATCAGTCCTACGAGCAATGTGCCTTGCCCACTGGCACTTAAGGCGACTACAGCACCAGATAAAGGCAGCAGACACAGGAATAGTGCCATCTCCGTCTGTCAACAGGCCTGGGCCGGCAGTGCGAACAGTGTCGATACACGAAGTTTACGAACTATGAAAGCGTGCGTGCGTAAAAACATGTTCGAAAGTTAGAAAATGAGATTTATGGAAAGGTAACAGCTTAAATCGTAAAATGCGTTAACTACTTATCGAGAGTGTTCAATCACGAACATTTTAATAGCAAGTTCAAGTTCCTGTGTGCATTTTACTATCGTTTTTACAGCTTAAAAGATACACAATATTGGGTATTTAGAGGTGACTTTGTAAGCTTTTTCTATCGAACCAAAAGTGCTGAATCATGTTTTCAGCAAACTACTTATCTAGTTTATGTCCTGAATATTACCGTAGTATTTTTTTTCTTCGATTTAATGCAGTGCGCCATGCTTATCTACGCATCATAAAATCGTAATTTAGGTGCTGTAGTCGCCTTAAGGTTAGCAATTATTTGGGCTATGTCGGTGTGTTTATCTGGATTCATAAAAATATTACATTAGAAAGAAAAAAAGAAAGAAAATACTAACTACTATTAACTATACTATTACTATTACTACTAACTACTTAACTATTAACTTGTTTTGTTCCGCTTTAGAATTAGTAATTCTGACTATTATTTTTTAATCGTTTTAATTGCATCGCAACCCGCGTCCCCTTGTCTCCTCTCAACTACTCTAAGGTAGACTGGAAGAGATCCCTCCAGGGATAAGTCCGCCTTTGCTATTAAATTACCTATAAAATGTTTTGTATAACACTGTCTTTGAGCAATAAAGAATTTAAATACATACATACATATCTTGGTGCTCCTGCGGATTTTCCCATTTCTGATTCGCTCTTTGAGTGACGTTGAGCACTCAAAGAGCGATAGTCAAGGAATAAGAAAGGATTGTACAAAATTCCCACAGGAACAAAGTCCCGCACACCCTCTAGGTAATTATAAAATTATGTGTCAGAAATTCTTTGGTGCTAAAACACAAATAACTGAAACTAGGTTATTTAGAAAGTTAAATAGAAACGAAACTAAAGTAAATAGTCGACAACATTTAGCTGATATTTAACGTTACAGAAACTCGGCGTTTAATTTGAATTTCGTTGACAAAACACATATTATGTATGTTTAGTTACATGTTTACATAGGTCCAAAGCAAATGATAATGTTATATGAATAACTCTACTTATAAATTGTTTAAAATATTTGATTTCTTAACGCATTTTAAAGAAAACTCCTAAGATTAAAATTTTGTAACACCTTTGACATTCATTGACTCTTACCAGCCCATATACGTCCCCACCGAGGGGCACGGGCCTCCCTTCGATACACGAAAGGGATTTAGGCTATAGTCCACCACGCAGGCCTAATGCGGGTTGGTGGACCGCTCGTCTTTCGAAAATGAATTTTCTTGGACGGGCGGGTTTCATCGCGATGTTTTCCTTCACCGTTGAGCAAGTGATAATTATAAATCCGTAGATAAGTCCGAAAAGACGAATTTAGTGGTACAGTCCCGCACCAGGATTTGAACCTGTGACCTTTTGATTACAAGTCTGGCTCATTACCAACTGGGCTCTGCTATATTCATTGACTAATTACGATCAAATATAGCTAAGAATGTAGGTTAATGGAAGAAAAACCTTTGCTTGAGTTAAGCTCGCCGTTGCACATGTCTTTTACTCTTGTTTTGTAAGTAATTATATGTAGTTGTGGTACTATACAGAATTAAGAAAGAAAGAAGAGCCATCTCAGCTAGTCAGCTTTCAAACAAACAAAAACGAATTTAAATCATCGGTTTAACACCTACGATGACACAGATAGACACACAGATACACACGTCAAACTCATAACACCCCTCTTTTATTAAAAGTGTGCAGCACTAATGCCAGCTTTCATATTTATTACCTACTAGCTTCCCGCGCGGGACTTCGCTCGCGTGGGTATTCGGGAAAATCATGTACCCTATGTCCATCCCGGATAATGTATGATTCTAATGGTGAATTTTTTTTTCAAATCGGTCCAGTAGTTTCGGAGCCTATTCGATGCAAACAAACAATCAAAACTTTCCTCTTTATAATAAACTAGCTTTTCCCCGCGGCTTCGCTCGCGCAAAGAACTCTTTTAGTCACCTGTTTCATTCTTTACCCTTTAGGGGATGATTTTTGAAAAATTGCGAAACACTTGTCCGTTTATTTGCTTCGACGAAGAAGTTTTGAGTCAAAATATGCAAAAACATTGTTTTCTCCATACAAACTTTGAACCCCCATTTCACCCCCTTATGGGTAGAATTTAGAAAAATCCTTTCTTAGTGCTGTAAAGTTCATCGCCATTTTGGGGGGGAGGTTATTGAGGTTTGTGGCTGCAAAATAAATAAGCAAAACTTCATGTTTTTTTTTTAAATTGAAGTAAAAATAATTAAATCTACTGGTGTCCTGTATATGGCCAAAGGTAATTTTCATTTCTAAATTGTTATTATAATATATCAAAAGATGTAAATAGTAATTGAGTACAGGTACAGTTAAGAACACATCAAACTTGACAACTTCGCTCTTATTATAAGGGAATAGAGTTTGTTTTCATGTTTACTTGATGAGCTCTTGACTGTGCCTGCATGTGTGTTTGATACACAGGTGAAATCTAATTAAAACAGTTTAAATAAAAATAAAAATGCTAGATATTTTTGTGTTTTCATAAGCATTTGCTAACGTTTGTTTGTTTTTTGCCGAGTATTTCATATTTCCTGTTGATTCTTAACTAACCAAATAAAAGTTGAGATGTTATACACTTGACATGGATATGTATTACATAGAAAGCTGCAGAAAGGTATACATAGAATACAATGGTGCTGTAAAAATAAAACTTTTTTATTTGAATTACTTACTTAATAAAGACGTAAGCTGAATGGAATATTCATGTTTGTTACATAAATAAAGAAACCTTTAAACAGACGAATATTTGCTAATCCAGAGTAATCTGTATTTGGCTATGCTTATTACCTAAGATATTAAATTTATGTCTTTCAATTAATTTATGAATAAATAAATGTTTGCAACCTAAAATAGCATATAGGTAGCCTTATTGAAGTATTTATCATATACGAAGAGGGTATTCTAATTGCTTGAAATGCTCTGAGCACTTATGCAATGTGCATCTAAGGTCCGTATTATAGAACGCGACTCAGACTGATTTAAACTTAAGCAGCAGTCGTCTTTGTCATTTTGATAGTGAAAGAAAGAGACAATCAATACTTAAGTATTGACCAAGCTTGGTTATTTAGGTAATACGGACCTAAATTACCAGTAGAGGGAATGTCCACCGAGACTGAAAAAGCAGTCTGCATTGCTGTCATACAGCATACACAACTATAGATATTGATTGATTTTATAACATATTATTAAACTTTCTGAAGTTTTTTTTTTCATTTCTTGACATTGACTCCCCGCCCGTACGGCCCGTACCCCAGTGACGCCTACATCGCATAAGGTGCTGCCTAGCTAGCTAGATGAGCAGGATGAGCGGCGACCTCGAATTTTTTTTCTAATACTTACATTTTTTAACTCGTGATATCTTTTGAATGGAATGTCCGAATTGCATAATTCAAAAAGCTGTATAAAGATATTAAAGCAGTCTTGAATATGAAGTTATTTTTTTTGATAAGGATTAATACCAAGATACAAATAAATTGCATTATATAGCGGGAAGCATTTCAATAAAATAAAAGAACACATATTGTGGCATAACTACAATAGTTAGGCATATGCTGTCGCGAAACTTTTTGTAAATATTTATGTGTTCTGCAAAGTCGTAGTACATTATTTTATTCTATCATCAATAGTTTACGCAGCGCACGCGATGTAAAGAATATTTCAGGTTATTTTTTTACACCTTGGGTTACATTATTTGAATTTCAGTAAGAATCCCTAATTTTTTTGAAAATATAATATAGCCTATGTCCATCGGGGATAATGTAGCTTTCTAATGGTGAAGGAATTTTTTAAATCGGTCCAGTAGTTTCGGAGCCTATTCAATGCAAACAAACAAACAAACAAACAAACAAACAATCAAATCTTTCCTCTTTATAATATTAGTATAGAAAATAAATAAGAATAAAATAAACGCTACACACTCAAAGGCCCACATTAAGGTTTTCCCTTGTGTCGTGGGTCCCTTAGAAAACACATAAAGACAAACATAAACACCCATGACCCGAGAACAAACATCTGCTTTTTACACAAATGTTTGCCCCGACTGGGGATCGAACCCAGAACCCGCTGATCAAGAGGCAGCGTCACTACCACTCGACCAAACCGGCCGTCGTAATATCTATAGATATAGGTATAATATCTATAGATATAGATAGATATAGATTATGTTTGGCTGTACACTAAAACACTATGCAACACCACAACACTATGCTGAGTCAGGACCTCTTCCTTGACCAGCGTTTCACATCACGATTCCCCTTGATGTTTTTTCTTTGTTTATATTTGTGTATTGTGTGAAGTTGTTTGTTTTATGTAAGTTGCTGGTCATTGAATAAACGTATTATCTATCTATCTATCTATCTAAAACACTAATCCTAACCACTGAAAGCTCGACCCCCTGTGTGACTATGAGGGCTTCAACTGTTTACACCATTGTTAACAAAGAGGGACATTGACACTAACAGAAGATTAGCAGTCTCGGAGGCTTAACCCTGCAGACATGGGCCCCGATTCTGTAACTTATTTCATATTTCATATAGTTGTCTGTCGATGGAAAGGAGGCCATTTTGCACGTTCAAGTGGTGAAACTGAAAACTATTTAATTTTCAAATACTTGCTGACAACTACCCCGACCAGCAGCGCCATCGCACCACCAACCGAACGTAAAGTTGCAAACTACCTAGCAACTGCAAATTCAGTTAGCGGTGGCGCTACCAGTCAAAGCAGCCGTCATTAGATGTATGAACTTTGTATAGTTCTCAATTTCGCCACCTGAACGGATAAAATGACGACCATTCCGACCATTTTTGACGGCCGGTTTGGTCGAGTGGTAGTGACGCTGCCTCTTGATCGGCGGGTCCTGGGTTCGATCCCCAGTCGGGGCAAACATTTGTGTGAAAAGCAGATGTTTGTTCTCGGGTCATGGGTGTTTGTGTTTGTCTTTATGTGTGTTCCGAGGGACCCACGACACAAGGGAAAACCTTAGTGTGGGCCTTTGAGTGTGTAGCGTTTATTTTTTTATTTTATATTCCATCGACACAGAACTTAAGTTACAGAATCGGAGCCCTGGTCTTTACCTTGGTCATTTTAGCACACACACGCAGCACAAAGAGATTGCGACGAGACGGCTACGCAGGTGACTGGTTGACAGGCTATTTCTAGCCTTACTATTTGTCCTAGGTCACAGATAGGACCTCGGCTGGATAATCCAGATTAGGAAGTGTCTAACGTATAACGGTCTCAACTTAGATAACCTATATTGTAAATAGAGGACCGGTTTTGCTTGGTGAAAGTGATGCTGTATTTTAAACGAGGGTTTTGGGTTTGATTCCCCGATATGTGCTATTACGATAAATAACAAAGGATAATTTATGTTCAATACTATGTTCTGGGTAACCATATTTATACAAAGCTAAATACTAATCTTATACTATCACACCTCAACAGTTACGAATTTAAAAATAAACTTACAAACTGGCTTTTGTCACAGGACTACAACATTACTTACCTTTGTCTCTTAAATTCTTAGCTTGTTTCTTGAATGCTGACGAAATAATTAACTGTGCAGTTGAATACACATTTTTACACACACACTCACAAACACACACACACAAACACACACTCTAACTTTTCTTTTTTCTAAAACACATACTTAATTAAAATAAATAAATTTTGCTATATATTTATAAGCTGCACATAACATTTAAGTGATAAATGTGAACTAGACTCATCTTCGCTGAATCCCAAGTCACAGGCAACGTCCTAGTTTGGGATACAGAGATAAACAAATACTGAAATGTAAAAATGTTTGGTAAATAAATAAATGTTATATTTTTTTTTATATTTAAACAACAACAAAATAACATAAGTCGGTTGAAACGGATTACGTCAGCTTTGAAACAAAAAAATACAGCATCGAAATCGGTCCATTCGATTAGGTGCTACGATGCCACAGAAAGACACACAGATACACCGACATACAGGTACTTACATAGACACAAATACACTCGTAAAACTTATAACACCACTTTTTTTTGTCGGGGGTTAAAATGTTTATGTTTCTGTTGTTTATTCAGCCTAGCGTGCGTGGCCATTGAGCAGGCCGAGTACGATAGTGACAGCGCCGCGACAACACCGCGGTCCTATGTCAAAATGTCAACATTGACAACGCCATAGGACGAGCAAACCTTTGCACGGGACCCTCGCGCAATCACAGTGAAGTTTCAGCGTGAGCCAAGCGCGAGTTTGTCGCTATCGTGCTAGAGCTGCTGGTTAATTACTTTCCAATATTTTTTACTGTACTAGGTACTGTTACTGTATATTTTTATTAAGTACACGTGTGAACAGTGTAATTTCTCCTTCAATAAGTACATAATATGCCAAAAGCAATCTAAAGGTATATAAACCATTAGCAAACGTTTCCAACTTGCAAATTTTGCCAAAATTAATTCCCCCAACTACGAAACTAGGGAATTAATTATAAAACATGCCAAAACAAGTCAGAAAGTTTGCGCGACCCATCTGAGACGAAAAGGGTGCCTTTTATAAGGGTTGGAGGGGTTTTTGGGACATAACCCTTATCGAAAAGTCTAATCTACACCCCCACCATCGATCTTAAGGGAGACTTGACCCCCTTACGAAAGGGATGAAAGAAAAGGGGATGTTTTTGGGGTGCGTTGCTTGGTAGAAGGGTTAGTTTTCGTTTGTCATGCCCAAGGGGGCTTTGTACCTTTAATTTGGTATTTTCTTGATGATGGAAATTGATAATCCACCCCAGAGGATATATTAGAGTAATACGAAGCAGAAACATAGGGCAGAGAAAGTGGTTTTTCCTATCTGCGGAAAATTAAATGAAAAAATGGAAAAACAAATAAATGTTTATAACCGTCGACCGAACAGGTTTGATATAAATCTTTTCGAAATTGATCAAACTTACATTTTTATTTGGATGTCGCCTTTTTGTGTTTTATTAGGCAAGTCGCCTTAATATCTGGTCCGCGGGCTAGTTTACACTTTTTGAAAATTCTTGTAATACTCTGGCCTGAATCGTTTCTTGAGTTTGGACCAGTTTACTACGAATAAAAACTTGAGTGGTGATTTGGCCCTAAATATATTTTATTGTTTTATTTGTGGTTATCTGCGAATAGGCTTTGTTTTGATTGAAGTCAGTTGATTCATGCGTTTTTAACTTGGACACTATAATTTATTATTCTTGCCAAGTGGAGGACATCGACATTTTTAACCCACGACAAAAAAAGAAATGTGCTATAAGACGTTTGACGAGCGTATCTGTGTATCTGTATGTCTGTGTATCTGTCTGTTTGTGGCATCGTAGCTCCAAAGCGAATAGACCGATTTCAATGTGTTTTTTTATTTGAAAGCTGACGTAATCGATATGGTTCTTAGCTACATTTGATCAAAATTGGTTCAGTCGTTTAAAAGTTAAAAGCAATCAAAATGTCGGGGTTGATCATTTTTTGTAAATTTTAGAGGTATTATGAATAGACTATCCAAAAAATGTAAGACTACACATTGAGTCACAAAATAAATGAAAACTTTCTTAACTAAAAAAGCGTAACAGCTTAAGCTACTCGCTTTAATATTCCAATTGGTAAGCCAGTCACGAATGGTGTCTGTATGAAAATTGCCCGATATAGTCCCGTCATCTTAGTGAGGGTGGGGCATACCCCCTCTAAGGGGAGGGGGAGGGTCGAAGGAGGGTTTTATTATAGGTCCACGCGCGGTTGCGGCGAGAACCGGCCACTTCTTACGGCCATTGGTGTAAGGGCTGCCATTTTAAATTTTGAGGGTAGTTTAAAGTTTTTGTATAGTTTAGATTGCTAATAAAATTTTGAAGTTGGGTAGAGATTTTAATAAAGGTTTCTCAGATAGTCATTTTCGGAATTAAGTAGAAAATAAAGAAAAAAACTGTAACGTCACGTGGTTCTAAAACCACTTCTGCTTACCCCAAATGGTACTATAGGCGTTAGTTTTGATGGATAGATATGAAAATAAAAATAAAGGTTTGTTGGATACTTAGCTACATACGCACAAACAAACCTGTACAAACATAAAAAACACACATTAAACTAAGTCAAAGGCCTTTTGGCGGTTTGAAAACTCTGACACCAGCGTTGGTCAAGTTCACCAAACACTTGACTATATCTATAGCTATACGATAAGGAAGGAAAGACATACAAACTCTAAAATAAAAAAAATGTATCGCCCCTGACGTTCGATTGCTTTTAACTTTTAAACCGCATTGAAGTCGGTCCATTCGTTTAGGAAGGATGCCACAGACAGACACACAGACATCCGTATACGGAACAGAGATATATACGTAAAACTTATAACAAGTTTAAGCTGAATATTACAAAATAACGTTTTAAATTAGAATGATTTTATGGAATATTGATGTTTTCATTATGATGACGCTGATTGATTGCATATTGCGAAATTTAATTGCCGATAATTATGTGAAAATAGTTTTCTACATATTTTAAAATTACATTAGGTTTAATAAGTGAGGTTATTTTGTATGTAGTTATAAATCTATCGAATCAATAATCAATCACTAATCAATGGCGTCTCAATAGTGGTTGAAATTTCATCCGTTTAGGTGGCAAAATTCAGAAATATCGAAACCTCAATTGATGACAACCACCCCGAAAAGCAGCGCCACTGCCTTAACATTCAGTAAGCGATGGCGCCAAAAGTATTAGGTTTTTATAATTCTTATAACATTCAGTTAGCAATGGCGCCAAAAGTATAAGGTTTATATAATTTTTATAACATCCAGTTAGCAACGGCGCCAAAAGTATTAGGTTTATATAATTCTTATAACTTTCAGTTAGTAATGGCGCCAAATGTATAAGGTTTTTATAATTCTTATTCGCAATCTGAACCAACCATTTGCATTCCACAGCTATTGAGACGCCATTGTTTAGTGGAGTGAGTTAGAATAAAACCATCTATAAACTGAATCAAGAGTAATTAACTCATAAATAACTACTTGGAATAAAAAATAATTAAGACTCAACAAAAAATAAAAATTATCACCCTTGACAAAAGTAGCTTGTATCTTTTAAACTAATATTAATGAAATATAAGAAACATTCCGAGGCTTTAAAAAAAGGAAACCGCATCAAAATCAGTGTATTCGTTTAGGAGGTACGATGCTACCGACACACATAGAAACACACCTTAAACTTATAACACCCTTTTTTACGCCGGGAGTTAAAAATAGACACAATGAAAAAGTACATTATCTCCAAAAGTCTAAAAACACAGCCCTAAAGCGGGACACGTCTAGCGCGCATAAAACACCCCCCTCCCAGTTGGGCACAAGAAATTACATACTTTAATCTTATCGCCCGAGTAAAATAGAATATTAAATCGGCCTGTCGCCAACGAATAGCTCGGACCGTACTAAACAACGAATGTCCAGGATAAACACATTCGATTTGACGGGACAAGTCCCGGCATTTCGGGACATTACGGGATACGGGACAGCCAAGCTATTGTCAACGGAATTTCTCTGAGAATTGCCCGGACGGAATTCTAATTTGAAGAATATATCGCCAAGAAAATTTTGAATTGGATTCTTGTTGAGTGTTCACGCGTTTTTTTAGCCCCTGACAAAAAAGAGGGGTGTTATAAGTTTGACGTGTGTATCTGCATGTGGTGTCGTAGCTCCAAAACGAATAGACCGATTTCGTTGTTTTTGTTTTTTTTTGCAAGATGGCGTGATCGAGACGGTTTTTATTAAAATCAGTTTTATTGATTTATGAATTATCAGCGATTAATATCAGGGGTTTCACAATTTTTTTTAAGTTATGAATTTCTCGACTTATGAATTTTTTAGTAAACTGTTGGGTAGCTGGGTCACAGTTTCAGAAAATGTACCTACCTAAGATCGCATAACCGTGTGGTAATAAGCAAATATGCCTTTGGTACTTTGCAACAACTGTAATGACAGAATCTAATATATTAAATACAAAATAAACGATTTCACTAGAACTTTTTTCGTGGTCTTTCCTGATTTTTGTTATTTTTCTCATAAAGAAACTTATTATTTTTTATCTGTGCGTTTTCATGACAATGTGATTCAAAAAATCTTTTCGTCATAAGCATACAATTTTCGTCAAAAGCATACATACAACGATCTCTCCCTACGCAACAAAATAATGTAAAACTTAGAAGATTTACGGCCCTAAATCGACAAATTAGGAAAATTGCGTTATTACCCTTGGATTTGCCGTTAGTTCTATTATAAATTCACCCCAGCTACAAACTAAGCACAGAACACACCCTTTATTATTTCACAAAGGTCTCTAAACGTCTATGGCGACGCACACTAACGCAACGATCCGTATCTTTGAGGGTCGACGTCGCACAAATATATCTAAGTGTGGGGGGGTTTTGGCCAGCTCTCCTTATCCTTTCCCCCTTACTATAACCCTCCCCGCCTCCCTCATAAACAGCTAAACACTCGCGCAAAATTGTAAAATTTGGACATACAACGTTTTGTCTCTTTCGCTCTTGTAGACTGGCGGCCCGGCGTCAATTTGCTAAGATAACATTGTAACATTGTTACAGGTAGATATTTACGACTGCGGAATTAATTTAGAAGTGATTAGAGCGCGGATATTGACGTCCGGTTTGATTCCGTTTCTGAATTCCGGATTCGGGATAGCTCGACGACGGATTTAGAAAGTTTAGGGACTGATAGTTTCTGGGCTTAGACTCTACATAAGCTTGGATATTATTAGCTCTCATATAGGGTGACTTTTTAATCACCGTCCAATTTTTTCTTACGATGTCAGTAACATTAACAAAACGTAAAGAAGGAATTTTTTTTTCGAAAATTTGCCGATTTTTATACCGCTTTTGAGTCTTACAGAATTATTTTTTTAAAACGTAGAAATAAGGGTCTCAATAGTTGTGTAGGAGAGTACTATTACCAAGTTTCAAGTCAATTGGACGATGTTAATAAATTATCTTTAAACGATCTAGTTTGAAAATTTTGTATTTAAAACGATAAAAAACAAATAAATATGGGTCTGTTAAATATTTATAAAATTTACTTACAAAAAATTTGGTTACTGATTAAAAAATCAGCTTGTATAATAGCTTATATTTTAATAACTATTATACCAATGAAGAATCCTTCTTTCCTTGTCGTATAGGTGTAATCAAATTGGTGGAGAACTTGACTAACCCTGGTGTCAGAAAAGAATATTGATAATGTAAACTGATAAACTTGAATTACGAACTTGAAATATGAATATGAAGAATCTACAGGTTATTTTGAGTACGTTTGTGACTGTATTTAGTAATAAGTCTAAAATTAAAAAATCACCCCCAAACATTTGATTGCTTATAAATTTTAAGCGGCTGAACCAATTTTGATCAAATATAGCTAATGAACTATTTTAATTATGTCAGCTTTCAAACAAAAAAACACATCGAGATCGGTTCATTCGTTTAGATTAGTTATGATGCCACAGACAAACTCACAGATACACAGATACACACGTAAAACTTATAAAACCCCTCTTTTTTGTCGGGGGTTAAAAAGAAGTACTTTCGGGGTAGTCAATAAGAGCAATTTACGATAACTGTAAACCTTAACGACTATTCCCAAAGTTATACCATTCCATTTTGAAACCAATTCGAATCGAAACAGCTGCCTAGTTCTTAATTCTATATACTGTTCTGTATTACTTTGTGAGAGTGAATAAACGATTTATTTATTTATTTTACAATTAAATTTACTGAATTTTGAAATAAATATAAGTGCGGAACCCCCAAATGGCCTTTACTGACTTACAGTATACCTGAGAAGAGCTCACAGCCAGGCGCATTCCATGTTTTTCTTCCACTTTAAGGCAATCATCCGAAAAATTGTTGTAAAAAAGTTGTGTAAAAAAGTAAAACTACCCAAAAAAAGATCGATATGTGGAAAATATTCAATTAAGTACCAACATTAATATTCTAGAGTCGCGGTCGTCAAGAGTCAGGGGGATAGTGCAGGTGGGTCTGGACCCCCTACCCCCTTAGCCCCCCCAGGGTGGGCATGCAGAATGACGCTCGAAATCCACGTTTTTAGGCCTACCCGCTTTTTAGTCGACGCACGTTCTCTTTGTAAATTCGGGCGTGTTTATTTGTCTATGCTTATTAGTTTGGTTGATTATTGTTTTTAGGTGATAACTAGATTGACTATGCGTACAAAAATAGGTTCCCTAGGTAATATTATACAGTATACTTATAAAATTAGTCAGGATGGCTAAAACTACATCTGACTATAAGTGTCTATTGAAGCACTCGTAGGCTCTCGCTGATGTGAACTGATTAGTGAGGTTAAGCAACGTACTCAGGGGTGACCGAAGTGTGAACGAGCTTGTCAATTGACTACAGTAGTTAAAACCAAGCCAAAGGTCATTTAGAATAGAATAGAATAGAAAAAATCTTTATTTTATAGGACATTCAGGATGCCACTTAAAACAAGTCAAGGTTACATAAAATACATACAAACAAACATTAAAGGATTTAAATACATACACACGCATTCGTTCTATTGACCCTACTGACTCTACGCCTAATCGCAAAGGTGCAGTCATTTGGAGGTTTTAAAACTTACCTATAGACAGTGCGAATGTAGTTGGAAGGGTCGGAACAGGGCGCCCTAGGCGAACGTAAGACCAAATTGGTGATGTACTGAGTTAGAAGCGAATTATGAATATAGAGGAAGCGAAAGAGGTGTGTTTGGATCGTAGCAGGTGGCAATCTGTGGTTTCTGCCTACTCCAATGGGACAAAAGCGTGATCTTATGTAGGTATGACACCAGGATTAGTCAAGTTGGCCCCATACTTAACTATACCATCGCGATAAGAAGCTGAAGACCTAAAATTAAATGCCAATATCTTCGTAATTTGAAACTATCTGCCGCACCAAACTAGTTCTAGAAATATAGTTAGTACAGTCAGCTACACAATGCCACCGCCACTATTAATCATAGAGAATGACGCACACTGCGCTCGCGACTCAAAACTGTGAAAACCTACCCAGCGCAGCCAACTAATAACACTCCCACTCTTTGGGGGGGTACTGTCGGCAGAAGCAGTTTTTTTTTTTGAAATTTTTTCACTGCCAATTTGGTTCACTTGTTGCTAGTGGAAGAAAGGAGTAATGCAAGATATTTTCTTTCGACTAAACCTCTGTTGCCATTATTACAATAAGTACAATACAATACTTTGTTGTACTCCAACACAAATAGGGTATAATTACAAATACTTATTTATGTCAGGGTAAAAAAAGCGTTTTAGAGTAATTTTATAAATTTAAAATAAATCTAAAATATTAAAAAAAATATAGCCTCCGATATTTATCGCTTATAACTATTAAACAGCTGAACCAATTTTGATAAAATATATCTAAAACCCATCAAGATTACGTCATTTTTCAAATAAAAAAAACACATTGAAATCGGTGTATTCAGGAGCTACGATGACAGACACACAGAGATACACACGAAAAACTTGTAACACCCCTCTTTTTGTTGGGGTTCAAAAAATAACAAATATCAAACTCTCTCTGTCCATCTTGTTGACATAAACAAGGACAGCATCACATGTAAAGAAGTTTTGTCAGAGTTTTTATCTGGAAATAAACATAGAAATAAACTACACCTATTGTTTCTTCTCTCTTCTTCTTGTACTTGTCTGTTTAATTTTCATGGGTGCAATAAATCCTTCCTTACTAATATTATAAACGCGAAAGTTTGTAAGTATGGATGTATGGATGTATGGATGTATGGATGTTTGTTACTCTTTCACACTCAAACGGCTGGACCAATTTTGATACAATTTGGTATGGAGGTAGCTGACACTCTGGATTAACACATAGGCTACATAATTTTCCCAAATTCCCACGGGAACGAAGTCCCGGGCAGAAAGCTAGTTGTGAAATAAATTAATAAACGCTACTCATTCAAAGGCCTTGTGTCGTGGGTCCCTTGGAACGTACATAAAGACAGTTACGAACACCCATGACCCGCGAACAAACATCTACTTTTACACAAATATCTGCCCCGACTGGGAATCGAGCCCAAGACCCGTCGATCAAGAGGCAGCGTTACTACCACTCGACCAAACCGGCCGTCGACATAGAAATAAGCTACTGCTATTGTTTCGTTTATCTTCTTCTTGTCCCTGTCTGTTTAATTTTCATGTGCGCAATAAGTTGGGCCTTTTTAAATAATTCGCAAACGGCACAGCAAAATCGTATTGCCATTGCCTCCTGTGTAATTAATAGTAATAATAGAAGCTAAGAACATAAGGGGCAATAGTGATTCAAATTTCGAAGTGCCGATAGTTAAATAAAAAAATGATACATAAATAACTTTTTTTTCTTTTTTTTTTCCTATCGCTACGCAGCTTGACGATGACGCGGCGCGTTGTGTGCGTGGCGCGTTGTCTGCTACCGACGTGATATATTGAGGTCCCCGCCAAAAATCGCCACTCTGCCCAAACTCGGCCTATGTATCCCGTTTCACTGTTACGTAATATTCTACACACTATATGTATGTACACACCTGTGTACTACTATAAAGTGAATCGTACTAATCTATTTACGAGAATTTGTATCTTTGTTGATAATAAATTCTAAAAAAATGTTTTGTTTTTCTATTACTTTTGAAAATAATATTTATTTTGATGAAGTTGGCGTACTATAACACAAAAAAAATTAAAACATATATATTTTTTATAGTACGCATAAATCGTTCCTTCAAGCCTTGTCAAAATCTTGACATAAAAAGCGCTACATACTTGTATCATATATGTCTTAAATATACTCAATACCTACTGTTTCATTTTAACTGAAGCTATCTGTAATAACTCTGTAAGAGAAGGCGTAACCTGTAGGTACAGGTTTCATTGTCTAGTTTAGGTATACCAGCCCTCCACAAATACTGCAGTTACATACCTCTGTAAGTAGTGTGCTAAATAATAAAGTTTTGTTATTAGTTTCATCGTCGATTAACTACAGTCGGTATAACCAAGTCAGAGGCCAATTGGCGGGTTGAAAACTCTGACACCAGAGTTAGTCAAGTACGCCACACACTTGACTATTGACTATACCTACACGATCAGAAGAAGATCTGTTAATGGAAGATATCAGCATGTATTAATTTTAAAAACTTAACCACAGACACTTGAAATTAAAATTAACTAAGACAAAATACCACAGTGCTATAGCGTGAGGGGTAATCGAGAGGACAGAAAGAGGGCAAAAGAGGGATTAAAAATAACATCGTCCAATTGACTTGAACCTTGGTAATAGTACTCTTCAACACAATTGGTGACACCCGTGTTTTAGCGTTTTACAAAATTCATGCTCTAAGACGTTAAAAAGGGGTATCAAAATCTGAAAATTTTGGAAAAAAAATTCTCCTTATTTACGTTCTATTAACGTTACTGACATCGTAAGAAAAATTTGGTTGGTGATAAAAAAGTCACCCCGTATACGTAAATAAAGTTAAAAACATAAGAATCAACCGACTTCAAATCCCAACAATGCCTATCAGCAGATCACCATTAAACAAAGCATCATCTGTATAGAATGTGTATGTGTTTTTTAAGGGCTGAATTAATTTTGATTAAACGTATGGAACCAACTCAGAAGAACACTCTTTCGTACAAAAAAATAATAATTTTGGAAATCTGCTGACAATTGGTCACGTAACAATCGTAGAAAAAGAAAAAACATACAGTCTCATTGAGAAACTTCTCCTTTTTTTGAAGTCGGTTAAAAAGTTACGTTTAGACCGAATGCAAACGTAGAATAGAGAGGAGTAAGTCAAATAAACCGAAATCATGCATTCGTTCCATCCCGCCTACCAACTCATTTGCAGCATTGCAGCTCTGGAAAAATAGTGTTGCGAGACTTCAGGTGAAAAATTAACAGTTTTTTTTAAATCTTTCTTTTGCTGTGAAGTATTCTTCTTCTTATCTTGTAGCTATAGTCAAATGTATGACGAACTTGGCTAACCCTGGTGTCAGAATTTTCAAACCGCACACTGGCCTTTAACTTGGTTTTAAAGTCTGTAGTCCATCGATAACAGCCGGGACCGACAGCTTAACGTGCCTTCCGAAGCACGGAAATGCTTGTGATAAATTACCACTTCGGTCACCCATCCGGTTCCCTGCCTCTGTGTAAGTTGCTTTACCTCACTGATCAGCTGAGATAAGTTTAAAACTGTTGACTTCAGTTTTTTGTTAAGTTGTTGACTCAATGTTTTTCTTATATTGTGTCTTGTGTAACTTATGCTCATGTACAATAAAGAATAAATACATACATACATACATACGTTTTCTATTTCACTGCGCAAAGATGGCCACACTTACCGTATTGCTTATGTACTCTTATATTTTCCAATTTTATGCCTACCACGTCCGCCCGTACATGTGCGTGTGTAGTTTTTGCCTCCAAAACCAGTTGGCTAGACCCGTCACTGAGGGTTTTGGCCCCTCTGCGTTCGAGGAACTTCAGGTAATGAAAGGGGAGGCAGGGGTCTCACGAAGGTGGTTTCTGCCATAGTGTGCGAATAGTGCGATAGTGCTACCACCCCCCGAGCGTCATCGCGTTGACTATTGCGTCTGTGTTAGAGAATGAACATTTAAAATGCCCACCCCATGACGATCACTGCACCCGCCGCCATTTTGTTTTTTTTGCATGCTTTTGTGGCTATTATTATTGTTCGTGATACGCCTTCTGTGTTCTTGTGTCTTGGTTCTTTAACTGGCTTATCAATACTATATTGTGATTGCGAAAGAAACGTCTGTTTGTATGTTTTACGTTTTAACACCTAACCAGCTCACCAATTGTCGTTCGATTTTCAAAATTATTTTTTTGTTCGAAAGAGACTCCTGAAGTGATTCCAAAATCAACAGATTGGACAAAACTAATGTAGAGGCGATTTTTTTTATAGTTTGCTCTATGTTGGAGAAAGTACACAGTTTACAAAATTTGGATGAAATTTTGTATAAATAAAGTTTAAGGTTCGATGGAAATAGGCTAAATTTATCACGATATTTAAGAGTTCCTTCGAGAGCACGATATAAACGATTTCTAGGCGGGCAAAGCGAAATAAACAGAAAGTAGAATGTTTTTGTAGGTACAGCATTACAAATAATAAATAAATAAAAATGTGTAGTATGGTTTCCAGCGATATAGAATAAGAATACTTTTCTTTTTACCGAGGTGTAGTATGAATGAAGCGACTAAAGTAAAAATTGCGTAAAAATCCACCAAGAACAAGAAAAGTTCACCAAATTTAAATTTATTTATTTTATTTCCATGGTCTTTTCAGTCCAAATACAGAGTTACTACAATCATGGACCCAGTTTGGGCGCAACAACGTAGATCAGATTAGTTAGATCATTTATTCCAACATTATCAATTTCATAATTAGAACGGACGTCAAAAATGTCAGAGAACAATGTTTTCGTAGGAGAGAGGAGGGAGGACGTTGTCATATTCTAAACATTCTAACAAATAAAAAATAAAATGAAATTGTCTGTCAAAGTAAACAAATTTCAATTAAATTAAATAACAAATTCGGTTATTCATGCGACATGAATAAATGAGAATTTTAAGAGGGAATATGCATGTAATTCAAATATGGGTAATTTTTTTTATATATTTTTTTTCACAATTACGTTTATTTGAATATTTTTCATTATAATTTAATTTTGAGTCAGAAGTTAATATTTCAAAAGTGCAGAAAATCTGTGGGAAATTCAAATATCCGAAACGCGTTGCTATTAGTAAGAGTGAATACGACGTCAAAGTTTATTACAACAAAATGAATTAGTACTTGTTTAATGATTTTTAGACCGTTCTATAGATGGAGAATGTTGTTCCATATTAAATTAGTTGAAACTTTAGTCGTAATATATTAAAAACAGTGACATTAACCAAAATCTGTGACGAAAAAGTGAACTGTGACGTCACGCTACGCGCGCCAAATTGGTGGCTGTTTAAAGTTCTCGTTTCAGGTAGCTATTTTTAACTTTCGAAAAAAAATACTTACATTTACTTTTCATCGTAGATATTTTTTATACGACTATTTAACGGTGTAAGTTATTTAATAAAAATATTTTAAAAAATACATACATATTTCAGTTAGTAATGCGATTAAAACGAAGTTTCGGCAGCCTGTCAGCCAAGTATGGCAAATTACCCTCGTATCAATGACAAGGGCCTGTGTCCAGCAGTGGACTAATATAGACTGGATAGGATCCACATAATAATATACTTGCCCTAGCTGTCCTATTAACTACGCTAAGTGCCCTAATATGAGGCTGCCACAGACGCGGTTGTCGTGGCTACATTCTGAGCCCAAACCGTTTTAAAAAATTCATGGATTTAAAAAAAAGATGTTAATATACAACTCAATTTACTTAATAAAACAAAAAGAATAGAAATGTAACGAAACGTGGACAAAAGCCGACCTTATTAATAGGCTTGATAGCAATCTCTTCCAGGCATTAAATTAAACTATCCACGGATGAACCGTAGCGCGTATTTTCTTACCGAAAACTAATGTAAAAATTACGAAAAAAAAGTAACACACACACTACGTACACACTAAGGGTGTCATGGGACAGTTTAGCAAAAACTGAAACTCTGAACTCAGATCATCTATCTGAATTATTATATAGTGGAATCGGTTTTTTTTTTTTCAAATTTTGTTTAATTTTTCAAATATTTTTTTCTGTTCCCGAATTTTATAAAATACCTACCATTTTAATTAACAAAGAAAAACTCACATTCGACAAGTTCTGGCATGGTAATATTATACGTTTGGTCAAGTGGTGGTGATACTGCCTCTTGATTGATGGGTTCTGGGTTCGATTCCGGGTCGGGGCAAACAAATATGTAAAAAGCAGATATTTGTTCTCGAGTCTGTCTTTGAGTACGTTCAAAGAAACCCACGGCACACGGTACAAAGGTGTGGGCCTTTGAGTGTGTATCGTTTTTAGGGTTCCGTAGTAATCTACGAACCCTTATAGTTTCGCCATGTCCGTCTGTCCGTCTGTCCGTCTGTCCGCGGGTTTCCTAAGAAACCCTTGGTACTACAGAGCTGAAATTTGGTATGGTCATACATATAAACTACGCCGCCAGAACTGTAGAGTAAAATCTTAGAAAAAAAAAATTTTCGTGTGTCTCCCATAGACGTGAAAGGGCGATGAATTTTTTTTTTCTCGCCTATATCATCAAATGGGGTGTCATAGGACAGCTTTTTAAAAGAAAAAAGGGGTTTACTACGAACGTTTTTCGATTCAGCACTCCGTTTGCGAAAAATTATTTTTTAAAGTGAAAATTTTTGTCAAACACAAGTGTCCCCCCCTCTACCAGCTAAATGGTTGTTTCTAAAAATGTGAAAAAAATCACAGTGGTAGTATATACAACGAAATTAAAAGGAAAACTATCACACATAAGATGGCTCTTCAAGTTTGCGAGTAATAATCGACCAAGTGCCAAACTTAGTTGGGATTCTGCTCGTAGAGTTAAGAAGCCAGCTGCATATTTGAACCATGTTGCTACGGAACCCTACAATGCGCGTGGCCCGTCGCGCTCTTGGCCGGTTTTCTATTTTATAAGTATTGTGATTTTTCACGCTCTTTTTTTAACTAGATCAATTATTATTATTGTGGCAAATAAGTCATATTTTATTTTATTTTTTATTTTTTCGTAGGGAAATGAAAGTGTAATTGATCGCATCTTGATTTTGAAGAAGTTTTTTTTAATCAGCTATCTTACCCGGCCAACAGCCTTACAGTCGCTGTAGCCGGAATCGGCTAGAAAAATATATTATAGGGAACGTAAGAAGTTCTATGATATACTTTTTTTTAAAGATATTATTTTCATCCACAGACTTGATGTCCGTGCCCTTGTATAGATAAAGTTTTCTTGTTAATACTTGCATTTTAACCCCGACGCAAAAAGAGAAGGGTGTTATAAGTTTAACGTGTCTGTCTGTGGTATCGTAGCTCCCAAACGGATGAACAGATTTTCGTTAAATTTTGTTGTGTCATAGATAATTTTATCCCGAGTTTCATGAAAATCTATTCAGCCGTTTAAAAGTTATAAGCAATCGAATGTCTTGGGTAATTCAATTTTTTAAATTTTAGTGTTATTTTTACTATTATACCATACTTTATAAAAAAAAACGCTACACACTCAAAGGCCCACACTAAGGTTTTCCCTTGTGTCGTGGGTCCCTCGGAACACACATAAAGACAAACACAAACACCCATGACCCGAGGACAAACATCTGCTTTTCAGACAAATGTTTGCCCCGACTGGGGATCGAACCCAGGACCCGCCGATCAAGAGGCCGATCAGCCGATCGAGTGGTAGGCAGCGACACTACCACTCGACCAAACCGGCCGTCGAACAGTTACATGCATATTCGAAATATGAAATTCGCTGAATACAATAAAGAAAATTGAAGCACTGATTAATTGAATTGCAATAAATATCCTAACAAGCGCATAAATTTTTTTTTGTAGTTAAGTAACATTAATACTAATCGGATTTTGTGAACTGTCGAAATGTAACCAAAGCATACATGAGAAGACACTCTGTATCCTGTAACACAGTTAAAATTATCTCGGGATACAGGACGTCTACGTTGTTATGGTATTATTAATGTGAAATAAAGATTATTATTATTATTGAAACGATATTTCAGCTCGGCGTAGTAACACCGGTAAATGATGATGTCCACGGGCCAAAGCCAAGTGGGCATCATTTGGGTTGGTTAAGTGGGTGTCGTGTCCAACTGTTGAAACTTGTATTATTATTATTAATGCTGTCCTACTAATATAACAAATGCGAAAGTTTGTTTGTATGTATGGATGTTTGTTACTCTTTAATGAAATTTTACAATAATATAGCTTATACATTCAAATAACACATAGGCTCCATAATTTTCAAAAAATCCCACGGACACGAAGCTAGAATTCTATATTCTTGTAAGAAATTATAAATCTTAACAGATTCTTATTGGAAATATCAAACCCATTGCTGACTAGTACGACGCAACGGAACGGCGTGGCAAAAGTTATAGCTGTTTTCCGAGATATCTCCCGCGTGAGTTCCGTTCCCATGGAAAAATTTTAGCCTACTAGCTTTCAGCCCGGGCTTAGTACGCGTCATTTGGGGTTCCCTGAGAATTTTTTGAGGGTCACTATCGCGATGAAAATTATATTAAAAATAACTTCTCTATTACGTTTGACCAAATTACACATAGTACACGAAATTCCATTAAAATCAGTTGAGTGGATTCGGACACGATTTTTATACAATTACTCACAAAAAAGTTTTAATTTGTGAAATATTTTCAAAATCGCCAAGACTCTGATCTATACTTAAATAGCAGTCGTCTTTGTCATTTTGACAATCAACACTTAAGTAAAGATCAAGACTTGAGTCTCCTTCTGTAATAAGGGCCTTAGAGTTTCTTGAAGTTAATAATAATGAGTTATTTACTTTATAAATAAATAAATAAATAAATAAACGCTACACATAAATTCACAGACATAGTCCAAAACACTTGTAAACTAGTATGATAGAACTGAGCTTATATTTAATAGGGATGTTGACTAATTTTTTTTATTGTTCATCTTAAAAAGGAACTGAATCCAAAACCCAAAACCGAAATAACTTTTGAAAACTATTGAGGAATAAAAAAGTTAGAAACTATTAAAGTTCAATAGAGGGGGAAATACGCCAGTCGCCGTAGACATGTAACCTCGAAAGACCTGTGCTAACTTCGTGGTGCTCGAAAAATCAAGGAATTTTCGGCCTTTTTTTAGTTTTTCACTTACAACATCTAAAATATGCAATTCACAGCAAAGTCATCTATGAAACTTTTAAAGAAGATAAAATTAGCAACAATTTAAGTGCAACCATAGCTCTGTATGTTTAACAGATCTCTGGAAATAACAGTTTGAAAATGGGAAGTTTCACATATTTTTATTGTTTTCAATATCATTTTCTTTGTTTAAACATCAGATATCCTTATTAATGTTCGTATTTTAACCTGATAACATGAGAACTATTGGTCCTAAAGAGTTTATTTTACAAGAGTAAAAGAAAAAAAAAACAGAAAAAAAATAAAGTTAATTAACTGCTCTATACTTAACTTTACTTATAATAACTTTCCCGTAGAATGAGTATTTTAGACAGTGTTTTGTTCGAAAGCTAACTACAAATTTATAACTTTTTGGAGAAAATTGCATATTTTCGAACAGTTAATTCTCGAGATCTTTTAGACATACAGAGTTATGATTGCGCTTGTTGTTAATTTTGTTAATTTAATCTTCTTTAAAAGTGTCATAGATGACTTTGCTGTAAAATGTATATTTTAGATGTTGTAAGTGAAAAACTAAAAAAAGGCCGAAAATTCCTTGGTTTTTCGAGCACCACGAAGTTAGCACAGGTCTTTCGAGGTTGCAAAGGAGATATTTAGCTTTAGTAGGGAAGGTGGTTTTTTATTCCGAACTAAAATTAACTTGGACCAAACCAATTTCATTTGGTAGAGAAGACAACTGGAAACATATTGGTGTATACAAAATATTTTTTCGTCCCTCCATTTTTTAAATATTAATAATTATATCTTTAGTATAATTACGCTTTTCATACTTGGTAACAGCGGTCCTATATTATGTCAGCAGGCTAGTGTTGCACACAATGTTATTAACAATCGATTGATTTTATTATTTGAGCGCTTTCTCCCTCGCGAGTCTGCACTCTCCCCGGATGGTACGGCAAGGTGGGCTACTTTACCCTTAAAAGTAGCTCACCCTTCGCACGTCAACAACAAAAAAACAACACAAAAAGTTTACATTCCGGAAACGAACTTGAGTTAGCAGAGTACTATACTATAGAGAACTACACTATATGGTTAATTGTTTTTTTATTAATTAACAATAATAATTTTTAATTAATTTCTCGTCCGAAAATCAACCAAAAGTATATTAACATTTTTAATTTAGTTTTCAATTTATTTATACTCCGCGCCATACAATACAGGGTCCAAAGTTCGAAGTATCAAGCTTGACGTGCTCTTGGGTGTACCATCGATAAAAAAAATATCGATGGGTATATCGTAAGATCGATAAAAAAATCATAAAATCAATCGATTATTAATAAAATTGTGTACAATGTAACACTATCCTGCTGTCATATATGACCGGTGTTACCAAGTATGAAAAGCGTAATTATACTAAAGAAATAATTTTATTAAACAAACGGAAAGTCTTTTGATGTATGTTAAATGACTGTAGTAATCATTTTGATGATATAATTTGTGATAATACTCTTACACACAAACACACTCCACGTACAAACACACTCATACAATAGCACATATTCGCACACACACACACATATACGATTAGTCATGTTCTATATATTATTATTGTTGATGGCATTGTATTAATATATATTGTGAACTTATCTATTACTTACTAAAATTAATATATTTTTGTTTAAAGTTTTGTTTAAAGTCTTGTAGTTAATAAGTTGGTGCTCGGTATCTATAACAGTGAATTGTTGTAAAACGATGTGACGAAATGTTGAGGAGGAGCGGACACTCCCGCCACAGGTAACTTTGTTGCCCACTGGGAGTGCCCCGCAAATGATATGTTAATGTACAACATTTAAAGAAATAAAGACTTTTTTTTTATTAATATAAAAAAATGGATGGACAAAAAAAATTAAAAATCTTCACCATCTTGTTTTTCTTTTAATTCTCTATGTTCTCCTTTTTCTTTGGTGTCTGTATATTTAATGTCGAAATAAAAATCTATTAATTTAGATATATATTTTTTAAATTAATTTTAAAAACATGGAGGCTTTACAAAATAAAAAATCTTCACCATCTTGTTCTTCTTTTAATTCTCTATGTTCTCTTTTTTCTTTGATGTCTGTTAATTAAATGTCGGAATAAAAATTCATTAATTTACATCTCCTTTGGTTTTACACTATTGGTATCTATCCTAACAACATCCCAAAAAATCAGAACGGGGCTATTTTTTGCGACCTAGAATGTTTAAGACGACTGGTGTAAAACTGTTAAACACGAAAAAGAGATGCACTTACCGGCATGTGACGTCACCGCCATTTGTTTGCGTAGGTAAAAACGAGATAGCTAGCTCTCCCTACAAAACGAGATAGCCAGTCCTTACGTTAATATTACTGCTATAACTTGTTCATTTATAAACCAATTTTAATGCTGTTTTCGGATATTAATATATTTCTAGCATTATTTTTTGTTTCACATGCAATAATTCATAAAATCAATTACTGTCCACATCCCTTTTAGGTGCATTATAGCCACATTCGCCATTAAGTGCAAATGTAGATGAAACTGTTCGAAGGTTCTAATTTTAAAATACCACTGAATTTAAAATTTTGTATAAACCCCCGATATTCGATTGCTTTTAACTTTTAAACAGCGAACCATTTCGATCACGTCAGTTTTAAAAAAAAAGTTTAAGAGGTACGATACCGCAGACAGATCAAACTTATTACACCCCCTTTTTTGTCGGGTGTTAAAAACGTATCATCACTAACCCCACAATGTTCTATAATTCCCATTGCCGTTGCCTCGACCAAACGTAGTGAGTTAAACTGATATTGAAATTGAAACACTTGTTGAAAAAAAAAATGTTACTTACCTTATGTAGTTTGTTTATCTGACACCAGGGTTAGTCAAGTTCGTCATACACTTGACTATACCTACACGATAAGAAGAAGATCTACGATTTCACTTTTCACATTAATTGAACATTTATTGGCCTTATCTCAATAATACACCTTTTTTTTGGTCCTGCAGTTAGCGCACGGTGTTTTTTATTTACACATCACTTTAGAGCAATCTTTTACTATTTTTAGAAATTCGTACACTTTTACAAAACTTTTATCTTGATATTATAACGTATTACAAGTTTTGAAACTGAAATCTCAAAGTTTGACTTCCATTAGACTTGATACTGTATAACATATTTTTACCAAAATGTTTGACCCTTGTACACCGGAGGCCAAAGATAAAATGGACCTCTGATCCCTGCTTTTTCGTCAACGCTTTTATTCTCACATATATTAGTTTAAATTTACATGTGCTTATAATTCAATGCTGAGTCCCACGGACCACATCAATTAAAGCATTCAGGTGCTATGGACACAGAACCAGTTTTCATAAAAAATACACTTTGACCACCTTTGCCAATGGGTATGAATTAAATTTTAGTAAAGATAACCCACCTTATTTTAAGTGGAAATTTAAAAGTGGACAAAACAGTATTTTTGGCTTTTAAGAATTATGAAAATGGGATGTAGTTTTACCATACAAAAATCGTAATGTATGTTTGTATGTATATCATTGTAATCTTGACTTGTTTTAAGTGGCATCCTGAATGTCCTATAAAATAAAGATTTTTTCTATTCTATTCTAATATTATTATAATTTAATTTATTAAATTAATACTACTGTCGTTTTCTAAGGATTCTGGGATGGGTGGGATACAATTTGATCCATTTTTAACCGACCGACTTCAAGAAAGGAGGAGGTTCTATGTTCGACTGTATGTATTTTTTAAAATGTAAGTATGTTCACCGATATAAGTCTTATAAGTCTGTCGTATAAGTCTTATAAGTCGATTATAAGTCTGTAATTGGCAAATGTTTAGATAATTTAATTAGTATTATAAGTTTTGATAATGCTGTAGACTTAAAAAAAAAAAGATAAAATAAAATAAATATTTCTCCGCCAATTATGGATCGATTTTCAAAATTCTTTTTTGTTCGAAAGAGTATACTTACTTCAAAGTATGCTTTATATGGGACCAATATAAATTTTATCGAAAATGATTCAGCGCTTTTAAGAAAATCAACAAAAACAAAAAATACTACAAACCAGAACATCATCTAAATAAATGAGTGACATTTCGTTTGTGGATTGTAGTCTAATACTAGTTATCTACTTTGTTCGAACTGTTGTTGGGATTGAAGTCGGTGACTCATACGTTTTTTTAACGTGAAAAATTATTGAATCCAAGATGGCAGACATACATTGCCAAATTTTGTATTTTAGTTTTCTTGCTTTAAGGCAAGAAATAATTAAAAATTACTTATTTTGAAATATATAAATTATTGTTTTTGCTACTTAGTTTATTAGTCCCCAAGTCATTGTTTTTGGCAGTCCAATCAAGATTCAAGTTATTCAAGATTTCGACTGCCTCGTTTATTTTTTATTTTTTACCGATGGGTTCGCCCTTGACCACAATCTAGCTAAGAGCTACATATTAATTTGCTATTTTTAAAACCCTGTATTTTTATTGCTAAGTTAATATAATAGACGAAATTATATATTTTTGCCGCTGTTTATAAGTAAACTAGCTTCCCTCGCGGGACTTCGTTCCCGTGGGAATTCGGGAAAATCATGTACCCTATGTCCATCCCCGATAATGTAGGATTCTAATGTTGAAAGAATTTTTCAAATCGGTCCAGTAGTTTCGGAGCCTATTCGATGCAAACAAACAAACAAACAAACAAACAATCAAATCTTTCCTCTTTATAATATGTATAGATATAGATAGATAGATGGGCCTTTTATATTTCGAACGGCACGGCACGGCAATTCAAAATTTGAATTACCATTGCCTCCTATGTTCTCAGCTTCTAGTATTACTATTATATAGGAGGCAATGGTAATACAATTTTGCCGTGCCGCTTTCGAATTATAAAAGGTCAATTCTTTCCTAGTGTTTACAGTTCATGTCCTCTTAATCTTTAACTATCGAGTAATAATTAATACAACTGATTTTAATAAAAGTAATGTTTTTAAAATTTTTGTTGAAGCTCTCTTAGCCCAGTGGCACTCGCTGATCTCAACCGATCAGTGCGGTTAAGCAATGTACACAGAGGCAAGGAACCTGAAGGGTGACCAAAGTGGCAATTTATCACGAGTGTTTCCATGCTTCGAAGAGCACATTAAGCTATCGTTAAAACCAAGTCAGAAGCCATTGTGCGGTTGGAAAACTCTGACACCAGGGTTAGCCAAGTTCGCCACACACTTGACTTTACCTACACGATAAGAAGATAAAGAAAATTTTGTTTTATGATAGTTTCACTATATTGGTTGACATTAAATTAGCTAGTGAAAATTAAGGATGTGAAGTAACCGAGAAACTGAACAACTTTATCAAACTACAATTATGATGTCAAAATGGGAATATATGACTTTTTTGTGTTTAATTAATATTAAAAGATTATCTTAAACAAGGCTCACGGATAAAAAAACAGTATTAGAGATGCTCGAATTTATTTTTCATATAATAAAAATCAAAAGATGTATCCAAAAACAAAAATTAATTACAGAAAAAAGGAAACTTAATAATTATATTGGCATGTAGTGCAAGGATTGCGGTTAGTGCCGACCTTCACGACAAGTTGTTGTCGTGAGAGAACGCAAGCCTTGCGGACTCCAGTCCATCCATATGGTGCATATGATGAGGAGCCGCTTCCTGTGCCAGAGTTGGCGTAAGCATTAGCGTTAGCTGATGCTTGTGATCCTTGGTTGTTTGATCCTTGTGATGCAACATCGATGAAAATGATTGGACCTTCTGGTCCACTGCTAGCAGTAGCAACAGCGTTAGAAATAGCTTGAGGACCCTGTGGACCGTATGGTCCTTGGTTGTTTGGACCTTGTGGTCCGGATGGTCCTTGTGGGCCTTGTGGTCCCTGTGGGCCTTGTGGTCCTTGGTTGTTTGGTCCTTGTGGTCCTGAAGCATTAGCGTTGGCGTTTGCAATTGCTACTGGTCCTTGGTTGTTTGGTCCTTGAGGACCGGATGGTCCTTGTGGGCCTTGTGGTCCTTGTGGGCCTTGTGGTCCTTGGTTGTTTGGTCCTTGTGGTCCTGAAGCATTAGCATTGGCGTTTGCAATTGCTACTGGTCCTTGTGGTCCGTATGGTCCTTGTGGGCCTTGTGGTCCCTGGTTGTTTGGTCCTTGTGGTCCAGATGGTCCTTGTGGGCCTTGTGGTCCTCGTGGGCCTTGTGGTCCTTGGTAGTTTGGTCCTTGTGGTCCTGAAGCATTAGCATTGGCGTTTGCAATTGCAACTGGTCCTTGTGGTCCGTATGGTCCTTGTGGGCCTTGTGGTCCCTGGTTGTTTGGTCCTTGTGGTCCAGATGGTCCTTGTGGGCCTTGTGGTCCTCGTGGGCCTTGTGGTCCTTGGTAGTTTGGTCCTTGTGGTCCTGAAGCATTAGCATTGGCGTTTGCAATTGCAACTGGCCCTTGTGGTCCGTATGGTCCTTGTGGGCCTTGTGGTCCTTGGTTGTTTGGTCCTTGTGGTCCGGATGGTCCTTGTGGGCCTGATGGTCCTTGTGGGCCTTGTGGTCCTTGGTTGTTTGGTCCTTGTGGTCCTGATGCATTAGCATTGGCGTTTGCAATTGCTACTGGTCCTTGTGGTCCATATGGTCCTTGTGGGCTTTGTGGTCCTTGGTTGTTTGGTCCTTGTGGTCCTGAAGCATTAGCATTGGCGTTTGCAATTGCTACTGGTCCTTGTGGTCCGTATGGTCCTTGTGGGCCTTGTGGTCCTTGGTTGTTTGGTCCTTGTGGTCCTGAAGCATTAGCATTGGCGTTTGCAATTGCTGCTGGGCCTTGTGGTCCGTATGGTCCTTGTGGGCCTTGTGGTCCTTGTGGGCCTTGTGGTCCTTGGTTGTTTGGTCCTTGTGGTCCTGAAGCATTAGCATTGGCGTTTGCAATAGCTACTGGTCCTTGTGGTCCGTATGGTCCTTGTGGGCCTTGTGGTCCTGAAGCATTAGCATTGGCGTTTGCAATTGCTAGTGGTCCTTGTGGTCCGTATGGTCCGTATGGTCCTTGTGGGCCTTGTGGGCCTTGTGGTCCTTGTGGGCCTTGTGGTCCTTGGTTGTTTGGTCCTTGTGGTCCTGAAGCATTAGCATTGGCGTTTGCAATTGCTAGTGGTCCTTGTGGTCCGTATAGTCCAGATGGTCCTTGTGGGCCTTGTGGTCCTTGTGGGCCTTGCGGTCCTTGGTTGTTTGGTCCTTGTGGTCCTGAAGCATTAGCATTGGCGTTTGCAATTGCTACTGGTCCTTGTGGTCCGTATGGTCCTTGTGAGCCTTGTGGGCCTTGTGGGCCTTGTGGTCCTTGTGGGCCTTGTGGTCCTTGGTTGTTTGGTCCTTGTGGTCCTGAAGCATTAGCATTGGCGTTTGCAATTGCTAGTGGTCCTTGTGGTCCGTATGGTCCGGATGGTCCTTGTGGGCCTTGTGGTCCTTGTGGGCCTTGTGGTCCTTGGTTGTTTGGACGTTGTGGTCCTGAAGCATTAGCATTGGCGTTCGCAATTGCTACCGGTCCTTGTGGTCCGTATGGTCCTTGTTTGTTTGGTCCTTGTGGTCCGGATGGTCCTTGTGGGCCTTGTGGTCCTTGTGGGCCTTGTGGTCCTTGGTTGTTTGGTCCTTGTGGTCCTGAAGCATTAGCATTGGCATTTGCAATTGCTAGTGGTCCTTGTGGTCCGTATGGTCCGTATGGTCCTTGTGAGCCTTGTGGGCCTTTTGGTCCTTGTGGGCCTTGTGGTCCTTGGTTGTTTGGTCCTTGCGGTCCTGAAGCATTAGCATTGGCGTTAGCAATTGCTTGAGGTCCTTGTGGTCCGTATGGTCCTTGGTTGTTTGGTCCTTGTGGTCCTGATGGTCCTTGTGGGCCTTGTGGTCCTTGTGGGCCTTGTGGTCCTTGATTGTTTGGTCCTTGTGGTCCTGAAGCATTAGCATTGGCGTTTGCAATTGCTAGAGGTCCTTGTGGTCCGTATGGTCCGTATGGTCCTTGTGGGCCTTGTGGTCCTTGGTTGTTTGGTCCTTGTGGTCCTGAAGCATTAGCATTAGCGTTTGCGATTGCTACTGGTCCTTGTGGTCCGTATGGTCCTTGTGGGCCTTGTGGTCCTTGTGGTCCTTGTGGGCCTTGTGGTCCCTGGTTGTTTGGTCCTTGTGGTCCGGATGGTCCTTGTGGGCCTTGTGGTCCTTGTGGGCCTTGTGGTCCTTGGTTGTTTGGTCCTTGTGGTCCTGAAGCATTAGCATTGGCGTTTGCAATTGCTACTGGTCCTTGTGGTCCGTATGGTCCTTGTGAGCCTTGTGGTCCTGAAGCATTAGCATTAGCGTTTGCAATTGCTACTGGTCCTTGAGGGCCGTATGGTCCTTGTGGGCCTTGTGGTCCTTGTGGGCCTTGTGGTCCTTGGCTGTTTGGTCCTTGTGGTCCAGATGGTCCTTGTGGGCCTTGTGGTCCTTGTGGGCCTTGTGGTCCTTGGTTGTTTGGTCCTTGTGGTCCTGAAGCATTAGCATTGGCGTTTGCAATTGCTACTGGTCCTTGTGGTCCGTATGGTCCTTGTGGGCCTTGTGGTCCTTGGTTGTTCTGTCCTGGTGGTCCGGATGGTCCTTGTGGGCCTTGTGGTCCTTGTGGGCCTTGTGGTCCTTGGTTGTTTGGTCCTTGTGGTCCTGAAGCATTAGCATTGGCGTTTGCAATTGCTACTGGTCCTTGTGGTCCGTATGGTCCTTGGTTGTTTGGTCCTCTTGGTCCAGATGGTCCTTGTGGGCCTTGAGGTCCTTGTGGGCCCTGTGGTCCATAGGGTCCTTGGCTGTTTGGTCCTTGTGGTCCAGCTGATGCAGAAGCAGTAGCTGTTGCGGTTTCTGGGGAAAGGTCTTCAAAAATAAATATTTCCGGACGTCGTCGTCTCAGTGTCGCTACAGCATTGGCATTTGCGCTTGCTTGTGGTCCATATGGTCCTTGGTTGTACGGTCCGTATGGTCCTTGTGGGCCTTGTGGTCCTTGTGGTCCTTGTGGGCCTTGTGGTCCTTGGTTATTTTGTCCTTGTGATCCTTGGTTGTTTAATCCTTGTGGTCCGTATGGTCCTTGTGGGCCTTGTGGTCCTTGTGGGCCTTGTGGTCCTTGGTTGTTTGGTCCTTGTGGTCCTGAAGCATTAGCATTTGCATTTGCAATTGCTAGTGGTCCTTGTGGTCCGTATGGTCCTTGGTTATTTGGTCCTTGTGGTCCTGAAGCATTAGCATTGGCGTTTGCAATTGCTACTGGTCCTTGTGGTCCATATGGACCTTGTGGGCCTTGTGGTCCTTGTGGGCCTTGTGGTCCTTGGTTATTTGGTCCTTGTGGTCCGGATGGTCCTTGTGGGCCTTGCGGTCCTTGTGGGCCTTGTGGTCCTTGGTTGTTTGGTCCTTGTGGTCCTGAAGCATTAGCATTGGCGTTTGCAATTGCTAGTGGTCCTTGTGGTCCGTATGGTCCTTGGTTGTTTGGTCCTTGTGGTCCTGAAGCATAAGCATTGGCGTTTGCGATTGCGAGTGGTCCTTGTGGTCCGTATGGTCCTTGTGGGACTTGTGGTCCTTGTGGGCCTTGAGGTCCTTGGTTGTTCGGTCCTTGTGGTCCAGATGGTCCTTGTGGGCCTTGCGGTCCTTGTGGTCCTTGGTTGTTTGGTCCTTGTGGTCCTGAAGCATTAGCATTGGCGTTTGCAATTGCTAGTGGTCCTTGTGGTCCGTATGGTCCTTGGTTGTTTGGTCCTTGTGGTCCGGGTGATCCTTGTGGGCCTTGTGGTCCTTGTGGGCCCTGTGGTCCATATGGTCCTTGATTGTTTGGTCCTTGTGGTCCAGCTGATGCAGAAGCAGTAGCTGTTGCGGTTTCTGGAGAAAGGTCTTCAAAAATAAATATTTCCGGACGTCTTCGTCTCAGTGTCGCTACAGCATTGGCATTTGCGATTGCTTGTGGTCCATATGGTCCTTGGTTGTATGGTCCGTATGGTCCTTGTGGGCCTTGTGGTCCTTGTGGTCCTTGTGGGCCTTGTGGTCCTTGGTTGTTTGGTCCTTGTGCTCCGGATGGTCCTTGTGGTCCTTGTGGTCCTTGGTTGTTTGGTCCTTGTGGTCCTGAAGCATTTGCATTGGCGTTTGCAATTGCTACTGGTCCTTGTGGTCCGTATGGTCCTTGTGGTCCTTGGTTGTTTGGTCCTTGTGGTCCAGATGGTCCTTGTGGGCCTTGTGGTCCTTGGTTGTTTGGTCCTTGTGGGCCTTGTGGTCCTTGTGGGCCTTGTGGTCCTTGGTTGTTTGGTCCTTGTGGTCCTGAAGCATTAGCGTTGGCGTTTGCAATTGCTACTGGTCCTTGTGGTCCGTATGGTCCTAGGTTGTTTGGTCCTTGTGGTCCGTATGGTCCGTATGGTCCTTGTGGGCCTTGTGGGCCTTGTGGTCCTTGTGGGCCTTGTGGTCCTTGGTTGTTTGGTCCCTGTGGTCCTGAAGCATTAGCATTGGCGTTTGCAATTGCTAGTGGTCCTTGTGGTCCGTATGGTCCTTGTGATCCTTGGTTGTTTGGTCCTTGTGGTCCAGATGGTCCTTGTGGGCCTTGTGGTCCTTGTGGGCCTTGTGGTCCTTGGTTGTTTGGTCCTTGTGGTCCTGAAGCATTAGCGTTGGCGTTTGCAATTGCTACTGGTCCTTGTGGTCCGTATGGTCCTAGGTTGTTTGGTCCGTTTGGTCCGTATGGTCCTTGTGGGCCTTGTGGGCCTTGTGGTCCTTGTGGGCCTTGTGGTCCTTGGTTGTTTGGTCCTTGTGGTCCTGAAGCATTAGCATTGGCGTTTGCAATTGCTAGTGGTCCTTGTGGTCCGTATGGTCCGTATGGTCCTTGTGGGCCTTGAGGTCCTTGTGGGCCTTGTGGTCCTTGGTTGTTTGGTCCTTGAGGTCCTTGTGGGCCTTGTGGTCCCTGTGGTCCTTGTGGGCCTAGTGGTCCATATGGTCCTTGGTTGTTTGGTCCTTGTTGTCCATAAGGTCCTTGAGGTCCTGTTGCAGCAGATGCTGTTGCTGACACAGTATCTTGTGCAAATTCATCATCAAATACAAAAATAAGTGGAACTTGTGGTCCTGACGTAGCGACAGCTTGAGCATTAGCAATAGCTTGTGGTCCATATGGTCCTTGGTTGTTTGGTCCTTGTGGTCCGGATGGTCCTTGTGGACCTTGTGGTCCTTGTGGACCTTGTGGTCCTTGGTTGTTTGGTCCTTGGGGTCCCGAAGCATTTGCATTGGCGTTTGCAATTGCTACTGGTCCTTGTGGTCCGTATGGTCCTTGTGGTCCTTGGTTGTTTGGTCCTTGTGGTCCGGATGGTCCTTGTGGGCCTTGTGGTCCTTGTGTGCCTTGTGGTCCTTGGTTGTTTGGTCCTTGTGGTCCTGAAGCATTAGCGTTGGCGTTTGCAATTGCTACTGGTCCTTGTGGTCCGTATGGTCCTTGGTTGTTCGGTCCTTGTGGTCCGGATGGTCCTTGTGGGCCTTGTGGTCCTTGTGGGCCTTGTGGTCCTTGGTTGTTTGGTCCTTGTGGTCCTGAAGCATTAGCGTTGGCGTTTGCAATTGCTACTGGTCCTTGTGGTCCGTATGGTCCTTGGTTGTTCGGTCCTTGTGGTCCGGATGGTCCTTGTGGGCCTTGTGGGCCTTGTGGTCCTTGGTTGTTTGGTCCTTGTGGTCCTGAAGCATTAGCATTGGCGTTTGCAATTGCTAGAGGTCCTTGTGGGCCGTATGGTCCTTGGTTGTTTGGTCCTTGTGGTCCGGATGGTCCTTGTGGGCCTTGTGGTCCTTGTGGGCCTTGTGGTCCTTGGTTGTTTGGTCCTTGTGGTCCTGAAGCATTAGCATTGGCGTTTGCAATTGCTAGAGGTCCTTGTGGTCCGTATGGTCCTTGGTTGTTTGGTCCTTGTTGTCCGGATGGTCCTTGTGGGCCTTGTGGTCCTTGTGGTCCTTGGTTGTTTGGTCCTTGTGGTCCTGAAGCATTAGCATTGGCGTTTGCAATTGCTACTGGTCCTTGTGGTCCGTATGGTCCTTGTGGGCCTTGTGGTCCTGAAGCATTAGCATTGGCGTTTGCAATTGCTAGTGGTCCTTGTGGTCCGTATGGTCCGTATGGTCCTTGTGGGCCTTGTGGTCCTTGTGGGCCTTGTGGTCCTTGGTTGTTTGGTCCTTGTGGTCCTGAAGCATTAGCATTGGCGTTTGCAATTGCTAGAGGTCCTTGTGGTCCGTATGGTCCTTGGTTGTTTGGTCCTTGTGGTCCGGATGGTCCTTGTGGGCCTTGTGGTCCTTGTGGGCCTTGTGGTCCTTGGTTGTTTGGTCCTTGTGGTCCTGAGGCATTAGCATTGGCGTTTGCAATTGCTAGAGGTCCTTGTGGTCCGTATGGTCCTTGGTTGTTTGGTCCTTGTGGTCCAGATGGTCCTTGTGGGCCTTGTGGTCCTTGTGGGCCTTGTGGTCCTTGGTTGTTTGGTCCTTGTGGTCCTGAAGCATTAGCATTGGCGTTTGCAATTGCTAGAGGTCCTTGTGGTCCGTATGGTCCTTGGTTGTTTGGTCCTTGTGGTCCGGATGGTCCTTGTGGGCCTTGTGGTCCTTGTGGGCCTTGTGGTCCTTGGTTGTTTGGTCCTTGTGGTCCTGAAGCATTAGCATTGGCGTTTGCAATTGCTAGAGGTCCTTGTGGTCCGTATGGTCCGTATGGTACTTGTGGGCCTTGTGGTCCTTGGTTGTTTGGTCCTTGTGGTCCTGAAGCATTAGCATTGGCGTTTGCAATTGCTAGAGGTCCTTGTGGTCCGTATGGTCCTTGGTTGTTTGGTCCTTGTGGTCCGGATGGTCCTTGTGGGCCTTGTGGTCCTTGTGGGCCTTGTGGTCCTTGGTTGTTTGGTCCTTGTGGTCCTGAAGCATTAGCATTGGCGTTTGCAATTGCTACTGGTCCTTGTGGTCCGTATGGTCCTTGTGGGCCTTGTGGTCCTGAAGCATTAGCATTGGCGTTTGCAATTGCTAGTGGTCCTTGTGGTCCGTATGGTCCGTATGGTCCTTGTGGGCCTTGTGGTCCTTGTGGGCCTTGTGGTCCTTGGTTGTTTGGTCCTTGTGGTCCTGAAGCATTAGCATTGGCGTTTGCAATTGCTAGAGGTCCTTGTGGTCCATATGGTCCTTGGTTGTTTGGTCCTTGTGGTCCGGATGGTCCTTGTGGGCCTTGTGGTCCTTGTGGGCCTTGTGGTCCTTGGTTGTTTGGTCCTTGTGGTCCTGAGGCATTAGCATTGGCGTTTGCAATTGCTAGAGGTCCTTGTGGTCCGTATGGTCCTTGGTTGTTTGGTCCTTGTGGTCCAGATGGTCCTTGTGGGCCTTGTGGTCCTTGTGGGCCTTGTGGTCCTTGGTTGTTTGGTCCTTGTGGTCCTGAAGCATTAGCATTGGCGTTTGCAATTGCTACTGGTCCTTGTGGTCCGTATGGTCCTTGTGGGCCTTGTGGTCCTGAAGCATTAGCATTGGCGTTTGCAATTGCTAGTGGGCCTTGTGGTCCGAATGGTCCGTATGGTCCTTGTGGGCCTTGTGGTCCTTGGTTGTTTGGTCTTTGTGGTCCTGAAGCATTAGCATTGGCGTTTGCAATTGCTAGAGGTCCTTGTGGGCCGTATGGTCCTTGGTTGTTTGGTCCTTGTGGTCCGGATGGTCCTTGTGGGCCTTGTGGTCCTTGTGGGCCTTGTGGTCCTTGGTTGTTTGGTCCTTGTGGTCCTGAAGCATTAGCATTGGCGTTTGCAATTGCTAGAGGTCCTTGTGGTCCGTATGGTCCTTGGTTGTTTGGTCCTTGTGGTCCGGATGGTCCTTGTGGGCCTTGTGGTCCTTGTGGGCCTTGTGGTCCTTGGTTGTTTGGTCCTTGTGGTCCTGAAGCATTAGCATTGGCGTTTGCAATTGCTAGTGGTCCTTGTGGTCCGTATGGTCCGTATGGTCCTTGTGGGCCTTGTGGTCCTTGTGGGCCTTGTGGTCCTTGGTTGTTTGGTCCTTGTGGTCCTGAAGCATTAGCATTGGCGTTTGCAATTGCTAGAGGTCCTTGTGGTCCGTATGGTCCTTGGTTGTTTGGTCCTTGTGGTCCGGATGGTCCTTGTGGGCCTTGTGGTCCTTGTGGGCCTTGTGGTCCTTGGTTGTTTGGTCCTTGTGGTCCTGAAGCATTAGCATTGGCGTTTGCAATTGCTAGTGGTCCTTGTGGTCCGTATGGTCCGTATGGTCCTTGTGGGCCTTGTGGTCCTTGTGGGCCTTGTGGTCCTTGGTTGTTTGGTCCTTGTGGTCCTGAAGCATTAGCATTGGCGTTTGCAATTGCTAGAGGTCCTTGTGGTCCGTATGGTCCTAGGTTGTTTGGTCCTTGTGGTCCGGATGGTCCTTGTGGGCCTTGTGGTCCTTGTGGGCCTTGTGGTCCTTGGTTGTTTGGTCCTTGTGGTCCTGAAGCATTAGCATTGGCGTTTGCAATTGCTAGAGGTCCTTGTGGTCCGTATGGTCCTTGGTTGTTTGGTCCTTGTGGTCCGGATGGTCCTTGTGGGCCTTGTGGTCCTTGTGGGCCTTGTGGTCCTGAAGCATTAGCATTGGCGTTTGCAATTGCTACTGGTCCTTGTGGTCCGTATGGTCCTTGTGGGCCTTGTGGTCCTGAAGCATTAGCATTGGCGTTTGCAATTGCTAGTGGTCCTTGTGGTCCGTATGGTCCGTATGGTCCTTGTGGGCCTTGTGGTCCTGGTGGGCCTTGTGGTCCTTGGTTGTTTGGTCCTTGTTGTCCTGAAGCATTAGCATTGGCGTTTGCAATTGCTAGAGGTCCTTGTGGTCCGTATGGTCCTTGGTTGTTTGGTCCTTGTGGTCCGGATGGTCCTTGTGGGCCTTGTGGTCCTTGTGGGCCTTGTGGTCCTTGGTTGTTTGGTCCTTGTGGTCCTGAGGCATTAGCATTGGCGTTTGCAATTGCTAGAGGTCCTTGTGGTCCGTATGGTCCTTGGTTGTTTGGTCCTTGTGGTCCAGATGGTCCTTGTGGGCCTTGTGGTCCTTGTGGGCCTTGTGGTCCTTGGTTGTTTGGTCCTTGTGGTCCTGAAGCATTAGCATTGGCGTTTGCAATTGCTACTGGTCCTTGTGGTCCGTATGGTCCTTGTGGGCCTTGTGGTCCTGAAGCATTAGCATTGGCGTTTGCAATTGCTAGTGGTCCTTGTGGTCCGTATGGTCCGTATGGTCCTTGTGGGCCTTGTGGTCCTTGTGGGCCTTGTGGTCCTTGGTTGTTTAGTCCTTGTGGTCCTGAAGCATTAGCATTGGCGTTTGCAATTGCTAGAGGTCCTTGTGGTCCGTATGGTCCTTGGTTGTTTGGTCCTTGTGGTCCGGATGGTCCTTGTGGGCCTTGTGGTCCTTGTGGGCCTTGTGGTCCTTGGTTGTTTGGTCCTTGTGGTCCTGAGGCATTAGCATTGGCGTTTGCAATTGCTAGAGGTCCTTGTGGTCCGTATGGTCCTTGGTTGTTTGGTCCTTGTGGTCCAGATGGTCCTTGTGGGCCTTGTGGTCCTTGTGGGCCTTGTGGTCCTTGGTTGTTTGGTCCTTGTGGTCCTGAAGCATTAGCATTGGCGTTTGCAATTGCTACTGGTCCTTGTGGTCCGTATGGTCCTTGTGGGCCTTGTGGTCCTGAAGCATTAGCATTGGCGTTTGCAATTGCTAGTGGTCCTTGTGGTCCGTATGGTCCGTATGGTCCTTGTGGGCCTTGTGGTCCTTGTGGGCCTTGTGGTCCTTGGTTGTTTGGTCCTTGTGGTCCTGAAGCATTAGCATTGGCGTTTGCAATTGCTAGAGGTCCTTGTGGTCCGTATGGTCCTTGGTTGTTTGGTCCTTGTGGTCCGGATGGTCCTTGTGGGCCTTGTGGTCCTTGTGGGCCTTGTGGTCCTTGGTTGTTTGGTCCTTGTGGTCCTGAGGCATTAGCATTGGCGTTTGCAATTGCTAGAGGTCCTTGTGGTCCGTATGGTCCTTGGTTGTTTGGTCCTTGTGGTCCAGATGATCCTTGTGGGCCTTGTGGTCCTTGTGGGCCTTGTGGTCCTTGGTTGTTTTGTCCTTGTGGTCCTGAAGCATTAGCATTGGCGTTTGCAATTGCTAGAGGTCCTTGTGGTCCGTATGGTCCTTGGTTGTTTGGTCCTTGTGGTCCGGATGGTCCTTGTGGGCCTTGTGGTCCTTGTGGGCCTTGTGGTCCTTGGTTGTTTGGTCCTTGTGGTCCTGAAGCATTAGCATTGGCGTTTGCAATTGCTACTGGTCCTTGTGGTCCGTATGGTCCTTGTGGGCCTTGTGGTCCTGAAGCATTAGCATTGGCGTTTGCAATTGCTAGTGGTCCTTGTGGTCCGTATGGTCCGTATGGTCCTTGTGGGCCTTGTGGTCCTTGTGGGCCTTGTGGTCCTTGGTTGTTTGGTCCTTGTGGTCCTGAAGCATTAGCATTGGCGTTTGCAATTGCTAGAGGTCCTTGTGGTCCGTATGGTCCTTGGTTGTTTGGTCCTTGTGGTCCGGATGGTCCTTGTGGGCCTTGTGGTCCTTGTGGGCCTTGTGGTCCTTGGTTGTTTGGTCCTTGTGGTCCTGAAGCATTAGCATTGGCGTTTGCAATTGCTAGAGGTCCTTGTGGTCCGTATGGTCCTTGGTTGTTTGGTCCTTGTGGTCCGGATGGTCCTTGTGGGCCTTGTGGTCCTTGTGGGCCTTGTGGTCCTTGGTTGTTTGGTCCTTGTGCTCCTGAAGCATTAGCATTGGCGTTTGCAATTGCTACTGGTCCTTGTGGTCCGTATGGTCCTTGTGGGCCTTGTGGTCCTGAAGCATTTGCATTGGCGTTTGCAATTGCTAGTGGTCCTTGTGGTCCGTATGGTCCGTATGGTCCTTGTGGGCCTTGTGGTCCTTGTGGGCCTTGTGGTCCTTGGTTGTTTGGTCCTTGTGGTCCTGAAGCATTAGCATTGGCGTTTGCAATTGCTACTGGTCCTTGTGGTCCGTATGGTCCTTGTGGGCCTTGTGGTCCTGAAGCATTAGCATTGGCGTTTGCAATTGCTAGTGGTCCTTGTGGTCCGTATGGTCCGTATGGTCCTTGTGGGCCTTGTGGTCCTTGTGGGCCTTGTGGTCCTTGGTTGTTTGGTCCTTGTGGTCCTGAAGCATTAGCATTGGCGTTTGCAATTGCTAGAGGTCCTTGTGGTCCGTATGGTCCTTGGTTGTTTGGTCCTTGTGGTCCGGATGGTCCTTGTGGGCCTTGTGGTCCTTGTGGGCCTTGTGGTCCTTGGTTGTTTGGTCCTTGTGGTCCTGAGGCATTAGCATTGGCGTTTGCAATTGCTAGAGGTCCTTGTGGTCCGTATGGTCCTTGGTTGTTTGGTCCTTGTGGTCCAGATGGTCCTTGTGGGCCTTGTGGTCCTTGTGGGCCTTGTGGTCCTTGGTTGTTTGGTCCTTGTGGTCCTGAAGCATTAGCATTGGCGTTTGCAATTGCTAGAGGTCCTTGTGGTCCGTATGGTCCTTGGTTGTTTGGTCCTTGTGGTCCAGATGGTCCTTGTGGGCCTTGTGGTCCTTGTGGGCCTTGTGGTCCTTGGTTGTTTGGTCCTTGTGCTCCTGAAGCATTAGCATTGGCGTTTGCAATTGCTACTGGTCCTTGTGGTCCGTATGGTCCTTGTGGGCCTTGTGGTCCTGAAGCATTTGCATTGGCGTTTGCAATTGCTAGTGGTCCTTGTGGTCCGTATGGTCCGTATGGTCCTTGTGGGCCTTGTGGTCCTTGTGGGCCTTGTGGTCCTTGGTTGTTTGGTCCTTGTGGTCCTGAAGCATTAGCATTGGCGTTTGCAATTGCTACTGGTCCTTGTGGTCCGTATGGTCCTTGTGGGCCTTGTGGTCCTGAAGCATTAGCATTGGCGTTTGCAATTGCTAGTGGTCCTTGTGGTCCGTATGGTCCGTATGGTCCTTGTGGGCCTTGTGGTCCTTGTGGGCCTTGTGGTCCTTGGTTGTTTGGTCCTTGTGGTCCTGAAGCATTAGCATTGGCGTTTGCAATTGCTAGAGGTCCTTGTGGTCCGTATGGTCCTTGGTTGTTTGGTCCTTGTGGTCCGGATGGTCCTTGTGGGCCTTGCGGTCCTTGTGGGCCTTGTGGTCCTTGGTTGTTTGGTCCTTGTGGTCCTGAAGAATTAGCATTGGCGTTTGCAATTGCTAGAGGTCCTTGTGGTCCGTATGGTCCTTGGTTGTTTGGTCCTTGTGGTCCGGATGGTCCTTGTGGGCCTTGTGGTCCTTGTGGGCCTTGTGGTCCTTGTGGTCCTGAAGCATTAGCATTGGCGTTTGCAATTGCTACTGGTCCTTGTGGTCCGTATGGTCCTTGTGGGCCTTGTTGTCCTGAAGCATTAGCATTGGCGTTTGCAATTGCTAGTGGTCCTTGTGGTCCGTATGGTCCGTATGGTCCTTGTGGGCCTTGTGGTCCTTGTGGGCCTTGTGGTCCTTGGTTGTTTGGTCCTTGTGGTCCTGAAGCATTAGCATTGGCGTTTGCAATTGCTAGTGGTCCTTGTGGTCCGTATGGTCCGTATGGTCCGTATGGTCCTTGTGGGCCTTGTGGTCCTTGTGGGCCTTGTGGTCCTTGTGGGCCTTGTGGTCCTTGGTTGTTTGGTCCTTGTGGTCCTGAAGCATTAGCATTGGCGTTTGCAATTGCTAGAGGTCCTTGTGGGCCGTATGGTCCTTGGTTGTTTGGTCCTTGTGGTCCGGATGGTCCTTGTGGGCCTTGTGGTCCTTGTGGGCCTTGTGGTCCTTGGTTGTTTGGTCCTTGTGGTCCTGAAGCATTAGCATTGGCGTTTGCAATTGCTAGAGGTCCTTGTGGTCCGTATGGTCCTTGGTTGTTTGGTCCTTGTTGTCCGGATGGTCCTTGTGGGCCTTGTGGTCCTTGTGGGCCTTGTGGTCCTTGGTTGTTTGGTCCTTGTGGTCCTGAAGCATTAGCATTGGCGTTTGCAATTGCTACTGGTCCTTGTGGTCCGTATGGTCCTTGTGGGCCTTGTTGTCCTGAAGCATTAGCATTGGCGTTTGCAATTGCTAGTGGACCTTGTGGTCCGTATGGTCCGTATGGTCCTTGTGGGCCTTGTGGTCCTTGTGGGCCTTGTGGTCCTTGGTTGTTTGGTCCTTGTGGTCCTGAAGCATTAGCATTGGCGTTTGCATTTGCTACTGGTCCTTGTGGCCCGGATGGTCCTTGTGGGCGTTGTGGTCCTTGGTTGTTTGGTCCTTGTGGTCCTGAAGCATTAGCATTGGCGTTTGCAATTGCTAGAGGTCCTTGTGGTCCGTATGGTCCTTGGTTGTTTGGTCCTTGTGGTCCAGATGGTCCTTGTGGGCCTTGTGGTCCTTGTGGGCCTTGTGGGCCGTATGGTCCTTGGTTGTTTGGTCCTTGTGGTCCTGAAGCATTAGCATTGGCGTTTGCAATTGCTACTGGTCCTTGTGGCCCGTATGGTCCTTGTGGGCCTCGTGGTCCTTGGTTGTTTGGTCCTTGTGGTCCAGAAGCATTAGCATTGGCGTTTGCAATTGCTAGAGGTCCTTGTGGTCCGTATGGTCCTTGGTTGTTTGGTCCTTGTGGTCCGGATGGTCCTTGTGGGCCTTGTGGTCCTTGTGGGCCTTGTGGTCCTTGGTTGTTTGGTCCTTGTGGTCCTGAAGCATTAGCATTTGCGTTTGCAATTGCTACTGGTCCTTGTGGCCCGTATGGTCCTTGTGGGCCTTGTGGTCCTTGGTTGTTTGGTCCTTGTGGTCCTGAAGCATTAGCATTGGCGTTTGCAATTGCTAGAGGTCCTTGTGGTCCGTATGGTCCTTGGTTGTTTGGTCCTTGTGGTCCGGATGGTCCTTGTGGGCCTTGTGGTCCTTGTGGGCCTTGTGGTCCTTGGTTGTTTGGTCCTTGTGGTCCTTGGTTGTTTGGTCCTTGTGGTCCTGAAGCATTAGCATTGGCGTTTGCAATTGCAACTGGTCCTTGTGGTCCGTATGGTCCTTGGTTATTTGGTCCTTGTGGTCCAGATGGCCCTTGTGGGCCTTGTGGTCCTTGTGGGCCTTGTGGTCCTTGGTTGTTTGGTCCTTGTGGTCCTGAAGCATTAGCATTGGCGTTTGCAATTGCTAGAGGTCCTTGTGGGCCGTATGGTCCTTGGTTGTTTGGTCCTTGTGGTCCGGATGATCCTTGTGGGCCTTGTGGTCCTTGTGGGCCTTGTGGTCCTTGGTTGTTTGGTCCTTGTGGTCCTGAAGCATTAGCATTGGCGTTTGCAATTGCTAGAGGTCCTTGTGGTCCGTATGGTCCTTGGTTGTTTGGTCCTTGTGGTCCGGATGGTCCTTGTGGTCCGGATGGTCCTTGTGGGCCTTGTGGGCCTTGTGGTCCTTGGTTGTTTGGTCCTTGTGGTCCTGATGCATTAGCATTGGCGTTTGCAATTGCTAGTGGTCCTTGTGGTCCGTATGATCCTTGGTTGTTTGGTCCTTGTGGTCCGGATGGTCCTTGTGGGCTTTGAGCAATAGCATTTGCGTTTGCAATGGCTTGTGGTCCGTATGGACCTTGTGGCCCATTTTGTCCTTGTGCTCCTTGCAATGTTGCAGCGTATGCGTCAGCAGTAGCATTCGTGGCTTGTCCGTTGTTATTGCCATTAGCACTTGCATTTGCATCGGCGCTGGCTTGACTGTAGCCTGAAGAAGCATAAGCGTTGGCTGATGCCTCGGCACTAGCGTCTGTGTCTTCTTCATCTACGATCCTTTCCACCATATACTCGTTTCCATATTCATCAATGTCGATGTCAATTCTTTTGTGGATCCTATGTCCGGCCTTTGCCTTTTCTGCAGCATGTCCTCTAAACTCTTTGGTTGTCACAGCCTTGTCATTTTCATAGGATAAGGATTCTCTTGTTTCTGTTAAGTCATATAGATCTTGTCGGAGGTCGGTAGTGTCTTGAATATAAGCACTGGCATAGTACTGAAATAATAATTAACAGTTTATTAATAAAACATTACTGGTTTAATAATTTAGTTCGTGAAACTTTGAAGCACAATGTTTATGTCAGTTGATTTTCTTACTGATAGCTTTAAATTTGGTTATAATACGAACACTAGACACACCAAGAAGAAGTTAAATTATAAACGAAATGTTTTTCAAGTCATCAATTTCTCACTATCGATTGATATTATAAAAAATCCTAAAATTTATTTAAAGCACAGACTTCCAATATTATTACCAGTAGATTTTAAGCCTGTTAAAAGAAATTTGTTGTTGTCAGTGTCCATAAAATTATTTAAAACTATTTAAATAGTAAGCAAATTATTTGGTTAGAAAAGTAAACAAAAAGTAGCAAAAGGAATTTTAATAAATTCTAATGATAGAATTCCGGATTTGGCCGTGTGGTGATCGGTTGGGAATAACACCACCCCATCTCTCTCCGTGGGTGTCGTAAGAGGTGACTAAGGAAACACAAATGAGACCTGCCTCCTAGTAATCCTTCCCAGGCAACGACACTTCGTTTTTTTCTGAATCTGAGGTGTCGTCCTATGGTCCGACGCCAAACAGTTTGAAGTGTTCCATCGATGCATGGGAGTACCAGTACCTTTATAGGCATTTTCTGGGTTAATTTGCTCCATCGTCGACCTCATTTTTGACCTTTATGGTCAAGATTGAGGTCAGGAGTTAACCCATCTTATAATAAAAGAAAAAGCAATCTTCGCGAATTAGTTCAGTTACCGATGTACCAACTACCTAAATTTAATAATGAGTATGGCAGAAGGGTCGGGAAATACTACCTTCCTCGGGTATTATATAAGGTCCTAATTTATTAGTCACTTACCTTCTAAGGCGTTATTGTATAAGTTGATAGTATTCCAAAAAACAACATAAAAATTAATTATCTGAAAATTAAATTTTGTAAAAAAAATAAAAAATGAATTTTCCATTTAAAGATAAAGGAATAGTTCTCTTTCGATTATAGCCGTCCACTCCCCGCTCGCCCGCTCTACTACTGCAATTATTATTTACGTTTGAATGGATGGGTTTATTCAACATAGTAATGGAAAAATATCATAACAAAATTTTTCAAGACCTTTTAAATTTAATATTATGCTTTTGTTTTTTGACTCAAATGATATATTTTTACCTACACAATAACGTGTTAAAAGGAAAGTGACTAATAAATTAGGATCTTATATAGTCTGCCAAAGTCACTCACTCAGAAAATCTATAACAACCATCCTAAAAATATTAAAAATATTTGGAAAAAATATTTCATTATAGATAAATTTAAAGACCCCGGGAAGGGGCCTCCGGGCACTCCTGTCATACAAATTAAAATTATTAAAACTAACTTTGAGGGTGTCAACTCAATAACCCCACAATCTTTAATATCAAGATTATTTTTAAGGAATTTTGTTCTTTGTGTGTAAATTGAAATAAACATTTTAAATTTTATTTCTTTTTAATTAAAAAAAATCCCCTTTTCCTCAAAGAAATTTAAAAAGATCGACTTCATGTTGGGTTAAATAGACTCCTTAGAGAAGGGTTAATTTTGTCAAAAGAAACTGGTCGTCATGTCATCTTGTATGAATTTACTGTGAAGTATTTTATCAACTAAGGGGAGAAATGTAGGCTGAATGTTTCTTGATTGGAAATTATACAGAGAATTTAATATCCTATGGACTGATTAGGCAGAATGAAATACTATTACTAAATAGTACTTACTTATATAAACCGATGACTTCGGGAGTTCTAGGATCAGATTCCTAATCGTTACAAATTTTTGCGTAAACAATTTTACACTTTCATATATAAAGAAACACAAAGAAAAATTTCGTGTTAGCCTTTTAGTGTGTTGCGTGTTAGTTTGTATAATAGTAACTGTAGACATCTTACCTGCACAGAGCAGAACAGGATCAAACAGGTTATTACTCTCATTTTGAGAGTTCGCAACCGAACTGATGCCGATACAAAATTTCCGAGCCTTTTTATACTCGAATTTCCAATGAAAATTGACGTAAGGACCTTTAGTTGTAATTTAACAAATATTTACAGAATTCTCACCTCTTTTGTCCGAAACAATGTAGGAGTTAGTTTTTCATATGTAACAATAGTTCGTTAATATATCTTGATTAAGATATTGTAGCACTAAAACTAGCACAGTTGAAAAAACAAATTTGTGCTGTTTTCGCCGAACAAGCAACACATAGCCGTCCAGAAAAATATGTTATATAATGATGTTTATTTATAAATGCACGGAAAGTACTTTTGAAGTGTAGACAGAAGTTCTTCTGAACTTTTTTGTAAAATAGTGGGTTTTTTTATCTGCCTTCCGAGGAGGCATTAGATTACAATTTGTCAATTTGTTAACCATTATAATAATAATAAATCATTTATTAACAACAAAAATTAGAAACATTAGACTATGGCCTAAATCCCCTTCATGTTTCGAAGGGAGGCCCGTGCTCCTCGGTGGGGACGTAAATGCGCTGGTAAAAAAAAACATTAGAACATATAAATCTTTTTTCGAAACACAATATACTTAAAATTTGGGCAGAAATAATAACAAACATGCCTGATGATGTTCCTGTGTTTCAGGCGAAAAGGGATTAACCATCAGGGAAAGATGATGGGCAGCAGAATCATCATTAGAAGCACACTACCGCGATCGGCAACTAGCCTGCTCAACGTGGCGATTGTCATTTTTTTTTCAAGTTGAAATTAATAAAGTTGAGTTAATTTAATTTTTTTATTTTTTATTAGATGACTTGAAATTAGTTAGCGAAAATGATTAACGCACAAAACTGAACAACTTTCCTCGAGAAACAATGGTTGAAATGAAAAAAAAAATCGCCTCTCCATCCGGCTTATGTGATCAAAAAATATCATTTGTATGGAAAGTCATAAGCTTATATATAAGTCAGTCTAAGTAATTTTAAGTACCATATCTCACTAAAAGATTTGACGATAAGGATTAGATTAGAAGTGACCTGTGCCCGGCAGTAAGATTTTTTGGCTTAGTATAAAAAATCTTGACACTACATGTTATGATAGCGACGACCGGCTGCCTCTGAACCAACAGTTCCGAGTTCGATTCTCGGTCGAGGCAGACATTTGGATAAAAAGCAGGTGTTTGTTTTTGGAACAAGTTCTAACAAGACCCCGAAACGAACTATATAAAGATTTGAAAACTCTTAACACAGACAAGTTATACGATAAGGCTAGGATAAGATAATGCTGTAACTTGTTTTTGTTAGAGTTTTCAAATCTCAAATAAATATAAAACTAAAAAAATAATCACCGCCGCGCCGACATTAATCGCTTGCATTATAAATTTATAACTTTTAAACGGCTGAACCGATTTTCTAGCTAAACTTTATTAAAAATAAACATCGAACTAGTGTCTAAAGTAGGCCTTCCTTTATTTTTTTCTGAAACACTAGTGTTTATTTTTTTGCTAAGAACCATTTCGATTGTTTAAGTATAGCTACAAACTACATATTTAGATTACGTTAACTTATAAATATAATCCGTATCCAAATCGGGTTAGGATGCTACGTTGCCACAGTAGCTCTAGCACGATAACGACAAACTCGCACTCGGATCACGCTGAAACTTCACTTTGATTGCGCGAGGGTCCCGCGCATAGGCTTGCTCGCCCTATGGCGTTGTCAATGTTGACATTTTGATATAGGACCGCGGTGTTGTCGCGGTGCTGTCACTATCGTACTCGGCCAGCTGATAGACTCACTCATCAAACTTATAACACCTCTATCCCTCTTTTTTAGCCTCCGACAAAAAGGGGTGTTCTAAGTTTGATGTGTTTCTGTGTATCTGTCTGTGGCATCGTATTTTCACAACGAAAGGACCGATTTTGATGCGGTTTTTTGTTTAAAAGCTGATGTAATCAAGATGGTTGGTTATATTTGATCAAAGTTGGTTCAACCGTTATAAAGGTAATAATATTTTTTTGTTATTTTTCGATAATTAAAAAGAGTTCCTTGGAAACAGCTTGCTGTGTTCCATCGGTGCCTAGGAGTACCAGTGCATTAATAGGCATTTTCTGGGTTAACTCGCTCCATCATCGTCGACCTCATCTATGACCTTGGTCAAGATTGAACTCAAGAGTTAACCCATCTTATAATAAAAAAATTTTAAAAAAATACTTACAAGCTTTCTCACTGATAAGGAGGTTAGTTTTCTTTTTCACGATTTTTCTTACATTTCTTTCTAATTTTTCTTCAAGTTTTGCAGCCCGCGTAACTCCATATAAACTTTAAAAGACTTTAGATTTTCTAATCTAACCACTGCTTACGTTAAATTTCATTCTGCGAATAAAAAATAATAAAAGTTATTGACGGTGTAGGTACCTTGTTTTTATTTTATTGTAGACTTAAAAAAAAATGTTACATTATTTTTAATAGCTTACCGAACTTCGTTTTCTTGGGAATTTGGTAAAATCATCTAGCTTTTGTGTAATTTTTATGTCTAAGCTATGTTACTGCAAAGTTTCAACAAAATCCGTCCAGTAGTTTTTGCGTGGAGTAACAAACATCCATCCATCTATCCACCCCTAGCTAATGCCTGCAACTTCGTATTGTGTGTTGTTTTTTTTTTAACAAGATGTACCTACTCTACAATAACATAACAATTCGTAACCGCTTATTAAATTACTAGCTTTCCGCCCGCGGCTTCGCCCGCGTGGACTACAGGTTATATTGTGAGATTTTTACATACAAAAGTTTTTTCCCGCTAACTCCCGTTCCCGTGGGAATTTTGCAATATCCTGTTGCAACTAAGCTTTAAGTTTACTAAGGTACCTGCATGCCAAATTTCAAGCGTCTAACTTAAGCGGTTTAGATTTTTCATACAAAAGGATTTTCCCGCTAATTCCCGTTCCCGTGGGAATTTCAGGAATTCCTTTCTTAGTGCACCTCTACGATACCTAAGCTACGTTTCTTCCAAATTTCAAGTGCCTACGTTTAGCCGTTTAGGCTGTGCGTTGATATGTCAGTCAGTCAGTTTCTCCTTTTATATATTTAGATAATTGTACTTTCTTTCCGTAATGCGTAATTCTCTCTTCCCGTCTTGTACACTATTTCCTGTAAGAGATCTTTTTTAGAGATAAACTCGCCTTTGCACACAAATATTCTGGAAAATGTTTCCTTACTTTGTTTAATAAAGATAAACTTTGAATTTTTCGTGGTTAAGAAGTTGATTAAAAACCAGTTTTGTAACTGGAAGGTTGCGGGTGCGAATCCAGGTTTGGCCCTGTACTACTAAATTAAACATACATACATACGCTCACGCCTATAATCCCTAACGGGGTACGTTTGACACACAGTTGCCACGTTTGACACACAGTTGCCACGTTTGACACACAGTTGCCACGTTTGACACACAGTTGCCACGTTTGACACAGTTGCCACGTTTGACACACAGTTGCCACGTTTGACACACAGTTGCCACGTTTGACACACATTGTGAGGGTTATCATATGGAACAAGTTGTAAATGGTGAGAGGTAGTCATGGTCAGCCTTTCGCCCACTATGCAAAACTCTGGAATCCCACTTACAGAGTTTTACTGAATACCTGGGAAGAGTAGGTAGCTGGCACATTCTAAGTGTTTCTTTCACTCCCAGACCAGCATGGAAGAATAACTACTAAATAAAAGCGACGGCCAGTTTGGTCGAGTGGTATTGGCGCTGCCTCTTGATTGACGGGTCCTGGGTTCGAATCCCAGTCGAGGCAAATGTTTGTGTAAAAAACCGGCCAAGAGCGTGTCGGGCCACGCGCATTGTAGGGTTCCGTAGCAGCATGGTTCAAATATGCAGCTGGCTTCTTAATTCTACAAGCATATTGTCGTAGTTGATGTTAAAATCCCCAAATACTATACTTAGTATTATAAACAAATGTACCTATTAAAAAGTTTGGCATAAATATAACAGAATGGAAGTGTTTAATGCGCGAGCGAAGCGAGTGCGAATTTTTTTTTTTTTGCGACAATTTTATTGTAAGGAATAATATCAATAGTGCTCTGCCTTACGTCCAAAAAAGGCCGGAACATTTCGCTTCCGGAAACCAGCACCAAATTTTTATGTGTGGTTAGGCATGTCACCTGGACCCCAAAACTGCCGGGAGACACTTCGTGAGGTGTCAAGGTCACCAGTTATGACGTCATCAATGTGGCCGCCGCCGCGTTTTGAAAAATGTAAATTACTCATAAATTACGCAGTGCACATGTACGTGTGGGGTATCAAATGAAAGGATATTAAATATGCTGCATTGTTTTCATTGAATGTAACTGCGTAAATATGAAAACAACAAAAATATAGGACAAATAAGACAAATTACAAAAAAAATAATACATATTTATTTTTATAGCTAGAGAACCATTTATATTACAGAGAAAAAATGTAGGGTACAAATAATTCTACGTTATTCGTCTATAGTTTACAATTTAAATCATCACAATCGGACGAAAAAAGCCATAGTTATGCTGGTTTAACTAAAGCGCGGCGGATGCCATATATTCAACCGACGTCGCCGGCGTGTTTTGAAAAATGTTAATTATACTTAAATTACGCAGTGCATATGAATGTTTGGGGTATCTAATGAAAGGATATTAAATTTGCTGCATTGTTTTGATTAAATGTAACTGCGTAAATATGAAAACAACAAAAATATAGGACAAATAATACAAATTACAAAAATAAATACATATTTATTTTTATAACTAGATAACCATTTGTATTACAGAGAAATAATGTAGCGTACAAATAATTCTACGTTATTCGCCTATAGTATAAATTTAAATCATCACAATCGGGTGAAAATAGACATAGTTATGCTGGTTTAACATAAAGCGCGGCGGATGCCATATATTCAACCGACGTCGCCGGCGCGTTTTGAAGAGTCTAAATACACTGAACTGCTCAACACACATGTATGTATGTATACATTCGGACATAAAATGAAAGCATATTTAATATGCTCTAATTTTCTAATGTAATGTACTCTGCGTAAATATAGAAATAAGAAAAATGTGTAACAAATAAATCGAATTAGAGAAAAAAATACGTTTATTTATTTCTATAGCCAGAGAACCATTACATTAGAGACAAAAAATGATTTCTTCGTATATTGTTATGTTATTTTTCTATAGTTTAAAATTGAAATCATCTAAATCGGTAAAAACAGACATAGTTCTGCCAGTTTAAAGATAGTTCGGCGGACGCTAACAACGCGACATGGGTAAGGCTCACGAGCGTTTTGTCCGCCCGTTCCAATGTGTTATGAATATTGATGCATACTAACGATGGCCGTTTCTACTAATAATCAGGATGAAGACTTCACTTGGAAGAGAAACTACTTGCATCAATGCTTATGCATCAATATTCATAACACACTGGAACGGGCGGGCAAAACGTTCGGGCAAACATATTCTTATTAATCCCAAAAACGTTTGGTCGACTATTACTCGCAAACTTGAAGGGCCAACTTATGTGTGATAGTTTTTCTTTTAATTTCGTTGTATATTCTATAACCGTGAATTTTTTCACATTTTCAGAAACAACCGTTTAGCTGGTAGTGTCCCCCCCGGAAACTTGTTTTTAACAAAACATTTCACTTTAAAAATAATTTTTTCGCAAACGGAGTGCTGAATCGAAAAACGTTCTTAGTAAACCCCTTCTATCTTTTAATATGCTATCCTATGACATCCCACTTAAAAATATTGGCGAGAAAAAAAAAAATCATCGCCCTTTCACGTCTATGGGAGACACACGAAAAAAATTTTTTTTCTAAGATTTTACTCTACAGTTCTGTCGGCGTGATTCATATGTATAATGCCAAGTTTCAGCTCTGTAGTACCAAGGGTTTCTTAGGAAACCCGCGGACAGACGGACAGACGGACAGACGGACATGGCGAAACTATAAGGATTCGTAGATTACTACGGAACCCTAAAAAGCAGATATTTGTTCTCGGGTCATGGGTGTTTGTGTCTGTCTTTATCTATGTTCCGAAGGACCCACGACACAAGGGAAAACCTTAGTGTGGGCCTTTGAGTGTATGGCGTTGAATAAGGAAAAGGATAGAATGATAAACACGGTGAAGTGGCTTCTACTTGAGGTCGACCGTGTGGTGATCGTTTGAGAATAACACCACCCAATCTCTTGTAAAAGCATCAAATGCCGTGTGGTATTCGCATTTGAGGAGTTCTTGTTGTATAACACCACCCCTTCTCTTTTCGTTGGTGTCGTAAGAGTCGACCAAGGAAACACAATGAGACCTGCCTCCTATCCAAAACGTAACGAACGACACCTCAATTTGTTCTGAATCCTCAATTTGGTCTCTTGCGGTGTGGTAGGCTCTGTAAAGGGCCGTCTGGTTCGCAATTATCCTCCTACCGAAGTCCGACGCCAAACAGCTTGCTGTAGTCCGTCATTGCGTGAGAGTACCAGTGCCTTAACAGTTATTTTCTGTGTTAACTCGCTCCATCGTCGACCTCATCTATAACCTTGGTCAAGATACAGTATGCGTGGTAAGAAATTGCAATTTATGTTTTTCTTCCACCACTCCCAGAGTAAAAATCTTTTATGAAGTGCCTTTAAATAAGATAGCGAAACTCATTTTCCTTATTTTCTTATTTCAACTAAATCTAAAAAAAAAACATTTGTGACTGTGTCCCAAAGGACTCACAAAATAAAGCAAGAGCATCTTTCATGACATGAATTGTGCGCCTTTAAGTGTTTGACATTTTATGAGGTTAAATGTTTAATGTTAGTTAAACATTTAACCTCATAAAATGTCAAACACTTAAAGGCAACAATTTACTCAAATAAATTGTAGGGAGACCCTTGGTGACCTAAATTAGTGTGCCTTTAAATTAAGCTAGCGAAAATTTAGAGGGTGATTTCACCCATGAAACTGAACAACTGGGTTTACTCTTGACCACAATCTAGCCCAGGGGCGAAGATGTGGTTGAGGATGTAGCAAGCTCTCCCAGAAGATGCCCATTCACTCGAACTTTAAAGAGACTCAGAGACTCTGAGTTTCTTGCCTGTTCTTCACTGAGGAAGACTGCACCTTTGCGAATAGGCGTAGAGTCAGTAGGGTCAAAAGAACGAATGCGTATGTATGTATTTAAATCGTTTAATGTATGTTTGTATGTATTTCATTGTAATCTTGACTTGTTTTAAGTGACATCCTGAATGTCCTATAAAATAAAGATTTTTCTATTCTATTCTATTCTATACTCGGGTTATATGAGCCCGGAATTGCAGACGCAGGCAGAGAATTCCATTCCTTAGCGGTGCGCAGTATAAAAGATGAACAGAAGCGCTCAGTACGGATTCGAGGAATTTCGACAAGGTAAGGGTGGTACCCCGCAGTGCGTCTGGATGTCCGGTAGAAGAAAGGGGCAGGCGGAAAGAGCTCGTGCACCTCATGAGCACACTCCCCGATGAAATGTTCCTTAAAAAAAGTGGTTCAGTTCATTTGCTAATTAATTTATCAGTTATCAGTGATAAGTTATCAGCCTTTTGCTTGCGTTATCTACAGTATGCCTGAGAAAAGTCACAGCTGGCACATTTTAAGTTTTCATTTACTAAAAAGTCCCGTTTCTTATTGGGGCACGCTTGACCATGATCCAGGATTTGGCAGGTCAAGTCATTATTGTGCAACGACTGCTAACTGACCTCCGTGACCCTGCTAACACGGAAGCCTCACCGATTTGGATACATACATACATACAAACACTCACGCCTACAATCCCTCACGGGGTAGGCAGAGCGTCAGTGATTCTAGAACCAGCAGATGCCACGTTTGACATAAATTGTGAGGGCTATCAGATGGAACAAGTTGTGTAATGGTGAGAGATGGTCTGCCTTTCGCCCATGATACAACAAAACCCTCGCGTCCCACTTACAGACTTTTACTGTATACCTGGGAAGAGTAGGTAGCTGGCACATTCTACATTTTTCTTTCACTTCCAGTCGAGCATGAAAGCGGTTTTGATCATGGTTACAATATATGTAGTCACCTGGAATGTGCAGGTTTCCTCACGATGTTTTCCCTCACCGTATGTAAACTTTACCCCAGAAAACAAGTCATTGGTACACAGCGACACTGGGGATTGAACTCGGTACCTCTCGCTGAATGATTTCGACCGTTAGACCACCGACGCGATCGAAATTGTGCAACTAGTTTTGTTTAGAAGGGAAGACATTACAGTTAACTTTAGATCACCATTTATTTTGTATTTTAAGATTATTGTCTAAGGTAATACTCTGTCCCTGAAGGTGTGGCCAATTCGGGCAATGCGGGACTGTAATCAAACTTGCTGGGTGGTAAATATAGTGTGTAATAAGTAAATACAAATCAAAAACGTACAATTTTATCAAGGCTCTAGCAGACAATATCAAAAACTAGAAAACAAAAGCATAAATATCAAAAATAGAAAAATAAACTCTAAAGAGATGTGCTATCCTGCACAGAAGGTATTATTATTATGTGTATAGATAAGTCAATAGGTAGTTTTATTTATGTTTAAATTGTAACGTAACTTATTTTCCATTATCTTAAGACTTAAACAATTTTTGTTTGTGTTATTTATTACTTAATTCATCGACCACACCTTAATTAGACCTGTATCGCCTGAGATACAGGCATTGTAGCCTAGCTCAGGCATAGGTAATTATTTGTCTTATTATTAATTAGCATTCCGCTCGGGACTTCGTTCCCGTGGGAATTTGGGAAAATCATGTACCTTATGTCCATCCCGGATAATGTAGGATTCTAATGTTGAAAGAGTTTTTCAAATCGGTCCAGTAGTTTCGGAGCCTATTCAATACAAACAAACAAATAAACAAACAAACAATCAAATCTTTCCTCTTTATAATATGTATACATAGATATATGTTTAGTCTTAAGTTTTATTTAATGTCACTTTAGTTTTCCAGCAGGCCGAGTACGATAGTGACAGCGCCGCAATGTTGACATTTTGACACGAGTATGTCAAAATCTCAACATTGACAACGCCATAAAGCGAGCAAGCCTTTGCAAGGGACCCTCGTGCAATCAAAGTGAAGTTTCAGCGTGAGCCGAGCGCGAGTTTGTCGTTATCGTGCCAGAGCTGCTGCTGTAAACAATTTGATTTATTTATTAAACTTCTTTATGGCTCGGAATAAGCTGGTTTATATCCTAGAAAATAGCAGATGTGAATCAGTCCAGAAGACTGAACAACTTTCCACAAGAAGCATAAGTCGACATATGAAAAAAAAACATACTACTTATGCAAACAGCTGATTTTTATGGAAAGTCGTTTTTTTTGAGAATTTCACATAGTTTCTTTAAGGTTCAGTTCAATGGAGAAAATGACCCACTGAGGTTTTGCTAACTAATTTAAATTTACTACCATATTGAATAAATGGCGAAACCATGTTATTCCAAGCTTTAAAAAAAATATAAGTGTCTCGTCAAGCCACAGTTGCAGTTTTGTAATAAAATTGACCTGCTACGTTAATCATTAGTTTTTAACTGACTTCAAAAAAAAAGGAGATTTTCAATACGGCTGCATTTTTTCTTTCTTTTTTTGTATGTTTGTTACGCGATAACTCCCCCAATTATAAGCCGATTTTCAAAAATCTTTTTTTTTATTCGAAAGAATACACTCCGTTAATGGTCCTATATGAATTTTATCAAAAATATTACAGCACTTTTTAAAAAAATCAACAAAAACAAATAGTAGATTGTTAAGCAAGGGTGGAAAGAATCAATTCCCGAGGTATTTAGACGCCCGAGCGCACCGAGTAGGAATTGATTCTTTTACCCGTGTTAAACACTCTACTATTCATTTCGAATATGAGGAAAATAAAACTAGTTGTTTATCTAAACTATTTAATAATATTAGTAGCTATTTAAAATTTATTGTCAAATTAGGACAATTCGTGAAATTAAAAGTTACATTTTAAATATGGAACTCACCGCGTAATTGTTGCGGGTTATTGCACTCAAAGAAATTTGCGCTTAGTTCACACCGGCTGTTTAGAAACTCACATGGCCGCAGCATTTTTTTTAATTAATTTTTTTACATAAAACTCTTCACAGCTGACAGCAGTTCTATTTTTAAAGTTCATTCCGGCCCTTAGGTGGGAAGTAATTTGTATGAGTTTTTCCCTCCCTATGGAGGGAAGCAGCATTTTCCTTACAAACTATAAATTGAACTAGTGAAAACTGTGGGATTCGGAATATAAATAAACCAGATCCCAGAAACGCATTTGTTTCCAGGTACTTATTTCCAGTTAGATATTTTTTTTATTTTCATAAAATAGTTTTAATTCGTTCATTGAAGTAAGTTACAATTTGTATTTTAATTTTATTATGGAGTCGACTGCATCACAACGAATCTAGAGTACGAAGAATCTGGATTATGACAAATCTAGAGTATATCTAACACGACGAATACGGAACAAACGATTTTTTTTCAACCGTGTGGTGATCGCTTGAGAATAACACCACCCCATCTCTTTCCGTGGGTGTCGTAAGAGACGACTAAGGAAACAATAATGAGTCCTGCCTCCTAGTAATCCATCCCAGGCAACGACACTTTATTTTTTTCTGAATCTGAGGTGTCGTCCTATGGTCTTATGCGGTATGGTAGGCTCTGTAAAGGGCCGTCTGGTTCGCGACCACCCTCCTACCGAAGTCCGACGCCAAACAGCATGCTGTGTTCCGTCGGTGCGTGGGAGTACCAGTGCCTTTATAGGCATTTTCTGGGTTAACTCGCTCCATCGTCGACATCTTCTTTGACCTTATGGTCAAGATTGATGTCAAGAGTTAAACCATCTTATAATAAAATAAATAAAATAAAAATAAATAGTTTAGTTGGGGCCCTAGTTTTTTTTTGTCCCAGGCCCTTTGGTTACCTAGCTACGCCACTGCTGATAACCCTCACAATTTGTGTCAAACGTGGCATCAAGTAGTTTGCTGCATCAGAACCACTGATGCTCTGCCTACCCCATTAGGTATTAGGGGCCATCCATAAATTACGTCACACGAATTTCATGATTTTTCGACCCCCTCCCCCTCCTTGTCACAGCTGGTCACATTTGTAAGACTCCCCCCTCCCTAGCGTGACGTCACATATTTTGCATATTTTCCATTTTTTGTTTTTTTCTAATAAAAGCAGTACTTAACAGAGTTGTTATTTTTTTTGGGTACTCAAAACTCATTGTCTCAACCAAAGAAAAAACGTAAAAATATTGCTTGGGACTGAGGAGGTTAAGGTTGTCGTTAATAGTTGACACGTTTTCATACTCATAACAAATTTTGAAATGTGACGTCACGAAACTTATAACCCCTCCCACCCCCTTGTCACACAATGTCACACTTTATCGACCCCCTCCCCTCCCTTTAACGTGTGACGTAATTTATGGATGGTCCCTTATAGGCGAGAGCGTATGTATGTATGTTACAAAGAGGAAAGATTTGTATTTTTGTATGATTTCAAAAATTCTTTCACCATTAGTACGCTGCATTATCCCTGAGTAACACAGACTACATAATTTTCCCGAATTCCCACGGGAAAGAAGTCCCGAGCGGAATGCTAGTCTGCTAATATTTGGCCAGACAGAAGCTTATCAATTCTAAATAGGTATGTTAAGTCTAACGGCCAATGCGCTGTAACTACGTCACTTCGTTTAACCTTAAGGTAAATACATAGTATTGACATAGGAACACTTGGTTCAATACAAATTGATTACTGTATTGAGATGTCATACAATACAAAGCATACAATGTTTGCATATGATTTTACGCACATGGTTTCATACAATGGTTAACTTGCTCTTGAAACTTATTCTTTTATTGATTTAAGTCAATAAAATAATATTTGCTTGGTAGGAAACGGAGTGTTCTTTTTTTTACAAAGCAACGATTTTAAGTCTTTTTTCGTGCCCTCGCCGCCAAAGTCTGATATATCAGACAAATAAATTTTACCAATTTAACCGTATTTTTTCTAATTATTAATGTCGTGGCGTGTGGTTAACGTTTTTTACGAAAACTCTTGGCGCTAAAAATGTTAACCCCCGACTAAGAAAGAGTTCTTATAAGCTAAGGTGTGTGTCTGTGTGTCTGTCTGGTATCGTAGATCCTAAAAAAATTGGTTTAGCCATTTAAAGGTAACTTTTTAGCAATAAATATCGGGAGTGATACAAACTTTAAATTGTTTTTTTTATTTTTTTTATTATAAGATGGGTTAACTCTTGACCTTAATCTTGACCAAGGTCATAGATGAGGTCGACGATGGAGCGAGTTAACCCAGAAAACGCCTATAAGGCACTGGTACTCCCACGCACCGACGGAACACAGCAAGCTGTTTGGCGTCGGACTTCGGTAGGAGGGTGGTCGCGAACCAGACGGCCCTTTACAGAGCCTACCACACCGCATGAGACCATAGGACAACACCTCAGATTCATAAAAAAATGAGGTGTTGTTGCCTGAGATAAATTAATAGGAGGCAGGTCTCATTTGTGTTTCCTAAGTCGCCTCTTACGACACCCACGGAAAGAAATGGGGTGGTGTTATTCTAAGCCGATCACCACACGGCAGAAAGTGTAGAGTTACTTGCATGCAATACGCTCACGCGTATAATCCATCGGGGTAGGTAGAGCAGAAGTGGTTCTAGAACCACTTGATACCACATACAAAAATTCTAAGAGTTGTTAGATGTAACATAGTGTATTATAGTGCTATATTAGTGATAGGTTGTCAACCTTTTGCCCATAATACAGCTAAGCCCTCGCGTCCCACTTACTGACTCTTAACAGTATGTCTAGGAAGAGTTGGCAGCTGGCACATTCTAATTTTTTCCACTCCCAGTCCAGCGTGGAAGATAAACACACACACACATCTTAAAAATACATTTTATTTCAGAAATACTTTTTAACGATTTGGTAACTAATTTGTCAGTGGCAAGAAAAAGAATAAAAAGTAGTTTTAATAGTCGAATGCAAAAATTGCTGATTTTTTCTCTAGCTTTATAATTTACTAGCATCCCGCTCGGGACTTCGTTCCCATGAGAATTCGGGAAAATTATGTAGCCATTGTTACTCAGGGATAATGCAGCATCCTAATGGTGAAAGAATTTTTTAAATCGGTCCAGTAGTTTCGGAGTCTATTCGTTACATACAAAAATACAAATCTGTCCTCTATATAATATTAAGTACTAGCTTTCCGCCCGCGGCTTCGCCCGCGTGGACTACAGGTTACATTATGCCCAGCTGTGAGATAAAATGTAACCTATACCCTTTCCCAAGGTCTAATCTTAGTACCAAAATTCATCAAAATCTGTCAACCGCTGTGTCCCTGCATTTTAAATCTGCCATATCTTCGAAAATATTAATTTAAATTACAGACAGACAGACACATATATGTATATATAGCCATGATACGTAGATTTGATTGAACAGCTCTACACGTATTGACGACAATTTTGTCACATCCTGTATACTTCTATAATATGAATATCAACAACATAAAAGACAACTAGTTGTATTCTTACAGTTTTATTTTATTTTCGTTGCATAGACGGACGGACGCGTTTGACGCTTTTCCTGGGAGGCGTGTGTGATTTTATTTCTTTGGAAAATATATTTTTTTTGTAATTTATAGTAATACTACTTTTCTACTTCGTTCCCGTGGGAATTTGGAAAAGTTATGTAGCCTATGTAACATTCTGATGCATAAGCTATATTACTGTCAAGTTTCATCAAAATCAGTCTAGTCGTTTTTGCGTGAAGGAGTAACAAACACCCCTACATCTATCCTTGCTAACTTTAAATGCGTTTTAATACTAGTTGATGCCCGCATCTTCGTTTGCGTTGTTTCATAGCATTTTGATCAAACAAATTATTCGACGTGATTCTTTTTATGTATTTTTATTTATTTATAAATTGATTGAAATAAAACAAACACTAATTTTTTTGTGAAGCTTACTACAATACATTGTGATAAAAACCGCACTCAAATCGGTTAAGCTGTTTCTCAGATTGACGCGCACAAATGGACAAAAATTCTAACAGTTCTTGTTTTAGGATCTATTGCGTTCATAAAGGCCAACAGTAATGGTTTTTCTTGTATATCTTCCATATACAGTCACCGATCAGTTACATTTTTATTAAATGTATAGAATAGACAGACAGACAAAGAAACGACCTGTTTCTTTAGATATCTCATAAGTCTCATAACACCAGAATATCTATGAAACCACATAAATGAATTATATACATTATTTTTCAATTATTGATAATTTCAAATTTTAATTTTTTATCCATATATATTTATATTTACTTATATAAATGCGAAAGTAACTCTATCTATCTGTCTGTCCGTCTTTCACGCCTAAACTACTGAACCGATTTTGATGAACTTTGGTATAGAGATAGATTAGAGCCTGGGAAAGGACATAGGCTACATTTTTATCCCACAGTTGGGCACGATATAACCTGTAGACTACGCGGGCGGAGCCGCGGGCGGAAAGCTAGTACAAAATAATTCGGTATACATGTGAATTTCCTATAAAACGCCGTTACGTAAGAAATGAGAACGTTGCATTATCATATTCTAAATTATTAATGATTGAAACTAATTATCAATGGAAGTGTACCAACTTGGACTCGTTTTATGGGAGGAAGATTTTAAAATATTTTAAATTCGATTGATCATTTCTCCGAAATACCAATTTAAGGCGACTACAGCACCTAAATTACGATTTTATGATGCGTAGATAAGCATGACGCACTGCATTAAATCGAAGAAAAAAATACTACGGTAATATTCAGGACATAAAATAGATAAGTAGTTTGCTGAAAACATGATTCAGCACTTTTGGTTCGATAGAAAAAGCTCACAAAGTCACCTCTAAATATCAATATTGTGTATCTTTTAAGCTGTAAAAACGATAGTAAAATGCACACGGGAACTTGAATTTGCTATCAAAATGTTCGTGATTGAACACTCTCGATAAGTAATTAACGCATTTTTCGATTTAAGCTGTTACCTTTCCATAAATCTCATTTTTTAAACTTTCGAACATGTTTTTACGCACGCACGCTTTCACAGTCCGTAAACTTCGTGTATCGACACTGTTCGCACTGCCGGTCCAGGCCTGTTGAGAGACGGAGATGGCACTATTCCTACGTGTGCTGCCTTTATCGGGTGCTGTAGTCGCCTTAAGAACATATGTTCCTTGGACTTTTTAAATTATTTTTATTCATAGATATATCCTTAGAGTTATGGGATATCAAAAGGAACAGGTTGCAGATTAGTAGGAAGTGAGATAGTTAAGGATTATTTTAGGGTTTTTCGGTATTAACTTATTACGTCTAGAATTTTGCGCTTTCATCCGATTTTTATTCGAGTTATGATTATTATTTTTATTATTTTTATTTCCACTAAAACAAGGACTAAATGATATCCGAAAACTAAATATATTTTGTTTCAAAATATTCTGACTTTTGTTTTGTTACTTTAATGTTTGGCATTATGGACTTTGTTTCCATGAGAATCCGGTAAAATTGTGTAACCTATGTTACTCAGGGATAACGTAGCATTCTATTGGTGTAAGAATTTTTCAAATCGGTCCACTAGTTTCCGAACCTATTCAAGGCAAACAAACGATCAAATCTTTCCTCTTTAAGATATTTAACTGAAAAAAGTATATTTCTCCGAAAATAAAATAGAAGTTTCCAACTTTTGATGTTCGACATGTTTTTTAAATACTAGCTTTCCGCCCGCGTGGACTACTGGTTATATCGTGCCCAGCTGTGGGATAAAATGTAGCCTATAGCATTCCTCAAGGTCTAATCTATCTCTGTACCAGATTTCATCAAAATCGGTTCAGTAGTTTAGGCGTGAAAGCGTAACAAAGAGACAAACTTACATTCATATTTATAATATAGTAAGGATAATTGGTTACCCTAGTCTTCCACTACCAGAGATCCGTTCCTTTGGGGTTCCGCTGTTACATTACTAAAATTGTAAGTATTTAATTCAAAAAAATAAGTTTATCTATGAAAGTGTTTTGCCAGATTGAGGATCCAAATAATCTTATTTTTGTTGTGTTTGTGAAAGTGTGTTTGTTTGTTTGACCTTACTTCACATCAAACTTTACTTCATTTTTTGATTTTTTCCCACTCAAACTAAATCGCGGGCGTGAACTAGTGACAGATATATTTTTTTAAACTTTCTCCGCAAGATAGGAGTCAACTCCGCTTTAAAAAAAATTAATTACTGTATTAAAAAAAAATTGAAATGCTGCTAAAATGGTACAAAAATGTAATGCTACGCGTTTTCATTAATAAAATTATTACATTTTGGTAAGTATAAGCAAAATGAATACTAATAAATTCTATTAATTTTAAGCAAAGAAGACCCAGATAGTCTCGTCGTCATCAGCCCTTAAACGTCTCCACCGAGGGGCACGGGCCTCCTTTCAAAACCCGAAGGGGTTTTAGGCCATAGTCCACCACGCTGGCCCAATGCGGGTTGGTGGACCCAATGCCATGAAAAAAGTTGCGATTAATTGAAAGAAATGTCATGAAAAAAGTTGCGATTAATTGCAGTAATTCATAAATTCAATGTTTTAATAGTTTTTCTGTTTTGATATGGTTTTCACTGTAGGTAATTGAGAGAATTTCTTCAGTAAAGTCTTAGTATGTAGGTCACTATGCTAATCTTAATATTGTCATTAATGAGTGTAGTCCCATTAGTATAAAATATAAAATTTTATACTATCTACGGAACCTTAAGCACTATTTTAAAATGCACGATAATATTTAGAAGTTCATGTTCTGACCAAAACGTTCTAAGGGACGAATTTGAATGAACATAGGGTATAATTTGCATATTAATCGACCCATATCTTCGCGGATTATCCTTACAGGGTGGACATTGAATCAGGGTTGGAAGTAGGGCTGTCACATTTTGTTGAAGAAGCAAGAAGATTGCATACAATATGTTTTATTTATTCAAAAACACAAGCAGCGATAGTCTTTTGTTTTTGTGATCGTCTCTTTTTTTTACTTTTCGATTTCCTTTATTTTGCTTTTTACATTGGTCTAATACGTTTTGATTTTATTAATACATGCATTATTTTGAAGAAAAGTCATATTTTTATTTAAAAAACCAGTTCGCAACACATTTGGATTATACTTTTACTGTGTATTTACTGTTGTCTACTAAAAAAATAACTTACACCACTAAGACCCGTGTTCACCAAAAATATAACCAACGGTTAAACCGCGGTTAGAAGCTAATCAAACGAAATGTCAAAAAAAATGTATGAAAATGACATTGTCAAATCTCTGGTCAGCTGCTAATGGTTGGTTAAATTTTTGGTGAACACGGGCCTAAGTGATGTTCGTCTGATTTCAGCAGCTCTAGCACGATAACGACAAACTCGGGCTCGGCTCACGCTGATATCAAGTAGCCAGTAAAGAAGAAGAAGAAGAATAGAAAAATCTTTATTTTATAGGACATTCAGGATGTCACTTAAAACAAGTCAAGATTACAATGAAATACATACAAACATATATTAAACGATTTAAATACAAATTCCGTATTTTACAAAAGAGTAACAAAACATTTTAAAGTTACTACATATAAGTAAAATAAATTTTTGGGCGCCTGTCAGTGTGTAAAAGTTGCTAGTACCATCAGTGGTAATCTAGGTCAGTAGTACCATTAATGGTACTAGCGACATAAGTCTAGGTCAGTAGTACCATCAATGGTACAAATCGATGGTACTTCTGACCCGGCGGATCACTTTGATTTCGCGAGAGTCCCGCGCAAAGGCTTGCTCGCCCTATGGCTTTGTCAATGTTGACATAGGACCGCGGTGTTGTCGCGGCGCTGTCGCTATCGTACTCGGCCTGTTGGTTGAATGAAACAAAAACAAGACATCAGTGGTTCAGTGGTATATTTTTAATTTAGTGACATTATTGTAATTCACAAACTTTATGTCCGTGCCCTTGTCTAAATTGTATTTTCTTATTCTTAGCTTACTTTGTAATATTAAAAACATTACAAAGTAAGCCAAGAACTAAATAAACTCTCCATAAAAAAAAAGAAAAAAAAGTATGCCCGGGAAGAGCCAGCCGCTAAATGGAAGGATCGAAGTATTATGTTAAGTATGTTAAAATACTTAAAAATATAAAGTTTAAATATGTGTTCAAATCGCGAAAGTTTAAAGTGTTTTTTTTTTTAATATAAGTTGGGTTAACTCTTGACCTCAATCTAGACCATAAGGTCAAAGATGAGGTCGACGATGAAGCGAATTAACCCAGATAATGCCTATAAAGGCACTGGTACTCCCACGCACCGACGGAACGCAGCAAGCTGTTTGGCGTCGGACTTCGGTAGGAGGGTGGTCGCGAACCAGACGGCCCTTTACAGAGCCTACCACACCGCATGAGACCATAGGACGACACCTTAGATTCAGAAAAAAATTAAGTTTCGTTGCCTGGGATGGATTACTAGGAGGCAGGTCTCATTTGTGTTTCCTTAGTCGCCTCTTACGACACCCACGGAAAGAGATGGGGTGGTGTTATTCTCAACCGATCACTACACGGTTAAACACACAGTTAAATATATAATACATAGTAAAATTGTCACACTAGCAACCCTAAGAATACTATTGTCGACGTGACGACATCCCTTTGTCTTGGTGACTTAAAATTAGATAAGGACAGAAGATAACATTGTCTTCGCCTTAAAGTTGATTAAGGGGATGTTCTTCTTAAAAATAGGCCTTTATAGTCACTGTGCTTTTGCGAATTGGCGTAGAGTCAGTTGAGTCAAAAGAACAAATATGTATTTTTTTTTACCAGCCCATACACCTACGTCCTCACCGAGGGGAACGGGCCTCCCTTCGAAACATGAAAGGGATTGAGGCCATAGTCCACCACGCTGGCCCAATGCGGGTTGGTGGACCGCTCGTCTTTCGAAAATGAATTTTCTTGGACGAGCGGGTTTCATCACGACGTTTTCCTTCACCGTTGAGCAAGTGATAATTAGAAATCCGTACATAAATCCGAAAAGACGAATTTAGTGGTACACACCCGCACCAGGATTTGAACCCGCGACCTTCCGATCACAAGTCTGGCTCATTACCAACTGGGCTAGCCCATCTTATAGTAAAAAAATAAAGAGAAAAGTGAATAATGTCAAGCTTCCCCTTAAATGTTGCTCCTCGGTTAATGAAGATTGAAGTCTTAAAGCGTATAGGGTCATTTGCATTTTAATCCACGGCCTAATTTAAGAGGTCATAGTCATAGATACACTCACACCACGTGATAATGTACAGAGGGCCGCACATCAGATTACCACACGCGTAAGCTCAGTGCAAAACTGCTCTTATCGTTAGTGTGATAAGAGCGGTTTTGCAATGAAAATTGAGTAACCTGATGCGCCAGCCTCTGTACCCAGATATAACGATTAGTTAGTTTTAGACTGTGTTAATAAAACAATTTCTTTGAAAAATAACAAAAGTTGTCTATCTTTAGTTTTGAACATAATAAATAAGGTTCTCTCTACGATTTTTGTTTTAAATGAGTATCCAATACTGAAAACTAACCGTAAAAATATTAAAAAGTATATACTTCAATATTTGTTTATCTCACCACAAAAAATTCGACATCCGTTTGTATAAAAAATTTTCTAGTAAATTAGCACACCTAGACATTTCGAAAATTAGTAACCTAGAATGTAATGTGTATGTGCGTATATTAAGTTTCGGTGGAGTCTTTTAGTACTTAAACTTAGAAATTTCAGAAAGTCAGCCTAAGTTCAAAAGCTTCAGTGTCCTTTCTTTTAGAAATAACTTGCACTTAACTTGCAAGAATTTTTAAGGTAAGAAAGATGACTTGAACCCACGTTCCAAGGGTTACATCTCTTGTTGCTCTAACCAACTGAGCTATCGTGTCTTTACTTTAAGGCGACTACAGCACCCGATAAAGGCAGCACACATAGGAATAGTGCCATCTCCGTCTCTCAACAGGCCTGGGCCGGCAGTGCGAACAGTGTCGATACACGAAGTTTACGGACTATGAAAGCGTGCGTGCGTAAAAACATGTTCGAAAGTTAGAAAAATTAGATTTATGGAAAGGTAACAGCTTAAATCGAAAAATGCGTTAACCACTTATCGAGAGTGTTAAATCACGAACATTTTGATAGCAAATTCAAGTTCCTGTGTGCATTTTACTATCGTTTTTACAGCTTAAAAGATACACAATATTGGTATTTAGAGGTGACTTATTGAGCTTTTTCTATCGAACCAAAAGTGCTGAATCATGTTTTCAGCAAACTACTTATCTAGTTTATGTCCTGAATATTACCGTAGTATTTTTTTTCTTAGATTTAATGTAGTGGCATCATAAAATCGTAATTTAGGTGCTGCAGTCGCCTTAAGTCAAGCGGCAAAATTTCTCATTTCCTTAATACGTCGTGCGTGTGGGTCTTAAAACTACTAAAAAAAAAATGAGACCATTCTTGTTAAAAATGTCTCAATAAAACACAATTATCGCCATTATGTTTTACGGGATAGGTAGTTAAATAGATAAACAAAAGAGTAACAAAACATTTTTCAAAAACTACGGAACCAGCACACAAAGACAATGCAATACGATCCTTACGGGTTTTTTTTCACACTTGAAGTAGCACCGACGACGCGACGGTTGGACATGGGACTTTCTTACCAATATATGTTGACCTATGGCATTTCTGACACAGTTCTAGTTGGGTACAAGTTTTTCTATTATACTTTCTTTATTTTATACTAAAAAAAGTTGGGATCATGGGCTATCGTGTGAACTTGGTTTTTTGAGAATCTGACATTTCAAGAGTTAAGCTTTTTGAGAATTAGGCATTTTGAGAGTCAAGTTTTTTGCTCTAATCCAAATTATGATCATCTGTTTGTTCTTCTTCAAAAGGACAATGGTGGATTTGGAATAGACATGGTTGGAGAGCAGAACTATCTCAAAATATTATCTTCTATGTAGCCTAGCTTAACCTCAATAATCAACTGAGCCGTCATAGTGTTTGATGACCATATTACAAAACGCGACTCAGACTCTCATCTATACTTAAGTAGCAGACATCTTTGTCATTTGATAGTAACAGAAAGAGACAATCAATAAAAGTATAGACCAAGATATGAGGTTCGTTCTGTAAGACACGCCTAAGATGCATAGCGAACGAAGAGGTCTTATTAAAACGGTAAGACGTTGATAAGGGCTAAGGAACAGCTGTGTGCTTTACCCTTGACATAGCAGATGGTCGAAAACAACTCGAGTTTTTTTATACTTTTTGTTAGAATTTGTATAAGTTTTATAACAGCTTTGTAATTTTTGGATATCTTTATTCTCCATTTTGAAGTGACCTCAACCGATCAGTGAGGTTATGCAACATACACAGAGGCAGGGAACCTGATGGGTGATCAAAGTGGAAATTTATCACGAGTGTTTCCGTGCTTCGGAGGGCACGTTAAGCGGTGGGACCCGGCTGTTGTCGATTGACTACAGTCGTTAAAACCAAGTCGGAGGCCATTGTGCGGTTTGAAAACTCTCACGCCAGGATTAGCCAAGTTTACCACACACTTGACTATACTCTCCACATATTATAAGAGACTCTCCACATATTATAAAGGGGAATGTTTGTCTCAGCATGTATTTGAAGATTTGCAGAACAGAAGTTCGAGACAGTTTCAAGTCAACGATCGCTACAACTGTCCCATTTTCTATCGATTAATCTATATTCTTTTTTTGTCAAAGGTGTCAATTCGTCATAGTCACAGGGACGACAGGTTCTTTTTATAACGCCTTTTGTATTTTTTTAACTACACAAAAACTCGTGGGGTTATAGATTGTTAGTTTCATTTCAAGTTAATGACAAATTACAATTTTGAATAATGAATTGCAACATTTTTTTGTTTTGTAACCGATATTCAAGATGGTGAATTTTGGTGCAAAAAATTATGAATAGTTTTTTTTTTCTATAAGTTTAGTTTATAATTTCTTGTTCGTTGTATCTTTTATCTAGTTACCTAGCTTTACTTAGCTTTTCACGTCATTTTTCATCTTAACTTAATATAAATGTCACTCTAACATTATCGAACCCGTTTGTAATCTTACTTAGTAAGATTATAATCTCTCGGAAGGTAATTTGTGAACTATGCCTTTTCAATGCCGACCAAAACCAAAACCAAAACAAACCAAAGACCAAAGACCAAAAAAACCAGACCAAATAACCAAATATCAAAAGATCAAAACCAAGACCAAAAACAAACCAAACCACCAAGACCAAGACCAAATTCTTGGGCCTGGAAAGCTGATAGGCCCAAAGGTTTCTTGTATAACGTAGACTTAAGTCCGTATTACAGAACGCGACTTAGACTCTGATGTATACTTAAGTAGCAGTCTTTGTCATTTTGATAGTGAGAGAAAGAGACAATCAATACTTAAGTATAGATCAAGGCTTGAGTCTCCTTTTAGTCCTTTTGTAACACCGGGCCTATGAGTACGGAAGGATTTTACGATGCCACAGACAGACACACAGATACACACGCCAAACATAGGACATTGCTCTTTTTTTTTCAGGAGTTAGTAAAAAGCTTGATTGTTAAGGAACACTCAACTAAGTTCTAAATATACGCACGGCCTGTCCAAACACTCACTACCTACCCCACAAGAGTAATGTTTGAAGAGGTCGACATACATCGTTACGTTCCTTCACTCGTAAAAACTCTCTTTCTCTTAATTAAGCCCCTCACTGATTTATTAGTTTCTTGAGCAAGCAATCGTACGAAAACTTGTTAAGCAAATATTTATGCATAGACTAATATAAAAAAACATAGCTATGTGCAATACGGACTTATACCTGGAAGGATCTCTTCCAGTCAACCTTTGAGATGGTAAGAGAGAAACAAATGTGGTGCAAGCTACAACGCAATAATGTGTGCATTATACAATACAATATACTTCATGGGCGTAGCCAGGTGAGGGTTTTTGGGGTTCAAACCCCCCCCCGAAATTTTCAAAATCATGGTCGTTTCCCTGCCTTTAAACACCATAAAGTACTTGAAGTCGGTTAAAAACAACAACATTCAAAAAAGGAGGAAGTTTTTCAATTCGACCGTAAATATTATATTTTTTTATGTATGTCCGCGGATAACTTCGTCGTTTATGAACCGATTTTGATTATTCTTTTTTTGTTGGAAAGGGAGTATCCCAAGGGTGGTAAGGACACCATGATCTGATGGTGGAATCCTGAAAAAATTGAGGGAAACTCTCGAAAAAATTTTCTTTTTGGGATTGAAGTCGGTGACTCTTACGTTTTTGACGTGGAAAATTATATTTCCCTAAGGAACATAAGTTAAAATGAAAAAAAAAATTGTCTGCTACCATTTATCAACCAAGATGATCATTATAGTTAAAAAATCATGAAGACTGTATGACTGAGTATCATCAAATGCGGTATTAATGAGAAAACAGGTGGCTACCCTTTTAAAGCCGCTATTCAAACAAATGAGACTTAATAGACCTTTATAATGACGTCATAAAATCATCGAATGTCTACGGAGGAAGCCAAGAGAGCGCTACTAATCAGAAAACAACTTTATATATGCGCTTGAAATGCCCCTTTAATGAACAAATCTCCCTTTGTAAACTTTTTCACGACCGCATGAATAAAGTTGTAAGAAAGTTCGTTGGAGTTTTTGTGAACTTTTTTTTTTTAATTATAGAGTTATTAGGAATCTGTTGCCACTGTTTAGCTGGTAATAGATTTAGAAACGGTTGTTTATTTTTTTTAACGACAGGTAAAGTGAGAGAGACTAAGCAAGGAATATTTGGAAAACTTTTCCTATGAATGCTTACTAGTTGTACGGGGGGCCGCAATCCAAATTACCACACGCGTGCACTCTATACTGTTGCGATAAGATCGGTTTTGCAACGAAAATGGAGGGGTCACTTGAAATTATTTAGTGAAATTTAAGGGGTGTTTTTTTTTAATTTTATTTCCTCACTATTGAACTGATTAAAAAAATTCGCCTTTCCATTATGATCACTCATCTGTGCATGTTGTTTAACCTTAATAGGGATGTTGACAGTGTTTGATTTTATGAATTATTGTGTATGAAACAAAAAATAATGCTAGAAATATATTAATATCCGAAAACAGCATTAAAATTGGTTTCTAAATGAACTAGTTATTGGAATTTATATTATCGTAAGGACTAGCTATCTCGTTTTGTGGGGACAGCTAGCTATCTCGTTTTTACCTCAGCAAACAAATGGCGGTGACGTCACATGCCTGTAAGTGCATCTATTTTTCGTTGTTTGACAGTTTCCCCCTCTATTGAAATTTAATAACTTGTAACTTTATTATTTCTCAATAGTTTTCAAAAATGATTTCGGTTTTGGGTTTTAGATCCTTTTTAAGATAAACAATAAAAAATAGTTAACATCCCTATTATATTTACTTACGCTTAAGTTTGACAATTCTTTTTTTTTGGTAATTTATTAAAGATTCCTTGGGGAGAGTCTTGTCAACTTTAGTATAATGTCATAAAATTAACTGAACTAGGTATAAAACGTATTAAAGCGTCTGTACTACCCTCGAAACCAGACAACTTGAAGGACAGACAAATTAGTTTACAAAGTTTCTGAGCTAGATAGGACTTGTTCCAGATGTAGGTCTCTAATTGAGTGGCCAGTTCGTAACTTAAACTTACTTAGCGGTTTGACAAATGGCTGAATTGCTTGATGGTCAGTTTAGTTCTTGCCGCTTGATAGTGTTTGATTGTTTCATAGAACTTAAGCTCGAGTACGATGGCAATAGTGCTAGGTTCTATTTCTAAATGTCAACATTGACAACGCCAGAGGGCGAGTAAGCCTGCAGTGAGGTCATCGGTTGAGAATTACACCACCCCATCTCTTTCCGTGGGTCTCGTAAGACATGACTAAGGAAACAAAAATGAGACCTGCCTCCTAGTAATTAATCTTAGGCAACGATACCTCATGCCGTGTGAGTCCCCGGCAGAGTAGAATAGGACCACCCTCTTTCTTACCGAGGTGTCGTACAAGGCGACTAAGGTAAATATGCAAGCAAGTTCATCTGCACACAGAGAAGGAAAACTCTGCAATTATATCAAAACCCTCGCCAACCCGTCTGCCAGGCGTGGTGAGTATGGCATTTACCCCTCATGTTATTGAGGGAGGCCCATGCCCCAACAGTGAGGACGTATATGGGCTGATGAAGTGAACGATACCTCAATTTGTTTTGAATCTGAAGTGGCGTCCTATGGTCTCATGCGGTGGGGTAGGCTCTGTCAAGGACCGTCTGGTTCGCGACCACCCTCTTACCGAAGTCCGACGCCAAACAGCTTGCTGTGTTCCGTCGATGCGTGGGAGTACCAGTGCCTTAATTGGCATTTTCTAGGTTAGCTCGCTCCGTCATCGACCTCATCTATGACCTAGGTCAAGATTGGGGTTAAGAGTTAACCCATCTCATAATAAAAAATTTTAAAAAAGCCTTTGCATGGGGGGCCCTTTAGCGAATTTGTCGCCATCGTGCTAGAGAGCTGTAGTTGCAGAAATATCTATTAAACCTTCGCGTGCTTTTTGAACACAATATGGTGTACGAGATTTGTATCGCACGCGGCGTAAACAAGACAAGCACGCGACGGGTTAAAGTAAATGCTACATATTTTAATATCATGCTGCTACTTTCCGTCTTGTTGACGTAAACAAGGACGACATTACATTTAAAGAAGCTTTAACTTTAATTAACGTTTTCGCAAATAAGCGTTGGTTCGTAAAAGGCTGAGCCCTGCGGAACTTTCAGTGTGATTCTTCCCATGAAACTGAACAACTTTTCCCAAGAAATCTACATGGAATTCTTTAAAAAAATTCGAGTTCCCATGCAAAGGTAAATCAGCTGATCGCACAAGCTAGGCAACTTTTTTTTTTAGACGAATGTCCCGTGGGGTAAGTTGTTCAGTTTCGTGGACTGATCCACACGTCACCCAATATAATAGCCTTACACATTGAGGCAATATACACATCAACACGGTCTAGGGATATTGCACGATTTTTCATACAAAGAAGCTATAAAAGCATACTCGAGATACATGGAGGGCTTTTAGACGAGCACGTGCTGAACCTGAATTTTAAATTCTAGCCAATAAATTTTGTTTTACTTGAAATTTGTGAAAATGAAAATGAAAAAAAAAGTTGCGTAAATTTGACCTTTATCATACAAAAAGCAGGCAAAAAGCGCATTTTCGTTTTCGTTTCTGTCACGTTTTTACAAATTTCAAGTACTTTCAAAACAAAATTTATTGACAAGAATTTAAAATTCAGATTTAGTACTTGCTCGTCTGAAATGTATCAGATTGCAGAAATGTATCTCGAGTATGCTTTTATAGCTTCTAAAACAGACCTCTTTTGTATGAAAAATAGTGCAATATCCTTAGACCGTGTTGATGTGTGTATTACTAGCATTACATCGAAGAAAACTTCAGACCACAAGTTTCAAGAAATCCTCAAATTAGGAACATTTTATAAACGTAAAAACCAAAACATTTTGAAATAAGAATGCATCTGGAATTGGCGTTTCTAATTTCAAAAACTTTGAATGTAGAATGTTGAACTACGACTTTCTTTTATTTTTCGAACGTCTTATCTTGATAGGGTTGTCACCCTAGCGTTACGCATCCTGTGCTTTCTTCAACCACACGTTTGGCGCGTGCGTTGCATTCTCTTATTGCAAGGGAATAAGGTTGATAATAGAACATTTCATTTGGTTTAAAACAGTAAGGTAACAGACATAATTATGGAAATTGGATATTTCCGTTCGTGTGGCCGGCACGCGTCTTTGCGAATGCATTATGGAACTGTCCAGGTGGCCGTTACAATGTCTTGGAATGCGCTTTAAATGATTGAAAACAAAGTTTATTAAAATAAAAGATCGACATAAATTTAAATAAAAAAAATTAATTATTTTAAGTTAAGGTTTAATTTTGTCATATTTTATACCTATGTATGTTAGTCAGTATAGGTATTCTGTGGGCCAAGTAACTTGAAAATAAAAATGATTATTGTTATTAGAAAATAACATTATTGGCCGATGCTCTTTGCATTAGCAGATTTATTGAATGATTATCAAAGATGTTTTTGAAACAAATTCTAAAACTTGCCACATTAAGTTACATTTTTGTCCGGTTACTTAATGCTTTTTTGACGGTATGGGTGTAGCAATAATTACATAAATAAATAACATGTAAACTTAATTAGCTTTGTAAGTGCAAACCTTCGAAATAAAAAAAAACATTATTTTTTTAGCTTACAACACTTAAAGACTTGGTAGAGAAAGGTTTTTTTCGGCGGGCTTTAGCGAAGAAGGCGCGAATTTGAAAATTTTTCATAAAATATTCTTTAAACTTCATAAAACTGATTAATTTAACTTTTGTATATACTAAAAGTGTAAATAAATAAATAGTCTAGTGTACAGTATATAAAAATGGATCAGGGGGGTGATAATGACCCCCCTGATGAAGAGAAGAGAAGGAGGCCTAACACGGACGGAGGCGCAGGTGCGGAAAAAGTCAATGAAAACTTTTACAAACCGTACCTGAAACCAGATTATAAAAGGGTGTTTCCGACGGATTCGGTGAGTGCAGACTTTACAGTTTTTGTTGTCAGTACCACGGACGAGAAGCTGGGTAACAGAAACCCGCTGCTACTAGCCAATTTATTTAAAAATGAAGTGAAGGGCGTAATTAATATCAGGCGGGTAAATGCTCAGAAGGTTGGTGTGGTGTTCAAGCAGGCGATTCATGCCAACAATTTCCTGAAAAATGAAACTTTTCTACAAAAACATTCATTCAAAACATTCATTCCGGCAAGAGCAGTGGAAACAATCGGAGTGCTTCGATTCGTACCCACCAGTATTAGTAATGAGGAGCTATTCAAAAAACTGTCGTCAGCTTTTGAGATTGTTGGAGTACGCCGCTTCATGCGAAAGGTAAATGGCGAACTACGGCCATTTGGATCGGTCAGCGTGACTTTTTTAACTAACATACTGCCAGACTACGTGTACCTGGACATATTTCGGTTCAAAGTGTATGAATATGTTGCACCTTTATTGCAGTGTTTCAAATGCTTCAAATTTAACCACGGAGCGAAAATCTGTCGATCGGTTCAGATGTGTTCCATTTGTGCCGGGGAACATCATTTCTCAGAATGTTCCAATAAATCCGAAATGAAATGCCTTAATTGTAGTGGTCCACATCTTGCCATAGCAAGGGATTGCCCTATCAAAACAATAAAAAAAATGGAAAAAAGAAATAAAACTAGTTATGCAAATGCCTTAGCCAGTTCTAAGGACAACATTTTACTGAATTATGATAGGGATTTCCCTTCTATGCCAAAAGGAAATACAAACTTAGAATCCTCTCCAAAAATTGCTACTACCTCTCAAGTCGAAACTCAAGTTAAATCATATGAAAAAAAGATTTTGCCGCCACCGAAACCTGCCAAACCATTGACTGGAAATAAAATTGTTAATAAAATAAATAGTTCCTCTAAACCTATTGCCACTAAGCCTAATTTTGATAATACTCAACTTTTAATTGATGAAATTTGCAAAAATGAATATGTGATGAAGGGGATGATCGGAAGCTTGGTGACATTAGGAAACGGAGGAAAACCAGTAACTGCTTCATATATAAGACAAGTTTTAATTGATACATTTAAAAATGGATAAGTTGTTTATTAGGATAGCACAATTTAATGTTGAAGGATTAATTAATAAGAAACCTCTCCTTTTAGAATTTCTGCACAGTAAAGATGTTGATATTTGCCTTCTAAATGAGACATGGTTAAAGGAGTCTAATAAAATAAGGATACCTAATTATCATTTTATAGCACAGAATGGCCCCAATGGTCGCTGTGGAGTAGGTATATTGATAAGGGAGACCTTTAAGTGTAATGTTATTCTTACACCTTACTATGACTTCTTACAGACTGTAGTGATAAATTTGAAGACTAATTTAGGTAACTTGTCTATAGTAACTGCCTATGCTCCACCTCCTAAAGATGGAAGACAATTTCGTAGTAGACGTTTTAAACAAATTTTAGAAAATGTACCTTATCCTATGTTGTTAATGGGTGATTTAAATGCACACCACGTGGCATTTGGATGTATAACTAATAATACTAGAGGCAATGATATTTATGACATACTTGATCAAAGAGATTTATGTATTTTGAACTCAGGTTCTCCAACCACAGTAGGAAGATTAAATCATAATCCATCTGCAATTGATATCTCATGTGCTAGCCCTGTTATTGCTCCATTATGTGAATGGCAAGTTTGTGATGATCCAATGGGAAGTTACCATTATCCCACCATTACTGATCTTTACACTTCTGTTGAAAAATTTGAAGTAGGTAATCCAACTGAAAAATATTTATACAGTAAAACTGATTGGCTTAAGTATTGTTCAGAATCTGAAATTTTATTTTGTGACTTTATAATAGATTTCTCTAATCCCCTCACAAGTTACAACATTTTTTGTGATAAACTAAATGAACTTAAAAACAATTGTATACCAAAACTTATTCGACTAGAACATCAAATTTTAAAAAAGCCAGTACCTTGGTGGGATAATGAATGTAAAGATGCAGTACAAAACAGTAAACAGGCTCTTAATTTTTATAGAATGAATCCTCTTCTTCAAAATTATATTGAGTACAAAAAATTAGATGCTTACAAAAAGAGACTGATTATGGAAAAAAAACGATGTGGTTGGAGAAATTTATGTGAGTCTTTTAACAGATATACACCTATTAGCACCATATGGAATTACATAAGACGATTTAAGCGTGTGGGAATGCAGAATCGACCCAGAAATGATGAGTGGATACCATCCTTCTTTAATAAATACGCTCCATTGTTGCCACCTGAAAAAGAAATAGACACAAATATGTTACAAAATTATTTTTCACAAACTGGCACTTCAAATAGTTCATTTTTAATACAACCTTTTACATGGAATGAATTTATATATGCAATAAAATCAAGAAAAGATACAACACCTGGCATGGATGATATTCCATATAAGCTTATTAAAAACTTACATAGAACAGCCCAAAGTAAACTACTACAGATCTTCAATTCTTTATGGGATAGTCAAATAGTACCTATATCATGGAAAACACAGTGTGTTATTCCTATCCTCAAACCTGATAAACCAGCTAATGATCATAATTCCTACCGTCCTATTTCATTGTCTTCCTGTGTAGGTAAAATCTTTGAATTCATGGTAAAAACAAGATTGGATTATTATGTTGAAGTTAACCAAATCTTACCTTCTCAACAATTTGGGTTTCGTAAAGGTCACAGTGCAGTTGAAAGTTTTGCTAGTCTTGTAGCTGATGTTAAGAACTCCTTCCATAGTCATTCAAGTACAGTTTGTGCATTCCTGGATGTTCAGGGTGCATTTGATAATGTAGATCTTGTGGTTATGATCAGTATTCTGTCTGAAATAGGAGTCCCAGGATCATTCTGTAAATGGTTATTTAATTTTTTGTATGAGCGCTCAATGTACATAAAGTTTAATAATATTATCCATGGACCTAGATCTGTTTACAAGGGAACAATGCAAGGGGCTACCATCTCCCCATTGTTATATAATATATATACTTGTCAAATAAAACAGTATCTTACAAGAGAAAATATAAAATATCTGCAGTTTGCTGATGATTTGCTTGTATATACTATAAATAATGATGTAAATATAGGTATAAGAAACTTGAATACAGCACTTGTACAGTTACATGATTTATATTATAATAAACTTAAATTAAATATAAGCCCAAATACGAGTAGTTTTATGATATTTAGTAAGAAAATATCCAATTGTACAGCATCTATAGAATATAATGGTTCTCCTTTACCAATGGTAGAAAGCCAAAAGTTTTTAGGTGTATGTCTAGACAGGAAGCTAAACTTCCAGTTACATATAGATTATATAGTAAAAAATGCTTCTAAAGGTTTGAATGTTTTGCGCTCCTTGGCAGGGGTAAATTTTGGTTCCGACCCAAAGATTTTGGGTACGCTTTATAAAAGCATAGTACGTAGTCATTTTGATTATAGCACATTAGCATATATGGGTGCAAATATTTCATCTCTTAGAAAATTAGATGTAGTGCAAAACAAAGCATTAAGGATAATATCAGGTGCCATGTGTTCAACACCCAAAATAGCAATGGAATGTGAAACTGCTATCCCACCATTGCTGTTGAGGAGAATCCAACTGGCTGAAAGATTTTGCTTAAAATTAATATCTAGTAATAATAACAATATAATAAATATAATATTACCACAACAAGTTCTTCAAATGAATGCTGGCACCTATATTGATCCAATTCGCCTCCTCTCTGGATATACACCTGAAATATTGAGAATAGCCATACATGTAAATAATGTTGCTGTAAATACATATAAAGGAGATAATAATTGGCCTCTTTATAATACTGATTATAATGTATTGATCAACACCAATGTTAAAGTGAATTCAGATAAAATATTTAATAATACTGATTTATTGTCTTACATAAATGAGAAAAACATGTATACCATCTACACAGATGGATCTAAAACTGATGATAGAGTAACTTCTGCTTATTATGACCCTCAGCAAAAATTGACTAAATGCTTTCAAATTGATGAAAATAGTAGTATTTTCACAGCAGAATGTTATGCTATTTATCAGGCTCTATTATATATTGAAGGTAAAAATATATCAAAAGCTCTTATTGTGTCCGATTCTCAAAGTGCTTTGACTGCTTTAAATGGTAACTTCTTCAGATACAATTTAAATTTTATTTTGTATAAAATCAAACAGAAACTTTCAGATATGTCTTTACATAGAATGTCCGTTGAATTTATTTGGGTACCTTCACATTGTGGTATATCTGGCAATGAAGAAGCTGACCGATCCGCACGAGGTGATTTTGATGAAGACCACTCCTCATTGCTCAAAGTCCCATACACTGACTATCACATACGCTTGAGCAAAGACCTGAAAAATATATGGGTTGAGTACTACAATGAAGCTACAAAGGATAGAGGAAAATGGTACGCAAGTATTCAGAGCACCCCGCCCGCCCAACCATGGTACTACATGAAGAAAGATGTAAATAGCAGAAAATTCATTACTACAATTAATAGAATGAGGTATGGACATACCCAATTACGCACTCACCTCCACCGTCTGAGGATCGTGGAAAGCCCAGAATGCGCTTGTGGGAAAGATGAAGATCTTCGACACGTATTCTTTGACTGCCCGAATTATGGTCTACAAAGATTGCTCTTAGTGAGCCAATTGAATGAAACTTATGAAACTGTGCCACACAAAATAGAAGAGCTCTTACAGAACACATCCTGTTATAAATCCCTATACAGTTTCATTGTGAGCACTATTGGAAAACTATGAAAAAGTAAAGTGATATGTAAACGTAGTTTGCTAATAAGTGAAGTGATCAGTGACAATTGAGTGACAAGTTTGATTGAGATTGACAGTTACGATTTGAAATACCTCTTATATGATAGACTACGGCCAAAAGGACTAGCTTCCAGGCCAGAAAATAATTATTAAAAAAATATAAATGGTAGAGAAAGTACGTTATTTTTCGTCTTGCTCGAGCGCTCATTTTAAATTTCGAAGACGCATAACGTTCAAGTACAATATGATCAGGGGTAAGGAACCTTAGTGTACATCGAAGTTGATTAATAAAGTTCTTACATTCATAGCCTTTATTATTTAATAATTGTGTATTTATATAATTTAAATAATATCTTCACGTCTATTTGTAATAGTTGTTGAATTTGTCAATCTTTCGAATAGTATAAACATTAAAGAGGATTGGGGGCCGTCCACATATTACGTCACGCAAAATTTCGACTTTTGTCACGCTTTTTTGGTATCCCTTTAACATGTACTGTCACGTTTGGTAAGACCCCCACTCCCCCACACGCTGTGACGTAATATGTGGATGGCCCCTTGTTGCTTTTGTATGAGTAGGTATGTTAGGGTGCACGATTGTCACTCTTTCACGTACAAACGACTGAACGAATTTTGATGAAACTTTGTAGTAATATAGCTTAAACATCGGCTTAACACACAGGCTGAACAATTTTCCTAAGGAAACGAAGCCCCGAGCGGACAGCTAGTATATTAAATAAAAACAAACATGATTGCGTACCTCTGACCTGGCGCGCGACGGTGACCGTTAAAAATAAGTCACCGTGCATTACTTCCGAGCACAGGGGTGAATCCAGGTAGGCTCAAGATTTTTTTAAGCACTCAAGCTATTTTGTTTATGATATAAATGCACTCTTAGGTAGAGCCAAAATAACATATTTATAAAATTCTGGCTTTTTTTTCTAGCTGAAGTTGACATTACTTAAAAATATAAAAACTAAGGTATTGTTAAATCTAACAGCCAGTACAAATTAAATATCTAATTTAACCAAAAACAATAATCTACCTATACCTCAAACCGTTTAATTTTACTCTTTTTACATTAATTGTTCCTATCTCTGCAAGTTTACCTTAACTACTTACTGTGAATTACTCACACTAGATAATCATAAACTAAATACGTCCCTTTACCAATTGTGTATTTTTTATTTGTAGGAACAACTGCGCGCGAAGAAAGCTCACCCTCAAAATAAACCTCTTTATTTTCTACCTGGGTTCATGTTCTTTGGTTTTATTGCTATTGATATAAGAACCATTTTACAGTAACTACGAGAAGATTTTTGACTACTTCGTCGGATTTTTATTATTATCACTTGCTAGAATAGTATCCATCGCCTATTTTGGAAACTATCTTAAAGAGTCCCGTATAATTAATATTTAGACGAATTTAAGTATGTGTTATATCAATATAAAAATCAATAATGATTGTATGATTAAACAAGAAAACAAAATGACTGAATTATTTTTTCTGTATCTTTATACTTACTCCTAAATCAAGTTATTTTTATCCAGACGCAAAACAGACACCTCCCAAAAATGTTTATAGTTTGCATGAAAAAAAATATTTATACTTAATTATCATTTATTTAATAAGTCAACTTCACAGCATAAAGGGAATATTATTTAACGAAGTTCAAAAAATAATAACAAACAATATTTGGGCAAGTGTTTAGAATTAGGAAAAATTATAATTAAAAGACATCATGTGTTCCAAGACTTCATTATTTAAAGTTCATTTTTACACAATAACACACACAATATAATAACCAGACAAAAACTAACGGCCACTAAAAAGCACCATACCTTTATCGCTTAACAAACGAAGGGTGTCGAAGGGGTCCGTAACGTCTTTTCGCCCTAAAGACGTGGAGTTCCTTGCCGACCGCCGCACGAGCGGGCCGAACGTTCGCCACCCCTGGCTAACGCGCCAAATTCAAATCCGTTCCATATTCAAAACCTAGAAGAAAAGAATTTATAATTTTGTTGCCAGTATTTTAATTTGAATATTTTTTTTATTTAGTTTTATGAATGTCAAAGGAGATTCCAAGTTTTCTAAAGTTTTTTAATAGCTAAGAAGATTTTAATGTGATAAAATATAAATTGTGCAATAAAAGTGATACGCAGTGGAATGTATGGTCTGATAAATAGGTGCCTTTTGTTGATTTAGTGCTTAGTATTTTTTTTGTTACTGTCCCCTTGGATTTTTCTCATGGGTAAGTTTTTCAAATTTTGATTTGATTGTTCAAAAAATTATTATTTCCCTTATGCACAAAGTCTAGGTTTTTTTTAACATGAGGGACACTATCTTATTTATGTACAGTCAAGTGCACATTAATCACAACAGATTCGCTCTTATTGTAACGGAACAAGGTTGCTGTTGCCTTGTCAAGCTTCATGTGCTGTTGTCTTTCAGTATATAATTTAAAGTCTAATTTAATTGCACAGAAAGACTTTCGTACGTAGCTCTTCCTATACACTCACACTCACGCCTATTATCTCTGATGGGGTAGGCAGGGCATCATCTGATTCACATGACGTCACGTTTGACATTCTTTTTTAGGGTTTTAGATATAACATGAATAAATCAGTTTAAGGTTGCCAGCCTTCCACCCACGATAGAGCAAAACCCTTGCGTTCTAGTTTCTGGTATCTACAGTATGCCTGGGAAGAGTTGGCAGCTGGCATATTGTAAGTTTTTCTTACACTCTCAGTCCAGTGTGGAAATAACTCTTCCCTCAGTGATATTGACTCCAAGAAGTAATTTGACCTCAGTACTTAGCGGAAGACCCTACAATATACAGAAAACAACACTACATAATTAAAATATGTTCTATGCACTTGTGTTAAGAGCTGTTTTGCAATAACAATGTTGCCGTCTCATAGGCTGGAGTTAGTGTGCAACTAGGCTACATTCTCGAAGACATCTTCGCCCCTAAACCAGATTGTGGTGCATGATTACCCAAACTAAATTTCTGCCTTACAATTAAATTACGTATCTATAAATTCTAATACTTACATATTTTATTGGTTTCTATTTTTATTTTTATTTCTGGTGTGTTGTGACTTGTCTTAAAGAAAATAGAGCTCCAGTTTAGAATATTTTGTAATTTAGCTTCAGAAAACTTTTATAATTTTCTCATATGACTACTTATTAAGTACAGAGGGCCGCACTTCAGGTTACTACACGTGTACACCCTGTACTGTTGCGATAAGAGCGGTTTTGCAATGAAAATGGTGTAACCTGATGCGCTCTCTGTTTTTTTTTCCGATATAGTAAGTCACGCTATTTTGTGATTTTTTGACAAAAGGCCTACATTCGAAATAAAGTAGGTATTCCATAGACATAGACATAGACATATACATATACTTTATTGCACACCGTGACACAAAAACATTAAAATAACAAACAAGGACAGAAAACAGAAATGTACAAAAAGGCGGCCTTATTGGTAAGGTAGCAATCTCTTCCAGGCAACCTTTGGGTAGGAAAATAATGAAAAAATATGAAGCAGAGCGGGTGGTGGCTAACAATAAAAAAAAATGAAATAATAATAATAATAAAATATATTTATATATTACATAAACTACAGCTCTAATATTTAAGTACATATTATAACAATATTACATATACTAATACATATAATACAATATTACTATGAAAGAAAGGAACATGATAACAAAAAGGGTTCATTGGGTAGAGGAAACGGAGTTGAGGAAATGGGCTTAAAAAACTATTATCCATTAAAAAACTATTTAAAAATCAAAATTTTATTGTAAATGAAACGACCGGTAAAAATGGCGGGAACAGTGTCAATCAGCTGATTCCCCCGTGCGTGTGCCAGCCAGGTGTTCTGAGATTGAAAGAAGGAGTTTTTATGTCAGATTTGGTTTTTGCTTGAAATGGTTGACCGTTATTTTTTGAACTAGTACACACAGAGTTTATTGATTTAATATCAAAGTATTTTTAAGAAAAACGCCTTTTAAAAATATTAGGCCCACCAAACTTAGTGTCTTCCATTTTTGTATTTTTTTGGAAAATCGATTTTTTCATATAAACCTAAGTATTAGTTAGCTGTATTAGACTATTAGTTTGCTGAACAAAACAAGGTTTCAACTGAGAACTGAAAATTTCTGTAAGACCTATTGTACTATTTGGAGGCAAATAAAGCAATATTAACCTTTTTGAATATTTTTCGGGGATATGAAATCCAAATGTAAGAAAATTTTGTGGGATGGTTGGTTACTTTCTCGGTAACATACCTAAGTAGGTATTATAATTAAAATCAATTTTTGGAAACAACTGCTGAATCAAAGAAAGTATGAAGAAAATTACAACTGAGAAAAAAAAACAATGATAACATGTTCATGTCCATTTAACTTCTGATGAGTGTACTTGAAAGTCATAGATACTTCAGTAAAGTAACTCTGACTGTATGTCTGTCTGTTACGCTTTCACGACTAAACTAGGTACTTTTTTGCCGTGTGGTGATCGGTTGAGAATAACACCACCCCATCTCTTTCCGTGGGTGTCGTAAGAGGCGACTAAGGAAACACAAATAAGACCTGCCTCCTAGTAATCCATCCCAGGCAACGACACTTCATTTTTTTTCTGAATCTGAGTTGTCGTCCTATGGTCTCATGCGGTGTGGTAGGCTCTGTAAAGGTCCGTCTGGTTCGCGACCACCCTCCTACCGAAGTCCGACGCCAAACAGCTTGCTGTGTTTTTTCTGGGTTAACTCGCTCCATCGTCGACCTCATCTTTGACCTTTATAGTCAAGATTGAGGTCAAGAGTTAACCCATCTTATAATAAAAAATACGAAATAAACGATTTAGATGAAATTTGGTACAAAGATAGAACATAGATTACATTTTATCCCACAGCTGGGCACGATACAACTTGAAGTCCACGCGGGCGGAGCCGCGGGCAGAAAGCTAGTATAAATATACTTTTACACATTGCATTTGATAGCTCAGTTGGTTCAAGCACCAGGAGGTCTAATCCTGGGGTTGGGTTCAAGAGCCATTCGCGCCGAACATTTTTCTTTCCCTATATGCTTTTACACGATCTCATCTAAATTATTAGAACACCAAAAAAATTAAAAACGTCAGTGACATCGAAAACGTCGAAAAAATACAGTGGCCTTGACCGTGCATTCCAATGTTATTACCACGTCATTCGCAGGGCACATTAACCCCGGGTCGAATCAATAACTCATTACTTTTTTATTTCGTTTATAACGTTTAAAAATAACGCGCTTTTTTCGCGATCGCATTCCCGCGGCTCTAGGGTTGGGGGCGGCTGAGTTTTCGCGGATTTTCTCTGATAATGAGTTGCAAGATTTTTTATTAACTTTCTTTTACAATCTTTAGAATAATGAGTCCTAGTTTTTTTTGACTAAATAATTATATTTTTGACGCAAAAGAAAGTCAATACGCCAGTGGCCCAAGCATAACTAGGTCAATCGTCTACCTAACGTATTAAGTTGAGTTAATTGGGGGGGTGGGCACCAGAAGGTGGTACAAAAAGCCCCGTTAGATCATGATTTAGCTGATTCTTGTTCCACCCTACTGTTCTATCGCACAGCGTAAATAAGGAACAGGCAGAACGACATCGACATAACTATGTCACGCGACTATGTTAACCCGTCTGATTATAGACGGATTATAGGAGATTTATAAATGTAAGTGTGTTTAGTAAAATATACCACTGTCAGGATAGTCAATAAGAATAATTTACAAAGCTCATCGTAACGACTACCCAATGTTATAACTTTCCATTTTCACAGTCACAAGTTAACAAAATGCGTACAAAGTACGCGTGGAAAAGAAGCTATTCTCCATCCCTACAGCTATTAGCACTGCAACTACCTTTCACAAGTAAACGAAAGGACAAACAACTGTAATTACTTTTACAATCGAAGCGCTCGTAGCCCAGTGTCTCTCGCTGATCTAAACCGATCAGTGAGGTTAAGCAATGTACACAGAGGCAGGGAACCTGATGGGTGACCAAAGTGGCAATTTATCACAAGCGTTTCCGTGCTTCGGAGGGCACGTTAAGCTGTTGGTCCCAGCTGTTGTCGATTGACTGTAGTCGTTAAAACAAAGTCAGAGGCGATTGTGCGGTTCGAAAACTCTGACACTTGAGTTAGCTTGACTACATCTACACGATAAGAAGAAAACCTTTACATTTATCACATTTCATAAGCTAGACTGTTCAAATTAAGCACGTGACAACCCTAAACATTCCCAATTATTGGGTGAAGGTTGTACTATCGACAATTATGACGTCAGAGCACGTCACACCCGCTTGTATTAATTAATTTTTATTTCGTTCCGAATTATTTTTCATTGATAAATGAGTTACTATACAGAATATTTTTAAAACGCACTGTGGGCGGGTCAGGTTCATTGGCTGACATAATTTCATGAATGGTGGTTTTTTAAAAAGTAGTAGCTGAAGCTGTGGCTCATTAAAATAATCAACGTGCGGTCCACCAACCCGCATTGGGCTAGCGTGGTGGACTATGGCCTAAAATTTAGGCCGAAGGAGATTGAGGCTATATATATATACTTATCTATACATTTCATTTAAGTATATGTCAAACTACGGACGTAATATGATCAACCTTGTTAGACAGTCGGTATTTGGTCGAGTGGAAGTGACGCTGCCTCTTGATCGAAGAGTCCTGCGGGTTCGATTCCCGGTCGGGTGGCCAATGTTTGTTCCGAGTCACGGGTGTTTGTGTCTGCCTTTGTGTATGTTGTGAGGAACCCACGACGGAAGCGAAAAACCTTAGTGTGGGCTTTTGAGTGTGTAGCATTTTTTGTAATTTTAGACTTTTATACTTTTTTTGTTATTGTACAGGGTGTAACCAGCTAAGTAAAAATTCAAATCCTTAAAAATTCAGGCCATAATTCTGAATAATTTTCCGGGAAATTTTCCTCCGAAGTTTTTTTTTAATGTGTTTTAATATTTTTCCTTCTTACAATTCAATTATTTGCTCTAAGACAATGCATTGTTCTAACCAATTAAAAAAAATTAGTAATAACAGCGTAAAACCCGAAAACCAGCAATGTAAAATGTCAAATTTTTCACTGTGTTTGCACCCAACTACGACAATAAGTTTGAAATCGGATACAGACGTAACGAACACAACCCTAAACCAATCTAAGATATCTAGTAAATCACAACGTACCGCAAAGCATACTAATAATGTCGCCGGACGTTGCGTGCTAATTTATAGAGAACTTTCAATTTGGCGAACACGGTCCGGGCCGTAAATCTAGCTGACAATTAAACTGCTCCTTGCGGCCTGCGGGTTGGCCACCCCTGCCGGACACTTGGATTCAAACCTATTTTCAAGATGTGTTTATTTAAATTTAGACTACTATTGACTTAGGGCGACTTACAGCAAAATAAGGAAAATCTAGATTTCATAGTACATTTTGACATTATAGATTTACTCCACGCTTGACTGGGAGTGAAAGAAAAAAAGTGAATCGCACTTTACCGGCATTTTGTGAAGTTTTCCTTTGCCTGAACAGGGTACTACCAGGATCATTTTAAAGCATTCCTGTTTAGGATCCAACTTTGAACTGCTTCGCAATTGGAATGTTTTTTAAAATGGTACCATGATGGCGCTGCTTTTGAACTGCTCGGTTGTCTATGGTCCATTTTAAATGTCTACATAAATAAATTGTCGCTGGTCTGCCTTTGAATCGCAACAGCGCCAAAATTGAATCGTTTATAAGCCATCATGGTACGAATAAGCGTTGCAGACTTGTTTAGGTCCTAAAATTGGATCGCGCTAAGCGATCATGGTACCTAGACCTCCAGTAAGTAAATTGATTTGATTACCATTAAACCTTAAATTGAGTATTAGATGTTTATTTAATAAATAAAAAAATTAATGTTATCTTCCCCATTAAAATGTAATTAAATCAGTGGGCCTTTTTGTATGTATGTAAACTCTTTATTGCAAACTCTTATAGACTAATACAAAAGATACATAGATGTGCAAAGGCGGACTTATCCCTGAAGGGATCTCTTCCAGTCTACCTTAAAGATGGCAAGAGAGAAACAGATGTGGTGCTGCGGGTTACAACGCAATAATGTTTGTATTACTACCAATTAATTAATTAATAAAAAATAAGAAATTAACATATGAACCTATTTCTATATGTCATAATAATAAAATTATATGTCACAATATACACATAAATAAATATATATATAATATATATAAATATACTGAATAATATAATACTACATATACATAATAAATAAATCTATGTTCAGACGCATTTACCTACAAGTTAAAAAATAGTATAGTAATACTAGAAGCAGCTCTAGCATGATAACGACAAACTCGCGCTCGGCTCACGCTGAAACTTCACTTTGATTGCGCGAGGGTCCCGCGCAAAGGCTGCTCGCGCTATGGCGTTGTCAATGTTGACATTTTGACATAGGACCGCGGTGTTGTCGCGGCGCTGTTACTATCGTACTCGACCTGCGTGCCGTGCCGTTCGAGTTATAAAAACGACCAATGACGTGCAAAACGCTAAATCGAGTTCATGTTAAATTAAGTAGAAGCCCTCGTAGCTCAGTGGTACTCGCTGATCTCAACCAATCAGTAAGGTACAGCAACGTACACAGAGGCAGGAAACCTGATGGGTGACCAAAGCGGCAATTTATCACGAGTGTTTCCGTGCTTCGGAGGGCACGTTAAGCTGTCGGTCCCGGCTGTTGTCGTTTGACTACAGTCGTTAAAACCAAGTCAGAGGCCATTGTTCGGTTTGAAAACTGATACCAGGGTTAGTCAAGTTCGCCACATGCTTGACTATACCTACACGATAAGAAGAAGAAGTTAAATTAAGAAAATTAATAATCAAAAAAATACACGCCAAAAAATTAACAACTCTCCATATTCATTATCTCCATTCTAAATTTAAATAAAAAAATCAACCAAGTAACTTTACTTTCTGTATCTTTCAGCTTTTTAAATTTAAACTTCGAAAGTTAAAGTCCTTCATTAAAACTGCATTATAAATTTCTAATTTTACTTATTTCTCGTTTCGGGCGAAAGAACCGCAATCCTTTGGGAACTTCTTTGTAAAGTTTCTTTCAAACGGCCACTTGAGTTACTTTGTTCTAAGGATTATTACCAGGGGCGTAGCTACCGCCTTATCTGCCGTATCAATTATACGGGGCCCCCGCGGCCTGGGGGCCCCAAACGTGCGTAAGCAAAAATTAATAAAAACTTCCAAAATTTTTATTTATTTCGGAAATGACAAAAGTCATCAGCTATAAATGATTTAAAAATGAGTTTGCCAAAAAAAGGCAAGGAGAGTGTATATTTAATTTGAATTGTTTATAAAAATTTTGGAAAAAGTGACAGATAGATAATTATCCTTACTTAATATTATAAATGCGAAAGTAACTCTGTCTGTCTGTCTGTCCGTATTTCACGCCTAAACTACTGAACCGATTTTGATGAAATTTGGTACACAGATAGACTAGAGCCTGGGAAAGGACATAGGCTGTGTTTTATCCCACAGTTGGGCACGATATAACCTGTAGTCCACGCGGGCGGAGCCGCAGGCGGAAAGCCAGTGATGAATAAATATTTCTTTCAATTTAATGCAAACATTTTTTTTTCTTTTGTGAGAAATCTTTACCCTTCCTAAGGGCCCTCACACTTTTTTTTATACGGGGCCTCGCCAAGGCACGCTACGCCACTGATTATTACTTCTTTTATTTTAATACCTCTTTTCTTTGTGAGCAGATAAGAGCGCGAACTTTGCGTTTGAGTTTCGAATTTTTGGTTCTATTTTTAAGAGCAGACCTCTGAGGCTAGGTTGGTTACTCCTTTTTAACTATCGGCAAAAAAGAGGGGTTATAAGTTTGACGTGTGTATCTATGTATCTGTATGTCTGTGTTTCTTTGTGTTTGCCTGTGGTATCGTAGCTCCTAAACGAATGGACTGGTTTTGATGCGGTTTTTTGTTTCTGTAAGCTGACGTAATTGAGGAGGTCTTGGCTTTATTTGATCAAAATGGGGTTAAAAAAAATTTATAATCACCGCTGACATACGATTGCATATAAGTTTTAAATTGCTGAACCCTTTTTCAACCGACTTCAAAAAAGGAGGAGGTTCTCAATTCGACTGTATTTTTTTTTGTATATTTGTTACGCGATTACTCCGGCAATTATAAACCGATTTGAATAATTCTTTATTTGTTCGAAAGAGTATACTCCTGAAGAGGTCCCATATATAAATTTTATCAAAAATGATTCAGCGCTTTAAAAAAAAACAACAAAAACAAAAAATACTACAAACTAGAACATCATCTAAATAAATGAATGACATTTCTGCTTGTAGTTATCTGCTAATAAGCATTGTAGTCCACAAAAAATACTAGATATCTACTTTATGCGAACTGTTAGGATTGAAGTCGGTGACTCATACGTTTTTAACGTGGAAAATTATTAATAAATATAGCTAAAAACCATCTCGATTACATCAGCTTAAATAGAACTAAAAATTCAAAATTCAAACGCAAAGTTCGCGCTCTTATCTGCTTTACCCCGTGTGGTGATCGGTTGAGAATAGCACCACCCCATCTCTTTCCGTGGGTGTCGTAAGAGGCGACTAAGGAAACACTAATGAGACCTGCCTCCTAGTAATCCATCCCAGGCAACGACACTTCATTTTTTTCTGAATCTGAGGTGTCGTCCTATGGTCTCATGCGGTGTGGTAGGCTCTGTAAAGGGCCGTCTGGTTCGCGACCACCCTCCTACCGAAGTCCGACGCCAAACAGCTTGCTGTGTTCCGTCGGTGCGTGGGAGTACCAGTGCCTTTATAGGCATTTTCTGGGTTAACTCGCTCCATTGTCGACCTCATCTTTGACCTTATGGTCAAGATTGAGGTCAAGAGTTAACCTATCTTATAATAAATAAATAAAAAGCTTTAAAACAAAATCGAAATCGGTCTTTTCATTTAGGAGCTACGATTCCACAGTCAGATACACAGATACACTTGTAAAACTTATTAAACCCCTCTTTTTTTTCGGGGGTTACAAAATCATATTCAGGCCGAATCCCATTACAACGGACATGATTCGTGTTTACGGCATCTTGTAAAACGATTTTATGTCTGTTTTTGTAAATAAAGAAATAAAAACTTGGACTCTCATAGAAAACTCATAAACGGACTTTAGAGTGATCCCTCACATTAAGAGAATGCTACGTCACAATCCGCACGGCAAATACTAAGTAACTACTTTTGTAGGAGGGTTCCGTCGCTCTCAATTCTCAATGGATATAAGATGTAACCGAAAAAAATTTAAAAACCGTGGAATTACAAATTCACTATAAATTTATGAAATTTTAATGTTGTGTTAGGTAGTTAAGATTTTTTAGGTTAGTTTAGGTTGCATTAATAACACAGGGTGTAAAAGACAGCTCAGCAAATACTTAAATGGTGGAATCTACCCATGACTATGATCAGCTACAAGTAATTATTTTTTCCCGGAAATGTCAAGTAAAGGAGTTTTCGTTATTTATCTAGCCTTGGCGCTACGCAATGTAAAGCATAACCGCGCCCCGCGCGCGATCCCCCCGCGCCGCGCCACTTTCGGAATGCGGTGTAAATTGCTGTTTTTCGTGTTTTACGCTGTTATTGTTGTTTTTTCGAAAACAGATTGCATTCGAATAAATGATTTCATTTTAAAGCAGAAAATAATTAAAAACTGTAAAAAAAATCGGAAATTTTCCGGAGGAAAGATCCACTGGAAAATCATTTAGAATGATGGTGTTGGACAATGTTACGGTAACAGATATATCAGCATTCATCAAAGACATTCCGGGTTTTATTCGGAGCGATGTCTATTTCCTAATAAATAAATGGAGATGGTGTACGTAGGTTGATGTAAGCAGAACTATTTTTAACCCCTGACGAAAAAAGAAATCATTATCAAATCAAAAGTGGTTCAGCCGTTTAAAAGTTAATACTAGACGCTTTAGACACCATTGTGTCGTGGGACCCTTGGAAAATACACAAAGACAGATAGAAACACCCATGAGCCGAAAACAAACATTTACTTTTTACACGAATATTTTCCCCCTGGGAAAACCACTGCCACTACCACTCGACCAAACCGGCAGTCTCTTCGTAGATAAAAGCTACGAATGTCGAGGACTATCATTTTTTTATATTTTAGATATACAAATTACTAACAAAGGTAAGTAAATCAACAAATACGTTTCGTGATAACTTGACAGTTGCTCACTGAAAACTAAAAACTGAAAATATAACTTACCTATTTTAATAATAAATAATGAAATCAGTAAAAGTATTTGTGCGAAATACATACTACAAAAACCGCGACAAATCTAAATTAGAATCAGATTTCGTCTAAGGTACTACGCCGTAGTAACTACAGAATCCTAAAAAGGACACAGGACAATAATATTCTCCAACAAAACGTACGACTTCAAATACTAACTGGAAAACATAACGTCGTAACAATGATAAGACACACACGAAAAGCTACTTTATTGCAAGGCTATAGAGTCCCCTTTCCTAGAAATTATTCTATTCAGATAAGCCGTTTCTTCATAAAGAGTATAGGATAATCCTTTCAAAAGAATTTGAACTCTAAAACAAAGGTATATGTTATGATTTCCAAGCGAGACTTTTCTAAGCAATAATAAAACGTTCCAAATTCAAAGTTGTTCGAATTTGGAAAGCGGTAAAGGTGTGCCAATAAAAAAGAAGTTAGCTTCTTACGCGCCATTACAAGGCGCGAACGGGCCCAAAGGTGACGTTTTACTTTTTAAATTTACGCGCTTTTGACGGGCGGTTTTGATTTAGCAATTTCACAAAAGCAATTTCGGAGATTTTCGTTTCATCGTTGTTTCTTTATTTGAAATCCTTTATTCTTCTTTTTATTGTTAGAAATGATTCAAAACTTATGAATACGATCTTTTTAAAACGTATTGCTTAGATTGACTTGAGTCCGAAATGTAATTACATACATATATACACTTACGCCTATAATCCCTTTCAGGGTAGACAGAACATCATGTTGTTTTAGCTCAGAATGTATGTCAAAAGAATGAAAATAAAAAGTGGCGCCAGGTGGTTGTGAAGAACATGAGTATAGCGGTGAGAGATTGTCACGCTTCATAATAGTAATCTGGTACAGAACGAGAAAGGAAGGAGTCGACAACATTTTACGATGTGCTTGTCGTTTAATATCGCAGGGGTAGCACAGTTTATGAGCGAGACACCTTCTTTATAAGGTATGGGTACTCGCGTTTACGATTTTTGGTTAGCGTTCATGCTGTTAGAGACGGCTACTTAACTAGTTTTTTCCTCAAGTTTTTTTAATTTAGTAATTTCCTTTTTTAATTTAAAATTAATAAAATGGAGACTAATTACATATGGCTATCTTCGAATGTTGTAATAGCATTAAGATAACGCTCGGGTTAACTAAAAGAGATCGTTCTGTAGAAATATATTGTTTCTCATATACTTTCTATTATTTACACTAAAAATAGTAAAATAAATTTAAAAATAGTAATTCAACATAGTAATGAAAAAATATCATAACAAAATTTTTCAAGACCTTTTAAATTTAATATTATGCTTTTGTTTTTTGACTCAAATGATATATTTTGACCTACACAATAACGTGTTAAAAGGAAAGTGACTAATAAATTAGGACCTTATAATATAAAAAATTTAACATATTTTTTAAAAGCGTTTTTTACTGATCTGTTTGAAGCCGGTGCCAAGTTTGAAGTTGGTTAAAAATAATGGTTGAATTCGACGTCTTTACCCAGTTTATAATCAACCATCGGCACTTTGTGAAGAACCCTACATTACGTGGGATCGAAAACCTACTTTTTTTTTGAAATCGGTTAAAAATGAGGGTTGAATCCGACGTCCTTACCCAGTTCATCAACCATCGGCACTGTCAAGACCCCTGCATAACGTGGTTCTGTTTAAAATAAGTAATTGAGAATGTTTACTACCCCTGTCTTTAGTGCCAAACATTCTCGCGTTAGGTTAACTTTTCTTACCTTTCATTTTGTTATTGTGCGCAATAAAATAACATAGTGGGAGACGAACACCGCTAGCGGATCGAATAAAAAGACGTGAAAGCGCGTCATGTCACGAATAGCACCACCTAGTCTGTTTCCGTGAGATACTGTAAAGGTCGAACAAGAATTAATTGATTTTTGGTCAAAAGAAAATAATTTAAAGAGACTAAGGATATTGAAAATATATTTTTTTGTGATTTTTGTTATACTTATTTTACTTTTTATTTATTTTAATATTTTTGTGATATCCAAAATTAATTTTAAAAAACAGCACCAAAATTGCTATAGTTTGAACGTGTTAACCAAAGCTAAACCACTCACGTTTTATCCTGGCCTGAATTCACAGGAAACGTCAGCGGTTTAGCTTTAGTAAACAAGTTTAAACTTACCGCAACTGCTCTCTGTCTACTCCCAAAGATAGGCAGTGCGAATAACCTTTATATCGTGACTAAACCGGGAATCGATATCAGCACCCACCGTTCCAAAGGCAGCGTAAATAGCTGCTGGAGCAAACCGATCGACAATTTATATTTTTTACTAGAGAATTACATAAAATAAAAATAATTAATTCCCTACAACAATGCCAATTTAAAACTTAAGAGACTAAATTATTATTTACAAACACTCCGTTTTATTTTAAAACACTTGATACGGCACAAAAGTAGGTAACCCATTCTTCAAGATAAGCTTCTACAGCGCATTTGATACTACTAGCGCCATCTATCGTAATGAGCTTAGAAACTCTGTAATGAAGACTCATTACTTTTACTTAAATTTATTTTCCACTTCAAAAAGGCTTTAGCCCTAAATAAAAATGTTACCAAAAATATTTTCCTTTCTGTTTCAATGGACGTGTTATAAAATAAAAACAAGTGTCTAAATTGCCTTATGCATGCGAGCAAGGGGAAATGTGTGATATAATCGAAGTCGAACCAATAAAAATAAAAAAGAAACTGCCAACGAAAATGGTCGTTGAATGGCTGGCAAAGTGAACGTTGCACTTTCACGATTAAATAAAAAAGGAGAAATAAAGGTGCGACAGAAAATGAACCCAGGAATTAGTTCCACAAAAATCCGCACGATCGCCAGCGCTCGTCGCGCGTATTAGAATTAGTTCCGCTATTCGACGTTGCGGTTTAGTGGCAGCACCATATTTAGCCTTATTTTTATAAACAAAATATTTTTCATTTAAAAAAAATATCTTTAAGCATTTTTATTTTATTTTCAAATTTTATGACTTGTAATATAAAACTGAACGGAGCTGTAGAACTGAGGCAGCTTTATGAGTAGGTTGGGTTTCAATATTTTTTTGTAAGGTGGGACAGATACCCTTAACAAAATAGGGTACAAAAATAAGCGTCTCGTATGCAAGTGGCGGCGTTCTTAGCCAATTCCCGAAATCCAAGAGCAGCGCAAAAAAAGTATTGAAAACAGTCGATCATGTGATCGGTAGACAGATCGAAGCGGGTCAAGCACAACAGGTGAGTTGCGGAGCGCATCAACTAAAAAATAAAATATCGAAATGTGAAAAAATAATAAAAATCGCCAAATATAGTAAATTGAAAAAAGTATAGTCGCGTCCTTTTCCGTTAAGGGGTGAAAATGTATTTTCGTCTCGGTCGCGAGTGCGCGCACGTGGTTTCGGCGAGAGCTCGTCGAGGCTGGCGGGGGCGCGCGGGGGCGGCGGGGCGCGGGAAGCCGGGACGCGCCACATCCCGTCGCGGCCCGCGCCGACCGGCTGCATTGCCCGTAACCTCCGAATGACCTCATTTTTTTTTCTCCAATGTAAATATTCGGCTCGTTTTGCCGCATAGTCTGTAAGTGGTATTAAGTTCCTCCATCGCGTTCTATTTTTAATTTTACGAGTTAATTAGTGAACTTTTTAAATTTGACTCTAGCAGTGATTTAAGGACTTTGATTAAGTGTTTAATAAATTTTCGCAGTGAAACGAACTTTGTCTTTACACACGGATTTGACTTTTCAAAGCGGTTCTGTAAAATTGTTAGTTATTAAGCTTAATTCATTGTAAAATTCATCCTACGTAGATTTTAATAGTGACTTTAGGAAAACTGGAAGTTGCAAACTTTTGAACTTTGAAATTTTCGGAACAACATTTTGAAGTAAAAATTTCGTGAATCTCCAAGCACCATCGGCAAAAATCGAAATTTTCAACGACTCCAGGTAAATTTTGAAAAACCAAGTGAGGTTTTTTTAGTTATGTTTGTGATTCGATTTTTTTCATTTGTATTTAGTTTTATTTTGCTGTAGCTTTTTTTACTTCGCTAAGTAAACATAAATATTCTCACTAAGGGCCAAGATATTTGATCAAAAAAGTGCCGCACAGCAGTTAAGGTTTTTTAAAAACTTAACGCCCATGTTATTTTAAAATCAAACATAAAAATATAAGTAAATCGAAATAATAATAAAAAAAATTATTTCCGTTTTTTAAAAATAGTAATTGACATTTTAATAAATAAAATAATAATGCGTAAGAATAAATGGATTTTAATCATGAAAAATATGTTTAAAACAAGTACCTTTCGTCATATCCGTTACGCGTATTACAGTACAATAAATTCCTATGAAAGCATTTTCTTACTAATTTTTATGAAAAAATCATGCTCTTACTAAACTCATACAAAATCAGGTGATTCATGAATTTAAAACAAGGAAATTTAAAGTGGAGATTTTAAGAGCGTTATCTGTAGATTTTGTTTTTTTTTTCAAAAAAATATTTCATTAGATCCAGTTATGTTTCAAAAACGAAATATTTTACATGAAATATGTATAAGTACTAAATATTTTAATAAAGTTCTCTAATTTTGTGAAATGGTTAGTTTTTATACAATTCAGTTTTTTTAACATTCACATCTTTTAATATAAAAAGAAAGTCGGGTTTATTCGAAAACTTAAAACTCGAGAACGGCTGGAATTTCATGGTTTTTGATTCTTTGTATTGAAAATTGGAAAATCGATAAAAAAATTCCCATGGGAAGAAAGTCCCGGGCGAAAAGCTAGTTACCTATAAAAATACAGCTAAATTGAGACACTCTTCGTTTGAAAAATACAGCTAGTTAGTCAAAAATGTATGATAATTTGGAAACGCTTAAGAATTGCTAGAAAAATATAAAATACGAATTTCACAACTAAAAAAAAAATCATCAAAAATCTGCACTTACTTTACTCACATAAATTTTTTTTCTTACTAAGCGATCATTAGTAAAAGTAAATTAGTCTATTTTTTTACTTTTAATATGTTTTTATCAGTTACTAAATTAAAAAGGGACTAAAGAGATTTCCATCAGAGTATAAAAATAGTAAACGACATATTTTTTATGTTTTTAGTTCTAGCTGATTATCTTGTTTCTCGTCTTTCTGCGAACGTAAATTATTATTTTTTTGCTACCTCAGTAGTTTTACTATTTTGATGCTTAATTACATCCTTGTCATTTGCATTGCGTTGTTCCCGTAGTATAATTTGTGAGTTGTCATTATTAAAATATTTAAACGGCCATCTGACCCATTGTCATCTTTTTCTCAATTCAAACCGAAGTCCAGTTTAAAAAAATCGTTGCGAGTTCATTGACCTGCGGCGACAGCAGCTGGACCGCGTCTGATATAAGAATCATATTAATTCATAACCCATTTCAACCCACTTTGGACCTTAACTTCATTTCATTAAAGCCTTTTTTGGTATTCTGTTCATTTTATCTGCCGTGGAGAAAATTTCGGGTTTAAAGATTTTTCGCAGTTAAAATATTATTGATAAGAACTCTTAATTACGACTAAGGACAGCTTGAATATAAAACTGATTACCTACATTTGAAAAAAACTTTAAATGTGCTTTTTAAGATGAAATGTTTTTATTTGCTTGAAATTTTTTGTATGTACCACGTTTTTCTTCTTATTTCATGGTTTATCAACCAATCAGCTGCTAAAATCTCTAACAATAATGACAGACACAACAACCTTAATCCTATCCATCAACGTGATAAACGACACAATAAGTTTCCCGTTTCACTTACTTGTTGCCATCATCAATCAATTTGTATTAAAAAAAGAGCAAATAGTTGTACAGTTGTACACGCACTGCTCATTGATATTGCCGGCGTCGATTACGGCTTTTTTTTGCGATGATTGAATTTTATTTACAATTAACCCGGCCTCGGCCTCCTGAAAGTGAGAGTGACGATTAAATGCCATTTAAAAATAAAACAGCTCGCCGCCATAACATTGGCATTCCGATAATTTATACGTCGATTAACCGTGTCATTGTCCTACGTAGAAACACACACAAATACACAATTGTTTTATTTGATAGTTCGTTCACTTATCTAAGTCAAACGAATACGTTTCAAGCTCAAGCTAAACGCGCAACAAAGGATAAAAGCAGCGATTTCGTTTTGTAAGAACAGCGTCGACGTAAAGTGGTAAGGCGTGAACAAAACGTCTTAGCTCTAAGAAACCGCCCCACGGCGAGGGAGCGGGCGGGCGGCCCGCCTAATTTGTCTTAGGCGGAAAAATCGCGCGGCGATTACAAGTGGCTCGTAACGAAGTCGGGCCCGGGGGGCCGCGCGGGTGGGGGCGCTGCGGGGGAGGGGCGGGGGCAGGCGGCAGCGCGGGCCGCGGACACGTCTCAGTCGTCCGTCTGAAGTCGCGGCGGCCGGCCGGGCCGCGCGGCGCAATACACGTTCCTCGTGCTCTTGTGATCATAAAATTTAATATTCGAAATTTAAATCTAAATTTAATCGCGATATTTTTAGGCTACTAAATTTAAATCCCCTCACTTTTTTGACCTAAACTGTTGGAGATGGACAAAAAGTTTTTGCAAAATTTTTGATATTTACGTCGGTTACATTTGTGAGAGATTAAACTTTTGGCAGTTATTGAGAATATTTTTATTTAAAATTTATTTTTCTTAACGAACGAGATCTCGAGTGAGCAATTGATGATAAATTAAAATAATTTTATATCTAAGCGTTGAATTAATAATAAGGACTTAATTATAATAATAGTGTAGGACATTGATTGACTTAGTGTGTCTTTGTAATTTAGTATTTAAGTATTGAACATTTGTCGATTTCTGAAACACATTTTGTGCCATAAAGACTGCTCCGGAAGATCATCACGGACCAAAAGGTTGTTAATATCTTACTAAATAAAAAACATACTTTACATTACATTTGTAGAGCTAATTGTTTTAAATGTAGAATTAGTGTTTTGATAATGTTGCCTATTTTTTATTTTTTATTCTATTTTAATTATGATTATGAATGTGTGTTTTTATTTTATTGTAAAACACTATTATTTAAATAAGTATATAGAGATGTTCTTTGTCGTTGTTTCGCTAGAAATGTTGTTTTCTTTGTTAGTGCTTGTTAGCGATGAGCCGTCGGACAGTGACGAGTCAGCGTGATAGAGTAGATACAACTTTTTTTGTAGAAATATCAAGAAAGTTTAAGAAAAATATCATTTGACGTCAGTTTTTTTTTGTTATTAGAATTTCAATATCTAAAGTTATAGATTTAGATCTTAGTTAAGTTTTTGTACTGGCTTCATTTTTTGTGGAATGATTAAAATTGATTTTATTTTGCTGTTTTTCTTTTATTTTATTTTATACTATTTCAGAAACCAACTGCGTTGATTTCTTTTGTTTATGTCATTTTGATTTTACTTGATTTTTTTTAAATTATATTAATTTGTTCGCAGTTAGATAGATATAATCCTTTCATTTTATGCATGCTGCACGAGTCTTACGAACTTTTCGGTTTTTTTCCCCCAACCGGGAATCGAACCTAGAAACTGCCGAATGAGATGCAACACTACTGACCAGTAAATCGTATATAAATTCAGATCGATAGAGCGTAGAAAAATAAGTAGGTAAAACTGCTTTCAAAAGCGATTTTAGAGAAAATGGTGGTTACTACATTTAGGATTTCAAGGTATCAATAGGAGCAAATAATAATAATATCTAATTCTAACTTTCCGCCCGGATTTATGTTCTCGTAGGGATTTCGGAAGTTAATTTGGCTTTATGGTAGTCCCAGCTATAGTACTGTAAAGTTTTATCAAAATACGTTTATTAGTTTTACGTGAAAGAGTATCAACAAATTTTAATATTTAGCGCTCGGTGATGATTACTGTAGAGCCTATAAAGTATAAAGTCAAAGTCAAAAACAGCTTTATTTCATAGAACACTCAGGGCAACTTGCACCAAACCTTAAATATGTTTGATAGCCCAATTGGTAATGACCCAGATTTTTCTGTAGTATATAAGTAAATAACTAACTATTCATGTATTGTTAATGTTGCAGTACACGTCCAAAATTTTCTTTTGTTTGGAAGAGCGGTGTCTCCTGGCACAAGTTATTAAATTAACTTAAAAGGAGGCTCCAGCGACTGTAATAATCTGTACTGATTTTTAAAGAAATAAACATTTTTGTATTTTTGTAATCCGAAGGTCGTGGGTTCAAATCCCGGTGCGGGCCTGTACCACTAAATTCGTCTTCGGATTTCGTCTTCTAATTATCACTTGCTCAACGGTGAAGGAAAACATCGTGATGAAACCCGCCCGTCCAAGAAAATTTTCGAAAGACGAGCGGTCCACCAACCCGCATTGGGCCAGCGTGGTAGACTATGGCCTAAATCCCCTTCGTGTTTCGAAGAGAGGCCCGTGCCCCTCGGTGTGGACGTATAATGGGCTGGTTAAAAAAAAAAGGTTAAACACATGTAACTCGGTTGTCAAAGCAACAAAATCTGTCAAATTAATCAAAATTAGTCTCACTAAATACGTTTAGCACTTTGGTGCAAGTCGCCCTCAGAATGTTACTTGAAATAAGTCACAGTAGTGGATCACATTAGTATTTTTGACTTTGTGTCTATTCGCAAAGGTGCAGTCTTCCTCAGATATAGGCAAGAAACTCCGAATGGTGCTCTGTTTAACTCAACCATAGCTTATTTTCTAATTTTATGCGCAATTTATTCCCGTAGTTGCTTGTCTAATAGATAATAGGGTTGGTTACACAGTTATAACATGAAAATATTTATGTATCATACATATAATATATGTTTTTTTTTTATTAAAATAAAAAAATAAAAAACACTACACACTCAAAGGCCCAAACTAAGGTTTTCAATTTTGTCGTGGATCCCTTGGAACATACATAAAGACAAACACAAACACCCATGACCCGAGAACAAATATCTGCTTTTTTTACACAAATATTTGCCCCGGCTGGGAATCGAACCCAGGACCCGTCGGACAAGAAGCAGCAACTGCTACCACTCGAACAAACTGGCCATCATAAGATGGGTTAACTGTTCATGTCAATCCATTAATGTGTTTTATGTATTATATACTATACCACCCTTGTACATTTAATGCTACCTGCCGTCTATCTGTTTATCCCTTAACTCCTTTCAAACTACGCAACGGATTTCGATACTGCTTTCACAATTATGTAGATTTTTTTTCCTTCTGGAAGGTTTTATATGTGTAGTACATAATTAACCGTGCAAAGCCGGGCTGGGTTACTAGTTGTTTATCCCTACCAATATTATAAATGCAAAAGTAACTCTGTTGCGCTTTTACGCCTTAACCGCTAAACGGATTTCGATGAAATTTGGTACAAAGATAGATTAGACCTTGGTAAAGGACAAGTGCTCCATTTTATCCCACAGCTGGGCATGATATAACCTGTACTTTACGCGGGCGGAGCTGCGAGCGGAAAGCTAGTACATAATAGTTTTATTTGGTACGCTTTTTCCACATACAATGACATTAAAATATTCATAAACGATACTTAAAGTTAAGGGATAGTTTAGAGCTTCGCGAGAGCGTTTGAAAATCTTTCTGATTTCTGTAAAATTAAGACATACATACACTCATGCTTGATAATCCCTGCCGGGGTAGACAGTGCATCTTGTGGTTCTAGAACCATTTTATGCCGTCATCAGTCGGTACATGATGTGTAGTGATGAGAGGTGGTCAGCCTTGTGCCCACAATATACAATTATACAAGCAAAACCCTCGAGTCCCAATTACTGACTTATACAGTGTGCCTGGGAAGAGTTGGCAGCTGGCTCGTTGAGGACGCTATTTTTAAAAAAACTGAATTGAACTTTAAAATCCAGCAGGGTAGTTAGACCCCCTGACTCCAAATATAAAACAAGCAATTAATAAAATTATTTATAATAATTTAAATAATGATAAACCAAACCTTATTTAAAGACAAAATTTAACTAACGTGTGGTAACGAAAACTTTATCATATTAACATTTACAGCACTCATTGATAGAGATGGGGTGGTACTATTCATAACTACACTGCAATATAAGATATATCCTGCAAATATTAGTAAAAATCGAGTTAATATCATACGGTTACAATTTTGTAATTCATTTCAAATCATTTTAGTTTCATAAGTTTTTTTCAATTTTAATAATCACTTAACAAATAACAAATTAATAGACTAGACTTTATTTTCACACGTAAAATGCTTTCAAAAAACCCTCGCGCGATTCATGCACAGTGCACTCCCGTGTTGTGTGCAGGATTTGTATCGCACAGCGCGTAAACAAGCGCGCGACGAGTTAAAATATAACTCTCCAACTTTCGACAGCGCCACCTTTACACATCCCTCGAAACTAATACTATTTTTGTCCCCTAAAAATGTTGGTCACCGTATCATAAGGCGTAGTTTCATAAAATTCATCCACTCGAACAGAGATGGCGCTGTTCGAAACATCGCAAGCGCACCGCAACTCGTGAGCAATATGTTATAAAAGTTCCGCTACCACAACGTAGATGGCACTAGCGTCACAATCGCAAGCGCATTTCGAATGTTACTAGCTTCGCGTACAGATGTCGCTAGGAGTTCTGTAATGCGGACCTTAGTCCCGTTTATATTTTTCCATAGCACCATGTAGCTATTCTGAATTGCATGTAACAGTGAATACATGATTTGTCTGTCTGTCTGTCTGTAAAAACAAGTAGGAATTTAGAACCAAACACGATAGTCTGCCAAGAAAGTAGGCGTGTTCAAACTACAAAGGAACCGATTAGAGGGAGGAGCCAAGCGGCTAAACTTCTAAGAAGTTGGGCGTGGCAAGACAACAGGCGGTGCTGTGTCTTCATTGGGCAAGAGGGTACAGATTAGAATCGAATATTAGTTGACGAATGTCTTGAATTATTTATGGAACGAACACAAAGGTTTCTATTGGTGAATAATAATAACTGTTACATAAACTGTTTGTTTTTGGTTTCACGTTTGAATATTTTCTTTATTCGACTAATAGTTTTATATTTTGTTAGATTGACTTTTCACTAAAGTAAATGTTTGTAAGTAAGAAATTAAGGTTTAAGGTGGCGTCACGTTGGTGAAAGCACTGGTTTCTTAAGATTCTGAAATTCATACTTTTTTTTCATCGTCATCATCAGCCCATAACGTCCCCACTGCTGGGGCACGGGCCTCCCTCAATAACATGAGGGGTAAATGCCATACTCACCATGCTCGGCAGACGGGTTGGCGAGGGTTTTGATATAATTGCAAAGTTTTCCTTCTCTGTGTGCAGATGAACTTGCTTGCATATTTACCTTAGTCGCCTTGTACGACACCTCGGTAAGAAAGAGGGTGGTCCTATTCTACTCTGCCGGGGACTCACACGGCCACTTTTTTTTAATAGAAGTTATTTTAATGAGGGTTTTATGAAATGCCCCCCTCATCACATAAAAATAACCTAAAAAATAATCTCTATCTTTTAAATAGTTTTTTATATCGATAGGTAAGCATATTGGCCAAGCCAGACTCTGGAAGGGCCAAGATGTTGTTTACCATGCTAATAATGGGGCAACGTATGCCAATTCACACTGCAGTGTCTTCAGTTTTTTTTATCGAAAATTAGAAAAGCGAGGCAGCCCACTACAAAACTAACAACTTTCCTCAAGGAACAGGGCAAAATATGAAAAGAAATGCTTCTCCGAACTGGAAAGATTTACCTTCTTAATTTTTGCTAATTAATTTAAAGTCATCTAATAAATATTGTATATAAATATTATAAATGTGAAAGTAGGGATGTTTGTTACGCTTTCACGCAAAAACTACTCAACCGATCATCATTAAACTTTGTACACATATTCTCGGAGGTACTAGAAGTACTTTTACTAAAAAAAATGTGAAAGTCCTCGCGAGCGGAGCTGCGGGCGGAAAGCTAGTATTGTATATTTGGTACATTGCGTAACAAAAGAAGAATGCAAGATTTCTTAAGAAAGTGGGCGTATGTGCGCAACTCACAAAGGGAGTGCGCAAGACGGACGTGGGCGGGGCGTAAGTTTGTCTAAGTTGCACGCAAGAGGGTAGGCGGGAATTTATCTAAGTTGTACTTACCGCGCAAGTTTTGTAGGCCGACCAATATTCTATTGGATAGTCAATATTAGAATGTTGCCCACACATTAGTGAAACTTTAGGAAGTTTATTTATCAGTAACGAAACTGATCAACTTTCCCCAAGGACCTTATATTTAAGTTGTCATTATTTATAACACGTGTGTGTTTTGTTTTACAGTTATCCTCGACTCACATCAAAAGTCACGGAGGGCCTCTTACCATTCCCAGCTTTAGGTTAGTATAAATAACAGCTTTGTTATAAACAACAGCTTTGGCAAACAAACTGTGTGTATTAAGTCAAGCGGCGAAATTTCTCATTTCCTGACTAAGCGCACATTACGCAAAAAAAAAGTTATAAACACAATTTTACGAAAGTAAATATTTTGACTTGCTTGCCTTCTGGCGTTGTCATTTCGATATTTTTTTGACATTTGACGTTGTGATGCATGAACTGCAGGCCGAGTACGATAGTGACAGCGCCGTGACAAAAACGCGGTCCTATGTCAAAATGTCTACATTGACAACGCCATAGGGCGAGCAAGCCTTTGCGTGGGACCCTAGCGCAATCAAAGTGAAGTTTCAGCGTGAGCAGAGCGCGAGTTTGTCATTATCGTGCTAGAGCTGCTTTTGCTCAAGTTGTCTATTGAGATTATTAGCAAAAATACATTTCATGTTAAGTCTTCGTTAGACCAACCCATCTATTTTTGCTATTCACTTTCTTATATTATACTTACTATGGCATGACTCTAAATTAGTAAGCAGAATTATAATGGCTTATTGTTCCCATGAAACTGAACAACTTTCCCGAAGAGACGCGTAGTAATTCTCGATAAAAAAACGATGATCGCTTAAGTCGTATGGAGCGGCAAAAATTTTGTTTCTTGAAAAAAATCGTTCAGTTTAGTTTGCTGATGTGCTGATTCGTATTCTTAATTTTCGATGCCCAATTTAAAGTCCACCATATACAGGGTAATTTTTTTATCAGTAGGTATCCAAATTTTTCTAACGGTGTCAGTAACGTTGATAGAACTTAAATAAGAAAGAAAAAAATTTTTTTTTTTAATTTTCAGATTTTGATACCCCTTTTTAACGTCTTAGAGGATCAATTTTGTAAAACGCAGAAAAACGGGTGTCACAAATGTGTTGAAGTTACTATTACCAAGTTTCAAGTCAATTGGACGAAGTTTTTTTTTCCATACAAAAAATTGATTTATTTTCATGCTTCAGACGATCTAGCTTGAAATTTTTGTATGAAACGATATAAAACAAAAAAAAATACGGGTCTGTTAAATTTTCATAAATTTTACGTTCAAAAAATTTGGACACGGATAAAAAAATTACCCTGTATACAAGCTGCTTTGTACACAATTTCTTAGTAACAGACCGGCGTTGCATCTATTTTGATATGCGTTTTGCAGACTATATCTTTACATCCTTTAGGATAACTACTGAGTCAATGTATAGTCCACGCGACTTCCGCTCCCGCTCTCGCTATCGCTTCCGCTGATAGTGCGAGTCGTCTTCTAACACCACTGTTCCTCTGTTCTGATAATTTTATATGATAAGTTGTAGCTAGAAACAGAATATACAGGGCTTTAGGTATCTCTCTTTCAACCTCTCGGGTGGTTAATCAGTTTATGAAACTGAACAACTTCCCCAAGGAACATAGTTCAAAATACGAAAAAAAAATTTGAGTTCCCATACAAACTTCATCAAACGGCCGGTTTGGTCGAGTGGTAGGTGACGCTGCCTCTTGATCGGCGGGCCCTGGGTTCGATCCCCAGTCGGGGCAAACATTTGTGTAAAAAGTAGATGTTTGTTCTCGGGTCATGGGTGTTTGTGTTTGTCTTTATGTGTTTTCCAAGGGACCCACGACACAAGGGAAAACCTTAGTGTGGGCCTTTGAATGTGTAGCGTTTATAAAAGCGTTTATATAGCGCATTTTGTATGGGAGATCAAAATTTTATTTTCGTATTTTAATCTATGTTTCTTGGGGAAGTTGTTCAGTTTCATAAACTGATTAACCACCCGAGAGGTTGAAAGAGAGATACCTAAAGCCCTGTATATCGCTACCGGCCCCGCCTTCACTTCGCCTGTAGGATAAAACTTCTTAAAAAAATCTTTAATTGCGATTTGATTTTTCTTCACGCAAAAACTACTGAACAGATTTTGATAATGCAGTAATAAAATTTAGACATTAGAATAACACACAGGCTACATGAATTTCAGGAACGAAGTCCCGGGCGGACAGCTAGGAGTCTATTACAAGTTTGAGTGCATAGACTTCTTTTGGGCGAGCTTGTTTTTTTCGACCACATTTTTGTACAACGCTAGATCGTGATTAAGAGCGACCCCATTTTTTATAAATGAGAAAAAAAACTATCGAAATTCGTAAGGTTAAGTTACTTAAATAAAACTGCGGTTAAATCTAAGATTTTGTTGTGTAATCTGCAAATGCCTTAGAAATAAAAAAGAAATACCTGCAACTAATGAACCCTAAAAACCCTCTTACGAGTATTTTCTACATCCACCGTATTCGAAAAAGGAACGTATTTTTACTTTTTCACATAAAGAACGTTTCGGTTCACGTAATGATCGCCAAGACTCCCGCTCCATCGCGCCGCGTTCTTAATTCCTCTTAATGAGATCCACCTTCGTGTCTACGTACAATGAAACGCGATGCGTGAGTTGGGATTCAGTTCAGTTTCTCACGTAATTTTAAGATTTTATATTAAGAGACTGTCTTTGAGGTGGTTTTTATCATATATTTATGTTTAAGTACTTACGTATTAAACATATTCATTTAATTATCTGACATAGTAAATTTGACTAAGTCAGTTAAAGTTAATAAAGAGATAAAGTAAAAATTTACTCAGAAAATTTTTAATAACAAATTCATGCTACTAAATAAATCGTCATCATACTACGTAAATTGTTAGTTTTGTGAGTTTCAAAGAAAATTGTTAAGTTTTACTGTACATTTCTAATGTAAGTTGTGACATGTTTACTCTTTTACTTTCTTTCACCTATTCGTAACTTATAGAAGCTTTAAAAATAAACTTAAAAATGTTTGTCTCTACATTTTAATTCCATAATTTTTCTGAATGAAACAGAACCCTAGAACCAAGACTACTCGCGCTTGCTTTTTTTTCTAAACTGATTCAGGAGTGGTGCCCATTCAGCCATCATTTTGAAAGAAGTTGTCTAAGTAATGATCCCGCTGGAACGTACTGCCTAGACGATTTAATTTCGTTAGTGAGACATTGTGAGACAAGCTTTCACTTTAAAACGTTTTCTAGAAAAATCTACGAAAGTTTTAATTGTGGATTAAGTGCGGAGCGGCAGTTTGGTGAAAAGATTCATATTTTCATATTTTATAGACAGAAGGAAATGATTGACGTTGCGACTGTTGTAGACACGGCTTTTCAAGTTTTAATTAATAAAATAATTAAAATGATTTAACGACTGAAACCTTTAGGAAATTCTTTTTTTTTAGGACAAAAAGTCTTTTTTTTAGGACAAAAAAAAAGAACGAATGCGTATGTATGCATTTAAATCGTTTAATGTATGTTTGTATGTATTTAATTGTAATCTTGACTTGTTTTAAGTGACATCCTGAATGTCCTATAAAATAAAGATTTTTCTATTCTATTCTATTCTTATCTCTTTACTTCTAGAAAGTAAATCTAAACAATGTTCTAATATATGAGCGATACGTATAGTTTTCATCGGCTGTTTTTACTTATACCTAAAACTTATAAAATGCATAAACATTTTTTTTAGATTTTTGTGCATCCTTTAATGTTTTTTTAGACAAATACAAGGCCATGACTTTTTTATTGGAATGAAATCACGAACGGAAAATAACTTAACTTACAAAATGATCTCTTTAATCCTTATGTACAGACAGGTGTGGCAACATAATGGACTGAGGAAACGGAAGTAGCCAATGGCGGGCGTCACGGCTGGTGCGCCGGCGCAGCTTAATAAGATATGTGCGGGAACTTATGTGGATGACAGCTTTTCCGGTCATTTCCGTGGGGAGAGGAAGTAGGTAGTCTTTTTATGAAAAAGTAGATTTATTTACGATTGAGTGGGATTTTTTTTTTGAAAAAGATCAAAACCGGGTTCATCGGGATGTTGCAAGTGATAATTTATCCATACATAAATCCCAAAAGACGAATTTAGTGGTACAGGCCCGCCCCAGGATTTGAACCCGCAACCTTTTGGATACAATTCTGGCTCATAACCAACTAAGCTATCATCGCTCTCATTCTTAGGCACGAAAAAGGTTATGGCCGGTTGCGATATTCAAGACTTGGGTTTTAAGATCTATAACGGCGTAATAATTAACATATTACAACGGCAATCGGTAACCTTTTCTGCAAATTAATTTTCCACGGCCGACAGAACTACAACTGACTCAGAAACAGTAGACTAAAGTCCCGTATTATAGGAGACTCAAGTCCTGATCTATACTTGATTGTTGCTCTCTCTATCACTATCAAAATTACAAAAACGACTACTACATAAGTATAGAGGTAGATCAGAGTCTAAGGTCCGTATTAAAAAAGGTCCGTATTAAAAAAGGTCCGTATTAAAAAACGCAACTCAGACTCTGTTCTATAGTACTTGAGTAGCAGTCGTCTTTGTCATTTTGATAGTGAGAGAAAGGGGGCGTCCATTAATTACGTGAGGCGTTTTGGGGGGGGAGGGGGTTGGGCCGGATCTCACTAAATCTCACGTGGGGGAGAGGGGGGGTCTCTACAAATATCACGTAATATTTTCCCCCAAAAGAAATAGTGTTAAATTGTGGGAAAGCTAGGTTCCCACTCTGAGTGCCCGTGGACTGAATTAGAACAATCTTTTTTTTTCAAATTTAAGTTGGTGAATCATAGCTGTTTTTTATTGTTCGATTATTAAAAGTTAAAAAATAATTATGCAAATTATGTAAGTTTTCTAAATAAATTACCAAATAACGTATTTACACTAAAACTAAGCATTTTCATAAAACTCACATGAGATAAAAGGGGGAGGGGGGGTGTCGAGCCAAATCTCACGACATCTCACTAGAGGGGATGGGGGGTCGAAAAATCGCCAAAAACACCTCACGTAATTAATGGACGCCCCCAAAGAGACAATCAATACTTAATATCAGAGTCTGAGGCCCGAATTACAGAAGGAGACTCAAGTCTTGATCTATACTTACGTATTGATTGTCTGTTTATCGCACTATCAAAATGACAAAGACAACTTCTACTTAAGTATAGATCACAGTCTGTGTCACGTTCTACAATACGGATCTAAGTTGACACAAATCCGAGTATCTTAAGCTGCGGGTAACTCGCAGCACACTTCACTTCGCTTCGTCTAATGGAGTGTCTGCTCTGTCCCATCTGCGCCTATCTTCATTCCGGATCTTTTAATCGTATCTTTTGTGAACCTTTTTACTGCTTTAGATGCTAAAAGTGGTGTGTCTATCGTTAAGTGTATTCTAGTAAATGTCTACATGTGATTAAATGAAGCGGTGATAGCCCAGTTGGTAATGAGCCAGATTTGTAACCGGATGGTTGCGGGTTCAAATCCTGGTGGGGGTCTGTACCACTAAATTCGTCTTTTCGGATTTATGTGCGGATGTCTAATTAATTATCACTTGCTCAGCGGTGAAGGATAACATCGTGATGAAATCCGCACGTCTAAGAAAATTCGGTTTTGAAAGACGAGCGGTTCACCAACGCCTAAGCTGGCCCAATGCGTTTTGTAGCCGATTGTAGTAATTGGTAAATTCCACCAGTTAAATGTTTGCTTAGTTTACACCCCTTAAAAATATGCATAAATTAGAAAAAAATCAACAAACAACGATTTATTCTTTCAATTTTTTTATGTTACCATTTCGGTCCGCTGTACCTTATTCCCGCTTTATTCTATTACAGTGAACTAAATGACTTTGCATTTTTTCCAGTATCTTAGATATTTAACATGTCTTATACAGGGCTTTTGGTATCTCTCTTTTAACCTCTCGGGTGGTTAATCAGTCCATGAAACTGAACAATTTCCCCAAGGAATATAGGTCAAAATACGAAAAAAATTTTTTGATATTCCATACAAAATGCGCTATATGCTGATGAAGTTTGTACATGGGAACTCAAAATATTTTTTTTGTGTTTTGACTTATGTTCCTTGGGGAAGTTATTCAGTTTCATGGAGTGATTAACCACCCGAGAGGTTGAAAGAGAGATACCTAAAGCCATGTATTTTATTCAATTCAAAAATACACCGAGAGTCCAAAGATTTAATTTACTGCACAGTGGTTCATCCCACGTTTTTTGACAAACAAAATTGTTGGCCATGAAGTCGAGGGCTGCTGACGTCATAATCACATATTACTTATCCCTCCTTTCAAAATCGCTATAAATCATCCTAACCTCCTTCGCAAGACTTTTCCTCAGCCCACTAATTACCATGTTGGTGTTAATGCGAAAACTTTAAAATTCTAAACGCCTTTAGAAAGCAAGCGACGCCGCGTGAGACACTAGTGTTCAAGTTGCCGTGTAATGTGTGAACACTTAGTTTGGAAACATAAGATGAAGAAATTGGTCCGGCACCGCCTGCAATGAAAGTTATTTTAGGGCTCATAATTTACGAAAATTTGGTAAAATAATTACGAAAATTTGGTATACAATAACGGCGTACGCTTCATCGATGGCGTTACTTCCTCGCTAAACGTTCAAAGTATAAAATAAAACCGCAGTATAGAGAGCTCTCCACGTGAAACACCCGCTCACCGCAGTGACCACCTTAAAATACACTGAAAATTGTTTCAGCCGAACCCTACACCGTTGCACCGAACTAAGTCCGTTCACGTAAACTTTTTGTTTTGTGTTTTACAAACTTAACCTCACGCTTTTGTCCCCTTAGGATAAGTAGTTAAAGAGGTAGAGTTTTATGTTTTACTGTACAATATTTTTAAAATAATTTATTTTTTTCCCCCGACTTAGCTCAGATAAAACAGTTGTTTCTCCAGAAAAATGACAAAGAGGTATTTTTGGTCAAAATTGTGTTAATATGTTTAAAATTAGTGAAATAACCGCGATAATCTTAAAAAACATATTTCACATTTTACACTAATATACTAGTTTCATAGGAAAAAAACTATTCTTTGTATGTAACTGGTTTCGTAGCAAGATAATTTTTTCTTGTTACGTAGCATTGCTTTCGTAGGCGGCCGGCTTTGGAATTTGTTTAGCGGCAGCGTAGCCGCCCCGAATAAGCCGCCGTATGTCTCCACTCCGCCTTCAAACCTCGGTATTGAGGCGGTGTCGTCTCGCGAGTAATCAGCGACTTGTTTCTCTTTGAACTCTTCTTTGTAGCGAAACTACAAGTCATTAATTATGGACTGAATTTTACAAATAAAAAAATTAAGTATGTTTTAACTAACTTAATATTTAGATAATATTGTTAAAGCAGCAAAGATTATTAGAAGGTCTGAAATTGTTTTTAAAACAATGATTTCATGTCATTAGGGATACCTACGAATAATTTAATTTTAGGAATCCATATGTATTGGTAAAAATTGGCCCATTCAGTCTTTTCTATCGAGATCTTAAATTACTTAGTACTTAAGTTGTAAATTTGAATACTTCTACCTACATCTCTTTCATAGTTAGCATTCCGGATAAGCCACTTTCCTAAAACGTCTCGTTTCCCAAATGTCCACATTCCACCAGGTGCTACGATGACAGATGCGGTGACTTACCGACAGACGCGTGCACATAATATTATAAAGATAGTAATAAATAATAATAAGCATTACAATGCACCCCTCAAGTAAAATGTAAACGCCACATAAGTATGGGGTACTTTGACTTTTAAAGAATTGTGTACACTTTTTATGGACAGGTGTGCAACTTTCAACTTTTTATGAAAGAGATTTTGTTTGACAAAGTTTATTGGACAAGCTAAGAACTAAGAACACCATACTAAAAAATATTAAGTTTGTTAACAATTTTTAATTTTTTTTTTGCTAAGAGTTCATAAATGTTTACGCCTTTAAATAATGGGTACCTGCCTTTTTTTAAATGTCTTGTCCAGATTTTTTTTTTGAAAAGTGAAAATAAAATAAAAAAGAAAAGCGATCGATTGAAACTCTATATATTTGAAAAAGTCATGTGCTCGAAATTTCAAATCAATTATTACGCAAAAGAGTTCAACATAAAATTCCAAAGCCAATCAAATTCAGTTGTATTCTCGAACTCAACAAACTTTTTAAGAATCTTCGAAATTCAAAATAATAATACTTACTTAATAACATTTTGAGCGTTCGTTCGCGTGCCGGCCAGGTGCGCCTCTGAGCGTCCCCCTGTCTCTAGCAATAATACTTATTATTATTCCTTTTTATTATTTTCTTGTTTTAATTGTGGCTCGACTTGCCTTTTGCTCCTTTTGTTCGCGTTTAATGGCCTTTATTGTTTTTGTTTTCTCAGTTTTAGCGTTCCGTGCCCGTGATGGGGCTGGACGGCTAAAACTTGTCGGAGAGAATTTATTTAATTTTAAATTCAAACCAGTTACGAAATATTATTTGACATGTGTCTCTTGCAAATAACTAGCGATTGTTTCCAATTTTTACAATTTCTTCTTACTGGAATGAGACTATTATGAAAATAATAAAAATTCATTTTTGAAACGGAAGCGTTTAAAACTCCTGGTCTAAGAATTAGGTCTTAACACCAATACCTAATCTTTAGGCCTAATATTACATAGTAAATCGGATTAATTTAGATTAAAAACACTTATCTTTTTAGATTTACTTACTATTGTAAATTTTGTTTCTACCTGCAAAAGGATGAATCACACGACACAAGGGAAATCTTTACCGTTGATCTTTGAGTGTGTAGCATTAAAAAAAATAGCCCAAGTATTTCTTTAACCTACGGAACCCATTTCTTGATAGGTCTCGGTCTTGGCAGCACGGTAAGAGTCGCGTGCCGGCTGCATCTGCAAGATTGTTTCTACTTTAAACCTAACAAGAAATGCACCGGTTAAGTGCTAAATTTAACCTTTATCTGAAATACTTATAATATGCAGCATGATAATATAAAATTGTACTACGAAATGGCATCTTTCTGTTAATTTAAATATTAATTGATAACTGATTTATTAAAAAAACACTGCGATGGCCAACTTTTTACTTACATTTTTTTTGTAAAATATGTGCATACTTATTATGGAAGAATTTATAATTACCAAATGAAGAAAATCCGAAATTAATTTAAAGTTTATCATGTTAATTATATGACTTTTACTTTTACTTTTTTAAAGCTGTCAAACCTTACAACTGATTATTAGGGTTGCAACCATTTCACTTTTGAATTTAATTTTGTATTTCCTATTTTTAAATAGAATACGATTTATAAATATTTGTGTTGATCGGGAACTGCCGGTTCAAATCACTAGGCAAGGTATCAGTCAAATTCCAATTTGTCAAGCTATGCGAGATCTTCAATCGTGTAAAGTTATGTTAAAATCAATTAATAAGTTTGTCCGCAGAATGTGTCGATTCTTACCACTGGGCCCGAGTGGCTGCGATCGGAATTTGCCAATCTAACTTTACTTCGAGAAATCTTAACACCCATATGTAGAGTAGTTTGGACTTCGGAATAGTTTAATTTGCTATGTATATTTCCATTATTAGAAAAGTTTTATGAATTTGGTTTTGAAGAAGAATTTTTTTTGCTGAGTCCTATGCGTGGACTCACTATTGGACTTTTGGAATAAGAAGAATTAAATAACTAGTTTTTTGATAAGTTTGAAAAGTGTTAAATTAAACAGGTAGGGTAAGATTAGATCAGATCAAGACCCGCATCACATCTGGTTCTCTCTTACCATCTCTAAGGTAGACTGGAAGAGATCCCTTCAGGGATAAGTCTGCCTTTGCATATATATGTAATATCATTTGTATTAGTCTGTAAGAGTTTGCAATAAAGAGTTTCATACATACATACATAGTCTATAAAAACATCACAAGTAAAAGATCCTGTAGTCCAGTTTCTTTTTTTTTTATCTTAATATTAAACGAGGCTTCAGCCACTCTAGGTGGTTATGCCAGCCTCATGGAGCCCAGTTTCTTGAAGTGAAGTATTTCAAATGAATTATTCACAAGATATTCATAAAAAAAATACTTTGCATGAAGTAAAATGTGATAAAAAACTTAATAAGAACACATAAAAAGAGATCACATATACTGTGAGGGCCATCTGGCCCGGTGTGGGATTTCCTAACGATGTTCATTAATATATTAAAAGTATGGCTCACGAGATAGCCGGGGTAATTCAATTACATGTGAGACGGCATTTATATTAATAATATATTATTTTTTATTCGTATTGGAATGTGATGAAAAACGGGAAAGTAGGATATCAAAGTTTTGAACACATTTGAAACAGGAAAATTGTGAAATTGTGAAAATAACCGCGAAAATCTTATATATGAAAATGAATCCCTATTTCCCTTGGTTTTGGCATCACGCGTGAACGGCTGGACCGATTGGGATAATTCTTTTGTTGTTGTATTTCTTATTGTCAGGATAAGGTCCTAATGAAAGAAAAAATTAAGAAAGTTAAAAAAACAGGACAACGTCTGCCGGGTTAGCTAGTCTAAAATAATATTGGGTAAAAAAATTCGCCGCTATATAGTGCGAAGTAAAAAACACCTGAGAAGTAAAAAAAAAATTATGAATATCAAATGGGGTCCTCTTGGAAAGTTGTTGAGTTTTATGGGGAAAATCATCCCCTAAAGCTTCGCTTACAAATTAAGTCACCACCCCATTTAAGTATCAGAATATCGAATTATGCATAAAAATAGAATACCTACCGTTACATTGAAACTAACTCACGTAAATATGTCTAAGAATCAATCAATCAGTCAATTCTTTATTCAAAAACAGTATTTACACTGTGTGTAATTTTACAGAATTACAGATCGATTGTTTGTAAAATTTGTCCAAAAAGATCTGATGACAGACAGATATAGAATCCTTGTTTCCTCTCCCTCACTTACAGGTTGGACAAAAACATCTACATCTGCACAATCAAGTCATCCATTCCAATTAATTTTCACAAGCACTCAACCCTCTCTACAAACCACAAAAAGCTATACACGGAAAAAGACAATCTAACGAATTTCGACGTATGGTACAAAAAAACCAAGTTCATTGCCCTTTCGAGTGCCTCCTGTTAGATGCAATGTGTTCACGTTTGCCCTGTCAATACGTATTACTTTTCAGTTAGCCTATCTCTGAGTAATAATAAAAATAATAAAAGTGTCGGGTTACAGAAACGGTAGGACTTTACTTTTTTTTTTGGGAGTCGATTGTTTCTTGTTTTATACGACTTGGTGTGACTGTTCGGATTTTGAAATGAATTGAGTGTATATATCTTGAAAAATTGCTTTAAATGTAGAACACGAAAATAGTAGAGATACTTTTTCGAAATTGTTTCATTTTAGCTTTCCGCTCAAGGCTTTGTTCCCGTGGAAATTTGGAAAAATTATGTAGCCTATGTGTTAACCTAGGATGTCAGCTACCTCCAAACTAAATTTTATCAAAATTGGTCGAGCCGTTTGAGCGTGAAAGAGTAACAAACATCATAAAACTATCCATACATACAAACTTTCACATTTATAATATTAGTAAGGACTGAGCACTGTTGGAAATTAATTTTGCTTTGAGTTCTTACGAGAGAGTTGAATTAAATCAATAAAAAAGATTAATAGATTCGACATGACTATTAACACTTTCTTTTCAATTAAAAAAGTTAAGGGTTGGGAGAAAGTAGTGTTTGTTAAATATAAGTAATTGTTTTGACTTTCACCGGAAGAGGGATTGGTAATACTCTGATTAAAAAAAATTGAAATCTTCTATCACGATCTTTTATATATTTATTTTTTACTCGAGTTATTTCAAGTAAAGCTGAGTATACAATACAATTCTGAATCATTTATTGCTTTCCATGGTTTTTACAAAGGTGACAAACAAATAACATTTCTGAGAGCTCATGGACCACGCAATTTTATTTGAGAGATGAGGACTTACAACCATTTGTCGCTAAAATGAATAAAAAATATTGTTTTAGAAAAGTGTTATAATTACTTATATTATGTCATGCGGTTAATATTCATATGGAAGTAAAAAGAAAGCAGTATTAGAGATAATAATTAAATTTCCCAGGTACAAAAATTAAATTCAATGTCAGTTTTAATGCGTAGTCAATGGTAATTTAATAAATGTAGATAATTGTAATTTAAACGATGTCATTATAATAAAAATAATAGGTTCATGTCAATTATTATATAAAACAAAAAAAACAAAAAATGCCTAATGTCAAAATTTATCTTGTAAATACCCGTCAACAGTATAATAACATTTATCGTATAAAAAATCTTTAAAATTTAAAACAAATTGTTTTTCTTTTAATTCAGTCTTAAGAAAAATCGGCAGTTTATTATATATTTCCACCAACATGCTTAGGCCCGTGTTCACCAAAAATATAACCAACTGTTAAACCGCGGTTAGAAGATAATCAGACAAAATGTCAAAAAAATGTATGAAAATGACATTATCAAATCTCTGGTTAGCTTTTTCTTATAATGTGTCTTGTGTAACTTTTGCTCATGTACAATAAAGAATAAATACATACATATACGTATAACCTTTTATGTTAAGTATTAGTCAAGTTCGCCAAATTCTCAAATAATCTTACACGTTAAATTCAAATTTATTGAAAAAAAATAATTTCTTCATAAGCCAATCAAATATCCTAATAAAACTGACATTTGTACTAAATAAAAGACCACCAAAAGAGCAGTGTGCTATAAGAGGGATCCCTCAAGAGTGAGAACCCTCAGACCCTCCTTAAGACCTCTCCCGAGAGGATATCAAGACTGTTTGGTTGAACTGTGTCAATTGGAATAGGGCTGGCAGTGTGGTTTATTTTTAATTAATACGGTAGTAGACATTACTTTTTTAATATACTATTTATTTTACACAATATGCTGAAAAAAGAAATTTCTCACAGCAAATTTCTTACCTTTTATTATTGTGTTTTACCATTAAAATATCCCGATAAAATAAAAAGATGTTTAGTATTTTAAAAAATAAGGAAGATGTAAATGTTTAAACTCTCAATAATTATACAGAGAGGGAAATACTAATTAGTGACGTCACAGGACAGTACCGCCACATTATATAAATTATATGCTATTTTACATGCTTAGGAAGATAAATTTGTTACTAGCTTTCCGCCCGCGGCTCCGAGCCCGTGAACTACAGGTTATATTGTGCCGAACTGTGGGATAAAATATAGCCTATGTAAATTCCCAGGCTCGCTAATCTACCTATGTACCAAATTTCATCAAAATCGGTTCAGCAGTTTAGCCGTGAAAGCGTGACAGATATTAAAAGATAATAATATATTAGTAGGAATGAAGAATCTAACGGGGACAAAAGACAATATTTCAATAATATCAATTTAAAAACCCTTTAAGAAAAATATTACATATCAATAAAAAATTACAAAATAAACTCAACAAAACACAACACAACAAAACCCAGCTAAAAATATCTCAAGAAAATCCCCAGAAATCGCAAACAGCCTCAAAACACGCGAAGGAAGCCCAACATAAAATTAACCACTAAAACCCCGCCTGCTATATAAACAAGGTGTTAACCCTACGCTAACAGAACCGGAGTTAACCCTGAGACTCCGATTACGTGTTAACCCTCAGTGAGGGCCAAGACGACCCTCCGTCTCAAGACGATGTCGGTAAACACCGTAAACGATCGGGTGTGGTTCGTGTTCTGGCGTTTTCAAAAAAAAACATTTGCTCAATAGGTCTTCTAAGAGCGATATTTCTGTTGAAGAAGCAGAAGCAGGATAAATGAAGAGATACACATTTTCTGAGGCACATTTCTAATACACAATTTAATAAATACTGAATTACATTTTCAATGAGTGACCAGTGCGGCCGGCGAGAGACGACTGATGTCACCTCGCCCAACGCTACTGGAAGTGGCAAAAATGCTTAATTTACAAAACGTAATTAAATCATACGTCCCTACCTTTCTTTTGAACTTCTTAATTTAAGTGCGTGTGTTGTTGATTTATTAACACAATTATCAAAAAACTTTTTTTGCATTTTTATTTATATCTACCTCAAGAAAGCAGAAACTTTGGACTAAACTCCCTTTATTTTATATAAGTACAAGCTTTTTTCCGCGGCTTCGCTCGCGCAAAGATCTTTTTTAGTCATCCATTTCATTTTTGACTCTTTAGGGAATGATTTTCAAAAATCGCGAAAGACGTATCCGTTTATTTGCTTCAAGGTGTATTTTGAGGAAGTTTCGAGTCAAGATGTCCAAAAAAATTGTTTTCTCTATACAAACTTTGAAACCCCATTTCATCCCCTTAGGGGTTGAATTTTAAAAAATCCTTTCTTAGTGCTTGCCTACGTCATAAACGACACATTTTTCCTAAAAATAAGCTGCTTGATTCCTACACGACAACAGAGTAAACGTATACTATTTTATTAAATAGAATATCAGATTCGAGAAAAATCTCATACAAGCTCATGTAAAATTAATGTTAAGGTCAGGAAGTATTTTTTTCTTAGTGAGAAAGAAAACCTACTTAAAAATGCATCTCTAAATCTCTAAAAAATATTACATTTTTTCCGCTTTCACTGAGGACTTACCTCAATACTTAAGTAGGTGTTTTCCGCTTAGGGGAGCGGAACATGTGTTTCTTACAAAGTTGATCGTCGTGGGAGGGTAAATCTTTTTTGATGTAACTTTTACTGTTTTCAATACTGTTATTTTATCTGTCAATAACTTTTTGAAATGCTCGTTTAATTTTTTTGCGGAAAAAGATGCAGTGTCGAATATTTTGGTTTTTTAATGGATAAAACGCATTTCTCACGTCAAGCAACAACAAATATAAATTGTTCACTCTTTTACTCTATTTTTTAAAAAGAGAACATACGTCTACCTTTCCAAATAAGTTTAGAACAGCAAAAATCCTTTAAAAAATATTTCTGTAACATAACAAACCTGTCAACAAAGTTTTGAATTTAGAATCCCGATATGCGAAATCCAATGTAGTCAATTTTGAATTTCGAATCCAATCGCACTGATGCGTGCCAAAATATTGACATATGTTCACGGAAGTAAAAGAGTTAAAAAAGAAAAAAAGGGCGGGAAAAATTGCCTCCGATTTGCGGTTCGGAAGTTATTAAAATAAACAAACACGCGCGTACTATAAAAAGGTTTTCTAAAAAAGGTGGCAATAAGTGCCCGAAAGCTGTTTTGTCGATGCAAAAACTTACAGACAACGCACCTTGTGGTTTGTGGAGCATCTTTTTTGCAAGTTTACGGCACGCATGCGTATTTAGAGATTTCTACAGAGTGTTTTTTTACGTGTAATGTTAAAATCACGAATCTTCTTCCTTTTTTTTATATTATAAGATGGGTTAACTCTTGACCTCAATCTTGACCATAAGGTCAAAGATGAGGTCGACGATGGAGCGAGTTAACCCAGAAAATGCCTATAAAGGCACTGGTACTCCCACGCACCGACGGAACACAGCAAGCTGTTTGGCGTCGGACTTCGGTAGGAGGGTGGTCGCGAACCAGACGGCCCTTTACAGAGCCTACCACACCGCATTGAGACCATAGGACGACACCTCAGATTCAGAAAAAAATGAAGTGTCGTTGCCTGGGATGGATTACTAGGAGGCAGGTCTCATTTGTGTTTCCTTAGTCGCCTCTTACGACACCCACGGAAAGAGATGGGGTGGTGTTATTCTCAACCGATCACCACACGGTTAAATTCCTATAGAGCTTGATCCAGAAGTTGTCAGATCAGGTGGAATGAATGCCATCTGACCTTCGTGACCCTAACTGGGAAATCTGTCTGGATTGAGTCATGGTTACACATTCAGTTGACTATGCATCTTAATTCGATGATATCTGGGGCTCTACTCTGTACTATCTACGACCGAAATTTCAAAGCGTCGAATGTCAGTACATCTCTGTCTTAAGACATACAGATGACAGTGACAGGTAATGACAATTACCGACCATCTGTCGATCGTAGATAGTACAGAGTAGAGTCCCA